>OY728138.1:173014451-174264451 GCA_963277665.1 Viscum album
CATAAGGGAAGGGAGCTAATTTTTTTCATGTCTATAATGAAAATTTATATATCTTTATATTCTATTTCATAAGGAAGTTTGTTCCTTCCAAAAGGGGTAGATTATTGATTCAATAAAGTTTCATTATGAATTTTTCGTTCCTCTAGGTTTTGAAATTCAAAAACACTCTATCATAAGGAAAATTATATTTTCCATAAGATTTATCTTAATAAGGTAAATTTCCATTCCCCGTGTAAATTTATCCTTACCTATGTTTTGATTGATCATTTTATAGTCACTATAAATCAAACCAATTTTTATTCCTATGTCTAATGTTCTGTTTCACTTTTAAAACCTCGAAATCCTAAAAATTATAGGATATAGATTATTTTTTTATGGTTCAATATTCATATTCTGAATTCTATCAAATTCAGACTCTGAATTCCTTAAAATCCATACTATTAATTCAATGAACTTCAAACTCTAAATTCTCTAAAATTTGGACTCTGAATTCTCTAAAATGTAGACTTAGAATTCTCATAAATTCATACTCTGAATTCTCTGATATTCAGGCTCTGAATTATCTAAAATCCTGACACTCTTTTCTCTATAATTCAGAATCCGAATTCCCTAGAATTAAGACTCTGAATTCCTCATAATTCATACTCCAAATTCCATAGAATTCAGACACCTAATTCCTTGGATGCCAAACTCCAAAATCTATATAATTGAGGTTCTGAATTCCTTGAAAAATAGAATCTGAATATCCATGTTTTATAGTCACCAAATGTTAATTTTATTAGATTCCAAACATTATTTTTTCATATACTCTGAAAATTTAGACATAGTTAACTAACCTTATTTTACTTAAACATGTTATTGTTATGAAACAATTTCATATATTTTGTTTCTAACAATCCTTTATTTATGTGACACATGTACACATCCCTCTGAATTTCAAGGAAAAATATGACCATTAGAGATGAGCCTATAAATAGGAGCTAATTTGAACGAGCCCAAAAAAATATTTTTTACTCTAGATATTACAAGATACTAAAGTGATTTCTAGAGAAAGACACCCTCATGCCTTGTGCGTACTGAAAAACATTTTTAGCTTTCTTCGTGGGACTCCAATTATTGTAGTGTTCAATCGAGGGCTTCTAGGGATATAAAGAAATATGTGCTGACTACATTATTGTTCTAGGGCTTTAGGGGATAACAATAAAGAATATGATATTCTTATCGAGGGCTTAACCTGGTTTGGGTATGACTAACATTATGGAATGTATAAATCAAGGGAACTTTATCCAAGGTTGATGGATTCCCTACTGTTTGGGTTAAAATATTTCATACTTGTTACTTGTTTTGTTTCTATTTTATTTCAACTATATTTTGATAATGGAAGAATGTATAAAATTTTTATATATTCTTTTTCTTTTCAATACTCTGATAAGTAAGATTATATATGATTTAAGTTAGAATCTTTTCATGTTAAAAATTCCTTATGTTTCTTTTCTGGAACCAAATTTCTAGAACCTACCATGTTTATGGAACTAAAAGAGTTCTTTTGAATTTACATTGTTTAACCTTGTTAAACATCGTTTCACCTATGGTTAAAAATAAATGTATTTAAACTTAAAATTCACCCCCACCTCTTGTATTTGAGCATCTACATTCATATTTCGATCCTAAAAAATATTTAATCAATTATGTTATAATACATTTAATTATTTTTACAATGCATGAAAATATAATTAAATAATTATTATTCTTAAAGATATATTTTTTTTCAATAAATAGTGTTCACATATATTGTGAAAGAATATTTGAAGTAATTTGTTCCACCTCTAGAAATTGAATCTTTTAAAATAATATCCACATTTTAATTTAATATTATCAATAGTAAATAATATAGTCAACAAAATTTTTCCGATGAAAATCACATGGCACGTTAAGAAATTTTCAATGCATACAGAGTTAAAACATTTAAAAGGGTGACTGACCGTAGAGATAGTGAAACAATTTTAATTTTTATACATAATAAATTTTTTATGACAATATTTGGACTTTAACATATAAAATAAAAAAAATTGGAAAACATTAGTGAATCATTTTGTCAAGAAAAGATTCATTATTTTGAAACCCTCACTATATTATAATAATTCCAACTCTCTCAATTATGAAAGGGTTCCTCTTATCCACACATACCAATAGAATGTGATCTCTAGAGATCAACCATGATCATGCAAAATCACATCCCAACTCTCCTAACAATTTCATATAGGTTATAATCTCTCAAAAATATAATCATATGAAATATAGTGGTGTAATCAAAAAAAATATACCCAAAAAATAATTAATTTTCATAACTGAGTCATTTTATGATTAATTCATATTACATATCCTCTGAAAATATTTTATCCAACATAACATAAAGATATCCTTATCTTAAATATACTGAATATATTTATTAAATGAATAAAAATTATCATCCTTACATCGAATCAATGTACAAAGAAATAATCATTCATGAATTCGTGAGCACTACAAATTCCAGAATGTGATTTATTTCATTTTTAATTACTTATATTAAATATTTTTAGATGGATTTAATAATAATATATTATTATTAAAAAATTATTATTATGTGAAGTTAAATTTTTTTCCTACCTTTCTCTCAATGCATCGATTAGAAAATGATATCATAAGTTTTGAATAGTTACAAACCTCTACCTCCCCAAAATGAGGTAATTAATTTTTATTTCCACCTTATAGGTGTTGTTATCAACATATATAGTGTGAATAAATATTATATTTAGGACATTATTAATATTTTAGAGATGGGGAGATTATAATGACCCAAAATTTTATAAATAAAATTATTATTCATCTCATTATGAAATGTCACATAAAACACATAAATCACATATAGAACCTAATAAAAACATTATTCTTATAAATGAAAAATTAAATGACTTGTATTAATTGAAATTAAGAAACATATACTGATGGAATAGTAACATAATCATTGTAATAATATATAGACAATAAGAATAGTATCCCGACCAATAGAATAGTAACCTCACCAATAGAATTGTAAATAAAATTAAGGCAATACATAAATGAATATTTGATATATTTATATATTTTAATATGTAAATAAATGTTTTCAAAAAGTCAAATTAACTGTTTGTATTTTTTATCTAATATAATGACTATTTAAAATTATATAATTAAAAATATCATTTAAAAAATAATTTTATAAAAAGATTCGTAGAATAATATTAATTTTTCTTAATATTAAAATATAATTTAATGAGAACTTATTTATATTTACAATGTGTAATTAAATCATTTATAATATAAAATTGGTATTTTTGAGTAAATGTGTATTTTAATTAAAAATTAAAAATTTCATTTTTTATAATTATTCTAAAAAAATGGGGTCTATTTTTTAAGAAAAAAAAATTGGGGATGAGTTTTAGGGATTTTTCTTTAAAAGTTGAGTTTTTTGTGAATACTGAAAATTAATAATTTACAATATTTATAAATTTAAGAAAAAAATGTGCTTTTGGAGTCTTGGTTGATGTGATAATCCATTTTTTTGAACTCAAATTCACTACTTATGATAAATAGTTACACGAATCAACACTAATGATAGTGTTGAGCCCAAATAATAATCAACTAAATAAAATAATCAAAAACACCACTCTCATCCAACTATAAATACAGAATCTCAACACGTCTTCTCCTCATGCCTTATAAGAGTTAGAGATTTCATAAATTATTCCCAATTAATATCCCATTAAACTAGCCTACATATTCTTAATATTGGTCACACACAAATACCACATCCACATTTCTTAATATGTATCTCAAGGAGACAATATTTATGGGGTTAAATCCTATAGACATCTCTTTTAATTTTGTTCTTTCTTCTAACTCTTCCATCCCTCCACTATCAAAAGTATCATGATAACTCTAGTATCATACATATAAAGTAATTTTATTATGCTTATAGGATATTAATCATCAAATATTTTCTCTTTTTATCATAATAATGATAACTTCATCTATGATGTCTCGATTTAGCACATTCATGGAAAGTTATTATCATTTCAACTATCACCCCCATGTCTAGTAATAATCCCATTACAGTGGATAAAAAGTTATTTAAAATATAGGTTATATCTTATATAATGATATGGATCAAATATATTTACAAAGTATTAAATGAAAAACAATTGTTCATGATGATTCACAAGGCGCCAAATTAAACTAATCATTCTTCATTAACATTTCTCCTATTGAATAATAAAAATATGTTAAATAAAAAAGTTATTTGGGATAATTTAAAATTTTAGATGTGAAAAAGATCATTTAATTTTAATTCTTGTGTTTTTCATCCCTTTTACAAGAAATCCCATATTTAAATTCAAAGAGAACCGATCATAATATCATTAAACAAACACACAAACATTATATCTCATAGAAATGAACATAAATTAACTTAATAAAATAATAATAACATAAATATATAATGAATAATATAATAATTAAATTATTAATGAATATAATTATCTTATATAGAATTTTATGTGGAACTATAGAACAATTTTAGATATAAAATAGGGGATCTCTATGAACATTCAAATTACCATATGGTCATGATTTCTTTTTCTAAAGCCAGTGTGTTTATTTATTATGTATATATAATTATTCAATATTATTTTAATATTTCTCAAAAATATGTATCCAATCAAATGAACCATCTTTGATTGGAAATAAATTTTTTTAAAGGTCCCCTTCTCAAATTTCTCACAATGAGAATCCCCGATTAATAAAAACTTCCAAATTTGTAAACTAATTTCAAGAACTCTAGATAATAAGTTTCATTACATATCTATAAATTATGTAATTTTAAAAGGATAAAAATTCATAGATTATTTATGGTTTTATAAAGAATTTATTACTTTTTTAATTTAAATTATCTTTAACATTTTCCCTTGAACAGAAATTAGCGGCACATTTTAAAGATTCTTAAACACTCTTTTTCTATGTTTTCAGTTCAGTTGGACATAATTTATCATTATTGATGAATATTTTACATTATTATTTTTCCTTAATGATTAAAATATATTCTTTCATTTGAACCATTAAGATACACACTTTTGTTTTTCCTTATAACATTTTTATGATATACCTTTTGATCCATGGGTAGAAATTATGTATATTCCTTATAATTTAGCAATCTTCTTTTACACATATGCATGTAAAATATATTATTGGTGAACCTACATAACTATATAATGTATTGGTAAATTTTTATTCTCATGATATTTCATGTATCGATTTATATGGTAAACCTAATGGATTATTGGTCTTTCTCCACCATGCCATTCAGTCATGTAATTTGGGATTGACTCGTGTTTATGTATTGTTACATGTTTCTATACTATTCCAATATTTCCTTTATCACATGATTCCATGATATATATTTTATTATTGTTTTGGTTTATTCATGTTCCATTACATTTTATGTAATCACTTGACGGATTCAAATCCATTTGTATGTATTTATTCACATGACTATTCCCATAGTAGAATTTTTTGATCATTCATTTTGTCTATTTATTACCCTTGTTATCCTTTAACGATGTTGTATCTCGAATGAATATATTATGTAATTATTGATGTCATATAAAATTTGTATTTTATTTTGGTCTCATGTATTATAATTTTGAACCTATTCATAAAAACCCACTAGATTTTACCATTATTAGCCTCTATTTGATGGATTATTATTCTTAGAATCATATAATAACATTTTTCTTGTTCAAGGATCAGTAATGTTTTATATAGATCAATGTGTTGTTTTTATTTAAGACTAGTAATCGATCACTTTAGTAAGATTTGTATTTATAATTCCAACTCCATGAATAACCTATATTATAATTAAGATAACCACATGTTATGATGCACTTTTCATATGCATGTTTATCCTTCAATGGTAAAATATTACTCTTTATATAATTATTCTCTATGTATTTGGGACCCCATAATTGTATTTTATTATTCATTGGTAATGAATAAAATATATGAAAATATGACAACAATCCATGTGATATGAAATGTGATCATTTCTATAATGAGATTCAAAATTTGAAGGGAATGGGAGATAAAAACATAATTAAAGTACTAAAAAACATGATCATGGTGTGAATAATAAATTTACTCGTGTGTAATTATATTATTACCTTAGGAAAGATAATGTTTTAGTAGAATCTATTATTTGACAAAGAAATACTATCTTGAATGGAACATATGATCCACACATCCTATAAAAAAGGATTATCTCAATTGAAAAGATATTCTCTATCCTCTAATGCTTATAAGAGGTGATTATCATGATAGAAGTCTATCGATTTTACGAAGAAGGTGATCAAGGGTAGAAATTGATCAAAAGAACAATGTCCATAGAATAAATTTATTCCATTGATTTGAGAGAAATAAGGAAAATATTTTTCAGAAAATATTTTCCATAAACTCTACCACTTTATATAGAAAGGGGGTTCCTCAATCTAAAGAACATGGAATATGAGTCTATAGAGACATAAAGGGAATACATTATAAGGCCTACACGTTAAGACTTTTTCTTTTTCATAAACTAAAAAATAATGTTGGATAACTTCTTTAGTAAAGTAATGATTCGTCTATGAAATGGTCTAGTGATATGGTACATTGAATGATATGCAGATATTGAATGTTTTTCCCTTAAGGGTGAAATGGTGATTGTGACTCTCAGTGGCCTTATAATATTAGAAATAAAAAGAACAAAATTGATATCAATATATTATAATAAATAATAAAATCCCATGTTGGGAAGAAAAACCAACATCCCACGTGTCAAATGTGTGGGATGAAGTATGCTGAGAACATACGAAATGGACAAGTGGGACCTTTCAAATGTCAAAGAGATGGGTACCAGGCCAGTTGTGGACAAAGTGATATAAAGATTCCTAAAAATTAGGAATAATAAGTTATGGTTTGGATCAACATTCATTCTATAGTATAATGCTTCAACTACAATAAACATGTTAATTATGTAGTCCAATTCCCAAATACAAGGGTTTTTAGAAAAAATCTACAACAATAACCACCAAGACAACAAGAAATTTAATATGAATCCATACTACTAAAGTAGAGCCCAAAAATGATGTGGTGATAGGTACTCTAGTTAATCATTCATGAATAGTGAATTCATTATTTTATTCTTGTTCTACAAATTCTATTATATCATTGGTGTTTAATATAACTATTAAACACTATACCAAAATAAAGTGGTTGAGTTATTATGACAATAGAAAATGATGAAATTATCATAGCTAACACTTATATATCCTCCTCGGCTAATGGTTTTGCGATAAACCTTAAATAAAAGCATGTATTATATCTACTGGGGAGTTTGATTCTATATTTGAATGGGATTTTTCTGTTGTATTAAAATCCAACATCATCTATTGGGAACGGGAGATCTCTCTTCAAATCCATATGCGTACTCCAATTATGTCTATGTATTAGGATGAGGATGAATCTACTTCAAAATAATCATCTCAAATTTGTATATTATTGAATATTGATCAAGCATATATGACTCAAATTATTGATAAAATAGAGAGAATCATGGTTGATGACATTACCATTGTGAGGGACTGCACTAATGTGCTCTACAAAGAATTTTTTGGTCTTCCTAATGAATAAGAAGTTGAGATCTCAATTGAACATATTCAGGGATCTCAACCTATTTAAAAGAATATGTATAGAATTACCACCATTGATTTTAAATATCTATTTAATTTTTTAATTCATTATCAATATATGGGTTTCATATTCTTGAGTACTTCACCATGGGGTGTGCATGTCCACACTGTTAAAAATAAATATTGTAAAATAAACCTATGAAAAAATTATTGGGAGATAAATCATAATAATGAAAATTTATCCTATTCAATGGATAGGGAACTTATTTCATCATTTATTTGGGGAAAATAATTTCAATACAGTGGACTTTAAGTTAGGTTATATCTAATTAATGGTGAGTAAATAAGATATATCCAACAATACCTTTCAAATGAGGTATGGAAACTATGATTTCATAGTGAGTCCCTACATACACAATAATTCTCTGGAAATATTTATGGTGTTTGTGAATATAGTCATTACTGATTATGTATAATTTTTTTCTTCTATTTAAAAAATAGTTTCATATCATCCATGAGCAAGGAGAACCATGATAATAATTTGAATACTTCTCTAATGACATTGTTTAGGGAATCAAATTATGGAAATTATTGTAAATTTTTGTTTTGGAGGAGGGATGTATTGTCCATATGGCATGTTGTTGCTAGAAAAGGTATATATTGAACCTTCAAAGACAAATGAAATTGAAATGTGGATCAGGTCAACATATAGAAAAAAATGTAGATTATTCTCATGGAATTAATGTGTAGTACTGATGATTATCGATAAATTTCCCATGATATTAGAACCCAATTTTTATGTTAACATAGAAAGGGTTAAATTATGTATGGATGTAAGAATAGGGGTATTTCTTCATAGATCTCATGAATAGAGTAATCATTGAACATGTACTCGCTCTACCGAAAAGTGCGGAAGGATTTGTTATATATATTGAATTATTCAAAAAAATCTGTGGTTTGTATACTCATGAAGAATTATAATGTTATAGCTTAATCATCACAAAATTTCAGGATCCATGAGATTAACTACACGACTCATGGTCTATGGCTAGTGGATCTCACTTTTTATCTCTGAAAATTTACTAGAAATACCTCTATGGTTAAAAGTGACACATATATATCGATCATAAGAGTATAATTTATATTTTCACATTGATGTAACTGAAAATACATCAAAGAATATTGTTAGAGATAATCATGAATAATTATTTATCTATTTTACTACCATCAGGGAACATTAAACAAGGTAGTTGATTTTATTAGTACAAAATATCATGTTATGTTATCAATGATGGGGATTGATAAAAAAATTATACATAGTGATATTCGAAGAATGTATTTAGAAATAATAATTGAGAGTAATAAAACAGAACATTCCATTTTTACTACCCAGCCATTTATCCATGGAAATATCAAGAACGCACAAAAGGGGTGATCTGGAGCTACAAAAGAAGGTAAAATAAGAAAAGTAACGGAAGATGCATGAGATAAATAATTATAATAATAGCATGACTCAGTTTTGAACAATTAATTCTATTCATTCATCACCTATAATAAAGAAGGTTTTATTTGAAAAAAAAATAGCTAATACTTCTTTATCTATCCTATAAGTAACAACATGTATCATGATCTTCAAGTGAATATCTAGTGGGATAATATGAACAAGGATATTCTAGAGTTTATACCATGGTTTTGGTATTTAAAAAGAATAAAGAAGGTGTCATTTTGGCTTTCAATTCCACCATATATATCACACATTAATAACTTGTTCCATGTTTTTCTCCTCAGTAAGTTCATACCTTACCCCTCACATGTACTAAATTCAGAGGTGGGACAACTGGAGAACAACCTCTCATAGAAAAATAATATTATCGTGATCATATATTGTAGTAGAAATGTCCAATGAAAAAATCTAAATCATCTTTCCAAAATGTTGTGAAGGAATTATATGTATGAAGAGGTGACATGGGAACTGAAGGAATAAATGAGGTAGAGATACCCTCAAATGTTTTTAACTTAGTTTATAAAATGAAATATTGAGGTAAAATGTTCATAATGCATAAAAATTTTGTGACACGATATTTTATCAGTGTAATTTTCCATCTTATAATTATATTATACAGTATAAAAAACGCAAATCACATAGGAAACCCAATAATAAATTTATTCGCACAAATTAAAAATTTTATTTATAGAAATTATGGATCATATACCAATGTAACAGTAATGAGGCCATTGGAATAGTAATATGAACATTATGAATAGTAACTCAAACCAAAAAATAGTAACGCTAACTAAGATACTATATAAAAAATCTAGGAATCTTATAAATGAAAATTTTATGTAAAAATATATATATTTGAGTGTAGGTAAATAGAATTTATTAAAAAGAAAACTTTTTTGTTGGTGTTTTGGTATATTGTAAATTTTTTTAAAAATATTATAATAAATATATTTATTTAAAAATAAATTTATAAAATTATTAATCATTTATTAATTTTCTTGGGTATCATATTTCAATTTTATTAGGCCATTATTAATTTTTCAAAGTGTTATAAAATTATTTACATTATTATAATAACTTATTTTTGAATTTATCTTTATTTTAATTAAAAAATAAAATTTCTAATATTTATTTTTATTTTATAAAATTCAATCCCTTTTTAAAATGTATACTTTGAAAAATTCATGAGAATAATTTTTGATATTATTTAAAAATATATTTTTTTTGGGAATAGGGAAATATTATAATTTCTGGTATTTAAAATTTTAATCCAAATACATGATGTTTTGAGTAACATATCACTTAATATCCCATTAGATCAAAATCACATTCACTAGATAAGGTACTTATTCACAATTATCAACATTATTGATATTATGGAGAAAAAACAATAAACAAGTGTATAATGTAATGCAAAACACCTGCCTCATTGCATTATAAATTCAAACTCTCACAATCTCTTCTCCTAGAAACATCAAAG
Source organism: Viscum album (assembly GCA_963277665.1). Taxonomy (NCBI): domain Eukaryota; kingdom Viridiplantae; phylum Streptophyta; class Magnoliopsida; order Santalales; family Viscaceae; genus Viscum; species Viscum album. The sequence continues at coordinate 173,025,175 of OY728138.1, forward strand.
ATTTTTAGACTTATTATATCATGACAGATTATTCACCCAATAATCTTCCCCACATTCTGGTATTATTGGTCTCCCCAAAAGAAAATTTTATTATCCATTAAGGTGGTTCTCGAGGATAATATATTCTAGAGGTAAAATCCTCTACCCTTATCTATTAAATTATTATTTTTTCTACCCCATAATTTCCTACACTATCTAAAGATTCATGATAACTCTACTATAATTCATATAATTTTTTTTGTTTATTTAAATGGTATATCCATCATCAAATTTCTTCTCTACTTTTGGTATCATAAAAACGAAAACATCTTTCATGATTTGTCAATTCAATACCACCATGGATGCTGATTTTATGTATTCTATTATCACATCCATGGATGAGAGTAAAATAATTATAATGGTTAATACAATATTTTAAATTATTATTCTAACATTTTTTATTTTTTGGAACTAATATATTTACATAACATTATATAATAAAACAAAACTAGTTGACGATGGTGGATATATAGTCAAAATAATCTAATATTTTTTCCTTAACATTTAACCTAACAAATCATCCTTAGAATATATATTAATATGATAAATTGGACCATACATAATTATGTAGGTACATAGATATCATATAATTACACTTAGGTAGTTTCGATTCCATTTTTCAAGAACCCCCATAATTAAACTCAAGGGAACTGATCTCAAAATCATGAAACAAAAATACCGAGACAAAAAAATTAGACATTACAACCCATAGATATTTCCATAAATTAACATAAAAATGTTTTTATAAGTCAGTTTTATTATGATAAGTTTTGAGTTAAATTCTTAATTAATTTAATTTTATTATCCATAACATTAAATTCCAGTGCATAACCTTTTAGACATAATGTAAGGGATCTCTGAAACCTCAATTTACCTTCTCGTCACACATTTTATTTCATTACCCCAATTTATATCTTCATTCATCATATAAAATTCTCCTAAATCAGGTTTCTATATTTTATTATTATATATCAATATCAATTCTCTGTTCTTTGATGGAAAATATATGTTTTAAATGGTCCCCTTCACTAATTTCCCTCTGTAAGAATACCAAGCTAAATGCAAATTCCCAATTACTTACACAATTTCATATACCATATATAATATATTTTAAAAAAAATATGTTTCTATAATTTACAATTTTAGCATTAATAAATTTCTATGATAATTTATGGTTTTATACAAGAATTATTCATTTTTCCACATTAATATTGAATTAATATTTTCTCAAGAAACACACTAATGTGTCTCATTTATAACGATCATTAAAAACTCTATTTTCTCATTTCAAAATCAAATAGATATATTTCATCAAGATTTATTCATGTTTTCCATTATTTATGTCTATGGATGATTTAAATTCTCTCTTTCTTGTACACCATATGGATACACCCTTTGGTTATTCCTTATGATTATATAATGATACCCATTTCTATCCATGGTTACCCCCTCTGTTTATTTTTTGGTTTTATTATCCATGCGGTGCATATTCTTATTATCATTTCATTATAGGTGTACCTAGATATCAATCTCGTTCATTGGGTAATATTTATTCTCATGAGACATCATTCATGAGATTAGTTAGTAAAAATATTCCATTTGGGGACATTTTCCACCATTTCAAAACAGTTTGGATTTTATCATTGACTATTTTTTTATTGGGTTATGTGTTTCTATCACATTATTATGTTTCCATGATAACATGATTGAGTGTTCTATATCTAATGATAACCTATGTTTACTCATGTTCCTGGCCATTTATTGTCATCGTTTTATACTATATAATCCATGTATACTGTTTTATTGCCATTTTTATTATAGTAGTGGGTTTTTATCTCATCCCTTTTGTATATGTATTCCCTTAATTATCAAGTTTATATATAATAGTTCAATATAAGTAAGGACGTAATTATAGAGGTTAAATAAATGTTTTTTTATTTGGCTTCGTGTTTTATAATTATGTGGCTATTTATCCTAATACATTATAAATTATGATCATTGGATTGTATATGATGTATAATTATTCTTATAATCATAAAATAATATGATTAAAAGGATGTTATCTATAGAAATCTTACCCAAGGTGCAAGGATCAGAATACATATATCTAAACATGCTAGAATAATTCAACAAATGACTAAAAAATATTTATTTTATTTAATGAATTTTACTAAATTTAAAATTGGAAATGTTATGGAAATGATATATATTATTATAGATATGAATAATTTTATATTAAAAGTGAATAATAATTCAATATTTATTTTTACAGTAGGTCGTTGTGTTTATGAAGAATGTTGGTAATTGTGGTAATGGTTTATTTTTAAATATATCTTTTTATTGATTTTTATTTTCGTAAATATAATTTATAAAAATAATAAATTATTTCTCTCTTAATATGAATAAATTTTAATTAAATATTTTTATTTTTGAAATTATATTGATTATTTCTCATTCTCCCATGAAAAGAAAATAGACTAAGATGATTTTTTTTATATAAAATTCCAAATTTATCTCATCGATTTGGATAGGAATTATTTTCCATCAAAGAAATTATATTTTAAATTACCTCATAACATTTATTGTCTTGAAATAAGTTATTGAAAAATTTATTTTTATACCCCATTTACATTTAATATGAATTATTAAAAGTGGGCTTTTCTATTATTTTTCATGTGATTTACTTTCAACATTCTTTAAGTAAGTGTTAAAAAGAATGGTTTCTATGTATATTTCATAAATTTGTTCTATCACCATCATTTAAGTCATTAATTATTTATATTTTTTTTAAAAAAATGGGGGTTTTAATGATAATAGTGTTCTCACAGCTATAGTAATTTTCACTTTTAAAATGTTATAAATATAAAAGGTTGGTTCTACTTGTTATTGAAGAATATTACATACAATATTATTTCTATTCATAGTATACATAATTTAATTATATCTATGATACACTAGGTATATTCAATAATGTGAATATTCATTTTATTTCTATGGATTTATAGTTTCTTATGTTTCTTTAAAGGATATTTTCATGAGACCCTTTTGATTTCATGGCTTTATTATTCAATTATAAAAGTATGTATTGAATGTGATTATATGGTACACATACATATGGTTTTCAATATGTTTCATATTTTTCATATAATAATATACCCTTCTAATACATTGGTTTCTGCTATATATATTATGAGATAATATGACAGTGAATTGGAAGTGTACCAAAATCTACTTTGGTACTCATCACAATGATGTTTATATGAGATTAGGGTGTTAACCCGAAAAATTTATGTGACACTATCCACTATGTTGTGATTTTAATGGTAGTGAAATATTACTAAAAAAATTATTAATTATTTTTATTTGCATTAAACAAACATATTTATTATGATGATGATAATCCATCAGGTTTCGAGATTTATTATTGTTTATAATGAATTCTTAGGTTTTATATATTTTGTGATATCAATGGGAATTAAATTACTCTTTATTTATGGTTATCAAATTTAGGTTCTTACAAAAATAAGTTATGACCATTTAGTTTCAAACTTATTATTAAAATATTTTCACTTATTATATTTTGTTGATATCTACCATGTTTAACATAAAGATGAATCAGAGGTGACCCACTCCTATGATTTAATTTCATAAGGCTATGATGAATAAATTTTTATAGGACATACCAAAAAAGTTACTATGTGAGGACATTTTTTCATATGTTGAATATCATTAATTAAATAATAAGATTTTGTAAATTCTCTCAAAAGACACTTATCACATATGGTACAAAGGAATAATACTTACCTCATGTATTAAATTTTCAACTAAAATAATATTATTTATCTCAAGGATGCTTCATTTATTATACACATAGTGAAACTTAAATCATTTCCCAAAAGGGTGTGTCCCCTTCTTTATGATCCATTGTTGTAAACTTATAATAACTTGCTGAGTAATTTTACTTCATGCAGTAGAATTTCAAAATTTTATGTTTTTAGAATTTAAACGTAAGGATTCCAATGGATTTCATGTGTGAGAAATAGAGAGGAGGTAAATTATGAATAATTTTCATTTTAATATATTCATTAATATTAGAGTAGAACACATTATTAATCAAATTTGTGTTTAAATTCCCTTTTACAAGAAACAAAGATAAATACCCAATAAAAACATCAATAATATCCAATTTCTTCTTAAAAAGTGACCAACTCCCAATTTGATATCATAAAAAATACATGGAATGGAATAAAGTTCACGTAAAATAAATATACTATTTTTTTAAAATTGGATATATTAATTTTGGATGTATTACATCCTGTGTCCCAATATTTTACACAAAGACAACCATAATTCCATCAGATCAAACCAAATCCAAATGCCATCTCAATTATTTCAAAAGATGGAAACACCAACTAGTAATATCATAGCCCCGTTAATATAGAGTATTAAAACAAAAATACCAATAGAGTAAAAAATCACACTTTATATTTTAACATCTTTACATGGATAACATCTCATAAATATAAACTTTCCTGTGATGAACATGAATTTTAAAAATTGTAATTGATCTGAAATTGTTTATTGATTGGAACTAATATTTCATGAATAATACACGATTAATTTATATGAATGTCTAATAGGGGATGATGATCCCTAAATATATCAGTATCAAGGAAATCCTGCTCCAGGTCATGCAGTAAATCCTTAACCTATCATTAACCCAAAAATTCATAAAATGACCCTTCTTTTTTATTTCATAACTCATTCATCCAATGGTACACCATTTGACCACAATGATGATCTTTTTAGGGTATGTCTCTTGGAATTAATAACATAATACCATACCAAGAAGAAATGTTTGTCTAGTACACTTAAAGGGATTCCTAATATGTTAATACTATATTAATTTTATAGAATATCATATCATGTTGACATATATAAATGAAATGGGGGATCATAATGCCAAGTAAGTGAATAAACAATAGAGCTACATAGTAAGTGACCATGAGTGATATTAATAAGGAATGATAAAATAAACCTGATTCATATCCTACTCGAATGAATTGGAATCAAAACATTAGAATAATGATAAAACGAAATCATGATACATTCATAATAACATTACTAAGGATTATAAACAGTGGGTCATAATTCATAATTATGATGTTTATTCGACAGAATAACTTAATTCATTCAATTTATAAGGATTAATTATCAACCCAATTATTTGGATCACTATAACAACGCACACTTTATATTTATTAATTTATATGATCCAAATAAATGAAAATAAAACATTTTGTGAGTAACATATATATTATAAAGAATGTGTTTTATATAAAATTATTGAGTCCATAAGTACATATAAACATGAAAATTACATATTTTTAACCCATGATAATTGAATGTGACTACCATTCATGTAAATACCCCATTTATAATTTATACAATATGGATGTGAGTAACTATACAAAAGCATGTGGTTTAGTTATTAATAATATGTTAGTTCCATATATTAAAGAGAAAAATTAATTAAATTCATTTAGAAACATTAATGTACACAACATGGATATTTGGGAGGGAATAATGAGATTAAAATAAAGGCTCCTATTGGAAAAAAAACTATTTTGGAATTATCGGAATACTAAAAAAGTTTGCGTAATGAATGATATTAAAATTTTCTAATTTATTAAAAAATTAAGGTTCTTAAATGTAATAGAATAAGAAGGTAATTTTAACACATTATAGATTTTAATATTTAAACATTTCAATTGTAATATGAGACCATTAAAAAATTTTGGTTGGACTCTATGTGGGTAAAATGACCAAAACATCCTTCCTAATGAATTTGGGTTGGATACGGAAGGAATGGTATTTGGTATTTATATATGATGATGGTTTTCACAATATGAGTTCTATAAAATATATTATTCAAAATATATTTAAAATTTTGTAAAGATTTCATTGGAAACAATCGTGCGTTTTAATGAACTGTCAAATTTTATAAATAACTTTGTTAAAAAACAAATATAAAATAGAAATTAAATTTTGTTGTAAAAATAGAAATAAAGTTTTCAAAAAAATAAGTATAATGGATTTTGATAAAGAAAATTTTATTGCTATAGAAATACTTAATTTTTTAAAGTCTTTATATGATACAGAAAATATGTTTTATTAAAATATATTTTTTATTAATTTTTGTGATCAAATAGTAAAAGTATTTAATTCCAAATTAAAAAAAAACTATTTTGAAAAATAAATTATAATTCTTGAATAAACATTTCAAATTTCTCCATGGATGAATTTTTTGTATTTTTAGAAAAAAGTTAAATTTTTAATGAATATTAAATATTATTATTTCTATTAAAAACATTTTTTTAAATAATTTTCGCGAACATTTTATTGATAATCTAGTTCTAAAAGTATATTATTTTAATTATTTAATAATTAATCTAATTTTTTTCCATTTTAAACGTTTTAATGTATTTTTATACAAAATCATTTTAGACATGTGAAAACATTTTAATTTGAACCCCATTTTATCATTAAAATTGTGATTTTTATTTAAAATAAATTATATCCACTTTTGTGAGTTAAATTTTGAGAAATGTATTATATTTATAAAAATAATAATTAATATTACATTGTTTTTTGAAATTAATTTCTATACATAATGAAAAATAATAAATAGTTGAAATTAATTATTTGGTAATGGTTAAAACATGTTTACCATGGGGTTACAATTAATAGACAAGAGCTAAAATAAACTAAACAACATTAATATATCTTATTTTATGGCCATGTATTTACCTTGTTACATATATGTTTCTATAAAGATCCATTTTTTATACTTTAGGCATGTGAATAACATATGTACAACATTTGGTTTTCAAATATTACATGTATGCCATCACCCCCACTTCTAAAAGCACATCCCCTCTCCTCTGATCTAGATGCCAAATTTTTTTTATTCAGACAATACCTTCCCAATTCATGAACATGTATTCATTCCCACATCCTAGGTACATTATTTTGATTATTAAATAATCCATTGATTAATTTTGGTTCAAACATAAGGGGGATGTCTAATGAAGAGGTATTGATCATAACCGAGTGTTTTTTTAATTATTATTCCAACTGCATAAAATATTAATAAAATATAATAATATAATAACATAAATATTTAATATATATTTATATATTATTTTTTAATGGAATAATAGATATCCATATCCACATCAATCCAATGGAAAATAAAAATGTTGATCGTGCGTATGGAGGACTACAACCTCATAAACCAATGTAATTCATTTTTCATCACTACCTATCATTGATAGATATATTGGTGGTTTTAATTATTATAAATTAATAATAATAATTTTTTATAGTAATTGAATTGTTATATCACATATAACTTCTTAACATCCATTTTCTTGTAAAATGGTAACATTGCATGTGCATACATTTGAGCTACCACCTCTATGAAAATATGTGATACAGTTTTTATTTTATAATGAAGTAGATAGTAATGAGTAAAATTTATTTAATATATAATATATATATGGTATAAAAATTTATTATGGTTATTTTAATTAATATTTATCATTATTTCATTCTATTCATCGAGAATATAGAATGAACACTCATGCATATGTATAACATACCATTTTCATGAACGTATGAATTCATTTTTGGACAGTATCATAAAGGGGTTTCTCAAAAAATAGTTATAATGATTATATTTTATATTTATATAATTTATTAATCTCTACATATTATTGAAATATGATAAATATAATGGTATTGAAAATACTAAACCATAAAATACATGAAAAAAGAAGTAGTTTTTACCGGAAACATAATTTTAACATTGAATTGTTAATAAAATGAAAATAAAAAGTTCTAAGTAACTCATATATGGTATGATATATATATTTATGTGTCATTTATATATTTATAATAAAATTATATATATTTAAATGTAGGTGAGATCATGTATTAAAAATATAATATTTGAGGAAAGGTATTTCTATTCACTCTTTTATTTATGGGAGACATATGCCTAATGAACCCTTCATTTCTTAGGATGTATATTCATCCAAATTTACATGATATATCTTTAATACCATTATTCTAATTATATTTACTATTTTATTTTATTTTACAAATTAAATTTTTTCATGATAAAAATGTTTTACAAGCATTATAGTGGTTTTCATCTCACATTTATTTGTATGGGACAATACAATATTCACAACTAATGTCTTATGTGCGGTGTATATTTGACCCATTAATGACATTTATGAATATTATTATAAGAATTATGGGGATTTAAATGTCCATATAAGATCATTCCATTTATTTTTCCTATGATACAAACATTAAAAAAGTGCTAAATGATTCATTGGATATTTCTATTATCAAGAAGGATTTTTATTCATTTTCATTCCAATGATGAAATATTAACATTTACCATTCTAGGGATTCCTTTTTTATCCAATTATCGTCATTAAATAAATCTTTCTATTCATTACACTATATTGACATACTAATTATTGGAATATAATTTTTAAAAAAAGACAATATCCCATATTGGTCTCAAATCATTTTTCTTATATGTCCTTGTTTTCTTAAAATCATTTCAAATAATGATTTAACACTTATAAATTTATTATTCCAATAAAAAAGTTTTTCATGTTTGAAATTTTTTTATAAAAATAATACGAAACTTCTCGTCATTTTTGGAAGAATGGGATTTGGACCTTTTACTAAAAATGTGGATGGAATATTTGTTTAAAAAATTACAAATTGGATAGTATTGTGCAGCTTCATGACCTATAAATTTGTAACGGGTCATACCTTCATCGTCTATTACTTTTTCAAATTTATTATGTTTTGTGGTATCCTAGGGACCATCAGTGACTTATTAAGAAGTCTTCCAAAAACTATGTTCCTCCAAATGGTTCCACCAAAACGGTGGCACCGGTCACAGTGGGACCTTGTCAATGTCACTCTAGAGGTCACACCGTCATGGTCGCACAACAATACAGTGGCACCGCTTACGGTGTTCTACTAAACCAGTGGCACTGTTACAGTGTCTCGACAAACAGTGTCCCACACATTTTTTCCTACGATTTCATGTTCTTATCCCACAATTTATCATTTGAGGTAAAAGTGTTTTAATACCCATTTTAAAGCCAATAAAATCCAAAATATTATTTTTATAATCCCCCAAGAGATGAGGGACCCTAGAATTACAAAATCATGTGGATTTTTCTTCAGTTTCACCACGTTGTTATATACTTTTCAGTATCACCATTGTTACACGGGTTTTCCCCATTTAAAGGAAACCCTTTAACTCAAAACCATTATCTCCACCTCTTTGAGGAGAATTATAAAATATAAATTATTAAATCACGTGTAACAGCCCAACTGTGTGGAGAAACGATGATCCACCTTTAATTTCATTCTGTATTTCATATCTTTAAACTCTATTATCCCTCCTTTTATCGCTTAGAGTTTCTCTCTCCTTCTTGGACTGTCTTATTTCCATTATTTGGTGTTTTTGGAGTCCCTCTTCCCGAGGCTAGTTGTCCACTAATGCTATAGATTTTCCTGCACACTCTTGGAGTGCATGGAGTTCCTCCCCTTCATGTTTTTCATCCCTAGTTTTTAGAATGAGAAATAAAACATCAATCATTGATAATTCAAGTATGGGTTTCCATCAATTCTCTTTACTGTGTATCATGTGGGGTGGTTATAATAATGTTCCCTCGGGGATGGATGAAATCAAACTGTAACTATGATAAAAAATGGTTATTATAGAATGAAGGAATGTTTTTGATGATGCTGGTATACTATTTTATTACTTAATATATATTTTGAATTATATGTGATTTTGTCCACTGAAAATCATGTCTATTGGTGGTCCTTATTTATAAACTAATGAACCTCTTTTTTATGGATAATCATGTGATTGAATAGATGTTACATGAAAACTGGTTAATCACATAAACTGGATTGATTAAATGGATTCCCAATAAAAAAATAATCCTTGTTTAATCACCCCAGATAACCAAAAATAAAGAAGAAAATTAATGAATGGTGTGATTAAATAGGATAACTCCCTTTCTCTATTCTAGTGATTATTATGGTTGTTCTGCTTGATTCCTTGTGGGGAGTTGTTGTTGGGGATGTGATCCACTATTGTTGAGTTGTTGGTGGTGGACATGAGGAAATGTGGGGTCATACTGTGGGGATTTATTTAGTTCTAGTACTTAGAGGGATCTCAAATATCCCATTTGTTCTTGTGACTTTACAAGAGAACGGGTTGTGAATGCTCAAATTACTTTTTGGCTCTTTTTTCATACTCATCTTGTGGCTATTCCAATTATTTTCCTAGTAGTGAAGAATTATTTTAATGGAATCACTTGAATATGATAACAAGAATGGGTTTAATCAGAAATTTTTTTTCAGGAATGAGTTGTTCTCTATTTGTAGATGTGGTGCTTTTGTATGAATGAATTGTAACGAGGGTTTTTTGATATGGGATGGTTCTATAACCCTTAGGTTGGGATGAGAGATATTTTACCTATATGTATAAATTTAGTTTTTTATTGTTATTATCACCCCACCTAAGAAGATAATATCGTGATGAACACACCCACTTCTTGGGGGGACGGTGTTTTCCCAATATCTTATTGGGTGGTTGGTTATTAGATCCTTTATTCTCACTATACTGAGTAGCCCAAGACTCATTGTGAAGGTTTTGATAGCTGGAGGTCCATTATATTCCAAGATTCTTCAGGAAGGATGGTTTTGGTGGTTGTAAACTGTGTTTGTGGGTGGGTTTGATTCCCATGTGTCTTTAGCAAGAGGCCCGGGTATCTTCAAGCATGGCAGTAGTTGTTTTGGCCCATGTGTTTTTGGGAGTGGTTTTAGTTGATCAGTACTAGTTTTCATTATTCGTGGAGATAATTGTTCTGTCCTAGTTTTGTGTGGGATAGGTTATCTGCGGTTGTGGTGGACCAAGAGTTTTCTGGTGTAACTCTGGTTGGGGTGGCCCAAAAGTTTGTTGTGGGGGAGGCATTGCGATTGTAGTGAAACTTCAAGGGGAGGTCTAACAGATAGGATGTCTTTAATAACTAGTGGTAAAGTGGTGTGGGGCACCAAAACATTGATGTGATATTTCTACTATGTTTCATTACTTTCATTATTTGGGGAGTGTGCCTTTGTGAGGTTGGGTGGATTGTTTCCTTGCTATGTGCTTTGAATATATCCTTTCTCTCATGAGGAATTATAATTCCTCCCAACTTGTGCATGAGATATTTTTGTTTTCCCTGCTGATTATACCTGTATACTCACCCTACATATATACAACTGCTTTCTACTTTTTGAAAGAACTTCAGGTACTGTGCGAGAATATATTATCTCAGAGGTCGGGATAATATAAATTGTTGTTTTCTCTCATTTTGTACATTCCCTTTTGGAGATTTTTGGTAAATTTATGTTTTTATCTGTGAAAATGAATATGGGAATAGGTTTTTGAATAACATTTACCGTCATTTGTAGAGTTTAATTGGGTTTTTCCATTGTATCTTGTGATCCTACTAAATAAAAATGGGTTTCCCATCCATATTATGTCTGATTCTATACGCTTGGTTCATGTTGCCACTCCTGGGCCTATTAAATGAGGTACTCATGGGTCTTTATCACTCCTTCAACCTGAGGTAGGAAGGGTCTGGCATTTTGTTGTCCCATGTCTCATATTTGTGAAGGCGGGTCGTGATAGAATGGTATCACAGGGTGATGGTAGAGAGAACGTATTGAGAATGGGGTTAGGAAAATTAAGGATTGCATATAATAGTAGGGAAATAGTGTTTGGAAATCCTACAGTGTGAAATAAGCTAGGGAAGACTGTCTTGGTCATGGTATTTTCTCCCCACTCTAAGCTGATGTAAGGACTCTGGAGATTCGGAACCACCTGGGGAGGCTACACTGATTTGATGACAGAGTCCCTACGAAGGGTACAAGTATCATAATGACTTTTGTTCTTATGTTTTATATGTGTTCTAGTGATATAAATAAATAACAATTCTCTGATTAATGTAAAATAGATCATCCAAACTACTCAGGTATAGGCTTTTCCATGTTTACCTTGCAGTTATGGCACCCAGATGAAAACCTCGGGTAATTCGGGAGATCGTGGATGAGGAGGCTGATATGGATTATCAATGGAGGATTAATAAAAAAGGAGGAGGACAAATAATGTAAGAAGATTCTTCATTCCTTTTATAAGAAGACCCTCGAGATGTACGAGGGTAGCGTCTCAGACATAGAGACAGAGAGCTGCCTCGAGGAGCTGGTGATAGCATTCAGTTAGATCTGGGATTCAAGAGGGGAGCTAGCTAGGATCGTTAAAGGGAAATTGCATCATCAACAAGCCTCCAGCATCATGGGAATACAGGTTTTGGCTAGTGGGGATCAAGCCCCAATAGTTACAGTTTCTATCTCCTGATCCTCATCCTTTTTTTGTGGGCCAAGGATCGAGATTCTTCATATGTGGCAGTCGTGGGAACCTTCTGAATCAGTTACCATACTAAGTGTAGTACAATGGGGTAGGAAGGATCAGTTCCCACCTCCGCATCCACAGTTTACACCCAAGCCCTTTCAGTAGTAGTAGTAGAGACAGTAAGCTCCCACTCTTACAAGAGCAGACGCTGCACGCGGAGGACGAACTCAGGGACCTCGACTCGGGCATGGTCGGAGAGGTGGATGAAAGTGCAGGGGAAGAGGAGCTGGGCATGGGAAATTTCAATCCATATAGGAAACATTTTCTTGTAGGCCCATAAGTTGTTCATGGTACGATCAACTTGTTTAGAACTCTTACTTGTGCCTTTTTTTATTCAGGAGCATCTCACTCCTTTGTTGAACCCATTCTGGCCCATACATTGGGTCTAGAAGCAAGCTGATTCTCCATTCCCCTTGTTTTGAGTATGCTTGTAAGATGTTAGACTATCTTGTCCTATGTTTTTCAAGGATTCAGACTGATGTTAGGGCCACATTAACCAAGCCGGAAGCTTCTTTTTCTATATATACAGTTGTATGATGTAAATATCGGCATTGATTTTTTGTTCTCTATGTGTTCCTTTATCAACTACATCTGAAGAAGGGTAGTTTTTTCCGATATGGGCATGATATGTGTGACTTTCATTGGTTAGTTGGGTTTCTAAGAGGGCAGTCGGCGAGTGGAGCCCCTTCATTCCTTATTAGTTGAGTTGTCAGTAGAGTCGGTAGATACAGATATGGTGGAAGTCCCTGGGATCATTAGTGAGTTCCTAGTCGTCTTCCCTGGGGACGTGGTGAATCTTCCCCCTTGATGAGATGTTGCATTGGGATTGACATGCAACCTGGTGGCAGTAAAATTTTGATGACTCCCTATTGGATGGATCCTTCTGATATGTGGGAGTTATGGATTCAGATTGACAATCTGACGAAGAATTTTTTTTCTCCGACCAAGCGGGTCACCATGGTGTGCTCCAGTCTTGTTCACAAATAATACAGATACTGGTCTCTGGATGTGTATAGACTACCAGAGGATGAAGTAGTTGACATTCAAGAACCATTACCCCTTCTTGAGTATCGACAACCTTTTTTATTAGTTGAAGGCTGAAGGATGGTTCTCCAAGATTGACATATTGTTAGGATATCACCAGTTGTGGTTGAAGGAGGGCGAAATCTCAAAGAATTCCTTCAGGTGAAAATATGGGAACTTTGATTTTGTGGTCATATTGTTTGGAGTTTCAAATTCACTAGCCATGTTCATGGGTCTTTTGAACTACATATTTTGATTATACCGAGAATGGTTTTTCGTCTTGTTTGTTGACAATAATAGAATCTACTAAAGATCAGAGGAGTATCATGTCGAGCATATGAGGACGGTTTTAGAGGTCCTCCAATAGAACCATCTCTAGAGGAATCTGTCCATGTGCAAGTTCTTGACTTGACAGGTCCACATTCATAGACATGTGGTTTCCAAGTAGGGAATAGAAGTGGAACCATTTAAGTTATAAGAGGTTTTTTCTTGGGAATCACCCAAGAACTTTCCAGAGAATCATTGTTTCATGGATATTGTAGGTTACTACGGGAGACTCGTTCCCAACTTCTATTGAGTTGTAGCAACTTACACAACCTTTACCAAGAAATAATAGGCTTCTATATAGAGTGACCAGTTCCAGGAATCCTTCAATTATTTGAAGGGGAAGTTGGTTTTTTCCCTAGTGCTAAGGTTTCTAGAAGAAGGGGCGATGTTTGAGGAGTTCTATAATACTTTGGGAAAAAATTATGGGGTGTGTAATGATGAAAAAGTAGGGGTGATCACTATGGGTCTAGGATGTTATGTCCCTAGACGTGTAATTATTCCACCCACGGTCAAGATCCTTCAGTGGTCATGTTCTCACTAATTTTTTGGCAGTATTTCCTCATCATGGAATGCTTCGTGGTCTTCCCAGATCATAAGAGCGTGAGGCAAATCTTCTCGCAGTGGGACCTGAATATGCGATAGAAGAGGTTGAGAGAGTTTCTTCAGGACTTGGACTTTGATATTTCTTACAACTAATGAAAGGTGAACGTGGTGACCAATTCCTTTAGTAGGAAGTCTCATAAGGATGTGGTTCATGAATCAGCAGATTCATGGAAGGCGATGGAAGAGTTGGCTTCCCTACCCCTGGATGGAAGTGTGGAGGACAGCAGAGGCTGTCAGTTCTAAATGATAGATAACTCCCCTCTATTTCAGTTGGAGGAGAAGTCTTTGTGGGGGAGATTCAGGATGATTTGATGCACGATTTTGTTATCCTGGGAAATGATCCAAAATGATGGTCATAAGATTGATAGAATTATATATTATTTCATGGAAATTTGTTTGTCTTAGTGGAAATGAATGAGAGAGTAATTGGTGAGTTCAACACCTCACTCGAGGAGATAAAAACAAGAGTATCCAAAATACATCATGGAATCAGGAGTTAGTTTTGGTGGCCTGTGGTGAAATGGGAAGTGGCGGGGTTCTAGGAATAATGCCTCAAGTGTCAGTAGGTGAAGGCTGAGCACCGTGTTTCGGGAGGTCTATTACAATATTTAGATTTATCTGAGTGGATGTGGGATGCCAAATTAATAGATTACTTCATGGGACTACCAATGGTTCAATGAGGATGCGATGTAATCTAGGTATTGGTGTATAGGCTAACAAAATCATCTCAAATCATGGAAATCATGAAGTCGAGGGTAGTGGATGCCTTAGAATAGTGGTACCCAAACAGGGTGGTGTAGTTGGATGGAGATTAGATGTCCATAGTCTCGAATCAGGATACACATTTTACCTCACGGTACTGGAAACGATTGCAACATTATTTTGTCATCGAGCTATGCCTCATCACTTCATTCAACCACCAGATAGATGGGTAGATATAGCGGACCATCCAGACGTTGGAGGAAATGATATGAACATTTGTTCTAGACATTGACGGAAATGTGGGTGTGATTTTTTCCACTTGTGGAGTTTTCCTGAAACAACAATGAAAAATCCACCATTGGAAATGATCCATTCGAATCGTTGAATGTAATTTTTTTTGTTCACCCATGTGCAAGGCAGTGTTCAGGGAAGCAGTTGTTGTTGGCCCTGAGGTGGTGTAGAGAACGATGGATAATATTTAGATTATACGGGAAAAGACGAAGGTGGATCGGGACCGAAGGTCTTTGTATGCCTATCAGATGACGATACACCTGGAGTTAGTGGTCGGGACCAAATTTTCTTGATGGTATCCCCACGTTGTGGGAAACGGAGGTCCGATAGGGGAAGTAAGCTTTCTCCAAGGTTTTTCGGACCCTTCAAGGTGTGGTGATAGGTCGGCGACGGGGCTTATCAGCTAGGTCTACCACCACTTCTACTAAGGGTGCACGATTGCTTCAATGTGTCTTATCTCTGTTGATATCTACACGATGATTCATACGACCTTGACTAGGGAAAGCTAAATATCGAGGGAAATGTGACATTTTTAGAGTGACTAGTGAGGATCAATGATCGTGAAAAGAATGTTCTTAGTGGAAAAATCATTCCCTTGGTTCATGTTTTATGGAGGCATGGTGTCCATGGGTTGAGTACTTAGGAATGAGAGGCAATGATGTTCTCTCAGTACCAAACGAAGTTTTGATTTTGTTTCTATGTTGTTTTGTTCTTAACTATGATGTGATAGTTGACATTATTAAATATGTGATGGGCTGTTTATTGTTTTCTATGAATTTGTGTGAAGAGTCATAACTGTGGGGAGGGGAGTGCATGATCTCTAATTGAGATGCATTAAATTAGATTTTATTAAACCCATACGGGGGATTCAGTGCCTCCCAAAGCAGATAGTATCTTGACATGTAGAAAGGGACTCCCTAATCCACATTACTCAGTGGTATGACCTTTACATGTTTGTGTGGCTTCATGAGGGAGAGGTGTTTCTATATGTTAAGAAGGTTTAATCATGAGATGTATCTTGGGAGGTGGTTGTTCCCCCCCTATTTTCATCATGTTTAATCTGGGATTATCAAGGAAGATAATAGTTTAAGGGGTATCCGATGTAATTGAAGGACCCCCCCCCCCCCCCGGTCAATTACATTGCCAAATTTCTCATTTTTGGGGTATCCTAGGGACCATTGATTACTCATTAAATAGTTTACTAAAAACTCAGTTCAACCAAACCGTTCAACAAAATGGATTCACCGAAATGGTGGGACCAGTCACAGCAGCACTGGGATAGTGGCATCTGTCATGGAAGCACCCTTAATGTGGAACTATGGCGGTGGCACCATAGTAGTCCCACTTTCATGGTTATACGACAAAATTGTTTCACCATTTCGATGGAACCATGATGGTTGTATCATAGCGGTCGCACACCAAAATGGTGGAAATGCATATGGTGTTCCACCAAACCAGTGGCATCGTTAATGTGTCTCACCAAATTTTATCCCACCCTTTGAGTTTATTCTAGTTTTCGGATTTTGTAGTTCCGCTCCTGGAAAATATCTTTTGATGCAAAAGGGTTTTTCCCCTTTATAATCTATTAGAAGCCCATAAATGTTATATAAAATCCCCCCAAGAGCCGAGAAACACTTGACATACCAAAACATGTGCATATTTATTTGGTTTCACCCCATTTTCTCATACATGTTAGCTTCTACCCTATTATGTGGTTTTCCCCCATTTAATGGAAGCCCATTAACTCACAGATGTTATCACCACCTCTCTGGGGAGAAATATTAAATTAAAATAAATTCCATCATGTGTAACCGCCAAATGCATGGAGAAACCATGATATTATTTTAATGAAAATTAATATTTCATATCCTATAACTCCAGGATCTCACCTTTTATCATGCGGAGGTTCATTCTCATTCTTGGATGTTAACTTTTTCTTTCCATACAGCATTTGGAGTCCCACTTTCCAAGTATCATTGTGCACCCATGCAAGAGCTTTTCTTACTCACTCTTGGAGTCCTTGTAATTCCTCCCATATAAGTCGCACATCCCCAGTTCTTGGCATGAGGATGAAAACATTGATCATTTATCATCCATGTAGGGTTTTCATTCATCTCTCTTTACTGGGTATCATAAAGGGTAGGTACTATATTTTTCCTTCGAGGATGGATAAACCAAAATCTTAATGAAGATTATAAATGGTTTATAAATAATAATTGGGTTTTTATGTTAATTTTGTTGAAATCATTTATATTTCATTATATTTTGAAAAATATATGGGCATATGTACACTAAAATCCTAGCTTTTGTTGGTCCTTCCATGTGCACTAATGGACCTCTGATTTTTGGATAATCCTGGGAATGAATGGATAAAACATGGAACCTGATTTAACACATAAAATCAGTTGATTAGATGGATTCCAAATGAAAAATAATCCTTCTATGATCACCCCGGTTAAACAAACCCAAAGAACACACTTAATGAATGGAGTTATTAAATATGGTAATTCCCTTGCTCTGTTCTGGTGATGTGAATGTTTGTTCTGTTTGATGACTTGTGGGGTGACAGAGATGGGGATAATGATGGGATCCCCAATTGTTGAGTTGTTGGTTTTGGACTTTAGGTCTTGTGGGGATATACAATGGGGTTGTTTTTTTCATTACATCGAGGTATCTCAGGGATCCCATTAGTTGTTGTGACATTATAAGAGAATCACATCGGAATGCATAAATTAATGCCGGGCTATTTTCCCTTTCCATCGATTGTGGCTATGTCAGTTAGTTTTTCAGTAGTGAACAATTATTTAAATGGAATAACATGAATATTATAACAATAATTGGTTCAATGAGGAATTGTTCTCCATGAATGGGTTGTGCTCTGGTTTTGCCAGTTGTGATTTTGTATGAATGAATAGTAATGGGGGTGTCTATGTATGGGATGGTTCTGAAACCCTTGTGTTGGAATGAGTTATTTTTTACCTATACATAAAATTTTAATTTTGTGTTATTTTTTGCACCCCACCCATGTTGATAAATTCATGCATAACACTCCCATTTCTTAGGGGAGGGTGTTTTTTCAAGCATCCAATAGGGTGGCTTGTTATTAACTCACATATGCTCTCTCTCCCGAGTAGCCCAAGACACTTATAGAAGGATTTAATGTCCTAAGGTCCATTATATCCCATGATTCATTGGGTAGGGAGGTTTTGTGTGGATGGACGAAGTACGTGTGAGAGAGTTTGTTTCCCAAGTGTCTTTGGAATGAGGTCCATGTGTCTTCGGGCGTGAAAATAGTTATTGTGGCCTAGGTGTCTTAGTTTGTGGTGGTAGTTGTTCTGGCCCAGGTGTCTTTGGGAATAGAAATAGTAGTTTTGGACCAGGTTTCTATGGGCGTGGTAATGTGATGTTGTAGTGGCCTTGGAATTTTCAGGCGTAGCTGTGGTTATGGTGGCCCAAAAGGTTTTTATGGGGTAGTAATGGGACATCAATAAAAATGGCGATGGAGGTCTAATGCATAGGATGTCTTCAATAACTAGTGGGAAATTGGTGTGGGGTAACCAATCATAAATATGTTATTACTATTATTTTAAAAGACTTGCATTGTTTGGGGAGTGTTCCTTGGTGAGATTGGGTGGAAAGTTTCCTTGCATTGTGCTTTGGTTATCTCTTTTCTCCCATGGAGAATTAGAATTCCTCCCCACTTGTGCACGATAGTATTTGGTTTTTTATATTGAGGGTACCTATATACTCACCCAATGTATATAAAACCACATTCATGTTTCTAGGAGGACATCAGGGACCATGTGAGACTATACTAACTCAGATGTCAGGATAGTTTTTATTGCTGTTTTCTTTCCTGTCGTACATTCACATTGGATATTTTCTTGTACATGTATGGGTTTATTTTTGAACATGCATATGGGAATGGGTTTTTCATTTAATTTTATGACTATTTTTGGAGTTTTTTGGTTTTTTACATTTTTATATTCCGATACTTCTAAATAAAAATGGAAATTCCTTCCATATTACGTGTGATTCTATACCATTGGTTCTAGTCACCACTCTGGGGCCTACAGAATGTGGGACTCAAGGGTCATTATCTCTCATTCAATGTGAGGAAGGAAGTTTCTGGAAGTTTTTTCCCCTTCCCTCATCATGGTGAATGCGGTTCATGACAAAATGATTTAAATATTCCATTTTGTGATCAGAACATAATTCTCAATGTTAATTTTTTCTTACAAATTTCTAAAATTTTAATATTTTTGTTCAGTATTTTTAATGTGGAAGGATTATTTTCTTTATGAAATGGACCAAATAATCAATCAAAATAATTTTACCTATAATATGATATAATTTATAGTCAATTTAGCATAAATGATTTTCTGATTCAGTGATACCATACATTTTATTTCTATGGATGATTAATGATTATAATGAAAATTTCCTACAAAACATGTTTTTTAACATGAATTATTCTACAATGAAATATTTATGATACCCATTTACTTTTAACGTGTTATGACATGATGAAAATTTTATGATCATGTAGCCCAGTAATGAATGGATTATGTGATGTGTGTGATCTATATTACCCTCCAATGCATTGGGTAAATAATTATCTCGATGAGATAAATAGGATTATAATGAAAATTCTACCCAGTTCAGTAAGAGACTTCTTCCTCTATGATAGAACTGAGAGTGAACCTTGACTACTAAAATGGAATGGTTAGTGAACCAAATACACATTTCAAGTTTTAAAAATTATCCTTGAAAACTCAATAAATGATTTCATATTCTAAGGTATATTACATTAAACACCATATTATTTCAATGTTATAATTTCATTGATTATTTTATTTTATTCCTTTATAATTCGTGTCTTTTATATAGCCAAAATCAAGGCCATTTTCAATATTATGATATTTGATATAAAAGGTGTAATTTTCAAATATTATGTACATCTTCACATACAATTAATCTTTTTTTACATTGATATATATGTTTATTACCCTTAACAAAAATATGAACCCACTCTTTCTTACGCATCATTTTCCCTTGTTATAGAGAATGGTATTATGAATGATATGTCTATATAGGGTGTTTGTAATAGAAACATAGTGGTAGATGATGTAGTTCACTTATAAAATAGTTTATTTATGAATCCATGTTTCCAAATTAAAATGACCTATATGATTCTAGTGTATACATTTAATTAATATATAGAATAATAATCAATTAAAATATATTATTAATGTATGAAATGTTTAGGACGATATAGTTGGTATCATAGATAGGATTTTTCAAGCCGTCCAAAATTGTAATGATAATTATTTAGTGAGATATCATGGGATAAGTATTTTGGTATGTCTATGTATAATTATATATACATATATATATATCTCTCGTTGTATTGAAAAATTTCATAGAATTTTGGTGAACGGTTGAGAAAGTGGATTATAAGAAATTTAATCCATGTATGAATAATACTAGTGAATGTGGTTATAAAATATTTATACATAGTTTTAATAAATCTAAAAAGTGTTCACAATGTTGTACTCAATTTTCACCTAGTTCATAAGAACATGACATGATGCACAACTAATTTAACTATCATTGGATATTTTATTGGAAATTCAAAATACATTTTTCGACAAATATTTCAAGATTTCATAGATAAAGATCATAAATAAACTAGGTAAATAATTATAGATTTAATTGATGTATCATGATTTATACATCATGTGATGTAATTTTTATGAATAATCACTATGATTTAAGATTTGTGATGGTAATTTTAAATATTTAATTTTTGTCATGTGGTTTGATAAATTATAATAAATTTAATATTTTAATTTGTATTCTAAAATATTCAACTAACAAAATTGAGAATAGTATTATAAATAATTATATATTATTAAATTCATAGAAGAATTTAAATCCCTTTCATCAATAATTAGATGTTGATAAATAATTGATCCCACTTAATGGTATTATTATTTCATCCCCATTATAATATTCACGACAAATTGAAATTTGAGAGAATGTTATTAGTTAAAAAAAATTAGTACTATTCTTGATGAATGTGATGCTATCTTTGGCATGGATTTTATTTTCCATAATAAATACCACATTTATTGTTGAGGGAGGGAAGTCATGTTTTATATTCTAAACCAACCCATGTTCTTATATATGTGTGATGATAAAAATAAAGAAACAATTGAAATAACATCCATTATATGGGTGTTTATTCCTATTCAAAAGTGTTGTTTATCCCAGATAGTATGGTAGAAACTCAAAATAAAAGATATTTCTATTTTGTGGGAGTATTCTATTATAATTCCATAATTTTTTCATTATCTTCCACCAAAACAAGGTGTTTAGTTCACATTATAACACTTACCTAGTGCTAAACATATTTCAAATACTCCCAAAAAGAAAGTCCCAAGTGAGTTGTATGAATTAAAGAAGATACTCTATGAAATTCATGAAAAGGGATTTACTAATAAAATAATATAACCTTTGTGTAGACCTATTATTTTTTATGAATAAGGATAGATCAATGTTTCTCAGCATTAATTATCCCGAAATAAACAAGGTTACAAGCAGGAACTTGAATCCTCTACAACCTAATGATTTCCTATTTGATCAACTAAACAAGTATTAATACATTTCTAATATTTTCTATCATTTCGGATATCATTTATTGATGGTAAAATAATGTTGTACCGAAAAAAATTATTCAACTCAATGTATGGTCACTATGGATATATAGTTATTCCATCTGGACTTTCCATTCCTCATCTATGTTCATAGATTTAATGAATAGAGTATTTATATATTACCATGATCATATTTTTATTGACTATATAGATAAGATTATTATATATTAAAAATTAATATAAGATCACATTAATTTACTTTGGAGATTCAATGAAAGGTGAAACTATATGAAAGAGTTATAAGGTGTGAATTGGGAGAAAAAAAATTTCATTTTTTTCATATATTCTAAATATAGCATGTAATTATGGATCTATCAATGAATTAATTTATTTAACATTAGACCATACCTGCCATTATGAAAGAGAGCCAAGGAATTGATGATTTTCTAGGATATTATAAATGTTTATTTGATAATGATTCATAGAAATCTATTCATTTTACTGTTTTAAACATATTTGGGAGACCATTTTTTGGATAGATTAATGTAATGAAAATTTCAAGGATCTAAATAGACGATTAGTAATAACACCTAATTTTATTCCCCTATAGTGGATAGGGGTCTTAAATATATAGTAATACATGGAAGAATGGATTGAGACGCATTATCATGATGATTGATATGGTTATAGATTATGTCGTAGGAAAATTAAAGGATCATGAAAAATATTACCCAAATCATGATTTGGAGTTATTTTTGTTAATTTTTATATTTATGATATGGATTCATAACATTTACTAAGCAAATTTTGGTATATATACTAACAAAGAAACATTAAATTACATATTCTCATAGAATTAGTTAAATATGGGTCAGGGACGATGGTTGGAGCTGATTAAATATTATGGTTGCACAATACATTACTGGCCTTGGAATAAAAACAAGGTGGCCAATTATTTGATTTAAAATAATTTTGTTATCCGATCTATTATGGGGATAAAAAAATCCAATATTTTTATATTTTCAAAATATTTATATAGAAAATGTTTGGTAGTAGAAAATTATTTTCATTCCCAAATAAGTATCTAACCATCAATCCATGTGATGAATGGAAGGGTATGGAAGGATATTGTGGAATTCCAGAAGAATGTGATAAATTTTCTAACTAAACCATCAATATGACGGAATGAGAACATCTGAGTGTCATGTATGTATCCCTCCAATTCTAGATATGAATAAGGGTATTTTAGAGGAAGATCAATTTTCTATGTTCTCGATTCATCCTATATAGAAAAATATGTATAAATATATGAATGAGAGTTTTTTTGTGGGAAGAATTGAAGAAGTACCTTAAATTTGTTTTTATCTATGTTCTCCAAATATTATCATGTAATTTCTGATAGAAAAAATAATATGTGTATGTTGCAACTATTACCCATACCATTGTGGAAATGGGAAAACATCACTATAAATTTAGTTTTTAGACTCCCCAAAATATAGAATGGGAATAATAATCTATGGTTTATAGTGAATTCCCTATAAATTTCTCATACATGATTTATATTTGATAATATTTCTTGTTGGTTCATCTTGAAAGGCTATTGAATATTGATTTATTAATGTTCCATGAAGTAACACAATCTATGGTATTTGTTTATGATCTAGGGATTTCCAAAATTTTAGGATAAATTCATTTGAAAAATCATGAAACAGATTTATATTTTAGTACTACATATCATATATAGAAAAATTATCATTGTGATATAATAATTCCAACTATATAGGATATGCTAGGATCTTGTTTAATGGATTTCAAATGTGGTTGGGCTCACCACCTTCCACTTGTTTTTTTCATACAATAATATTTTTCACTCATGTATTCTATTGAATCCCTATGAATCCCAATACAAACATATAAGTGGAAATAAAATGGGTTATGGTGAAGTCAGAGAAACAATTATATTATAACCAATTCTAAATAAAAAAAATTCATGGTAATTAGGGTAATTTGGCCACAAATATGGTTAGAAAATGTCAATAAAAAGTAATCCTGAAAATAATTTGTTAAATCTTGTGTTTGATGATAGTGAGAAGGGATTCCCATATTTTTCTTCACACAAGAAGTATATGATATTAAAAAATGATCGATAATGATCCATTGGTATATTATACACATTATGATTCTTGAATAACTATGGATGGTTGATTATCACTTGGTTCTTCAAAACAAAAACTCTAAATTCGGTGATGTGTTCAATATATTTATACCTAGTAAGTACATACCTAATAATTCACACAAACTAAACATAGATATTATAACAGTAGATAATGATATATCTTATTAAGAACAAGCAATTGATATTTTTTATCATATTGGTAACATTCTATGAAAGAACACCATAGACATGGTTAAGGTTTTATAGAGAAACCACCCACTTGAGGAATCTATAAAAAATCATGATGATATGATGTGGTAGAAGTATAATAAATTGTTTTTGTCAATGTGAAATAATATCAAGTGTGTGATTAATTATATGTGGGGTAGAAAATTATAACCTATTATATGAGGAAGTATTTTTTAACAATCTACTTAATTTCATTAAAAGCATGGGATACATGTGACCTCATTGTTTAGAATACCATGATATACAGTTTGTATTGTTATTTAAACAAAACCATGACAGAATAGAAATTAAATATAGCAGTATAAATATTTTTATTTATAATATATGTATAAATGTTTTAGATTATAAAAATATATTAATAAATAATAACTTATTTTTTGTAAAGTCATTATATGCTTCGAAGATGGATTTACTTAAAATTAATTTTTTGAAAAAAAAATCAAAATTAATTTTTTCACTCATATAAATTTTATTTTAAAAAATATATATAATTTTTTGAATTAAAATATCACCAATATCTTAAAGTTTTTTTCGATTTTTTTAGAAAATATTTGTTTTTTATGAATAGTGAAAATTATAATTTTTATTAAAACTATTCTTTGTTTACAAAATTTTTAAGTTGATTTTTTGACCCACATATAAAAGTAAAATTATTTCAATCATATCATAATAAATTCAATTTATGTCAATAGAAATAGTTTATTTTGTATTTTGGAATTTATAAACAATATTGTTGCGATAAAAATCAAAGGAAAAGTATTGTTTCATCGCATCTATGGGCATAATTTTACATTAATTTTTACACATATAAGTATTTATTTTAAAACAATTGATGAAATATTTGAAATCATCATAATTAATTTTATATATTATGTTCAGCATAATTTTTTTCATAATGAATAGTAAAAACATTATAAATTAATTACTATCGTTAAGGATAAAATAGGATTATTATGGGTTAAAATAAAATGATAAGGGTCAAAGTGACCTAAAAACTTGTCTAAATATTTTTTTCTAGACATATTTAATCATTACCATGTCAATGGTTCAATAATAATCAATTTTAATGAATTGTGTAATGTAAATAACTTTGTTATATCTTTTTCTTTCAAAACCGTCAATGTGTGTCACATACCTCACTTATAAAATGGCTCCACAATCCTATCATCTTCAAAATCCCTATACCTTTTATTATATAACTAACCTACATATATAAAATACACACTTCACTAAACACATTTTAAAGTCCTTATTTGGTGTAGCAAAACCTCATGTGAATACTTTTGGGGATAACCTAAGCAGGTTTTCTAACGAATATGTATCATTCTTAACCAAGAAATTTAATTTTCATCTTTATCACATAAATGAAATCTTGTTAAATTATTATAATGTTATAAAATAATTACATGTCATAAATATTCATTCATTATGTTATTTTCATAACTTACATTCATGTACTCTTCAATGAATGGGGAAAACCCAAAGATTGCATGTGTGGTATGCAACCACCTCACTGAAAGATGTAATTAATTTTCCATTAATACCTCTTATGGATGGAGGTAATGATAGATTAAATGTTTATAAATTAAATTTATGAAATATTTATACCCATTATATTATAATTTATCATAAAACGTCATACATCCAATCTGATGGAAAAATGAAAACAATGCTAATTTGTACGTTTGAGTGACCACCTTCATAAAGTAATGAATACATTTTTACAAATTATTTTGGCATATATGATAATGATGATAATATCAATTCATTTATACGGTCTCTTTGATACAATAATTATTATTTAAATGTGAATTCTTATTAAAATTTCTTTCATTCCATTTGTCGAGTAAAAAAATAATACA
This sequence comes from Viscum album, assembly GCA_963277665.1. Taxonomy (NCBI): domain Eukaryota; kingdom Viridiplantae; phylum Streptophyta; class Magnoliopsida; order Santalales; family Viscaceae; genus Viscum; species Viscum album. Next base: position 173,051,656 of record OY728138.1, read on the forward strand.
TTCTTTTGTAGCACATACTATCCCTATTTTCATTGTAAATTATTTTCCATTAATAAAATTATTGGATTACTATAAAAAATTTAAAAAAATTAAATTATTTATATCATGTCTAATTTATTTTAGATTATTTAAACTTTAATATGGTAAAAGAACTAAAAATATAAAGCTGAAAAACACAAGAAAAATGAATCTTTTATTGCCTAGAACCTAATTTTATCAAATAAAATTCAACAAACTTGTATTAAAAGGTCATAAGTAAATCATATATGATGTGATATATTTTAGTATGGTTCATTAATATATGTATTTTAAACCTATAATTATCATACATAATGTTATAGTTTGTATAATGTATATTTATAATTGAGGAAACAGATTTCTAGTCTCACTTTTATTTGAGGAAGACATATTCAATATTCACTAATCATTTATTTTTTTGGTGTATATACATTCCATTTGAATTTTTATATAATTAATAAAATCATTTTATTGATATGTAATATCAAATTTCATTTTATTATATTATGGGGCTCATGATTATAATTTATTAAATTTTAAGTGCATTTTCCGTTAACTTTTATTTTCATTAGATACATTTCGTATTCCCAACATTTTTCTTTTGCGTGGTGAATATTAAACTCATGATTTATATTTATATTATTATAATAATTTTTTTATATATCTATATAAGGCAATTTTTTCATGGGTATTATTATTTAAACATTACCCAAATGTTGAAGGTTTCATGTAACAATCTCATTGTTTATTAGGATTTTTATGATAATAAATATGATGATTAAAGCATGTGATTTACCTATTAGTAAAACCATTATTTTTTTATCCTTCAGTTTTTTATATAATCCATGTTTCCCTCTCATTTTTATCACATCAATTCAAAATGAGATGGAAAGAATATTTTACTGAAAATTTGAATTTATCTCTCTTTAGTCAAAACATCTTTTTTCCATGACCGGGGTTTCAAATTGTTTTTTAATGAATTAAAATTATCTAATAAATGTTCTAAAAATAATTTATATATGTGGTTTTTTTTTAAAAAAAATTAAAAATAACATCTTTTCATTTTTCAAAGAATCCCTTCTTATGTTTTACATAAATTGTTTAATAAATCATTATTTAAATTTGTATAGAAAGTATGGTTTTTTCCACCATGATGACATCTCAATGATTTAAATATTCCTTTTACATTATTCAAAGGATATTTATAATTTATTTTTAAATATTTAGGTAATTTTAATATATAATATATGTTTTTTCAATGTGAAAAGGTTATTTTTCTCTATAATTATTCCATGATAGATTTCAAAATTGTTTTCCTCGTAACGTGACATAATTTGATGTTTCATATGATCTATAATGGTTATGATACAACGAAAAAGTCCTTATTTTTTCTCTATATACATTATGACTATGCTGAAAAATCATTTTGAAACATGATTCTATCAAATAGGTAATGCGCCTTTGAAATGGTTTTGAATATTAATTCTTCTTCATGGTTTATGTTACGATAAATATTTTTTGATCACGTGGTACATAAATGCATTTATTATTTTATGTATGGGACTTATATATCCCACCAATTCATTTGGTGAAGAATGATATCTCATGAGACAAATAATACTATAATGGGGACTGAACCTAGTTCAGTATGTGACTTTTTTCCTCTGTCATAGTCATATGAGGTACATTTGAATACTATGATGGAATGCAGAGTGAACCAATTATACATTGATTGATTTCCAAATGATCCTTGAATAAAAATGAAATTATTATTTTGTAATTATTTTTACGATAAAATACTCATTTATTATTCTAATATAAAGATCTCATGGATTATTTATTTTGATTCCTTTACAATTCATGTCAAATGAACTCCCAATATTTATGTCATATATCTGTATTGTATTTATTAATTTAAAATTCTCGATGTTAAAATTTCATGATCATGTGCTAATACCAAAACTATTAGGTGATAATTATTATTTCCCATCATTATCCTTACTGTGAATTTTATACCACTCTTTTATATATTTTATGTCCATGGGTATGATATATGACAAAGTATATGATATGTCTAAAAATGTTCAAGTTTAGACGAGCGTAATGGATGATGGTGTACTTTAACTATGGAAAAGTTGTTCATGAATTTATGAATATAAAAGAAAATAATAACATAAAAATATGGTATGGGAAATTATGTTATGTGGTGAATAATTTAATATTAATTTTTAAGATCTAATTATGGAAGGTGTGGGTCACTATATGGTTAGTTTTTAAAGATATAAATGTCAAATATTTTATTATATGTTCTAACCACATGGGGGAGAAATTAACTATAACTAATTTTATATATTCTTAATGATTGAGATTGTGTGGGTGGATTTTTCAAGCCTTCCAAAGTTAAAACATAACTTCCAAACAACCCATTTAATTCAAAGAAAAAAAATATGATTTTTAACTAAAAAAGCCAAAAAAAATTCCAAAATGTAAAGAGTAATTTTCTAAATTAAAATTTTTATTTCTAAAATAATATTGATCATTAATAAATTATAATTTTATTGAATAAAATTATTCTAAACTTTTTAATCCTCTCAATAAAATTATTATTTTAGAAATTTTCAATACTCATATAACTATAAATTTCAATTATTCCCCAAAAATATATTTTTTCAAAAAATTACCAAATATGAACCATGGATAATATTACTGAATAGAGTCAAAAAAATTATTTAATAAATATAATACACTAAAAAATAGTTTTTTACAACAAATTATAAAAACATATTAATAGAAAATTAAAATTTTTATAGCATGGTAAACATACTTCTTATTATAAAAATATAATAAAGCCTTAATAAAATATGTTATCATTTAATTGGTGTATAATAAGAATATATCATGAAAATAAAATTTATATAAAACATCTACATTTTCAATGAAATAATTATTTAATCATTAGTATAATTATGGTTTCTAAATTGAATAATTTTTAGATCATATATTAATAATTTCATCCCAGTCAATTAATCTCATTTACCAAATAGAAAATATTAACATCCAAATATCTTATTGACTAATAATAATAATTACTATAAACTTTATTATCTGAAAATCAGAAAATGTCCCAATTTCCCTATAAATACATAATTATTCTGACAATATCACGCACTATTTTTCTTGTGAATGTTCTTAAAAATCCTTAGATAATGACAATTATATTCATATTTATTCACATTATTTTATTTATATTTAATTAAGGGTATATATTCATGGGAGAATTAAATAATATTGAGATTGTTTTAGTAAATTTATTATTCTCCCAATAGTATATTTAATTATTATTCCTTGTTTTATTATTCCTTATTAAATCATTATATGAAATGTTCTTATTAGTTGTAATTGTATTTCAATGTTTCATTATGTTGTAGAAGTATGTATTTTATTCAATATGTTTCTTAAATAAATTCATTGCTCTTATTTAATGAAATTTAAATTTATTTAATTTTTAATAAGAAACAAGATACATAAATGTTTTAAAAGAATACTTTGATGAAATAAAACATATAAGAAATTATGAAAAAAAGTAAAATTAATATAATTAAAATGTGCACTAATTTATTATTTATATTTTACCCGGCATTAAACATTATACGGAAATACATCTAATTTTATGATAATGAAAACATTCATTCATGGCACGTTTTCATTTAACACGTGATGACTGTGAAAAATCACAAGGTTTATTATTTAATGTTATTAACCCACATTAAAACTATGATAAATCCTCATTCAAATGTAGTATTAACAAAAATATTTCAGTTAATGGAAGGTGATTTATTTCAACCTCACTAAAATTTAAGGTTTTTCCTCAAATTTGGACTTATTTCTAAGAGTTCTTCATAATTTTGTCCATTACTAATTTCATAAATTATGTAAACCATCCAGTGATACCAATTATACTATCCCACATTTTTATTTCAAAAATATTTCATTACATTGTATTATATTTAATAACATATATTAATGTTTATTTTTTATTACATAGAAATTAAGTGGCCAATTATGAAAAATTATAATCGATTTGGATGGATTCATTATATGGTCATACTAAGGTATGTCTTATACATATCATATCAAGGGTACATTCAACTAATAAAGGGGAGAGAATAAATCCCATTAAGGGAATAAACCAATGAGATATATAGAATGTGACCATGAAGAATACGAACAACGAATGATCCTATGAACATGAGTTATTTAATAATATAAAATGAGTTAACCATAACCTGGAAATGTTACTACTAACTAAAAATGATATTTTAATTATCAAATCACCATGGTTTATCACTAGGGATTAATATGTCATAATTAACATATTTATTTTCCAAGGTAATATAAAACATGTCCTACAAAGAGATTAATTCTTTAAAATATGAATTTTATCACTGTTATGGTGAACCATTCATATGTATTAATTCATTGAATCCACATTAGTAATAATAAATCATATTTTCAGTAACACTTGGATAATTAATAATGGGGTTCATATAAAATAATTTATCACATAAGTTCCTAATAATGTGAAATCAATATTATTTCTAACCCCCAAGAAGGGAATATTGGTTTAATAAACTGATATCACAAAAATAAGATATATTTACTTCTTGGGGAATTTTCATTTACAAAATGTGTTTGCGTATTCATAATATTTTAATTTCCTACGTAAATTATAGAAAATCAAGAAATAAATTTGGCCACATAACAACATAATAAAATGGATTTTAAGGAAGGGATAATTTTATTGAAAAAGGTCTCCCATTGGAAAAAATTAATTTTGGAAATAAATGAATAATAACAATGTGTTGTGATGAAATGAAATTTAACATTCATAAGATATAAAATAATTTTGGATCATGAATGGTAAATAGGAAGATAAGAAATCATATACATTTATGACTTTATTTAAAAAACCTGTGAATTCCACCTTGAGTCTATGTGGGAACATTAGAGGGACTCTTTGGAAGGTAATGTGGCCATAAAAATGTTTTTAATACTTTTAATGGAGATTAATTAGAGGACATGTCTTATTTATTCTCAAGGATGTGTGGGTTTTAAATTATACAATATTGTTCTTTCTTCTAAAATAGCCATCAACATGTTGGAGTAATGAAATATAACAAAATAATTTCAATATTAATGACTAAAAGAGGTTGGATTAAGGTTAAATTCCTTCAAAAATAAAAGCATACCTTTTAAACTACCATCATAATGTATATAAATGTAAAATAATATTTATGTTAACAAATCTAATTATCATTCCAAAATATAGTGTCTAAATTTATCAATTCAATATATATATATATATATTCATTTTTTATACATATTAAATGAAAATTTTGTTGAATATATTTTTTCCTAAATTTTGTAATCATGTTCACATAATAATAATGTCATAAATTTTTTATTATCGTAAATTATTAATTTTCTCTTATTCATGAAAAACAAGTTTTTTCTAAAAAATATTACAAATAAAGTCTACAATAATTATGATATGAAGATTAAAAAATTGAATTTATTCTTTAAAAATAATTCTCTAGATATTATAATTTTTAATTTTTTAATAATAATACATATTTACTAAAAATTAATGCTTTTAATAGTGTAGTAGACCTCCTGAAACTAAAATAAAATTACCCAAGGACCACTCAAAATATACCATCTTTTAAAAAATTGTTTAATAATATCATTTCATGAGAATTAATCTTATTTAAAACATATAAATTTAGCATGAATCCATTTCTTAGTCATTGATATGTTTATAGACTATAAAAGTAATTTAATTTTGATTATATCACTAAATTAATAATAAGGGACACATAACTATATATAAATTACTAAAAATGATAATAAACATACATTTTAATGATTAATAGTCATAATGTTCATAAAAAATATTGGTTTATAATCAAAAGATGAATAAATTTTATTATAAATGTACTATCATCCTCACCATCAGAAAATATTTTTCAAACAAAAGAGTTTGGTTTTTGATAATTTAAATTATTTTACTAACACTCTTATCTACTTTTAATATATATATATTATAGAGGAAATATTCCTAGGGGAACAATATCATATGGATTTTATTTCATGATGTATTATTCGTCCATGATTATAGCCACTAGTTGTTCCTTAGTGTAATAGTCTATATCAATGCATGAACTATATTGTTCTAAAGAAATGTACAATGAATTATGTGTATATACTTGTTATAGAAGAGTGTATTTTAATTCTATGATAATTCAGTAAATTAATTATTCATAAAAATTAAGTAAATTTTTGAAAAATTTTTTTTATGAAACACTACACATATCATTTTAAAAAGAATGTTTTAATGTAATAAGTCATATATATATAATAAGAAAAAAATAAAAACAAATTAAAAATTAATTGACATATACCGTTAATAATTCATAAAAATTTATTATTTATTTTTAACAATAAAAAATTCCACATAACAGTGAGTCATATTTTCTAATAATTAAATCATGTGTCATTCTTTGTTAACCATTTAATTATAATGGCTAAATTAAAAATCTGATTTTATTATATATCTTCTGGTGAATGTAATTTAGGTATCAAATTAAACTATATATTTAAAATTATTCAAATATATAATAAAATTGATATAATTATATGTTTAAAAAAATATAGTAGTAAGGAAGAATGTTAGTTTTCAGTAGGCATTACACTCTTATTACCCATTAGTCATGGGCTTGAGCCCCGATGCAATGCCAAATATTTTGGTTTGACACTCGGCCAGTAATCCACACATTTACTAATGATAAATTTATTAAAAAAAATCATTTTAGATGAAAAATTTGAAAACTAAAATCCAAGGAGCTATGTATTTGAATATATACTTTTATATTTAAAATAAAAATATTAATTAAGAATTGATATCGATATATTTCAAAATTAAGATGATCATTTGAAATATGTGATGTTGCACACCATGATAAAGTTATTGAGATCATTGAACCCCATAAACCACCAATAATAAAAAATAAAAATTAAAATCATATGCTAATGTAAATTTAATAATTATAGTAAGAATAATAATAAAATTACTAATTAGATATTGTGAAAATAAACCAAAAAACCTCACAGAACCCCCAATAACTTATTAAGGATGTCTTATTACACCCCTCAAACCGTAAGGTATAAAATTTTGAAATGATTATTTTAATAATAAATTTTTTATAATCCTAAAGACTATATATTATTTTTATATAGATATAAATTCCACAAATATAGTGCTCAAGGACTAAAACATAACCCTCACAGTGGTCCAATTTTGGAATTATCCAGAATTCCTTAATTTAATATGTTTATATTACTTATAAATAACCATCCAATTTGTACCATATTAATATATTTTTCTATAACAACCCAACCCCTTTGTGTATGGATTTAGTTGGTCTGCCCTATATATCCATGGAAAACATCACCCTACTGACACTGACCAACTATGTGGGTCCGACCACGATCTCTCCCAGTGTTTGGATGGGGTATAAATTCACTATAATATATTCTTGAAATAATGGAACTCCCATTAATAAAACATTTTTCAAATATTTAATACTTGTGCTTCATCCTCCTAGAAACGACTATACATCCATCAAGAGTCGATTCCCTTCTGATTCCACATCGTTGTATGGGGTTGATCACCATCAATGTTGTCATTGAGTGGGGATATAATTAATTTATCTTATAATGGATAAGATACAATACATTGTGAGAGGGTTCATGTTAGGAGCGATTTCTCTTCGCCTTCTTACTTAGGAGACGGCAGTGGCTCCAATCCCGGTCCCTCCTCCCCTGCTGGGGGAGGGACCTCCGGCTTCCGTCTTGGGAACGGATCAATCCTTCTCTCCCTTTTTGAACCCCATATTTCTTCCATCCTTCCCTCAGATTCATCTTTTCCCTAATGTTCTAGACATGATAAATGGCCTTCTGAACCTTTCGATCTCAACATCGGAGTTCAACGAGGCTTCGGGACTGCTAAATCTATCCCTGATTATGCGCTTCAAGCAGCGGCATCACTCGGGGGATTCTATTGACGGGTATATTTTCTAGTCATGGGATTTACAGGATAATGAAATAGTGGGTCTGCTCGATTCCAGGAATACTTGGATTCGATTCACAACTGAGGAGGATCTAGTTAAACCCTGGTCTAGTTCCTCGCGAAGCTTCAATTATCTCTAATTCTACCTCTTCCGTTGGTAGTATGACATCCACATGCATCATGACTCTCCTACTGCAACGGTTTGGGTTAGTTTTCCACAACTCCCTTTACCATTTGAACACCCAACAATTTTGAGAATGATAGGTAACCTTGTGGGTAGATTTCTGTGTACTGATTCAAGAACTAGGGCACTCTACCACCCAGTATATCCCTGTATATTTGTGGAACTTGATGTCTCGAAAATTCCAAGTGAGTTTGTGAGGATTACAGTGGATGGAGAGCTTCGAAACAAACAACACGGTGTATATGAAACATGGTTTGACTTTTGTAATTCCTGTAAGAAGCTGGGTCATCTTGTGGTATTCTGCAGACATTGGAGGATGGCTCCTAGGCAGGTTGCTGATTCAAGCATCAATGACAAGAGTTTGCGTATGGGTGAAGGTAGAAGTAAATCATTGGATGTTGGACTAGTGTGCACCAATAGTGGCTCTGAATATGGAAAGAAACAGGAGATAGAGGATCCAAGACCCAACTCTGGTCTTACCATAGGATTGTATGAGGAAAGTAATGGCTCCCTCTACAAACCAGAAATTTGCTATGGTTTATGACAGATTGATGAGAGACATTGGGGTGTGCAGCCAAGAGGAAATGTTGTGAAAGGTTACTTCAGCTGACGTGGGTGCTAATGTGTTACCCCAAGATAAAGAAGTTTTAGGTTTTAGTAATGAGGTTGGGAAAGACTTTCACTTTCTTTTAGAAGGTGGATCAATTAGAGGTAACAATAACAGAGTGAAGGAGGCCAACCAGGAGGTAACAACAATCCAGATGGTTCAATCGAATGCAGACAATGTAACAGAGGTGATTGATGGCCTTTGTGAGGACCATGAATCCGATGGGAATTCCCAGTTTTTGGCTCTCAAAGACACCTCAATGCAATTTCAATATATGGGTCGAGGGTACCAACAAGAACGAGCCTCTGAGGTGCCAAGGCAGTCCGTGTAGGCCCCCATTTATTATGTGGAGTAGGTTATAGCCGGGAGACAAAACACGGACCTTCAAAAAAGTTAGGAAGTGTTGGGTGATGATTACTATCAAGTTAGTGGGGATCAAAATAGGAAGGAGGCTAGACATGGAGAGGACCACTTGGTAGATGTGGGTGAGTCCCAAGAGGAGATGGATGATGCTTTGGATGCCTCTTCTGAGCCCAAAGATGTGACCATTACAGAGGAATTTTTTAGATCATCCTCATGGATGGGAAAGTTAAGTACTACTAATTATGAAGGGTTTATCAAGAATAACCTGAAGGGGCGATGTTGGAAGAAGTATTCTAACCTACCTAGTCCTCCTATCACAAGGTCTGCATGAAAGGGGAAGAAAATCACAAATAATCCTATTATTGTGAGCAATTAATATGTAGTGGTCAACACATATTGTGACCTGGTGTCTACAGGTGGTGAGGTTGGAGTCCCTGCCACTCCCTCGACGAAGACAAGTGATCCTGGATAGCAACGTGAGCCAAGTTCCACTAAAGACCCTCAGAGACCGATATCATCGATGCTGGAACATATAGATCTTCTTTTTCACTCAGTTGATGAAATGGGAGAGGAAAATATGGATATGAAAGCATTGAAGAAGACATGAAGAATGATTCGTGTGATCACTACTAAGGAACAAGGCAAGTGGATTGATAAGCAGGATCGCATTCTGCTCAGAGGCTTCAATTTGGGGAAGATTAACATGGAGGAATTCACGAAAGCTTGGGAAAACAAGGAACATCAGTATTAAGAGATCTTGAAGTGCTACCATGACTCATAGGTAAATTCTATTCCCTGGATATTGTTTAGGTAAATTGATTCCAATTGGCTCGAACATTTTTTCAACAAATCTGTTGTTTCTTTTGGTGTTTTATGCTGTAATGGTTCTCACTATCCCCTTAAAAGTGTTTGGAAAATAAAAAAATTAACGCTGATAATGATGATGATGTGGGGCTACAAATTCACCATTTTCTTCTCATGATGGTGGATGCCTTCAATCACTAGTACCCACACTGTCGTGTGGGTATCCACCTACACTATATCCCATGCATGATGTTGTTGGCCAGTGATCACACTAGAATCAAATGACATCACTATAAAAATAACTTTCCATTACAATTTAATATTCCAAAATCTATTTTTCAAAACTATTTTTTTTTCAAAATTCTCTATTACTGAAAAGAACTACTACAATACTCGTATTCTACACCACTAGATATTAAAAAACTGCTAATAGTTATTTTACATTTCTTTCATCATCTATTATCTTTTATACAATTCGTATTCTAATATATTAACCCGACTATATTGTAATTCTTCAATAAAAAAGTTACACTATAATGGGGGACATTATGGGATTAATCCCTAGCCACTATTATATATAGAAACATCCCATTCCAATACTGAAAGGCTTAAACCACAATTACATTAATGTTTATGATGATTATGTTTATAATGATGGTAATTATGATGATAATTTTTTTTCTGAAATGTGATAGTATAATCCTACCTATATTTATTAAATTAATGAAAAGATACAACATGTTAATGGTTTTAGAAAATATAAACATTTCTTCAATATTATATAAATGAATCAAATATTTTAATTTCTTAAATAAGAAAACAATAAAACAAAAACATCATTCCTATAATAAAAATCACCATACAATTAAACATTGTGAATATAAGATCCTTCAGATCTATTAATTGTGAAAATAGGTAGATATGTGTAGCTGTTAAATAACTTTTATAACTTTAGAATAACTTTTTAAATCCCTATTTATTTGAAATTACATTTTTACCATTTGCAAAGAATTATTTTATAGTGAAGTCGACATATGTGGGAATATATCCCCTATGTATCCTAATCTACCCTCAATTATTTGTAACATCATGTGTCTATTTTTTCTTACCATGATGTTGATAATTCCAATCATCATAACCAAAGTTCAATGGATTCATAATAATGAAACCATTTAACTTGAAAATTATTCTAATAGGTATTATACAACTCCGTCTATATATCATCATCTATAATAATTAGATTCCCTAATAATCATTTAATATAGAAATAATACTCTTGATCCTTCTCCATTATATTGTTCTATGACACAATACACCCACAATTATGTAATCTCTCATTGAATGATAAACTAATTTATGATCTTAGGGACATTAGTTCCCGTTTCGATCTGACTCTTCCTTTTTCATCCAATGGATTCCTACATTCTCTCTACCTAGATCCTATACCATTGAATGATTATTAACCTCTTATATAAAACCCTCTTGATATTTTCCATCTTAAATATGATTCTTTTAAGGAAAAAACTACATTCTCCAATGAATGTTGGTTTCAATCATAATCAATCACATATAGTCATTGCGAATATTGATTCTCCACATCTCCCCCTTTTATGATATAATTTTACCCTTCCACTCTACCATTTTTCACCTCCAATAAAATATTATTAGAATCCTAAATAGGCCGCAATTTAAATTCATCATCAATATGTTAGTCCTATACTTTTTTATCAATATTATCTTAGGTAAATAAATTAGTGTCTTTATCAAGACCATATGGACATTGATCATATTTATTTTGGCCCTAATCACCCTTGTATGATGCAACAATGTTATCACACATAGTCTTTCCCTTCTTGAGAAAAAAACTAATTTTATTATCCCCATTTAAATATAAAAATTTCATAATATTTCCATGTATGATGTTTCTTATGACATGCAAATAAATTGAGAAGAATTTAAAAATTAATGGTTCATCTCGTATTAAATATATATATTAACATCAATATATGAATATGATAGAAAAAATTCTAATTAATGTGCTTTGTAAATAAAAAAATAATATAATTCTTGCACAATAATCAAATTGTCCACCAATATAGTTTTTCTTATTTTATGGTAATTTTAATCATATATAAAACATAAAATAATATGTAAGGATGAAAAAAATATCAATAATGTAATCATAATTCATATTATCAATTTAGTATTCCTAAAAGGTAAGGATCTAAAACAAAAAACATATTATTGAATGGTAATAATTAATGGTATTGTTTCTATTAAGCCATGATCCAATGCTCGATGGTTTAGTTCCTCCATATGGGAATATATATGGAAGCATACTTTTCTAATTTGAAATAATTATTTTCATAGAATTACCAAGTAATCGATCAAAGGAGACATAAAAATATTAGAAATGATTTAAAATTAAAATTTTAAAAAATATTTTCATTTGATCATATGTTTTCTACACAAAACAAAAATCAATATTAATACATAATTGTTACCTACCTATCCATTAATCTCATCACTAGTGATAAATTTATGATATTTATTATCAATTAATAAAGACAGAAACACATTCCATTGGTTATCTATGAATTTGATATCTCATATATTTGAAAATAAAATCACTGCATTAGAATTTCTTGATTAATATTAGGAAACAATGGACTTTGTGGTTATTGCATTTTGGTTCATAAATATTTAAAGAAATTTCCTTTAAAAAGAATCTAAAATATTAAAATATATTCATTGTAAATCAGTGAAAATGTCATCCTCATATCAATACACTCCCCCAAAACCTCAACAAAAACACACATAAAATTATTCATATTGGAAATGAAAAATTAAAATATAATGTTGAAAATCTTTATAAAACACACTCAAATATAATAAAATTTGAAATATATTATTTTTTAATATTAAATTCCATAAATAAATATAAAAAAAATCACATTAAATAAATTAATCAATTTTATATCACCCACATTGAAATGAATACAAAATTACATCCCATACAAAACATTAGTTATTGAATTAATGAATTATCGAATTTATAGTTATCTCATAGTATAATGCTTACCAAATAACAACCACATATGTAATCATTTTTTGATGTAAAATAGAATTTATATACAAATTGAAAAGGTTGTATTCAATGTGAATATTAGTTCTATTAAATGAACCACATATAACATGAGGATATAATTTCCCTCTATATGAATCAATTTACTCTGATTTTCATAAAGAACACTATCTATGTATGAATATATCACCCAAATTGTATTGAGAATCATAATAAAAATATTTTAATTTTAGTAGGATATGATATCAAATATAGGCTCATCATAAAAAGTATTCTTCAGGTATGTTAAGCGTTATGATACACTGAAAATTTTATAGTTCCTTACTGTATAAAAATTGGATATAAAAAACAACATAGTAATCATTACAATTAATTATTAAAAAATTCATATAGTTTTTTTATAAGTTATGATATATTCTAGAAGTCATATTTGGGAATTATATTATAACTTTAATTATGGAAATAAAAATGCTGCTAAAAGGATTATTTGTCCATAATATTATATAAGTATGAAGTTAGACAAAAATGATTTGAATTAAAAATAATTGATTTCTTGATAATTATTATTTTTATATAAATACATTTACAAATATGTAATGATACTATAAATCATCTATAACATGGGTAGAATGAACCTAATCATGTCAATAAAACAATCTTAATGTCATAGCATGACAATATAAAATATTTTTATTCAAATGGATGTGTTTATATTGAAATAATATTATTTTACATATGAATTAAATGATAAAACCCTATGTAATAATATTTCTAATATTTTTATAAACAATTGAATATTTTTTAGAAATTGGATTTTTATAAGTTTAAATAATCTGAAATAATAAATGTAACTTTACATATTTTTAATAGATAAAGATGTGTGGGTATTTATGGTATCCTGTGATTTTGTAAACACAATTTATCTATAATGTTTAACTATTTGAAAAACATACCCCCATTATATCTAATAAATAATAACAAAATTGAATAATCATGTAAATAGTTGTAAATAAGTATGAGGGATTCAGATATATACAATATTTAGGATACAATATTATGGGGATTTCATAATATATTATTTACTAAAACTAAAATAAAAGTAAAAATAGATAAATAATACTTACTAATTATAGTTTCACAACCATTGAGAACTACATTTACATTTTATTTATCCTCTAATTAATAACTCCTTATTGGTATTGAGTGAAACTATATCCCCTGAATCGTCATTATCAGCAGAAGCATCAGATGTTTTCCCCATATCCACTGAATATTTTTCTATCATTCAATCAACATGATATCTTAATGGAAACTTGTTAAAAAACGTGGGTGGATAGATGAAAAATAACCCATTTTAAATAGAGGTAAATAAATATCATATTTTAATAGAGAATTCCTTAACTTCATATTACATTTCTATTTTTTGTGTTGCGATATTATTGGGGTTCGTTTTAGGATTTCTTTATGTGTTTAGTGGTTTCAGAGCTATAGGTTTATTGTAGTTTTTGGTTCATGATGCTATGATGATTCGTCTCATGAGATCATGTTTCATAGATATTTTAGATGGTTGGATTCAGTTCATTTTTATAGTTTTTAGGGGAGTATGCGAATTTAATTAACATAAAAAATTGGATTCATGAGATGTAAATAATTTTTTATTAAGGAACATGAAAATCAGTGGATATTGCAAAATTGGTTCCTTCCATTGGAAAATGAATATGATTAGTTTAGGAGGCGGTAGTCCACCGTACACATGAATGATGATTTTATATCCCTTTTAATGAAAGAAGATAAAGAAATAAGGTACTATATTGACATAATATCATATAATTTAATTATTTATACTATGAATATTATTTCACGGTTGTTTAATATTAAATGAGGGTTGTGTATTGTAAAAACAATTTAATGCTCAGTTAGAGACGTTACCTCTTCATTAGACATCCTGTTTGGGATTTTACCAAACTGTTTCAAAAGATGTATTTCAGAAAAATATATGATTTATAGTATCATATAAGTAATTAAAAAAATATTTGGGTATGTATTGGCTGATCCAAACGGGTTTTAATGTGTAATTATGATTAAAGAGGGGGTGGCCTTTTATAAACGAGGTGAGTTGCACATGTTAATTTTTTTAAAATAAAAACGTGTAATCATGTTTTTCATTTTACCTATGTCTAAAAAAGTCTATTATGAAACCAAGAATATATATATTATAATTATGGCCACCGAAGGTTCATTTTAGATGTTTTGGATCATTTTAAACACTTCTATTTTTAGTTTTACACCGTGGTAAACCCATTTTTTCATTAAATGGGATTGTTAAATTTTAATTTTTTCACTCTTAAAATTGAAATAATAATAATTTCCCCATTTGAAATAATATAAAATATTATTATTTAAAATATAGTATTTTTTAAAATTTACATTTATAGAAGTTTACAATTATAATTTAAAATTAACATCACAAACGCAATGGGAATGTTGTTTTCCATAGAAGAAATAGTCAAAACATTGAAAAGGTTATATAAAATTTTTAAATATAGGATTTTGTAAAATTACAAAATGTGGAATAATAAATATATTATTAAACTAATATGACATTTCAAATCAATATAGATAAATTTTTATGTTTTTAAATGATTTAAATTATATTCCATATCATAATTATATCTAGTATTTTCACTATTCATTGATAAATTTATCTATTCAACAAATTATTAAAATAAAACACGTAAATTGATTTTACATGTTCATTTCAAAAATGAATATTTATATGAAAAATTAATTTCATAGAAGTGGAATATATTAATATTAAATTTACTTCAAAAAAGATAACAAATAATTTTTTTTTAAATTAATTTTTTAAGTGACTGATGGCTTAAATATTATCAGTTATCTAGAAGACAGAGAATATGAATGTTAAAAATTTATTTTTATATATTATATATAAATTTCAATTGAATAATTGAAAAAATATGATTTTTTAATATATTGAGGTGAAAAATGTTTGTGTTCTTAAAAATAATTTTTTAGATATTAATAGCATTAATTTTCAAATAGATTTTATTTTAATTTTAATTAATATTATATACAAAATTTATTTAATTTACACAATTAGACCATATATTTATATAATTTATTTATTCTTATTCATGCCCACCATTACAATGGATAGGTGATAAAAATCATAAGAAATAATAATATAACAATAGTATGGAAGGTTCATTTAAAATCGATGTTCCATGTATCACAAGATACACATAGTGATGCATGTAAGTCAATAAAAAATCAGTGTTTTTCATAATGTGTTACATCAAAGAGATCTAATTTATTTAAAAAAGTATAAAAAATATCTAACTTTTTCAGAAGATAACATGCAGAGATGTTTTATCTGACCCAGTGTGTCACGTTTGGGTGACCAAATGTTTTCCCCTAATACTGTTAATGGTAGTATAAGACTATATGTATACTACTATATGTAGAATTAGGTTACAATAATGATTGGTTTCCCTGTAACAAGGATAAATTATCATTTTTACTAGGTAACAGGTTTAATTTTGTTTCATATGATGGATATGTTTTCTCTATATCACATGTTTAAGGTGAGTGGTTCATGTCTCTCATAGGGTATCTAAGAAGAACTTTTATTTTGATACTAAAGAATAAAGGCTAACTTCGGTAATCATAATTTAGGATAATCATTAGTGGCTCAATAAAAAATCATATTCAACATAATATATTTTTTTGAGAAGATAGTAAAATTTTTGGAATTTGTGATTTGAAAAATAAATAAAAATAAATAATGTAACACCATCCTAATATGCAGGAGAAAAAAGAATGAAATTAGTGATGAAAGGTCTTGGTCCATGGTTTGGATACATGGGTTTATTCAATAATTATTATTTCTTAAAATTCAGTTTATCAATTATATTATATCATATATGGATTTATATTATCTACTTTGAGGGGTTATTTTTCCATCATATGAAATCTCATAAGAAAAGAAAATAATCTCCCTCAGTTGAAAGTATGAATGAATTTGAGATTCATGTTATGCTGGAAATTCACCAAACACATAAAATTCACGCTTATACACCCCAAAAATATAATATCATTAATGAATTTAAATTACAAAAAAAAAATTGAACTTTAATCCACCATCAAGGAAATTCGTTAAGATTGGAATTTTCAATTTCCAATTTGGAAATAGATTTATGTTATAATATATAATAGAGGGAGAATGAGATTGTAGTTATAAAATAATGATTTGTGGGGGAATATTTTTTCACATTAGTTAATAAAATAAATAAATGTGTCACATGGGAAATGAAAACAAACAAGAAAAATAAAATGACGAAATCCTAAAGAATAAGCATCCCTAAAGAGCAGAGAAACATCAGATCCCTGAAATTCGGTCGATCCATAATCCTCTAGCCTTGGATCTTAATTATATGTATTCTAAATTCATAGGTTCTATCATTGGAATAATAATTAGGTCAAATATTCATCTCATAACATCTAGGGGTCTTAAATGTGGACTTTTCAATTAAAAGCCTCAATTTTTCCCATTTTTATTCTTTCATAAGTTTTCATTTTTGAAAATTGTTACATGACATGTCAAGTGTGACACTGGACATCTGAGTTCATAAATATTTTGCATCATGAATAATGGATTCATGATGTGTAATGTGTGGGGTCAAATCATTTCATGACAAGTATTCAGATCTTGAAAATAATTATGTTACCTATCTTGATAGACATTCAGGATATGTAATGTCATATTGAAGTTGTTTTCATTCATTTTCACGTGGATAATCCATTTTTAACAGTGAAAATGATCATTATAACGTTTCTAACACTACAAATGCATTAATCAACCATAAAAAATCTGGTGTCTAGGGTGGCTTCTTCATTGTGTGACATAATGAATTTATGACTATCTATATTTGTCACTTTTTAATCAATTTTTTTGGATGTTCATATCATTCCAAAAAACATCAAAACAATTTAATACAAGAATTAATAAATAAATAAATTTCATATTTATTGTATTTTTAGTTAATTTAAAAATGATAAATATGAAATATTCTATGATGGAGGGTGATATCCTAATTTCTACCTTCAGAATATTTTTTGGGCCCTTTGATTTTCATTTTATGACGTTTGGTGCCACAAACCAAAAAAAATTAAATCTAGGTAATTAACTACCTGTTATGTGAATTCATATACCATTTAATAGTCATGTTCATTGATAAAATAATGATATACATGAAGTCACTGAAGGATCATGTTGATCATCATAGATATGTGTTTTAGGTTGTTCAACACAACCAAATCTTAGGATAATTTTCCATGCATACATTTTAGACCCCGTAGATGAATTTACTTAACAAAAATTGTCTCATTAGGTAATGGAAATGTACTTGTTATTGTTCAAATCACTTTCTTCTTTGGATGAACCAAACAACATGGTATATGACCTTAACTTACCTAGACATTGAGATATTTTTTGTGGTTTCTACATAATTTATCTAATTTTTTATCCCAATGACTATATTAACAAGGAACATCAAATCATTTTCATGGGCTGAAAGGTTTCAGGCTCTATACGGTAACCTAAGGGTGAATTTGGATCGAACTTTGTGCTCTGGTTTCTAGAGGAGGGTGTTTTGTTTGTGTTTTTTTTCATTTATTATAGGATTGGGGTGTGTGTTGATGCATTAGAGATTAATGTTCTCATAACTAACTAGTAAATTATATCCCCATTAGAGTATATATTCCACTCATGATTTAGATCCATGATTGGTTTCTTTTGATCAAATAATTTTGTAACATTTACTCATTTGTGAGTGATTTTTAGACCTCCCATATCAAAATATATTGAGGTTTATCTATTCTCACTAAGAACTGAATAAATGGAAATATAAGTGGATCCTACATCAATAGGATTTTGATTTCCATATCCTCTATAAATTAGTAAAGGGTAATTTGGTTTTCATCTCTTTGATTTGGAAGTCACAGAATGATATTGTTCAGGAGAATAGATATTTTTTTTGATAGAGAGTGGAGTTTGTATCCATTCACATAGATAAAAAGGTGGATGATAGTGGTGGTTCCTTATTTTATATGTTGGTGGAGTATTCTCTAATGCTAGTGATGGAGGAGTCTCACCACGGAGACATAGAGACAAAGATGAAGTGATATCATGTTGGCTATAGTGAGGCTTTAAAAGGATGCTCTGAGGATGTTTAGTACATGATATTATTTTAGGTATGGATCTTTTTTCTGGTATAAATGCATGTGTTATTCTATCATGAGTTTCGTAACGTAATTTTAGTGGTACACCGTAGAGGATTCATTTTGTATCAAGGATTTAAAAAAATGTTTTAGTGGATTAGGATTAAACAAGTAGTGGTGCATTTTTTGGATAGTTTTATAGTTTTTTAGAATGTAAAGGCTGGGAATCATGTTCCTAATGGTTTATTGTAGCCTTAAAATGTTCATAAGTGGATATGGGATTACCTTGAAATTATTTTGTTTTTATGTTTTTTATTTATTTCATTTAATTAGTGATGTTATCTAGGTATTAATAGATCGATTGATTAAATCAAAAAAGATTCTATTTCTCTGGGATTCTATTGTTTTGTAAATTTGAGAAAAGTTTTATGTGGATGAGGTTGTGGGGTTCACTGAGAACTAGGTTCCGTTGTCACAACATGGTATTTTTTCTTACTTTCCATTTATAGAGGTCATTGAAGAATTATTTTGATACTCAATATCACCACAACACTATATTCCACATTTAGAATATTGGGTACATCGATTGGCTATCAATAATTTGGATGAAATATTGTAGGATTGTGTTTTTGAATTTTATTATTCATAATAAATTCACTTTATTTTGGATTTTTTTCATATAACTAAATATATCACTCATCCTGTATAATAGACCCATCTGAGGCTGTATAATAAAGGACAAGTTGTTCTCTATTATGCTGGATGGAGGCAAGGGAGGAATAAGTTCTTTGTTTTAATGTCATGTAGATGTTGACAAAGAAGGATCATCAGGATAATGAGTAGATGTAAAAGAATAGGACAAGAATAAATATTATACTGATTGTAGAAGGATTCCCTTTGAGTTTGAGGTTATAGACAATGTTTTCTTGAATATAATCCCCTGATGTGGGTATAATAGGATTCAAAAGGTTACTAATAATTCTCCTTTTTTGGCCATTAAATTGATTATGTGATTTAGGGAGGTTTCATATTTATTGTAATTTTTATTTTGGTTAGAGAGGAACCACATAGTCTCCCATGTCTCTCAGCTCCATCAGTATCTAGATGAAGAATACCATTTCATTGATTTGGGATATTTTGATATCAATGATGGATTGAATTTTTTTGAGTGGACAGTAGTGACCTATTATCTTCAGGACATGGTGCTTCATAGATGAACCATTCCCTTGGTTCATGTATTTTGGAGTCATGGTTTTATGGAGGATTGTATGTGGGATTGATAAATGATAATGTGTACCCATTACCAAGATATATTTTTATTTTACTTGTTTTTCAATTTAGTTCCTAGATGATACGATGTTAGGATATAGAAATTTTATATGTGTTGTTGTTGATTTGATAAATTTCATTCATGTTGTGATATCTGTTAAAAAATTATGATATATGAATTTGGTAGGACCTTATTCTAGATTAAGAGAAATTATACAATGATGTGACTAAACCCATATAGGTTAGTTAGTTCAACAAGGAGTAGATAATATCATCAAATGTAATATAGATTTCCTAGATTTTTAGGTTTGGTCAATTGTGTTTTTTTGTTTATATTGGTTTCAAGTGTGGTCTCTATGGAGGATGAGATGGTCCTATCATGGTTGCCTTAAAATTTAGTTGTTCATGGCTTGTACTAGATAATGTGGTATTGTTCCCTATTCATGTTACTGATGTGGTTGTGAGGTGATGTGGTTTTTAGGGATCTTTGTGGGTTTTCTAGAAGGTAATATTTTAATGGGGTAACATTTATAGTATGGAAATATCTTTGAATATAATATCATAGTGTTTTCTGAAAACCCCCTTACATTATGTAGTTTGGTTTTGAGACTAAAGGAAACACAACATTATAGAGATATGTGATGTAATGTCTTATACCTTATTATCTCAATTATTTTATATTTTTTAAGGTTGGACAGTGTTTTTGGAAGTTTGGTGAAGCCCCACTATGTTCAACGTTGCTTGTGATGCTGGAGTTCTATATTTGGTGGTTCATGACGTGAACAAGATTCAATTGACGATGTTATGTTTCACATCTTATGTAGAAATCTGAATTAATGGAATTTATTTTTTGATAATGGATCGTCCATGACATAAATTCACTTCAAGAATGTGAGTAATGATATGTACCTAATTCAAAACCAGGGTATACTAAATTTAGTGGATGTAGTATTTTTTTGAAATCCAATGGGATTAACTTTCTGAATAATGTTCAGAGAGTGAATGTTGTGGTTTCAAAATTTCAAATAATTATTTTATTCTGAATATTCTTCATTCATCCTCCCTCCCAAATTTTTTTACATAGCCCGAGGTACCTTTTGATGAATTTCCAACCCTCATTCACATTTTTTTTGTTTAGGCTCTAGTAGATACACTTTCGTGATCCTTATCGGCCTCTCCTACCTTATCCATGGTTTTTATTTTTTTATTTTTCGTATATTTCCTTTGGTTGTGAATTTTTGGTTTTTGGATCTATGTAGGATGAGTTTTTTGAGAACTATTGATTTATTCTTGGTTGATCCTTGTTTTTCTCATGCATTTTTTATTTTAATTCATTTATAATTCACACTATAGTGATCTTTGAGTTAGAATTATTTTTAGTTAGGAAACCTCTTATTTATAAGATTTTTGTATCATGTTAAAATGGTTTACCATTTTTTCAAATAGATTTATGGTTTTTTCTATCCTAATAATGACAATGAAATAATTTAATATAAATATATAGGAATGGGAATTAATCCTATGTCCTTTACAACATTTATATTATTATTAATTTGTGATTGTATAGGCTAAACCCCCCGATATGAATCATAATAAATGAGAGATTTATCTGTGATGTGATTTTTTGATTGTGGGACCATTTTGTAATTTCATGGAATCACACTAAATTATAAATAGGTTGTCTAGTTATACTTGGATCATGAAATTGTTTCCCATGTATTTATGGATTATGTGATAGTTCACCTAAAATAAATAATTTTAATTAATAGATGGCCATTATGTATAAAAATAATAGAATATTTTCATGTTCTTTTTGTGTCACTGTGTTTTGGCATGTTGTGGGGATGATGTATGTTGGGGGTGGGGATGTGTTTCCATTAAAATACAACGAAATTGTAAAAGAAAATATTTTATTTATTTTCAAATATGAAATAAAACTTTGATTATATCTTAATATTAATGAATCATTGATTTTAGATTCCATTATGTGAAATAGTGAGTTATTTATATAATAAGTGTTACAAGTAAGACCGAGTTTTACCGGAAAACAAAATATATTTACTTTTATTAATATTAATGATAGTTATCACTGAGCCATTACAGATTCAGGTATGAATTGGATAAAATAACATGTAAAAATATATATTTTAAAAATATTAATCTTTTATCTACTTAGTGAAAATAAAATTAAAAAAATTTATATATGAATGATGTGTTTTTAGAAAAACTACTTCATAAAAGTGTATTTATTTTTACTTTTCACACATAATAAAAAATAAATTTTTAACAATTTTATAAAATTTATATGTCAAAATTAAATTAGTTTTTAAATTTAGACCATCAAAATTAGATTAATTTTAATTTATGGTATTAATATAAAACATTTTATTGTTTGATGAACGGTGAAAATGCTAAATATCAATTGAAAAAATATTTTTTATATAAATATTTTATAATATTAAACAATGTTTTCAATTTTTTAACTAAAATTAGTCATGTTTTAAATCAGTTTATAAAATTTATGTCATTAGAATAAATTTCATATTGATGTTAGTAATAAAAACAATGTATTTTTTTGATATTTTCACGTAAAACCCTACATTCACATCACATATATTGGATTAATTTAAAATTATATTTTTCCACTTCTATGAATTTAAATTGATAAATATAATTTTTTTATTTGGAACTAGAATAATTTATAATTCCCAATAAGTCTAACTAAATTTTTTTTACCAAGGTCATTATTGAAAACAATTAAAATTAAATATAATGAATAAGGTGAAAAACATGTTTTCTGAGAGGTTAATCTAAAAAAATAAGTGCTCTAATGATCAATAAACTTTTCCAACACTAATTTTATATCAATATTCCAATTTTATGCATCAAATTGACATTATTCATTCCCACTGTCATGAAAAATGTGTCTTTAATAAAACGACTTAGAACACCATGAGAGGGCAGTGGTGAATCAGGGTATCAAAATATTCATCTAAATTGATAGTTCTTGTTAACACATCAATTGAAATCTACTAAAACTGTATGATGGGAATGTTTAGAAAATAAACAATCGCATGAAAAGAAACAACACCAAAATTTTATTTGTTCTACTATTAAGGTATAGTCCATGGAGAATGTGCTGACAGTGTGTCGGTCATACCTAAATACACTAATCATAAATAGTTATGGAATATATAAATTTTGACTCAACCACTTTCGTCTGATCCCTCTACATTTACATTATTTTAGGATAATCACACTATATCTCTCATGACAATTTTATCAACTCCATTTAGCTCACATCCTTGGATGACGTCTTTCTGAGATTATAGAATTAAAGGTATCTTAAGTAGATTGGAATTTAAGTCTTATTAAAAGGCTCACATATGATTCTACATATACCATATCCCTGAGTTAATTCACCTTGAATTCACTATTCACATAAACCTAATATTTAGAAGATCTACTCAGGGAGACCTTTCATGAAGCTCACAACCTTCACGAAGAAGAATAACATTGCGAAGCGTAATGATATATCACATAATTCCATGTCATCATGAATAACCCATAACTCCAAATTATATGAATAATTCATGAAAAAATAGACTTTTGGTGATGTCCATGCTCTCATATAAGGCATATTTTCAGAGATCCCATCCTTCACGCCATCAGAATGATTATAGATTTTCTCTTTTAATTTTTCTGTGTAATAAAGTGGGGGTGAAATCAGGTTTATTGGATCAACCCCTAGAGTAGATAGAATTCCTATATATTATTTTACATTAAACATTAAAAACAGATTCTCAATGCTCATCTATTTTTTATTCTCATGTGATATTTTTCATACTCGTGATGATTACCATCTAAGAATCATGCATTCGCAACAATCAACTTATCATAGTCTCAAGGACCAACATCAAAACCTTGGAAAATATCCAATCTACTATTACCAAAATAAAGTCTCCATGAAACATATTAATTTTAAAAAAAGATAAATATTTTATTTTATAAACAATCGTTCATATTTATTTCCACATTCTCCAGATTTTTTAGCCCAAAAATATGTCAAACACTAGGAAACAAATATTCCTTCAACATTGATTTCTTCTACCTTATAAAAAATATTTATTCAAAAATCCATGATCAACCCAATTTGGGTTTAAAAAACTAAACAAAACTACATTAGAAAAAAAATATCCTTGAATCCAATATTAAATCACTCTTTCTTAAAAAAATTACAATTGTACCACTGACAACACTTATAAAATCACACCCCTTGGTGACTCTATTATATCCTTAAATACCAAATATTTCTTCCAATACCTACACAAATAACTTCCCAAAATCCATACCCTCAATTTATAAGCCTTATATTTAACATAATTCTATCCAAGGTGGGATTTACTAAAAACCTAAGAACAATACCTAAAGAAGAGGTAATATTCTACAATAAAATTCATTATTTTACTTATTTCTCATCATCAAAAAATTTTAATTAACAATTTATAATAAAATTACCAGAGTATATTTCATTCACATTAATGATTTTATAACAAAAAATTTCCTAAAAAATCTTCACTTTCATCAAATGGGTTGAAAAACATTGCTCATGTTTATAGAGGACAACTGCCTCACGAACACAAGAAATTTGTTTTTCCATTTCCACCTATTAAGGATTTGTTTGATGATTGATATAAATTATATATATGATATTTATTAAATATGTCAGCACTTTTTGGTCCCTATATATCATCTATCTTTTTATATTTCATTACCTAGGATATATGATAATGTCCTTCCTGTGTACGGAAGACTACAGCCTCGCAATGTGATGTGATTCGTCATTCATTAACGATTCACATAGAAGGTGATAAAGGTGAAGATAATTATTAAATATCATATATGTATGATAATTAATATATTAATGAAATATTTAACATTATTAAATGATAATTTATGTATTTTTTTCATTCTTTTTAACTCATGTAATGATGATAGCAACATTCTTGTATTTTGGGGATTTCAGCTTCACTAAGAGATGAAAATATATTCTCATAACCACACCACAAGGCTGATTTATATATAAAGATATATATTATGTTATTAATGATATTATAAAAAATATGGAGAGAGAAAATAATACATACCTATTTTATATGATGATCTATAATAAATGGAGATGTTACTCTTGTGTATATACAACCTACCGTCTCCATTATCATAACATACATCATTTTTAATAATCATAATTCTTAGTTGGGATCCATGATAAAATTTATGTAAATATATAATAATTATGTCTTATTATTATTTTGTATATTATATAATAACATTATATTCACATTATTTTTATCTTTTAGTACCAAAAACATATGATAAAAATTTCAATTAACTACCAATGCAATGAAAATAATGAAATATCATGACATAATTGAAAATAAGATGATACAACAGATTATATATTTTAAAAGAATTATAGAATGAATTATTAATAAATTAATAAATTGTTTATTATAACTACAATAATTTTTATAGAAGGATCAAACAAAATGAAGTGTGAGGTAGGGGTTTCTGGTCTCTCTTTTACTTTTGTGAGACATACACCATATTCACCACTTATTTATATTGTGGGGATTATATAAGAAACAATTTAATGATATATAGTGTATTAATATATATTAATGAAATTTAATGATTAATATTATGTAATTTTTTATGTTCCGTTTAACACAAATTTTACCCAATTTTATGTGTTTATTTCACAATCTGATCGTCATCCCATCTTTTTTATGATTAGGTCTCTCTCGGGCGAATTATTTTATATTTACATATAGAAATAAATATATTTAATTGTTCTATATATTTATAGGATATTTTTATGTAATATTACCATTTTATATTCTTAATTACTTATGGTAATTGTTACATTTTTTCATAAAAATCAATCTTCATTTCTCTCTTTATTCATAAATCTATTTTCTCTTAAAACCCTAATTGTTAAAATTTTTCTGAAAATTGATTTAACCATTTGAAAATTATTTATTAATTTTTTCTAAACATTAATTTATAAAAAAATGTGTTCAAAGAAGTATTCTTTCCATTTTATGATAATATCACATATATAGAATTTTGACATTGAAAATGTAATGTTCTTTTTAATTTATATGGAATCTATTCAATTAATTGCCGATGTGACCATACTTTCACTAGATACTCCTTTTAAATTATAAATTATTATTACTATAGACTATTTTTTCGTTATATTTTAGAAATAAATATATTTTTTCAAATAAAAGGGCTCCCAAAAATATTTAATTTTTAAAATGATATTTTCTAACTGAAAATGATAATATTCAAAATAATGTTTGTAAAGATATATTTTGGTATGTATATTAATCAATGAATAAACTATTTACCCTTATTAAAATGGTTATATATTTAAATGGTTATCCTCTATTTATATCTATGGGTTTTTTATAATATATTTGATGGGGGATATACTATTTTTCTACCAGTCACTTTATTCTGGATTTTTTATGATTATGTAATTGATTATGAAATATTGTTACTTTTTCTATGATATTTTATTTTATAAAAGTTTATATTTACAATGTTTAACCAATTATATTTGTATAATGAATTGTATTTATTATGTGTTGTCTGGGGCACACTAAAACACCTTAATGTATTTTTCAGTTTCAGGAGACAAACCATATATAGTTTTGGCCAAGGATTTACCATATTAATTGATTTCATGGAATGAATATTTGATATTACATGGAATCTTGGAATGAATCCTCAGGGGTATTAGATCTCTTGGTAGAAATTCAAAATAGTTTGTTTTGAATTTCCACTATTATTAAATCCTTAATTATGAATTCAATTTTTTTCATTCCATTAAATTATCCAATTTGATAGAATTTCTATGGTTTTTTTTCTTGATAATTTGAATATTTATATGTTACTATATGATTACATTTTATTACTTCTATATAATGATCATGTAATTAATTTGTAGTAATTTTTTTAGTTATTTACCTTTCCTTTTTGATTATGTCTTATTTAATATTTTCATTCATTGCACAGTTATGCTTATTAGGAATCTAAACTCACCCCTTTCTTGAGTTATATTTTATCCAGGATTTGAGGACTTTTGTTGTGATCAGAATTCATGGATACCCTATGTTGAATAATTAAATTCTAAAATAGATTTCATTATGTATTTTTTTTGTAAATTTATAAAAATATATAAATTCTATATCTAGTTTACTATGAAACTAAACTATTTTGTTCTTTGGAATGAATTCCTTATATCATATGGGAATGTAATTTGGTACAAAAAATCGTTGCGATACGTGGGTATGGGTTGATGTAGTTATTATAAGAGCATGTTTAGTATAATACTTGATAGATTTATTTCGGAAATAACATAATAGGTAACATTACTTTATAATAGAATTTCTTGGATAAATATATAAGAACATAATAACATTTTGATAAATAACAGATAATGCGGGCATTTTCTGAAATACATCTTAGTCTATATAATATAAGTTGGCACAGTTATGGATTAGTTTTACCTAGTAGATGTAAGTCTTAAAAAGGTGAGTTTCACTTGACTCAAAAAATACCTATTACTAAAAAATATGGCTTACTTTGTTCAATGTATTACAGGAAAGGGGGATATTATTTGTATTATTTAAAATTTCAATACCAACCTTCATGAAGGAGTTGAAAATATTGATATTCCCCATGAAACTGTGTTACATATAATGATATTATCCTTATTTAGGGATTATATATTTTCATGTTTATACTTTATATTTCAATATTTAATGAACAAATCTAGGGTGTTCAATTGATTATAAATAGAACAAAAAAAATTGAATCTATACCAATGGACATACTCCAGGTAGGTGCTCCCTTCATAGAAAAGATGATGAACCTATAGTCGAAGCTGCAACTTGAACTAATAAAATTATAACTGTATTGGGGAAACTCACTCTAGTTATGTGTTTTAACATTTGCCTTACGGATCATCCTATTGATCAGCCTCGTATTGTATGAATGTTAAATTTCATCGTGCATAATCAACCATCATTATTCAATATGAAAACAAGTCCATTTTTAGCAAAGTAATTTATATTTTCCATAGAGAAGATATTTTTATCTCTAGAATTTAGTTAATGGGAGAATTTTTTTCAGGTTAGACTATCATATCTTATGATATGTGGATAAATGATTGCAATAGATTCATAATCGTATTAATGGGGTGGAAATATAAGTCTTGGAGTGGACAGATTCCAAGGTAATATTCATGGATAAATATTTTCCTCAAGAGAAATGAGCAAAAATTTAATGAAATTTCATGAGAATAAAACAATAATAAGAGGAAAATAATTCTATGTTTTATTATATATTAACAAGGATATAAGAAATGTTTTGGACTTTGTAATTAATCCATAAATCAATATTACATGTTTCTCTGATGAGATTATTCTAATTATCTAAAGAACACTAGTCACCCCAATATAATCATTATACGACGTCATAATATAATGTGCATTTATGATAATGAAATAATTCACCATGTATTATGAATCCAAATAGATGAAATAATATAATAATAAGATATAAAAAATAGATATGTGGAAGAAGGGAAATATGGAGTTTCAAACATGTGATACTCATAGAAGGAATGATCTTAGTAAATTCTTAAAAGTGAATGGAGTTTGTTTCTAATGTTGATAAAAGTGATCCATGCTTAAGATATCAAGGGAAGGAATGAATTCTCCAAATATCATTTGTTCAACCTTAAGGATATAGGGATGTTTGAAAATTAATTCCCTAAAACCATGGTAATACCTTATATGAAGCTAAGAGATCCATGTAGGGCTTTTGGTATATGTAATGATGAATTAGAATGACAAATGTTTTCTTCTTAGCTTCCTTAATTTTTGTATTTTAGAACATTTATCAATAATATTATGGTTTGATGACTTATTAATAATATATGGATTATACATTAGTAATTTTTTTAAGTATTTCAAGGAATATATTGAATGGTAATGGCGACCAAGAATAATGATTAATCTAAAAGTTGAACTTCATAGAAATTAAAAGATTAAGGGAATAAAATCATTAATATATTAACAATGTTTCTATAATTATTATGGGATAAATAGATTATTGATAGGAGTAAATTAAATTGGTTATTTTTAACTATAATTAATATAATTACTTGTAAGTAATTTTGGGAAACTGGACAACATTTTTCCTTAAGTTATGGATCATAAAATATTTCAAGGGTTGTAAGGTTAATCATTTTTTAAATGGTTTATACTTAATTTTATACGAGGTGTTATATATTAATTTATTATATTGGATAAATGTTTCTAACAATATTGTTTTTTAATATTTAGAGACATATGGAAATACTTTATATTATTTTACAGACCTTATGATCAGTTAAACGTCAATTGTAATGCTTCATGAAAAATAATAATTTTATTTATATTAATTATTAGTAGAGTATGTGATACATTGGAGAGTGATCAATGAAAAAACAAAATTTTAAATTGGAATTATAAAATAGAAACACCACATTAATTTAAATTTAAATATATGTTTGTAAAATAATTGAATTCTTCTACATTAATAAAAGGATATCAAAACAAAATTGTTATCATGTTACCTTCATATTTGATATACTAGATAGTCATTCAAATTAGAATATATTTTTTGTTTTGAGACCCTTAAAATCCATTGATCATTTACCTTGTTTTAATCATTTAAAATAGTCTCTTTCTATAGTTATTTAACTATTTCATCCATGTTCGTATCTTCACTTTCTACTGATGTTCCCCTAATCATAATCCTTGTTATTTGTTATTAAATGTAACCATAGAACATATCTTTATCTCTTTTTAGGAGGTTTTTGAATTAAACCATTTACTATATGGTTTTTATATGGTACTACCAAATTCCAAACCCATGGTCTCAATTATCATGCTTAAATTTCAAGGAAACAATTTATTTATGTTGGAGGTAATGTAACACACCCAAACCCTTAAACTACCAAATGAATATAAATATAATATTTGACTAACAAAATTGAGTTATATTTGAATTCAATTAACATTGATTTTATTGTACATTACATGAAATTATGAGTTTCTTCAATGGATTACATTACACTCTAGACCATGTTTTACCAAATAATAATAGATTATTATTATTATTATTTAATATGATAGTTATCTCCAAACTGTTTGAAAGTTGGTTTGAATAGAATTATCTAAAATATTAAAATATATACTTTTCACCTAATTTTTGGATATATATTACTTATAATTAAAACTAGGATTCCCATAAATGACTAACAAATATTTTTTGAAAAAAAATATCTTCATAAAAGAAGGTTTAGTATCACATGGAGCATATAATTTTAAAATATTTTTATAATTTTCAAAAATTATATATGAGAAAATAAAATTATTGTTTATAATTTTAATATCAAAATTATCTAAGGGTTTAATTTATGTACTTTTTTGATATAGTTTTTTTGTATTGTAAAAAAATAATGACTTTAATTGAGAACATGTTTTCACTTTAATAACATATAATTCTTAATAATATTTTGATTTTTTTTATTTTACATTTGATCAATTTTATATTAATTTATTCAAATATTTAATACGAATAAATTTAATAATTTTTTGACAAATTAAAACATTGTAAATTTTTTGAAAATTTTAACTTCAAAAACCCAATTTCTCATAATGTTTATGAGATTAATTAAAAATTATTATTTCCCACTTAAGTTAATTTAAATTCTAAAATTTGATTAAATTTATTTGACAAGGATAACTTATTATTTATAATAATTCCAACTTAATTTTTTTACAATCATTATTAGTGGAAATTATTATATGTAATTACATTGATAAATGGATAAATGGGTTTACTAATAGATTATGATTTAAAAATAAGCATCCAAATGTCATAAAAATTATATAAACCCAATTTTATAGATTTATATTGACTTTATTCCTTTTATTTTAATTAATGGTCTATTATATTGGAAAGGTGATAAAAAATGGGTGAAATTAACTTTTTCAAAATAGTAATTTGAGTTCCAATCACCCCAATTATATATAGCCACCCCATCTTCTCCTCTATTAAAACCATAAATTCTAATTGGATCAAATATTACCTTCACAAATTACATCCATAATTTCGTCCCCTTATTCAACATGATATATCATGGGTTTAAATCAAACCTATTAAATAAATATTTTGAATGTAATTAGGATACCAAATGAAGAGGTAATGATTCTAAATAAAATTCTTATTTTTACATCTTTCTACACCAACAAATATTTTCATTAAAAAATTATGATAAAATAAAATTACTATATTAATTATAATTTGAAGTTGTTCTAATATTATCAGGAACTAATACATTATCCACTTCAATAAATTGTGTTCTGAATTCATCATTCTTCTACATGGTGGGCTACCTCTATGGAAAATGATGTTCTTCATTTTTCCATATACAGCTCTGAGGGATGGGTGTGATGATGGATAAAAACTAAAGAAATGAAATTTATATAATAGTAAAAAAAATATTCTACATATCTTATATGAAGTTTTAAATACCATTCTGATCAAGATAGGACAAAATGGCTTGTAGGTATAAAAGACTACTGACTTGGTATTTGATGAGATTCATCATTCATTAATGCTTCACATGAATGTTTATAAATATATGATAATTGATTATATTTCATATAAATGAAATATAAATTTTATTAATTAATTATTTAAATTATTTAATGTTAATATATATAATTTTATTTGATTCCTTTTAACAAGCATTAAGATTACAACATCATTCATGTATGTGTGGACAACCGCCTTCACAAGGAGATGTGAATCCCTTTTCATCACCAAACCACATGGATTAAATATATAATAATATAATAGAGTACTATAGATATTATTATTAACATTTAAATTGAAAATATAAATTTCTATGCTTATATAATGATCATTTAAAAATTGCAAGGTTACAATGCGTACATACGACCTACAATCTTTTTGATCGAAAAGTACTTCATTTCCCATGAACATCATTATTTCTTAATATTTATAGTAAAATTGATGAAAAAAATTATTATTAATATTTTATTTTTATTCTAAATAATATTGATCTTCGTAATGTGTACTAGAAATAGAACATTTGTAATAAAACATACATCTGAATAAAAAGACATTTAACACATGAAAAATTAAAATAATGAAGGGTTATTAAAGAAAGAGTACTAATGTGTTATAAAGAAGAATATATGATATCATAAATATTAATATGGTTAGTAAATAAGTTAATGATATATTTTAAAAAACTATATAGGGTATTAAGTGGAATTAAAATAGAAGTATGTGTGAGGTAAGGGTTTCACATCTTATATTTATATATGTGAAATATACAACATATTCAAAATTTATTTCTTTTCTTTAGGGTATATAATAAACATTATCATTATATATAATGAATTTATTTGACCAAATGATATTCAAATCTCCATATTGTGTTATTTTTTTCATGGTGATTTTGATTCAAAATATATCAATGTGGTAAGGGGATTATTTTACATTTTCATTATTATTCAATGTGGTTAATGTTTACATCTCCCATGTGGAAATTATTTGATATTTTCAACTCAAAATAAATTTTTGTTATTATTATATAGTTTTATATTAAAATTTAATTAAATAATACAACTTATGTAATATTTTTAATATAAACTAGTTTTCATTTTTTTAAAAATATAACATCATTTATCTCTTCATTGTCACATATTTGTATCTGAAAGAAATTTTTTTCTAGAAATGTATTAGAAAATGTATTTATCAATTTGGAAATGATTTATTAAAAAACATTTTACCCATTACATAAATTACAAAATTATTTTAAATGGATAATATTATGGTTTTCTGATTAATGAACTTTTTAAATCTTATTATTGTGGAGAACAAATGTACATTTTGAATTGTATGGAATGTATATAATTAATCACTAAAATGAAAATAATTTTTTTAAATCATTATTTGAAATTTTACTTAGGTATTATTAATGAAATATTTTTCCATTTATATTTGATTTTTTTCAAACAAATGTTTTACAAAACATTTTATATTTTCTGTTTTCAAAATTTTATTCTCAAAATATAAATATTATTTTCCTTATGATTATTTCAAATATATTATAATGTAATTATCTCTTCATCAGTAAGGAAACACATTAACCATATTATAATTTTAATATATTTCAATTGTACTATACTTGTTAAAAAAAATTTAGTTCATGATCAGTTTGACTAGGAATATAATATTTATATACCATTCACATAAGTTCAGATTGTATATGATTAGGTTATTTACTAGGGAAAGAATTTACATTTCATATGATAGTTTTTAATATGGATCTCTGTGTTTATTTCGATTCACAACTTTCATTTTAGGAAGGCAATGTATTTCACATGTTATGGGTGGGGCCCTCAACAACCCCACGATGCATTCGTTGGTTTTTTTGAGACAAACTAAATATGGTTTTGTCTTGAGGCTTATCCATTTATTGGATACCTTGGTAAAAATAATGTATCGTATTTGATGTATTGGAATGTATCCTTTAAGGTACAATATATAATGGAATGAAGATTCTATATTTTTTATTAAATATACAACATTATCTATTTGATCATTTTGAATTTTTTTTCTTGATCTTCCATATAATTATTGGATTAATTAGAAAAATCATGGCAATGATTCATTATCAGTTGATGTTTTATTAGAAATATTATGATCACATTTTTTATTTTGATATAATACACAATTTATTAGTTTAATGAATTTTTTTTTATTTACATATCCATTTTAATAAATCATTATTTTTTGTAGAATTTATTGTGAGAATACCCTTTCTAAGAATCTAAGATCACCCCATTTCTAATTTTAATTTTACCAAGGTTATGAGTTAGTATATTTTAGATTGTTATAATGGTATATGTTATGTAGAATAATGTTATTATCAAAGTATATTCTTTATGAATTCGATGATTTAAAATGCAATGTAATTTTCAGTTATGTATATATTTTAGAATGAAAAATAAATAATTTGGTATAGTGGGATGTGATTTATGTTATCCTATTCCAGTGTATTGATGTATGGAACCGAATACTTGATATTTCGGTTGAGGTCACTTCAGTTTTGCGATGTGGGTGGATTGGTTTTTTCTTTCATGTTGTAGGGTATTGAAGGGGTGTGTTTTTCATTTCTGTGTTTTGGGGTGGTGAAGTGTGTGGTTATATGAGGCCATTATATGGGGTGGAAATCTATGCTTATTTTATTTGGTGAATGAGATTAGATTTTTTGTATCATGCTAAATTCTCATTTAGAGATGGAATAATTTTTTAATAATGTCATAAATGGATTGAAATGCGTTTTAATTTGGAGTGGAAATTATTAGAAAATGACATAATAAAGGGATTTATGGTTAAATAGAATTTTTGATAAATAATGTATTGAATGAGGTGTTTTAATAAAGATGGTTTGACAAGAAATAAAAAAGTGTATTTTGGATTCTGTTTGTTAAATTGTTTTCTACATTTAGAGGTGGATTTATGAGTGAGGATGTCGTCATCTAGTGACTAATATATATGAAACTATTATATTGGACTTATCTAGGTGGTAATAAACATACCTTTCATATCACATGTGATTTCGATATGTAGCACAACTATGTAATGAATTATATGCTGACACTCATAATATTATATGGGGATATCTCTCCAAATAAAATTATAGGGATGAGGATGGATTATTTACTACTTTTTCCTTCCCATGCTCTATTCTAGATAGGTAGATATATAAAGTCTGTGATGACTGAATTTTATATAATTCACTAGTTGATAACTAGAATATCTTAAGTTGAAATGAGATGTTATCCTATTGTGTGGTGATGGAATAAGTGTCTTTGGTTAAGATATGAAGACACCCTGATATTAAAAGGAATGAGGTTGTGGTAATGAATGGTATAAGGTGTTTATGAGGTTGATGTATTTGACATTCCTAATACACTACAATATGTTTATCATCGTGATGTGATAGGCTAGGTGTCTTTGTTTGTGATGTGATACGCTATGTTAGGGGGTTATGGAATATGTTATACATAAGTGATATGAGTTCCAGCACAAATAAAATTGGGTAATTAGTGTGGATTTTTTTGTGGAAAGAGGTGTGAGGTACCTTTTATCAATATAATATATAATACGTTATTATAAATGGTAGGGGTTATTTAGTGAGAATGACTTGTTGAGGTTTGTCTTTTATGGTTGACTTGTTTTTGGTGTTGTTGGTTATGTAGATTTCTCTAGGGTGAATATGATTTCTACATTCAAATTTTCATGAGATATGTTGGTTTTCCAATAGAGATTAATTTTATATATACCCTATAAATATAATTTTCTTTTATGTTTTGAATGAGGAAATTTTAAACTGGGGTGGTCATTACAACCTCATTCCTTTGGACAGTTTTTTTATTAAACCATTATCTTTTATTTCGAGTATTTTCATTGGAAACATTTATATGTTCCTGTTTTATTTGTACAACCATCATTATATTTATTTTATAGTTTTAATTATGTTATTGAGTTTCTTACAAGGATTGATCTTATATATCGATCCTATATTATTATTGAGGGTAATGCCCCGAATTATATGATATTTTTATACCTTTTATACTAGTTTCTGTCCTGGATCCTACTTGTGGTGGGACTCAAGGATCACTATATCTCTACCATCAATATGGTATCCATTATGGGTGGGTCTCATGACACTTTTGAAGAAAAAATAACCAATTTATGGATTTTTTTTCTACGTAATATTAATAAGAATATCAAATTGATATCATTATTATGTAAATTCAATATAGGATATATCATCAAAAGGATCCATGTATTATTATAT
Organism: Viscum album; assembly: GCA_963277665.1. Taxonomy (NCBI): domain Eukaryota; kingdom Viridiplantae; phylum Streptophyta; class Magnoliopsida; order Santalales; family Viscaceae; genus Viscum; species Viscum album. Next base: position 173,088,384 of record OY728138.1, read on the forward strand.
TTTTTCCTCACAATATTGAATAAATTTTCTATGTAAATTTTGAAATATTATTTTTTCATCAGTGAAAATGAAGGAATAATGCTTCGTGAATATTGAATTCAATTCATCCACTATTAAATCATTTTAGGCTACAAGTATTTGATTATTTTTATATGTAGTGGATGGTTTGATTGATTTTTCTTATATCTATATTAATTGAGACTCTGGTAAAAACATTAGTTGATTATCTGACTCACATATCAAGGATGATGCTTTTTTCTTGATTTTCATTCATATTTCCATTTTTTACTAATGTTGTATATATTACCAGGATATTAGAATCCTCCAACAAATCCAATCATTTTTCTACCTTGAAATTATTATTAGTAAACTATTCCATAATTATTGATCAATTTTGTATCTAAAAAAATTTTGATGAGAAAATTTTGGTAAAATATTCTATATCATAATAATCTTTAACAGGATATTAGTTATGGAAATTTTATTTGATGACCTCTAAAACAATGAAATCCAAGGTTAATTGGTTAATTTTGAAAAAAAAATGGTGAAAATTATCTTACATAAATTTCATCCACACTATGAAATGTATTATTATCATTAAACTGTATATTATTTATTTAATTTATCAAATATATTTTCACATTTTAGGGAAATGGCTATTGATTCATTTATCTGGGATAGATAACATATAATTATACCGATTACTATACATAATATATTAAAAACGTGAATAAATAGTCTTGAAATGTGATTAGAATAGATGATTATGGTTATGTTGTAGAGGATTAATATATTGTTGGATAAGAAGTTGGATCAATCAATCAAACCCCTAATCCAAAACTATAAATTAATATAGTTTCTATATAACCTCTACCACACCTTCATTATAATAATTATACTAAGATATGCTATCATGTTTTTCTGAAGAAGATAATTTTAATTTTTGACCCATTTATATTTTCTATATTTTTCATTAGGTAAAACAAATTCACATTCATGTATTATCATTTTCTAAAGGTTTTCTAAAATATATTGGCTTTATAAATCCATTTTTTATCATTTTAATTAATGTTTATACATTGATAATAACAATAATATACATCGTATAAAAAATATGATTTTATAATAGCATTCTACAATGTATCCTGAAATATTTTGAGTGAAAGTAATTAAAATAATTATATTTACTTGGAAAAATTATTATCAAAGAAAATATGAAATTCAAAACTAAATATAGTGGAATACATATTTGTTTTTGATTGTAATAAATTTATTAGATATGTGGAAAAAAGAAACTACCATGATATAATGATTTAGACAATATTTTTTCATATATTAGTGTGAACCAAGACATAGCGTAGATCACAAAATCGTGGTTCTATGGATCAAATATTTACTTTAATCTAATAATACATGATTTAACATCCATATCCTAACTAAATATATCATGTTTAGTTTATTATCATATGATTAAAATTTATTATAATATTGACTGTAAAATAAAAAAAAGTTGAAGGCGTTAATATTTTAATTAATCTAGGTCATGGGTTGAAAATTGTTATTAACCATTATAATTATTTTCAATATGTTATTCGATGATAAGGTTTTTTTGGAGTCTCCTCGGTTACTATATAAGTTAACAAATACCATGAGTTACGATGTGTGACTTTTATCATTAAATTATCCTCAACGATGAATCTCCTTACTCTATATCACCCCTCTCTCCCTCTCTTTAAGTATTGGTTCATTCAAAACATGATTTTTAGTGATTTTTTCCACATGTAAGGAGATTTATTAATATGGTGGCTACCCAAGGTGGAATGTTCCCAATGGCTACTTCTCAGTCATAACTTTCAATATCATCTGGATGATATGTAATTTATTCATATTAACAAAAACAATTAGTTTGTATTTATATGTTTAATCATATTAGAAGATAATTTCATTTAGGATTATATATTTTTGTTGATGTTTTGTTTTTAGTTGCATTATAATATGTTCATCTAAATCCCAAAAGTGGTATCAAGTCCTCTTCTAGCTCTTTTGGATTGATTAATTAAAATAGTAGAGAAACTATAATATTGGTAACTCTAGAAACCATAACATAACCAAAATTAATATGCTCAAGGTTATTGAGTTTCTATGAAAAACTATTTTAATTACAATTAATAAATATTATTTTCAAAAATTATATTATATCATAATATTATTTTGGTAAAATTATTACAAAAATAATATTTTAAATTTGAGAATAAAAAAATGAATTTATTTCATTTTCAACTAATAAAACAATCATTGTCTATGTGTATCAATATATAAACATAAAATAACATAAAAATAATCAATGTTTTGAATTTTTAATTTATTTTCAATATAAAATTTCTACACTAAATGGATTTCAAAAAAATATTGGTTATTTTATAACTATAACCAAAAACCTGCATGGATTTAGTATAAATGGTTGTTGTTTTTATATAATTTTGATTCCATATGAACATTTTTGTAATATTATAGTAATTTGTAGAGGTAAGGGTATTTTATATTAGTATGGATCTAATTTTTTATCTAAAAAAATTATATATGGTTTTGAGGAAGGCGTTTGGAGTCTAAAGTCTTGTCCAAAGCCCATAGTTCTTGCTTCTTGAGTACCTAAAAGTGGCGCAAATTTGGCACATTGTTAGTAGTTATCATGTTGTCCAACCATGGGGAACCAAAAATGAAGGATCGTGATTTTTTAAAAATGAAAGGAATACAACATGACCATGAATAGCCTATAATAAATTTCATGTGTGAGTCACATTGTGTGAGTGTAGATTTTTTAACTTTTCACCTAAGTGGAATGGGATGTGAGAAAGTGACAAACACACAGTTTGTGCATGGTTTTTCAATCATTACCCATATATAAAGTGTGAATTTACCATTCATCTATAAAATACCTTATAAATATTAGACCATTTTTCTCCTTTATTTATCAAAAATAGTACCCCATCAATATGAGAGAACTTCCCTTCCACACCATTAGAATATGATATTCCTCCTCTATATGACATACAATTCAAGTGTCATTTGTCTCATTGGATCCCCCTTGATGTGTTTATAACTCATCCATATTATTTTCTCAGTTTATCTAACCTCTACTAATTCTATATTCATGGGAACTCCTTTACCATATTTTAATGAAAACATTTGTGTTCCTAAAATTTCACTCATTCTATACTGAATTATTTGTCAATATTGGATTTTATGTAATAAAATTATAATGTATAGTGGTCTATAAATCTTTCCTAAAATTATAGTTATATATATTATGATTCATTGTCATGAATCCCATAAAATCTTCTTATCATGTCTAAAAATTATATTTAATTTAAAAACATGCAACCACATAGTCATTGTTAATAATTAATACCAAACAACATCATTAGAGTTTATTTAACTCAATTCAAAACACCCTTTATATAGTGGATTATATTCCCATATAAATTACCCTAATAAAGTTTTTCAAACATCCCATGGATGATTTAACTAAATTCCTTGACCACATTGACTTTTCTGTCATATTAAATATCATAATGTGGATTTTGATTGAATCTTATATATGAAATGGTCAATTTGAATTAAATAAATTAATAAATGGCATGTAAACTAAAAATTCCCTTGACAACATTTATTATGGTTTGGGTCATATATGGGTTTCATTTCATATTTCCTTGGTTAGTCTCATAAGACACGTTGGATTGAATGAACAATAAATGTGATTATGATATGATATGGGAGATCATTGGGATCATTTATAATATACCCTTGATACGATAACATCGATGATGAGATTATGATATGATATAGGAGACATCAAGATTTTCCTACTTGTAATATCGATGATGGGTTCATATTTTAGAAGATATTATATTAATTCAGGGATAATACTTGTTTTTTGATAAGGAAACCCATAGATGGGATCACTTGGATGATGTATTTTTTAATACTAAGGGCGATTCATAGACTCTTTAAATGGAATACCCCATATAGGCTTCGACCACTAACTTTTTCATGATGAAAATTCTATGTCAAAGAACAATAATGAAACATTTTAGTGCCCTAATAACTTATATGTCTTGGTCTACAATTTTTTATATATCCTAAATTCTATGAGAATCATTGATAACTTATATAATAATAATTATACAAGGATTCCTTGGGTATGTGTCTCAGATCCAAAAAACATTTTTAAATACTTTTTAACATTCAATGTCATTTCATACGTGGTTGAAGTAGGTAATATCATATGGTTATCCTATAAGGAACTTGAGATGAAATGGTTACTATTTTATTTGTTTACTGATGTTTTTATTATTACCCACATACTTTTACCTTAAATATTCATGGGCTAGGTAGTATTAGATCCAATTGGCAATTTCTTACTGATATTTACTCAAACCTCATTTAGACTACTGATTTGTACATGGATGAACATTATTAATGCTAGTTGGGATAAAGGGAAGCACCCAACCATGGACACATTGTTTTCTATACTAGGATGGAGTATTGGAGAAGAGGTCTAAGGTAGTGATTATGATTCTATTATAGTTTATCTTTTTTTATCCTTTTAGACTTTTTTTCACCATTTATTATGTATTCCTTTTTCATTTTCCAATTACTATATTTTTTTTAGAATCATGACGTTATCATTTTTTATATGATACAATGTATGGATATTGTGTTTATTTATTCATGTAGATGACATATATTTCACTAATTTCCTATTAGTAGGTTTTAATTTATTTTTTTGTTCCACTATGATAAAGTTAGTATAGTCACCCAAATATACCATGGTATCACCTGTCACCTATTCAGCATCATTAGGCGTACAAGTTGGGGCACATGAATCCATGTACGCAACTGAGTTTGATTGCCTTTGCGTGAACATTGGTTTGGATTGAGGGATTTTATTCATATAATTATTATTCTGGAAAGGTGTGTTGGATGTTAAGAAATGTAGGTCCTTTGTAATGATCATTTTCTTGGGATATGTTAACTCGCATTCAAGTAAAATAGTAATGTTTCTTAGTATTAGACATGGTGTTTTGTATTTCCCTTCTTACACTTTTTATTTATTTCACTATTTGGTGACTCACATGATTTAATATTTTCAATGTCATTTTTTATTTACATTTATCCAGGGCCTGTTACAATAAGGAATAAATTGATCATGCATCATTATAGAAAATTGTAGACTTATATGTCGTTCATATTTCAGGACTTGTTTATTTACAATGACCATTATTTACTATATTTTTTGGTACCTAGAATTACATTTTTGTAATTTGATCAGTATTATAAGTAAGTGATGTGATTAATAATTATAAAATATAACTGACTTTATCAACATATACATTGTTTCACGACCTATCGTGATCAAGGAATTTTGAATAAAAAATTATTATATGAGTGGGATATGTAAATTTAGTAACATAAGATGACATTCTACATGGTTTCATTTAAATGGGTAGAAATTATAATTTATAAATATTCTACATCTATTAATTTGGAAAGAAATTATATATATTTGACCCACAATTCATTTGATTCTTACATCATATTACCAGGTATAGTTGTTTATTTATAGTAAAATGAATAAAAAAATTTAACATTCAAAGAATATGTTATTATAACTTATGTATGGAAAATCATATAACTAGTACAGAGTAAAAAGAATGTGTTTTTAAAATTTATAACATATAAATATATTGGTTAACATTAAATGGGGATTACAATTCTTATTTAAAATGAATTTTCATCTATTAAATGGAATTGAATATCAATATCATGGGGCCTTATGATTAAATACATGAATTATACTCATTAATGAAATTTTTAGTGGGAAATTAGGTTACATATTTTTTTACATTGAATGATTTTTACAAATAAAATAATCATTTTAGTTTTCAATTGACCTATTATATTTTGATACATGTGTTTGGGATTTTATATGTATTCCTCTATGATGGTCTGAGGTCAATTACTAGGAAGGTGGTGATGATTATGATAAAGAGGTGGTGGTTCATGCACCACCAATATTATCTCATGCAGTTCTATTAATGGTACCTCATATTATACTTTCTCCAGGAATCATTTATCTCTTTCAATAGGGTTTATCAAATTTCACACAGACCATGTATGAATCCCCACAAACTACCCTTACTATTGTCAAGATAATGTGGGGGTTTCATTAGTAACACCCACATACTTTCTCATGGGATGGTAGTCTCAAAACTACTGAGTTGCGTTTAAAATGTATTATCACCACTATAGATCACCTGGATACACCTATATATAGGAGGATAATTCAATGGGTTAATATGACCCTATGATCAACCATGTGTTGGTGAATGATTAAAAACATCACCAGTGTATGGTCTAGATAAACTTTTGTACTAGTTTATATTATCAGTTCTACCTGGAGTCATCGAGGTAAGAATAAAATAGTAAGTATATTACTTATAGGAGGTTACTCAATCCATTGGGGAATACTCACCTCATTCTAAATAGTGACAATTTTTCATTTCAACTCACTCTAGTAATGACTGGTCTAGAGGGTGGCATTTCATGATATGCTTCGGACCTCTGCAATCATACCTTACTGGCTCAATTCCGTCTCTATCCTCCTTCGATTTATTTGTTTGAGCAGTTTGTCTTTGATTCAAGGGAGCTACAAGAATGTGTGGTCATTGGGTTGCTTGACCGGTGGCAATTCATGATACGCTTTGGATCTGAAGAAGACTTGATCACTGGCTGGTCTAGGGCCCCTCCAAGATTTAACAGGTCGTCTTTCTAAATGTTTCTCTAGAGTTTCAATTTTCATATGCGGCATGACACTTCGACAATCGAGACTCGGGTAATCCATCCTAGCCTTCCTCTCTCCTTTCAAAATATATCCATTCTGTGTGTAATAGTGAGCATGGTAGGGAGATATCATTGCTCTGATCATGGCACTAAGGTTGTATGACATCCTATTTGTCCAAGAATCGTTGTAGAAGTTGACGTAGCAAGGTCACTGGTCCGTTGTATTTGGGTTACTGATGAGCAAGAGTGTCATTGGAAACAAGAGGTTGTTTTTGAATCATGGATGTTTTACAGTGTGTCCTATGACCATTTTGGTTATCTAGCATCGATTTTTCACAGTGGTAGGGTGGGTGACTGCTCACAAGTTGTGAAGATGAAGTCCAGTGAAGGTTGTTCTACTACTGGTTTGGACCAGGCCTTGAGAATAGAGCTCATTGGGAATGGATTTCCAGTGAGAAAGGGTGATAATAGAGACAATATTTGGTCAGTATTCTCTCTAACTTGCAATGTAGTTATGGAGGAGCATTTGGGTCAAGTACAATTGCAGAAGTTGAACCAGGATGATTTTACAATGACTCATGCTTTCTCTCCTAGTATGAAACTGGTGTTTTTGTCCTCAAACCCGTCAGTGAGACAAATTTTTCAGAGATTGAGGACTGATCTGGGTGTTAGATAGTACCACTTGCCGGAGGACACTGCTTATTTGTTCCAATTAGGGCCTGGTTCTGAAGATCCTCTTGAATACACAGTTTGTGAGTCAAGAGAAATGCAAGTTTTTACGATGTGAAATCGGTTTGAAGGATTGAAAGTTGAGGAGGTACCCATTGTGGCTGAAGGGGTTCACTCGATTGATGATTTTCAAATTGACTCCAAGACTGGAGAGGAGGATGAGGGTTCAATGGAGAGGGTGTCATGTGATGGTCTTGGTATCACTCTAGACTCTTAATGCCTTTCCCCAATTCACTAGAACAGGAAATCTCAGATTATGGAAGGAGGGATCTTAGCTGTTGCATAGGATGTGCTCGTGCGGAAGAATGATGAATGTAATTATTATTCTTTCGTGAAGTTTACCGGTAAGTTGGAAAATATTTCTGAATGTGATAAGGAAAATATTGGTGCTATCAGGCCCTCTTTTAGTGATATTGTTCAGAGTGGAAGAAGGAAGTTTTCTGAAAATGATTGTGTTATGACTGCTCCACCTATGAGAAAGCCCGAGATGGACTACTCTCATCATCCCAATCCAGGGTCCACCAGGGCCTCATCAAAGAGGGAAAGAGGAGCCAACCCGGTGTCATGTACGCAATACTGTAAAGAGCATCCATCATTAGAAAAGTTAAATCCTAGAAAGAAATTTTCTAATATACAAAAGTAAGATGAAACATCTTCAAAATGGGAATCACCTAATGTAGAGGAAGCTCCTTACTATGTATATGGAGAAGGATATGATTATTATGACATGTAGTTTTCATGTTTTAGTTGAAATGGATGGCTGTAGGCAAGATGTTCCCCTGCAGTCTTCTTTTCAATTTACTGTACTTTTTTCTTTTCTTTTAATAAATGGTTAGGGGTTTCTCCTCTGACTGAGCTTGCTGGGTAGTGAACCAGGACACTCTGTTGAGTAATTTTTAGGAGTAAAGAATTTTGATACTTCTTCTAGGAGTGTGGTTAAAATTTATATGTCAACACAAATAGTTCCCCTTTGAGAATTTGAATTATCACTTATTGCAGAATCATATTATTATTTACATGGATGGTTTCTGAAATTAATAGGATGGGCTATTAATAACATTATCCTTAACATATTAATAGTTATCATTATACGTAGTCCTTTATATTCTAAGAGGGAGATAAATCATTTCATAAATTTGAACTGGATTTGTTGGAATGTAAACCTTGACTAGAATACCATGAACTAAGTTTAGAGTCATAATATATGTCCAAAATGTTTCAATGTGGCCAGGGATCATGCTAAAAATAATTCCCTATAATGGTAGCTCATTTCATCGAATTTTTATATATTACAAATCTTGGTTTCCACTTGGATAAATGATGAGTTTAATAAAGATATTTATCTGAGAGAATCAATGGTATCGAATCATCATTTCTTGTTAGATCCAAAAAAGCTTTCGGAAATCCAGAGATTGTTTGAGGACCAATAATCCAAAGGGTTGATATGACCCATTACATCATAATGGGGTTCAATGGTTAAATTTTCCATGAAGGCATATGGGACCCTCAGGCTATGTGTGGATTACTACTGTTTGAATAATATTAAGGTGATTAACCATGATCCACTACATTGTATAGATGAACTTTTGACCCAATTTTTGGTACCATGGTATTCTTGAAAATTGTTTTGTGGTTGGGATCCAATCAGGTACAAGTTAGGTACTTAGATAAACAATATAGAAAAATTAAAAGCCAATATGTCTACATTGGATAATTGGTTATGTTGTCTAGTCTCAAAAATATTCCATCAGTCATTGGACCTTGATGAATCTAGTATTCAACCCATACATAGACTCCTTTGGGGTAGTTTCATTGAATATATCATTCAATATTCTCAATCATGGCAAAATTAGACTAAAAACTATGACATCATACTGAGTACACTAAAAGAGAATAGGCTATATGCCAGGATCACAAAATAACACTTCTATAATTAAAAAATTACATTAAAGATACAATTAAATCATAATAAAGGTTATATGTAGATCTAGATTTGGTGCGACTCGTTTATTTCTTATGAAAAAACCGAAAACATCTTGGATATATATATATATATGGGGATATGTTTATAAAATTGGTGTTTTATACCGTATTTCTTATTCCATTAAGCACCTCTAATGGGATTTAACAATAGTGTCCACCAATTCGTATAGAATGTGGCTTATTTGAAGACATTTTTTGAGATTATGGGTAGGTTAGCCTCAACACAGATCTTTGCCTTACATGAGCTATGAAGAGGATTGGTGGTTTGGTTTGATTGAGCATGCATCATAATGGTTGAATTCTATTGTGTGGGGACTACTTTGTGCAATACAGGTCTCACTAGATGAGGTCTCATGATCGTAATTATGTGTTTCATGATCTAGGTTTCCTAGGGATGTCAACTCACTGTGTTGTTGATGGAATTGTTTCATAAGGGAGGGGTTAATAGTATATAGAGAATAGAAAAACCACAAATATTCTTTAAATAAATATTAAATGATTCATTGAATTTGAATATTGGTTCATTATATTTAATACAAATAAATTTAGATTACTTATATAACTGGGTAAGGAAAAGTGGTGCTGATGATATGAGATAAATAAATATGACAGATGATATTCATGAAATTGGTTATCAGCCGAAGATGATGACTCTAATATCACAAATGAATATTTATTTTTAGAAGTATATGATGATTCATTTTCCTATAGATGTAGTATTATCATCATAAATTTTAGAATGAGTAGCAATGAGATAGCTTTCAGATAATGAAATCATAGTCATACGTGAAGTGTTTCAAGTGAAGAACCACTGTCGGCCTTGGTCATTAATGAAGATAAGGTATTGCCTATTTATTTGAGTGTTCGGTTACCTACACATAAGCATGGTGAATTGGTGAAAAACTATCTTTATTGTAAAAGGGAATTATATCCTTTAATTGAATAGATTTATTGTAATTTATACCAGGGTTATTGGTGGATTAGGATGAAAAAGGATATCTTAGGGTTTATTACACAGTGTTCTAATAGAGTCTAGGTGACGGTTGAACAGTATTGGAAGTCTAGATTTTAAATAAGATAAAAATTTTATAGTGGAAATGGGATGATTCCACTAGGTATCTTTTAACCGGTTTACCAAGATCCCCTTTGGGAACTGATGTAGTATGGGTGATCAATGAAAGATTGATTAAACTCACTCAATATTTTTTTATTGGGTATTTCTTTTTAGTGGATGTATATTGAAAGATATGTGTTCATGAGAAAATAAACCATAATAGATATCAACAAACCACCATATTATGAATGGATACTCATTTTAGATCATGGATCTGGAATGGTTGTAGAAAGATCATCACACACTAGTTCACATAATCAGAACCAACAATCCTCAGACAAAAATTTAGTCCAAGAATAGTATAATTTTTTTAGGATATTCTTTGGAAATTTATCCATGATTTTGTGGTTCTTAAGAGGTACATTTACCCTTTTGTGTTTTCATGAAATAATTGTTTCTATGAGACTATGGAAAACGATCTGTATTACAAATTAAATAGTTTGTATTACTAACAAACTATATACTAGTTGGAGGTAGGAGAGACATATCTACTAGTACCGCATATCATTTTAATGTCTTCTAAGCATGTATAACTAGTTAATAATAATATTTATATAGATTGGTGTAGGAATAATTTATATGTTGATCACCATTGATTACATATAGAGTTTGAGTGAATGGATTATGTACTATTACATGTTTTTTCTTGGATAGATAATTACCAAATTAATAACCTAATATGGATAAATCCATGTTTCATCTGACCTTTTGAGATTATGGAGAGGATTAGGGGAGTGTATTATCATTGAACACTCCATCCAACAATCAATACATTGCATGATGTGTTCCATGTTTATCATATAAATAAATATAATTCTACCATGTATTATGTTCATGGATCAGAAGAGTAATATTAAGATTTTATTGATTCTATTGATGAGTATCAATAATGAATCATTGTCAAAATATTGTAGCCTCATTGAGGTAGATTAGTTCCTCTATTTTCTTTTCTAGGGAATAATGATTTTGTTTGAGATGTGACTTAGGAGAGAGAGGCCAATGTACATTCATAGTGGCTAAACTTATTCCCATATTATTCGAAACCACACATATTAGAGTAACATTGGGATGATTTGTTTTATGGAAAGAGGTTATTATGAACTTGGGTTTTCCTAGATGATCAATAATTTTTTAAAATAAAAATATCTCATTTTATCTAAGTAAATCTGCCTATAGTATAAGGACCCACCCTTAAACATTATATAATCTTTAATTATGTCAAGAATTCACATTGAGTGTCTTTTTAGGTAAATATTATTAGAGAATTAAGCCATGACTATTACACAACACCTTGAATATTAAATATAGACACTACTTCTCAGTATACATTTTTCATGACATAAAAACTCTTAAAATGAAACATGTCTAGTTCCTTGTTTAAGATATCTTGAATTTTCCTTGATCCCATCCTTGACCCTATTTATATTTACGTCCTATGGAAAACATTTCAAAAACATGGGATGGGCATTAAATTATCATTACGGGTTATAAAATAAGGGAGGAAAACATTATCCCATCAATAACTAGAAATTAATGAAACCAATAATTTTAAATAATAACATACCTTATGAAATAATAATATTTATGAATAACATACAAAAATAAACAATCATAAATTTAACTCATGGAATTCATAACATACATACATTGTAGCTATAAAAACTACCTAGGGAGTCACATTTGGAATACCCATCACTGTATATTCCTTAAATCTCATAGGAGAAACCTTAACGTTTACCTCTATCATGTTAACCAAAGCATTGGAGAGCTATATCGGGCTCATCCACCCAAGGTTTATCATGGGATGACCCGTATACATAAACAATGCCCAAAAACCATAACATATTCACAACACATAAATCAGTCATAAAGTAAAGATAACTTTTCCACATTTCAATCATATCCTATCATTTAATTATTTTTACACAATTAATGCTTTATCAAACCATTTTCATAATCATTTAAAACATTTAATAAAGTTATTATTGAATCAATGTGTCCCATACTACATTGAGACTTTTAAATAAATTATCATTTGAAAATATTCATGTTCATATAAATAAATCCTTAAACCCATTTTTAAAACATGAACATCAATGGTAATGATTTAGAATAATAAATCATTAAAACATTTATTACGATATTTTAGTTAAAGAGTTAATAACCAAATGAGAGACACTTGAATACTAATAATTGAGTAATAAAATTAATCAAAACTTTATAATATCATGGGAATGATTGGATTCATGATATACTATATCAATGTACATTATATACACCATAAAAAGTGAATTGTCTTATAAAAACAAATAAGTCTCAATGGAATGTAAATTGAGATTAAATCCCTTATAAAGACCATATCCATTGGTTAAGGATAAATCAACGACATAATTATGTGTTAAAATTATAAATACACTCTATATGAATGGATATTTAGTGTAAATAAATCAGAGGAAATTCACACATTTCTTGAGAAAAACAACACCCATGACTTGGATGTTTAACTCAATCAATGGAAATTGAGTTAAGATTACTCTTATCAAGTTCATATCAATGAAATGAGATATTATAAATAGAGTGATTATGTATATTAAAAGTATATCCACACGGAGGGGTGTGTAAATTATTACAGAAATATTAAATTGTGATTGCACGCATAATCTTGGAGTAAAATAATCAATGAAGTATGCGTAAATCCCAATGACTGGAGATTGAGATATGAAATTTCCTAACTGATTTGGTACTCATGAAACATACAACCCATGAAAGAAGAATAATAAAATGAATTTGTAAATACCAACATATTATAATATATTACATATGGAATACAATCATATCTAGTACATACACCACAGAAAAGGAAATAGTGGCCATACAATGTGAATCTCATGGGAATAAAAAGTGAGATTAAATCCCCTTACCACGTTGAAATCAATCCATTTATATGACCAAAAGTTAATAACCACCAAATAATTCAAAGAATACCATGAATATAAAGATAATAATGATAATATATATAAAATTTTAGTACACAATACACCACATGCAATAAATAAATGACGAACAATATAAATATCAAGGAATTAAAAGCGGGATAAGAAACCCCTTACCTCGTGTCCAATATGACTTGTTTGTTCTGTGTTTCTTCATGAATAATAAACATAAGATAATTTATACTTGATTAAAAATATTTATCATTTCTATTATTCCTTTTATATCACATATTACATTTAAATAAAAATCAGTTAATTATTTGAGTTCATATTGGACATTTTGTCGATGTTCGGAACTTGAGTCAAAAATGATGTTGTTATAATTACAATTTCTCCAGGTGGTCAAAATTACATTATCTCCAGAATGATATTCATGATTTAGATATCATATATAACATATATATCCTGTATATATATATATATTTAAAATAGTACATAACATTTGGAGATAAGAGATGAAATGCACCGTTCAAGGAGACGGTAAGACGTACGTACGCATGAACGCAACTTTCATATCTATGTTGTATATTAAAGGAAGGAAATAATAATGGTACATTATTATATTATATTTCCATTATATTAACATATATAATTTCCTAAAATATATCATTTATACATTCCATGTAGGTCATGAACGAGTCATATCACTTTGTGAGGGTGGTAGTCTACACTTACTCAAATGAAATTATCATGTTTAACCATAATAGAAACCATAAACTTATGATATAAATGAAAAATAAATAAGCATAAAGAAAAAATAAACATAATATATATCATATATAAATATAATTCTATCTTAATGGCCACCATGAGAGGCGGTAGGAGATAATTGAACAATCATCATTTCGTGTGGTGTTAGTTTTCCATCCACAGAAACAGTGTATTCTTTACCGATTAGATGAAGGTGTGTGTAATTTGAGTTCAAATAAATCTCATAAAAACATACTAGTTTATTTATTATTCTTTTTTTGTTATAAAAGAATTTAATAAAAAGATTTTTGGGGTTGGATAAGTAAAATTAAAGAAAAGTATTTAAGATAAATTGTTACCTTAAAATCGGGACACTCCCTTTCGTTTGAACCAAAAAAGAATTTTTTGAAGTAACTTCTGCCAAAGGTAAGGTTCTTAGGAGTAATATATGTGTCTTGATAGATTATTTTGGGAAGAGGTGGGAAGACCCTAGAGGCTTGAGAGTTGTGAGGAATGGTTTAAAAGTGATTTCATTTTATAAGGGAGAGGAGGGGTCATTATGAATTAATGAAAATATTATTTTATTATGTAATGATTTTTGGTTTATGAAGGTCCAAAACTAATTAAAGTTGATAATAAATTTACTCATGGTAGAAATAGATTCATCCAATAATAATTGGATAGGTTTTTGATTTTATAATAATATTTATAATCTTATTTATTTAAATCATTTATTAATGAGGTAAATACTGCATCATTTTTGTGTCATAATTAATTTTATTTATATGATTTCTAAAAATTATAAAAAAATACCATGATTTTGGAAGACTTATTATCATTAAAAATAATAATTATAGTAAAAATGATATCTTATATTACTCCATGTAAAAATTACTTTACTGAAAGATATTGGTTTGTGTCACTTTTGCCTTTACTTTAAATTAATTAATCTAATGTGTCATTATCACTACCATGTAGCTCAATGGGGTCCCAAAATCAATCCAATTATTTCCATGGTCATACATGACTCATTGAATAATGTTATGACATGTTTTAAGGTAATTTTTTTATTATAATAATCTTTTTAACTTGAATTACCCTATTTACCTTTAACTGTAGTAAATAAACGTCAAAAGTTACTATTCCCCAAAAAAAATATTTTCGTCTTATTGAACACCATTTTACATACTAATAACAACCATGTATGTTTGATTTTATAAATTCAATTTACAAAAGTGGTAAATTTTTATTTAAATGAAAATTTTTGTTTTTTAACTACTACTATGTGGTTTCACTATTCATCAAAAATTGATGTTTTTCAGAAAAATACCAAACATTTTGCCTAATCTATATTTGATATTCCGAATTCAAAAATGATGACTATTTTAAAAAATTAAAAACATAGAAGTTTAATTAATTAACTTAAAATTATTTCTCATTTTCAAAACAAATATCGTGTTTTTAAGAAACACTATCTATCAAAAGATTGACACTTGTTTATGTCCAATTTCAAAGTGAAATTAATTCTAATGGCCACCATTAAATTAAATGGTAAAAATATAATATAATTTCACTTTAAAAACTTTTAAAAATATATCAATCCATTTAAATAAATTAGATTAAAAGGCATATTTGAATTAAAATATAGTATTTTTCACTATTCATTAAAAAATATATTTTATCAGAAAAATACCAAAAAGTTACCCAAATTAAATTTTGGTGTCCCGATTCTAATAAAAAAATTTATTTGGTCAAATAGAACATATAAAAGTGACAAAAACTATATTTAAATACGGTTCTCCATCAAAAGGCGGTAAATCATCCATTTAGTGAATATTAGAGTATTTATGCTAAAAATCGAATTCCTTTCTTATTTTAAGCCTCTATCAATTATAAGATAAATGTAAAAGAATTTAAAAAACATGTATAATCATATTTTAGTTAGTTATATTCATTCCCTCTAATACAAAGGTTAGGCATTAACTACTATTTAAAATAATAATAATATGTTATTAGTGTACAACGTAAGATTTCAATGAAACCCATTGTTGCGTATCGAGTAAGACATCGAACATAGAATCCAATTTAATGTAAAATTAATATTTAATTCACAATTATTAATAAATATGAAAATATTATATTCTTTATTTACCTATGCTGTTACATATGGATTTATAAGTTTCATATGTAGATAAATGGATTTTGCAGATCCTAGAGTTACCACATTTAGATGATCAGGCCTAGGTTAATGGTTGGGAAATAGTTAGTAGTAACCATAAGTATCAATTTTGTGGCCCATATATGTAGTAGTGATGTTTCATTAACATTGATTTTATTTCCACACATGCTTGGAAAACTAGTAATTTATTATAAGCTAGATTTTTACATTGTGTGCTTGGTTTTGTCTAATGTGTAACTAGGCTTCATAGAGTGAGGTAATGACATAGTTCGAAATGCATAGTTTACACATGATTTTTCTAAACATTCACATAATACATCTGATGTGCATATCTTCGACAGTGGTAACCAAAATGTTGATGCTTGACTTGGAAAACCATACATCTAACAATGTTCCCATTTAAAAGGTGAATTTACGATTTTCATTTATAGAAATTTAAACCATTTCATTATTATTACCCATTATTTCTCATGAAAAACATCACCATCTATTTTAGATATCTTCCCAATTCTCATATAGCCTTTATGATTCTTCATCCACCCTAGTACTTATTCATGCATCATTCATCATATTGGACCCACCTAATTTTTCTATTTCTCATCCTGGTTCATTTCATGGTTTCTCTATCCATTGTCAGTCGTATCATCATTTGATCCTTTATATACTATTTTTCATGTTAGTTGACTTTTTTTTATTTCTCTCATTATATAAAGAATGAGAGTCTAATACTATGTGAGGATTCATCTAAGAGTATATAGTCCGTGGTTTAGAAGTTTTTACTAAAATTTTACATGCTTATATTTTGTTCCATGGTGCCACATTCTTGAATATCATCATGTAACCTCTTAAAAGTAAACTAAATTATGTAAATTTATACCATCTTTTGTTATTTCATCCATATATATGTTTTCCCTCATTATAAATTGTTTTACGTGATCTGAACCACCCCTTAGGGTGTGTGGCTTATATAACATGACTATTACCCCCTTTCATAGGGTTCAACATCCTTTGGACAAGTTTGTATAATCAATTTATGATATTTTCTTATTTATTTTATTATACCACATAATGTTTATTTTAATTGTCTCATATAAAAAAATATAATTTTTGAATAGAATGAATTTTTTAATAGAATAAACACTTGTGAGACCCTTGACCACTTTTATTTTGGCATCAGATATACATGGGTTTTGAATCAAAATTCCATTGATAGGATCATAAGTCAAATGTAATTCAAAGAACTATCACTGATATGATGAAGTAAGGTGGGAAGAAATTGTATTCCTTTTTGGGAAACACTGGATAGACTCATAGGTTAGATGATATTAGGATATGTCATGGGTGATTCCTTGATATCCATATATGGCATACCTAGGGTATGATTACAAGGAAAATGATAATATATTGTATTAGGGGTGATATTCGGTTCTGATAATTAATTATATGTATCTAATTAATGGACTAATGTAATAATATAATTCCTTGAGTGATATAAAATTCCATATATGGAAGGCCATTTCTATGATCAGACCACTAACTAATTTTGTGATACCTCTATCAAGTCAATAAACGTAGTTGAATTCATTCAATATCATAAAAACAAAAATTAATTAGTCTATATATTAAATAATATGTCATAAATTCTAGGGGATTCTCTATTCCCATATACTATTAACATTGTACAAGGATTACGTTGGCATATTCCTCTTGACATGAATCCATTTTTATAGATTAATTAATATACATAGACATCCCATCATGGGGAGAAGAAGGTATAATTGATTGGGTATACTTTGAGAAACCCTTGAATTCATGACTATTATTTAATTGATTTCTGATTTCTTATTATTACCTAGAAAATTCTCCATTGTATATTCATGTACTGGGTATCATGAAAAAAAATTGTGCTGGAATACTGATTTTTACACACACCTTGTTCGACCCATTGATTGGTACATGGACATACATCGAGCATATAGTAAGTGATAAGGTTAAGTCATAAGATATAAACTCATGAATTTATTTACTAGGATAGATTATGGGATTATAAGACTATTCTAGTGCCATTGATTCAAATAGTGTTTAATTTTTGATATCATTATATATTTTTGTACATTATGCATTGTGTATGAGTAAAACGTGATTCCCTTACTCCCTATTTTAGTATATCATCATGAAATAATAATTTTGTGTATGATAATATATATATATATATATAATGTTTTAGATTTATATATATGGATGACTTGTTTTATAATTTGTTTTTCTTATTATATTTTCACTGTGTATTTATTATTTTGCAATGTGTTCCACTCTGATTAGTTGGGCATCGTCTCCCCACTATACCATCATAGTCCATCACTAATTGTATCTAGTCTCTTGATTACATAAAGGTGCACATAATTCCTTGTGGTGGACAGGGTTCAGTAACATATGAGTGAACTGAGTCCTGGAAGCCCCAATCATGACATCAATGAGGACACTAAGTCATAGTCATCAATAAAATGTCATAGTTGTAAAAATTAAATAGAAAAATACAAAGTCCTCATAATAGAAATTGAAAAATTGAAAAATATTAAATGCATAGCATGAGTAAAACAACCACCACACCATGATCAATATTCAAAATGTGTAATGTGTGAGGAATTGAATAATGAAAAATGATTTTTTAAATATTCTAAAAAAAAATTCATCTATGATGGCTCTTTGGGACCACATTTATTTTTATGGGGGTCTATAATTTTTAACAATGGTATTTTAGAATATGTGGTCATTATTTAATGTGTCAATAAATGATTAATAGTTTGTTAAATTATTATATGATATAAAATTTCGTAGTTCAAAAGGATATTATATTCATTTATCAATTATTCATAAATGAATTTATAAAATATTTATATTAATAATTATTATTTTGAATATATTTGTATTTTAATATTTGTAAAATGATTTCCAATAATATAAATTTTCATATAATTATAAATTATTTCATAAATATAAAATATTGTGAAATAAAAAAGAGTTCATATCATAACAAATGAAAATTATCAATATGAAAATGTCTATATTAGAATAAAAGTACAATTTTCATGTATATTTAAGTTATGTAATGTTCATAGGAGAAATATTAAACTAAAATTTCTTTATAGTTACATTATCTATCAAATATTCATTATAATATTATATCATATATAAATTTATAAATTGTGTTTTTATTTAGTTTATCAAATAAATTATTCATAGATATAAATTTATTTTATTATTAATTGATGTATTCTATTGTTTAAATGTATTATAACTTCTACATGGAATTTTTATACATGCATTGAAATAGTTATATTATAAGAATGATAATTTATTTACTTCTCTTCACCATAATATTTTCTAGTTCATTACTCTTGATCATGACTCAAAATATTTATTATAGTTAATATATATATTTATATATAGAGTGATGATGGAATTAGAGTCCATAAGGTTTAAATAACCACATATAATGGGATGTTGGGTCCAAATAGTCACTAGTTTGAGAGGTTATTCTCTATCCATTAAAGTGGGGGTGGTCTAACAAACACAAAATAATAACACCTAAGAGAATTATTTATTTCACATTATTAGAATCTATTCCATGAAAGGGTTCCATAAATCATATGAATATGAAAACAATTTATATATGTAAATGTAAATGGCATTTAATTTTTTTCAATAGCACAATATATGAGTTGTATAATGACTTAAGTATTAATAGAGATTGAATATATTTACATGGTTTATATTCTATGGATTAAAAACATAATAACGTGATCCATGAATACTTGTGATAGGATTACAAGAGATAATATAGTGACGTGAATGTTCCCTTAAAAATATTATGTGTAAATTTACATAAAAATAAATTGATTTATAGTCCATGATCATACAACCATATAGGATCCTGATTAATATGGGCGTACAATGATTATTTTTCTATATCATGATAGATATAGATAACCATAGGAGTTATGTGACAATATTCAGTAAATTTACTCTTACCTGGAAAAACCATAAATAATATGATACTATTGTAATAGAGTTTTGTTTATCAATATGATTAATTATGGAAAACATTGGTCACACAACTATCCCTGAATAATATATGATATGGTTGGTTTGATGGTTTAACTAAATAACTAAGAGAGTAGAAGAACTCCAAACATAATCATTGGATATTTAGATATCTATCTAATATTTCTAGTGTGTTTGTTATTAAATAAAAATGGTTCACTATTTTTATCATATACATCTTAAAAAATACTTTTCAAATTAGAAAAAATATAATACTCAATTGATTAAAGATTTTTTTATAAATAATGTGGAATAATTATCACTGACTGTGACTTTGAGATTAATTTTTAAATATAGGTACTTGTCTAAACAAATTAGTAACACTATTAAAAAACATAATAAACCATACTTTATAAATATAGAAATATTTACATGTATTATAAACATATTTATAAATAGAAAAATATTGATATTTCTCAAAAAATTTATTAATATTATTATAATAGAATAAAATGGAATCATCTGTGGTTTGAATTAAATTAAATGAAAAATCACCAATAACACATTATATTTCCCTAATGTATTAAATATGATTGTATATGTCAATAACATGTATTTATAGAAGGTTTAATTTAGGGCTCTCACATTTGAATTAATTTTAATGTAATTTTTATAAAAATATTAGTGAATTTAATATATTTTTACCATATTTTTTGTAAATTATTGAGGAATGTAAATAATATTTCTAGGCTATAGTTTTGTTTTTACCATAGAAAAATGGTTAATGTTTGGGGTAAATGAAAAATATTTTATGGTTCAATAGTTATCAATGGACATTGAAATTTTTTTAATCCTTTTGGGTGTTAAAGAATTTTTTTTATATAAATTGGAATTTAAAAAATTAAAATATATATTTTGATAATCCACATGGATATTTCAAATGTAGTATTTGTGTTATAGAACTAGTTCCTTGATTTGAAGTGTATAAGAAAAACACTATTTAATTTAAATCTATTTTAAATATATATTGTTTTTTAATATATGTTTGTGATAAATGTATCTTATATTTTTTCATTAAATTAAGTTTTAATAGGTTAATATTTTTGTAAATGTAATGGATAATACATTATAAATATTTAAATTAATTAAATGAATGATACCTAATTTCAATTTATTTCTCTATTATAATAGAATAAAATTTCGGTGAAAATTGTTTTGTTTTAATCAATACAGAATAATAGCTTTTAGAAACATGGATTGTGAATCATTATTTTCTATAACATTTATAAAAAGGAAAAAAAGGATAAACATATTTTTATCTAAGATAATATATATATATATATATATATATGTTTTTTAAAATACTCGATAATGAAATCCCACCAGTATTTGGTTACATATTTTAAAAAATAAAATGCTCATCTTAGTATATTTTAATAAATACATATAATAAAATATATAATATAAGTGTTAATAGTTTATTTAATTAATTATTTCTTTCAAAAGAAATATGTTTTGTTTCCTACAATAAATCATTTAAAATATTTTACACAGATATATTTTAGAATATATTTTTTATATAGGATATTGGGGGTATATTTAGACATAAATATGGTAAAACTGTGTCCAATAATAGATTAATTCAATCAAAATCAAATGAAATTTCACATTATAAATAAAAATGTTTTAGGATTTGACGGTAAAGAGATATAATAGTTTATATTATTATATATTCATACAAATTTAATCTTAGGGGAATGATTATTTGGAAATACCCATGATGATAGTGATAATGGAATTAAAAATATTTCTATATATAACATAAAATATGTTAACAAAATAACATTAGATATATTAATGTAATTTAGATTGAAAACATTTTCAATGAATTTAATATTAGAAACATTATTTCTCAGACACACTATAATTCATACTAACATTCATTAAAAATTTTACTATGTAAATGAATATAGATTGAATTTTTTTAGATGCTCACATAAAGATGTAGAATGAATTATATAGAGTTATAATGTGTATAAATTAACCTTAATTATATATAAAGTGTAATGTCTCTCCAGGATTCCATCATATGGAATATGATCTTATGGTTTCTTGGTTCTGATTCTGTTATTATAATTAAAATGTATTACTAATATAAAATGACTTATGATGTATTGTTGGTTATATAAAATTTACCATTATTTTATGCTGGATGAATAAATTGAATCCTGTTATATTTTATTTGACATCTCAATACAATGAATAACATGGGGAAAGCCATTTATGGTAATGTGAATTAAATTAATGTTTTATAATAAATTATTTGTTAAAAACATTGAGAGATACAAGAAAATTTATATTAGAGGATACCAAAAATCTATTTACGATGAATTATAATAAATTTTTACATACTATTATCAAATTACATAAAATGAACAATAACTTATCCAAAAATATTTTTTAATGATATATAAACTAATTTTTTTATATAGTGTTAGTTGTTCATACAAATGATATGACTATGTTAAAAGTGAACAATGTCTATCATGATATAGTGAACCTATTAGATTAATAAAAATAATTAATAAGGTTACCAACACAATATAGTTGTTTTGATAACATCATGGAATTTTATTTTATTATCCAAAAAATGTGAGGGTTATTATGTCATGGATTTGGGAATGGGATTCACCATTTAAGGAGTTAACATGTCGATTAAAATCAATCAATACGCTATGATATCATCTTCATATTATTATAATATGGTGATAGTTTGGAGTTTTTTTAGGATAAAATTAATATTTTTAATGAGTTAAATGTTTTATTAGTAGTATTTGTAGGTTATGGATTGTTTTTTAACATTACATTCATTTACTAATATTTTTAAAATGATTGTGGAATTGTGTAATATCCCCAATGAACATATAAGTATTATTGTACACTAAGAGAGGGTATGTAAATCATATTATATATTTATTTTCAATTTGAATAATTCATCATCTTTTAATCACATTAATTTTAATCCATGTTTCTAATGAATACTTTAGATGAATGGATCCCACAAAAATTTCAGAGATTTATCTAATCCATGGAAATCATATGAGGAAAGAGGCAGTTAAATAATTCTAAATGATCAAAAATTTGTACTTGTGGAATGGTATGGATATATTTGAATGAAAAGTGTACAATTACACAAATATTTGTCTATATATTAAGTACTATTATAGTGGATTGTCTTCTTTCATTATTGGTTCTTAATTATGATCTCACTAATTTTATAGTGATCCTCCATATGAACCATGGTGAAAATCCAAGAGAATGGTCTCCCTCATAAGACAAAACAAATAAATCATACAATAAAAATAAACTTGAACATGTTAAATATTTCTACAGGTTTTGTATCCCATCGGGTCTCCATTCATTAAATATAAAAATCACATTAATATTGCATAATATAAAATATTCTAATAGGAATTTTAGATAAAAATTTTGTATTTTTGAAAATGTTTCACATAATGAAACAAATAATGTGTCATGTAGTATTCAAAATATCCCCATCATTTAATTTAGATTGAAGATAAAAACCATTAAAAATCATTCACAAAGGTAAAGCCCATTTTTTAAATAAAAAATTTTAATGACTGAAATTAGATCCTTCTTATAAAAACCTATTTTAAAATACACATTATAAAAATAAATAAAGGTTTCAAAATTTATATGTTTTTTCAAAATCAACCTTGAAACCCAAATTCCATATTTAATTATATATAATGACCTAAAAAAAATTAATAAAAGAAAGACACTAGATTTTTAATGGAGAACCATTTCAAATTATCTGAAATGGAAATAAAAAATCTTTTTAGGGGAGAGAAATTAAAAATAAAAACCACAGAATAATATTCTTGATATTATTTTTTGAATGAAATTTAGAATAAAAAATCTAAATTTTTAATTATAAAAACCATCCACAAATCCGTATTCAATAATTATTAAGAAAATATATATAATATTAGAGGAAATAACATAATAATGAACTACTATGTGATGTCACATGACAAGGACAAATAATAATTTATTATTTAGATTCCATGAAATCATTCAAAAAAAAGGGATAAAACTTATGTGGAGATTAAATCCCATAGAAAGATCCTAAATATGATACAACTATTATGGGATCCAAAAAATAGGTTATTTCATGATTTAAAATCACCATAAATTCACTAATAAATATTCATGAAATAAATGTTTTATAGGATCTATTGTTCTACAGATTTACACTCTCAATCTCAAGGGATATCATGATCTAAACCTCAAATGATATCTATTAGATACCTTAATAACACTCCTCCCATGGTTTCCCTTGGTACCATGGAGATTGTTCCCACCATGGGATCCCTCGGGCCTATTGAAAATTTACTAAAATTAGTTAAAAATCATGATTAGGGACCCAACCACCAAATAACCCTTAAAAACCCATGAAAAACTATCCTATAATAAATAGAATAATGGTTAGAAGAAATAAACAGTCACATAGTTTTTATATAATTTATTTTAATTATCTATTGACTCACCTCTTACACAGTGATAAGAAGAAACACAATCCACATCAATGTCTAAGTTGAATATTAAAATAAATAAATATATTAAATCCCATCATGGGTTAAAAACCACCACATATATATATAATGTCACACATTTCTCCATGTGGGTCTCACGCATTTTATAAAATCACATTCCTTCATGAAATATCAAGTAATACCATTTATAAAAGAGATGATTCTAAATTCCAAACATAATAATCATTATTTTATTCTAACCCCAATAAATTATTTTGAATAAAGATTATTAATTTTTTTTAACCCAAACTAGAACCATATTTCCTTTTGAACATCCAATGAAAATTTTCAAATTCACCAAATAGTATGAAAAACTCATTCACAAGGGGTGAGAAACCTACTTGAAATTTAATAAAACATTTAGATAATTTAAATTTATTAAAACACCTAAAACACGATATAAAAATTGAATTGATGAAACAAAAATATTTGAAATATCATTTTAGGGATATTTTATGTTTTTAATAACAATATTATCATTTAAAATCCAGTTAGACATTTTCACAAACCCTTCCCTAGAATTATTTTCCATGAAAATTGATAAAGATAATTAAAAAGACATTATAGCCTCATGGTTCATATATATAATTGATTAATTTTAATGGAATCAAATTATAAAACAATACAAAAAAATCAATGTCATAAATTATATAGTAATAAAAATGAAAAACATTTCTTTGGTTAACGAAAGAAACAGTGAATGTTATTGCCTACAATAGTGAACACCATATAAATCCATGAAATTTTGTCCACATTCCTATATCATCAAAGCCACATTATCAATTCTACTACACACCATAAAGATATATATCATCACTATTAGGGTTTATGGTATGGAGATAATTCAAGGGAATATAGAGAATATATGGGTGGATAGGGTCTAAGGGGACTAATAATAGGGAAATCCAAATTAAAATAGGGATGATTACCAAACAAATAAAAGGTAATAAGGGATTATATCCTATCATGGGTTATATGGAATATTCAAATGAGATGGTTAATGAAACATATGTTTATAAATATAAATATGAGTTGTAGGGAAAAAATATAACATTTAATGAATCTATGTGGACCTCTAGTTTTTTCCACATGGTTTTTCAAATTTATTTCTAATCATGTAGAATCCAGTTCCGTAATCATGTCATCTAACATGGATTTCTCTAAAATCGTATCATGGTCAAATAAACCAGACACCTATAATTCCTATTTTCACATTAAAATTACAGTCCAAACTCAGGATTTTGTTTCATGGATTACCAAATTATATGAATAATAAATTCCTACACCTTTATAAGAAAAAGGTTATTTACAATTTCTTACATCCTCTTTATAGTTTAGATTGATTAGTTCCTTAACAATAAAAACAAACCATGACCAAAAAAAGCAAACTAAAAAACCAGGTATGTAGGGTTATATTCTTGGTTTTGAATATACCATATGTGGAAACTGTGAAAATAAATAAATCACTAAATTTTCTCAATTTCAAACTAAAACCTCTTAGAAAAATATAACATTATTTAAACGATTTTTTAGCATAATGATATCCAAATTCTCATAAAACTTGTTTTTCCACTATAATGTCTTTGGTCCTGGTAGAGGAAAACTATATATGGATTCTAAAGTAGGCCATTGAGATAATTGATATTAATCCAATATAACTGGATGAATCCACAAGAAACAACATATATATTCAATAATAACCCATCAAAATTTGTGAATTGATCTCTACATAGAGGGAATAGGCATTGCATAAGTCTTCACATTAATTATATTTAATCTATAATGGTGGAACCAATGGGATCCCCTTTTCCATATGATAGAGGACAACATATATTTTAATACCCTAAACATAGTATCCCAGATCTAGTGGTTACTTTATTAAATTTTTACTAAATATATTTCATTGAATTCTATCTGATTGGATTGTTTAGTATTTTTAGTAAACTAGATACATACATAAATCACGCATTACATGTGAAAAAATAAAACTCAACATTGTAATTTCCTTCTTATCTTCATTATTCACCTCTATAATAGCCTTTTATATCAATCATAAATTTTTTTTGACAATATAATGAATGGAAAAACATGAAATGGTTAATCTTATATTCTCAGTAAAGGAATTCATAAAAGGGTGACAGAATAATGATTGAATGATATATCATGAAAAACTAGTGATCAAATAATTCTAGAAAAATAATCACTATTTTTAAAACCAATCAGATGATTTAAAAAATATTCAATAAAACACATGAATTTCAAAAAAATCATTATTAAGTAATTAAACATTGCTAACATTAGAAACATTCCATATATTATCTATTATATGACATCTAACCATGTGGTCAAGTAAAATTTCCAATACATTGACATATATAGGTAAGGCCTCACACAAATACCCATTATAATTTCTATCATGAGACATATCAATGCATCAATGGGATATGAAATTAATATATCCATTCATAATATAATAATTATGATACATTTATCATAAGAATAAGTAATTTATCATAATCAACATTCCATTAAAATAAATAACATTTCGTACGGGAATAGATAGTATATGGAAAATCAATAGATTCCCCTATCATGTTGATCATATACTAAATAAATAAAAACTTTTGATGATATCCTAAGAGTATGAAAATTTTTAAATCACTATTTTCCTAAATTTATGTTTATATAGATGTAAATTTTATCGACATTTTATTGGAAAATTTCTTTAGGTAAATAAACATTTTAATTTGAAAACATTTATTAACAATATGTAATATTCCCAAAAATCAAGGAAATATTTTATTCGAAATATAGCATATAAAATTGTAATATATAATTTAAAACAATGAGTGGTCATGGTGGTTAAAAATTCCACTCATGATGTATAAGTTAAAAATAATTCCTTTCATCCTTCTCAAAAAGGCCATGAAGTAAATTGTTTAGAAAAAATGGGATAATTTTTTTAAAAAATTAAAAAAAGTTAAATATGGATTAAAACTACGTTATGAAAATCATATTATAATTTTATAAACTTTATTTTAGAAATAGTATGGTAAATATTGATATAGAAATGGAAATATTATAGACAATGTAGAAAAATAATTTAAGTGTCATCATAAAAAACATTATTTCGATATCATTCGTAATTAATGTTATTGATTTTAAAGGAAAAAATTAAATTTACATAATTAAAAAATTTATAATCAAATATTTTTTAATATATAAATATCAATTAATTCCATCAATGTATACTGAAACATAAAAAACCACGAATAATGATGATATTGTGAATTAAACCCTTAACATGGGTTTTTTATCCTTTAGATGTGTTTAAACATCCAATATAATATATATATATTTTTTGACATATATTGGAAAACCATATTCATATATGTCATAATATAACTGATTTTAATATAATATTTTACCCATTTATTAATAATTTTTTATAAAATCATTTTTTTTGGGTAATAACTGCTTCGTTTTTAATGTCATTTCTGGTTTGGTTATTTTAGTTATTATATATTGATTATATTTATATAATATAAGTAATTTTAATCATGATATAAATATAACATATATTGTTTTCATATATATTTATATTAATCAATTAACAATATGAACATAAAAATTAATTACATCATTCGTAGAGGTAATAGTCTGTATGTATTCATGAATGCTATTTACACTTCTTGATTGAAGGTTAGAATTAAATATAAGTATTACTTATCATATCCAAAATCATTAATATAACATATCGATCATATATATTAAATAATTATATTTTTCATGATCATCTGATTAATCAGAAATTAGTTACAAATCATATCACTTCATGGATATGGCATCCCACATGTACGCATGAGCAATGGTTTTGTCTTCCAATGTATTTTATAGTGAGAAAAATGAAATTAATTTTTAATTAAATAATTATAATTATTTTATAAGTATATTATATAAACATAAAATCTATTAAAATACTCATCCATTAAATAGGGTGATGAAAAATTAATTTCATCTATATATGGGGACAATAAACTATACATCATCATAATGAATATTTTCACATTAAATTCAATGGAAAATATGAGGAATAATGGTGCTTTCATAATCATAATAAAATTTTATCATGTTATTAATATTTATGGATTTTTGGTGATATATAACATATATTCATAGTAGTTAATATAATTAATAAATTGATAGAGGTCATAAAAATGATTATATTTTCATCAAGAGACCTCCTTTTAGTATTTTATTATAGAATCTAGGGTTGGTATTTTATGGAGAATATAACCTCTATAATTTTAATAATAGTGTTTATAAAATTAATTTGTTAGTCTTTGTTTATCATGGTTTTTCAATTTCATTTAAATAAGTAAAGGGATGTCTTTTTATATGTGATGAAACCTACACACATAGAATTATTAAAAGGTTTAAAACATATCTATGTCATTCTAAAAATTATTCTAAATAGAAATAAATAAAAAAATAAGGTATTACAATGTTTAATTCCTATAAAATAGAAAAAAAATATTATAAGTGTATGTGTTAATTTAATCATTAATTTTTTTTGTTAAAAGCATAGTTAACCAATTTTAATCTTAAATATGGTAACATAATTTTTTTAATTTAAGGTGTTATAATTTTATGTATTATGTAACAATTGTTATGTAAATGGATAAGTGATTAAAATTTATACAATATCCTATAATTATATTACTCTACAAATATTTTAGTTCTTTCAAAATAATTTAATAAAATATAATATACATAAAATATAATTATTGTAATTTGGAAACTATTAATTTAATATGTGTTAATATACATCACAAAACAATGAAATTATAATATAAAACTATAAAATATACATACTATTTTATATATATGTGAAAAAATTGTGGATCAAAATAAGTCAACAAAATTTATTACCTTTTTATATTTTTTATATAATTTATCTTATTTTTATATTAACTGAATAAAGACAATATCTGTTTTGGGTAAGTATTTAAAGTAATTATATAATAACTAAATTTTACAAATATATTAAATTCCTGGAAAAAATATTTTTATTCCGGAATAAATAAAAATACATATTCATTCATAACTTTTTATTGTCCCTATATGAACACATCTTATATATTTAAATATGAGATAATTACATTTTTCATTTTTCATTTCTATAAATATTATATAGTCTATTTTCATAAAAACAGTTTCCTTAAACAATTTACATCCAATTAAAAAGATACAAGGGTTTCATTAACTCCATATTTTATTAATTTGGTTTATAACTACTGACCTTAACACTTTTTAACAATGATTAACCTGATTTATCCCTTTATATAGTGATATATATTACTATGGTTACTTTTCATAATACCTATAAATAAAATGTGACTATTTGCCAAATTTGGAACACCTATTTCAAAATATGTAAAACATTTTTCCATATATTGTATAAATAACTCCTAGAAACGAATTGTTCTAGATGTTCTGAAAATGAGACAGAAACTGGTTTTTAGAAAAGATACATGATAATCCATGTAGGGATATTTATTCCTATATCATGACTAACAAAAAATTGGATGAATTTTGAATCTTTTTACAGAAATTAGAATAATCAATTTTCAACAGAATAATTCACCTATATATATTAATTTATTATATTTATATAATAATAACCATACATGATTTTTTTTAAATAGCTCTTTTATTATCAAATGATTTCATTTTTTTATTCCAAATTAGTTCATAAACAAAGAATTTATTTTAGACATGTAAAAAAATCATAAATTGTTTACACATAGTTACAACAACAAATTTGATGTGTAGGATATAACGGTATATTGTATTATAATTCATTTAGACTTTGGGTAGTGTGTACTACAAGAGATCAATGAAAATATATGTGAAGACACTTATTTAATGAAATTTGACTATGTTGATATCTGCGCTACATAAAATATTTTTACCTAAAATTCAATCACTTCAATACATATAAATTATAACGCCACATACTTTACATACATTGTTAGTACATCAAAATTTAAGTACGCCTATTACAACATATAAAAAAACTATGAAAGGACCGTATAGGTATAGTGTCTTTAGAAACTGGGAAACATAAACAACTGGTACATAAAGAATCTACACTGTCTCATATTTATTTCATCATATCTATAGTCCCTTTTGTAATATCTTAACAAATAACCTTCTTCCTGACCTGGGGAAAGAAAACATACAAAATGGTGAGCTCAAATTCCCACTAAGGGTAAACAAAAGAAATATAAATCACATCATATTCATAAGAACATAACATTTTGGAAATCTTACCCTGCCAAAAGAGATCATAATTTCATAACATGGGATAAATCATGGTAGTGAAATGTAATCACAATAATCATAACATAAAACATGAAGCATTTTGGCATACACACATAATCATAGAGAATAATTTCTTATTATTCAAGACTCATTGCCAAACTATCTTAGTGGGCAAAGTCCATTTCTGAACCGAGCTCATTCCTCGTTTCAGTCCTGTTTCACTGAACCGGTTTAACCTACCGTTCCAGCCATGTCTATCTCATGAGATATAAAATATTTACCCAATGCATTGGAGGGAGATATATGTCCCACCCATCTCATAATGATTCCATTCTTATGTGTGCCACGAATCATAAACCATACATCATAGCATAAGCCATGTAATAAAAATGGGAATCTTTAACATAGTAACATCATAAAAAAATTCATATAAGATAATGGAATTAATAAAAATAATTCCATCACAACATAATAAAATAAATGTAATAATAGGGATAGAAACAGAACCCTTTATTTTCTTAGATGGAAAATTATTTTGATAAAACACTTGAACTCCATTCTTGAGGAAAATATCCTTTCTACTTCAAAAACACTTTTCCGTTCTTAACATGTCATAAAATTATAAACTAAAATAAGTTGATTAAAAATAAACTTGAAAACTTGTAAAGGATGCTCCTTGTAAATAATGTTTTAAAAATCCATTCATGCCGTATAAGTTAAAAAAACATTCTTCTCGTACTTTTGTTGGAAAAGTCAAAAAGTACCTCGTATGAAAAACGACAAAAGATTCCTTTCATATCTTTTACTAAAAACTCACCAAATGGTACAATTGGACTTAAAAATTGTAGGTGGATAGAAATAACATTAAATATTGAGGAAACATGTATGTGAATGTCAAATATTCCCTAGTAAATTCTGAAGTATAAACAATCTCGGATAAAAATGATATTGTGAGATTTTCCCTTACCTTAGGTCCGATTTTCTTCTTAATTGTCTGAACCTCCTGTATAATGATTTAAATAATGTCAATAACTTATTAAAGAATCATACTCATTGTTATTAATCATATATGGTCATATTCCTTGCATATTATTAGTAATATTTCATTGCTACTTGTTATTCGGGTGTTTATTACTTTTTGTTCTTATGCGTGTTTTGTCGAATAAATTCTTATTTTTATTTTTAGGTTATAGATACCTCATTTATGTAATGGTATTATTGTAATATATATCATATTTATTCACTCAATTCATTTATGTAATCATTATGAAATGAAAATCATGTTGAACGAGTCGCATCACATTGTGGAGACGGTAGTCCGTACGTACGCACGAGCGATGATATCGTTCCCATGATCGTGGAATTGTATTGGAGTGTATGTATACTATTTAAGAATCAATATCACTTTAAAATAATCTTATATATTCATTCTTTACACCATTATACCCATCCAAGTAAGGTGGTGGTGGAAAATATATTACACCACGGCATGGAGACAGTATTCCGTACGTACGCACGCGCGGTGATTTCGTTTTCCATAGGATGGATAGATGGTTAAATAGGGTAGTTTCATACTTATAATAAAATATCAGTATATTAGTGATACTGATGTTATTAATTCATAATGAAACAACTAAATAAGAATAAGTGGAAGAAGAAATAAAGTTGAAATAATCGGTAACGGACATTACCTCTTCTTTGAAGCGCTTCGTTGAGACCTCCTTTTAGGGCACTAAAATTGGTCTTTGAAGAATACCAGGACCTCTAGGAAGTTTCTATGGAAGTGGATAGGAGAAATTGGTAGGGTTTGGACGAGAATGAAGGCTCGAAGTGGTTTGAGGAAGATAAGAAGGTGGTGCCCTTTTATAAGGGAGGAGAGGGGCACCTTTGGAATAACTAAAAATATTATTTTATTATAAAGCCATATTCGGTTTAAAATAGATCCAAATTGATTTATTTAGAAGCTAAGGTGGGTATAGGGCGCAATAATCTTATCCAATATAATTTGGACACGTTTAGATTACTATTTTAACCTTATAATTTAGATTTAACTTTAATTTAGATAATTTTACTTTTACCGTGTCTTTTTGTGTTCACACACTATAAGGTTAATAAACTTATTATAACAAGCCAAACGAACCCCAAGTTTCTTATTATCAATATATATAACCTTATATAAGTCATGTGGCCAAACCATAGATTTTTAGGAATAAAATAACAATTAATAATATAATGTGTTTTTAAAAACTATTTTATGTCAATTTTGACACTATTTACTAATTGATTTTTGTGAAAATCATAACAGAATGATTAGTTTGAAAAAAGTTAATTAAATCAATACTAACATGTCATATTAAACTATAAAATTAGTGGAATTTATAAAAAGTCTCAAATTACATTTATTTGAGTATTTATAACATCAATTATGTCAATAATTAATTAATAAGATAATTACTGCATCATCTTTGGGTCATAAATAAATTAAATTATTTAATGTCTAAAAATTACAAATAAAATATCCTTATGTAGGAAATCGTTTTTTTCTTTCTAATGAATATTTATAGTCGAATTTATCTTATGTATAACCCTATATTAAAAATTATTTACTTATTAAACATTGATTTTAACTATTTTAACCCTTCTTTAAATAAATTAATAATAAATGTCCTAATCTAATCCATGTTGGCCTAAATGGTCATATTTTATTCCTAAGGTTGTTTTTTGTCTAATTAAACTTATCCAATAGAATTAGGACATGTGTTAGTGTAATAATAATATCATTTTTACCCTTAATTACCCTATATATTTTTAACCGTGGTAAATAAAAGTAAAAAGTTACTATTCACCAAAAATTATTTTCATCTCATTGAACCACATTTTACTTACTGACATCAACCGTGTCTCTCGGATTTTTGAAATTCCACTCACACAAGTGGTAAAATTAAGTTTTATGTAAATTTGCAAATTCTCATAGGAGGTGGGTAAAAGACGGTGAAAAGTTCAATAAAGAAATTTTATATCTAAATTTATTATAAAATTACTCCAATCAATTACATTGAACTTATATAGGTTTTATGTATCAATTTTGACCAAAAATGAATTTAAATAAAATAAATAATTATTTAAATAAAAAGTCAGTTTTTAAATAGCAACCCAGTGTTTTCACTATTCATCAAAAATTGAAAGTTTCAAGATATATACCAAAATTTCACCTTAGGCTAATTTCAATATTCCCAATCCAAAAACGAAGTCAATTTTGAAAAGTAAAATTTACAAAATTTTAAAAAGTGGTTATTACTATTCATAACGGCTTGTTTTAATAATATTTTAATAGCATATCGTTGTTTAGTGAAACTCGGTTTTCCATACGACGCAAGCTATCAAGGAATGTCGTGATTGCGTGTAAAGTAAGACAAGCTAGTGTCGTGTGTAGTGAAATATTCCTTTGATGATTTATATAAAATAAAAACAAAATATTTCTTATAAAAGTCTCGGGTGTTACATTCTACCCCCCTTAAAATGAATTTCTCCCTCGAAACTCGTCACTTGTAACAAACAGATGAGGATACCTCTCCCTCGTCATATCCTCAAGATCCCATTTACCTTCTTCTAATTGGTGGTTCCTCCATAAAACATTCACCAAGTGAGTGGTCTTGTTCCGTAGGACTTTTTCCCTACGATCGAGAATCTCTATCGATTGTTCTTCATCAGAAAGAACTTGTTCCAGCAGTACAACTTCTGAGCTGAGTACATGTGAAGGATCAGGAATGTACTTTCTCAGGAGGGATACATGTAACACATCATGAACTTGAGAGGGATTCAGTGGAGGTGCCAATCGGTAAGCTACCTTCCTAACATGATCCAGTATTTTGAAAGGACCAATATACATATGGCTCAACTTTCGCTTCTATCGAAATCTCATTACTCTCTTTCAAGGAGATATTTGTAAGAACATTTTATCACCCACTTCAAACTCTAAGTATTTTCTTCGGTTGTCCGTATAACTTTTTTGTCGACTCTGAACTGCTCTTATGTGTTGTTGAATAGATCAGACCTTTTCCGCCATCTCATCAACAAGATCAGGTCCTAATAGCTTTCTTTCCCCAACTTCATCCCAGCAAGTTAGAGTCATGCATTTCATTCCATAGAGAGATTCATAAGGAGCCATCTGAATACTAGAGTGAAAGCTATTATTATAAGAAAATTCTACCAAAGGTAGGTGTTTATCCCAACCACCTTTGAAATCCATAGAGCATGCTCTCAACATATCTTCTAGAGTATGAATTGTCCTCTTAGACTGACCGTCAGTCTGAGGATGATAAGCAGTGCTGAGACTCAACTCTGTATCCAGATTATGCTGAAGACTTCGCCAGAACTTTGAGGTAATCCTCGGATCTCGATCAGATATAATAGAAAGTGGTACTCCATGCAATCTTACCACTTCCTTTACATATATCCTGGCAAGCTGATCCAGAGAGAAATCATCTCTAATAGCAATGAAGTGTGCAGACATTGTAAGACAATCAACTATGACCCAGATAGAATTATTGCCTTTGGATGTTTTAGGGTGTCCTGTGACAAAGTCCATAGTGATTTTTTCCCATTTCCATTCGGTTATGGGTAATGGTTGTAACATCCACATAGACTTCTGTCTCTCAGCTTTAACTTACTGACAAACCTACCATCAAGAGACATATTCAGCAACATCTCTTTTCATGCCATCCCACCAGAAGTACTCTTTCAGGTCCCTATACATCTTCGTGCTTCCAGGATGAATAGATAATGAAGAACTATGAGCCTCATCCAGCAGCCTCTTCTTTAATTCGGGGATGGGAGGAACAGAAACACGATTCCTGAACTTTATTATCTCATCACAATCAAGGTTGAGTTCAGGAACATTTCCCACCTTCTTTTGTAACTCTATATATTCTTTCTGTGCCTCTTTAATCTTAACATGTATAGATGGTTGAACATTCATTTGAGAAAGATACGATTTTCCCCTTTCATTATAATTCCAAGATCCATCCTTTGTATATCCATAAATATTGGATCTTTTGTGATCCTCATCATTGATAATCTTGCATGGTCTTGTCGACTTAATGCATCTGCCACCTTGTTTGCATTCCCAGGGTGGTAATGAATTGATCAGTCGTAATCCTTAATCAGCTCCAACCATCTTCTTTGGCGCATATTCAGTTCCTTTTGTGTGAAAATATACTTTAAACATTTTTGATCATTATAAATGTCATACCTTTCTCCATAAAGATAGTTCCTCCAAATCTTTAATGTAAAGATTACCACAGCTAACTCCAAATCATGAGTTGGGTAACTTTGCTCATGGATTTTCAACTGTCGTGAGGCATAAGCTATCACCATATCATTTTTCATAAGAACACACCCCAATCCATTCTTGGATGCATCACTGTAGATCACAAACAATTCTCCACTACAAGGTAGTTTGAGAACAGGTGCACTGGATAACCTTCTTTTCAACTCCTTGAAATTCTCTTCACATTCCTCCGTCCAAACAAACTTAACTCCTTTCCGAGTCAACCTGGTGAGTGGATTAGATAATCGTGAAAAATATTTCACAAAACATCTATAATATCCAGCCAAACCAAGAAAAATTTGGATCTCAGTTACTGTTGTTGGTCTCGACCATCTTTCGATAACCTCTGATTTTGTTGGATCCACAGATATCCCCTCTTTTGAGATTATGTGACCCAAAAATGAAACTTTATGAAGCCAAAATTCACACTTGGTAAATTTGTCATAAATCTT
The DNA here is from genome assembly GCA_963277665.1 of Viscum album. Classification (NCBI taxonomy): domain Eukaryota; kingdom Viridiplantae; phylum Streptophyta; class Magnoliopsida; order Santalales; family Viscaceae; genus Viscum; species Viscum album. The sequence goes on from OY728138.1 coordinate 173,125,683, forward strand.
CTTCTTTCTTAGGGTCTTAAAAATAATTCTCAAGTGATCTTCATGCTCTTCCTTTCTCTTTTAATATTTAAGAATATCGTCTATAAAGACTACAACAAACTGATCAAGATAGTCTCTAAAGACTCTATTCATTAGATCCATGATGATAGCAGGGGCATTAATAAGACCAAATGGCATCCCTATAAATTCATAGTGTCCATACCTTGTACGGAAAGTCGTCTTTTGTATATCCTCCCTTTTGACCCTTAATTGATGATACCCTGAACGAAGATCAATCTTCGAAAAGTACTGAGCTCCGCGTAGTTGGTCAAATAATTCATCAATGCGCGGGAGAGGATATTTGTTGTTGATAGTGACCTTGTTAAGTTCTCGATAATCAATGCAGAGTCTCATTGATCCATATTTATTCTTAACAAACTGAACAGTTTCTCCCCAAGGTGACGCACTAGGGCGTATGAACCCCTTATCAAGATTCTCTTTGAGTTGCTTCTTCAATTCCTGCAACTCAATTGGGGACATTCTATAAGATGTCTTTGAAATAGGTAAAGCACCCGGTACTAGTTCTTTTGAAAACTCAACTTCACGATTTGGTGGGAGACCCTGCAATTCCTCCGGAAAGACATCATTAAACTCCCGTACAATGGGAATATTCTTAATCATGAGTTTTTTACCAACCATTTGAGATAAATAACCTTCATTTAGTGGAATCAAGACCCATAAGATGGACGAAATTTCCACAGGAAGGTTATGTTCATCCTTGCATCGATAGATGATCAAAGATTGATCTGGAATATAAACTGTGACTTCCCTTCTTTGGAAATTGATATGAGATCCATATAGATAAAGCCAATCCATGCCAAGAATCACATCAAATTCCACTATAGGGAGGATCACAAGATTTGTAGGAAGCACTTTCCCACAAACTTTAATCAGAGAAGAATTATAAACTTTTTATGTGACGGTTGTGCCATTAGGGGTTGTCACAGCTAACTCAACATCTAATTGTTGAGGAAATACGGTGATACCCTTAGAAAATTATTCATAAATAAAGGAGTGGGTGGATCCAAAATCAAATAAAACATTTTCTACTTTAGAGTGGATGGTAAGTGTACCTTTCACCTCTTCATTATCGTACTCCACATCGCTGATAGAAATTGCATGTGACATTCCTTTGACTTTAGCCTTAAGAGTTTGTTGATGTTGATCATCATCAACAACCCTTGTATTAGGGCATTGATTGGCATAATGCCCCATTTCCTTGCACTTGTAACATTGAAGTGTAGGAGGTTCACTCTGTGTATCCATTTCATTGTTCACATCACTAGACATCTTCTTCCCATCATTGCGGCATTCAAATTCACGATGACCTTCCTTTCCACATTTGAAACATTTACTTGTCCCTTTAAGACAACTCCCTCCATGTTTCTTTCCACACTTTGAGCATAAGGAAAAAATCATCTTCTTTTCAGTGTTCTCTTTATATTTTCCTTTGAATTCCATTTTCCTCTTCTTATCAAACCAATAAGACTAATGGGTTACTCCAATCTCCATCTCAACTTTGAGAGCACATCGAACGATTTCCTCATAGCTATTGAAGTCCCTTATGCCTAACTCCCTTCGAAGACTTGGTTTTAAGCCACTAAATAATCGATCGATCTTAATCTCAGGTTGGATAATAATACCAGAAGCGTACCTTGTAAGTCTTGTAAAATTTGCTTCATAGGTACCAACAGATTCATCATCCTTTTTTTTTGTTCAAGAAAATCCTTCTCCATCTTTTTTCAGAGAATACGAGGGATGTACTTATTGAAAAATAAGTTCTTGAACTTGTCCCCTTACATAGACTCAATTTCATCTATTGGCCTCATATTCTTGATAAGATTCCACCATTGATCAGCATCACCTTCAAAACGATACACTGCTAAGATGAATTTATCATGTTCAGAACATTGATGAACTGAAAATATCTTTTCAGTAGTATTTATCCATTGTTCAGCAACTAATTGATCAGTAGACCCGCTGAATGAAGGTGGACGCTGTCTCATGAAGGATTCAACATAATGTTTCTCCTTCCTTTTCTCGTTTGGAAGTCCTACATGATTCATAGCTTGAGAAAGTTGTGTGAGCATGGCTACAAGATTTTCCATTCCATATCCCATAACGTTTGGTTGCTCAGGGGGATAATCATTGCATTGCCCATCTAATTCCGCATTAACACAGTTTCTTTGGGTTCCAGCCATTGACTAAAACCAAGAATAATAGTGTGAGAAAAACTAATTATAATAGGAAAACCACATAATCAAGAATAAAATTTCACACTTAAGATCCTATCCTAGGTTATTCATGGCCATTTCTAAAACACTAAGATTGTGTTCTATGCTTAGACTTATCCTTAGGATTCTTACTAAGGCTTTCACATCCTAGTTTCGAAAGGTTGACAATACCTTTCCTCTGATACCAACTATAACGACCAATACTTTATATACATTTTTAGTACTTCAAAATTTAAGTACACTTATTACAGCATATAACAAACCCATGAAAGGACCCTATAGGTATAGTGTCTTTAGAAACTGCGAAACATAAACAACTAGTTCATAAAGCATCTACACTATCTCCTATTTATTTCATCATATCTATAGTCGCTTTTGGCATATCTTACTTAATAACCTTCTTCCTAACCTGGGGAAAGAAAACATACAAAAGGTTGAGCTCAAATGATCAGTAAGGGTAGACAAAACAAATATCAATCACATCATATTCATAAGAACATATCATTTTGGAAATCTTACCCTACCAAAAGAGATCATAATTTCATAACATTGGGTAAATCATGGTAGTGAAATGTAATCACAATAATCATAACTTAAAACATGAAGCTTTTTCCCATACACACATAATCATATAGAATCATTTATTATTAGTCAAGACTCATTTCCAAGACTATCATAGTATACAATTTCAATTTCTGAACTGAGTTCATTCCTCGTTTCAGTCCTGTTTCACTGAACCGGTTAAACCTGCCGTTCCAGCCATGTCTATCTCATGAGATATAAAATCTGTACCCAATGCATTGGAGGGAGATATAGGTCCCACCCATCTCATAATGATACCATTCTTATGTGTTCCACAAAATCAAAACCATACATCATAGCATAACCCATGTAATAAAAATGGGAATCTTAAACATCATGGCATCAAAAAACAATTCATATAAGATAAATGAATTCATAAAAATAATTTCATCACAACATAATCAAATAAATGTAATAATAGGGATAGAAACAGAACCCTTTATTATCTCATATGGAAAATAATTTTGATAAAACACTTGAACTCCATTCTTGAGGAAAATATCCTTTCTACTTCAAAAACACTTTTCCTTTCTTAACATGTCATACAATTATAAACTAAAAGATTTTGATTAAAAATAAACTTGAAAACATGTAAAGGAATCTTCTTGGAAATAATTTTTAAAAAATCCATTCATGCCGTATAAGTTAAAAAAACATTCTTCTCGTACTTTTTTCGGAAATGTCAAAAAGTACCTCACACGAAAAACCACAAAATATGCCTTTCATATATTTTAATAAAAACTCACCAAAGGGTAAAATTGGATTTAAAAAATTGTAGGTGGATGGAAATAACATTACATATTGAGGAAACATGGATGTGGATGATAAATATTCCCCAATAAATTCTGAATTATAAACAATCTCAGATAAAAATGAGATTGTGAGATTTTCCATTACCTTAGGTCTGATTTGCTTCATAAATGTCCGAACCTCCTGTATAATGATTTAAATATTTTCATTGACTTATTCCAGAATCATACTCATTGTTATGATATCATATATGGTCATTTTATTATCTTATTATTAGTAATATTTCATTGCTACTTGTTATTCGGGTGTTTATTGCTTTTTGTTCTTATGCGTGTTTTGTCGAATAAATTCTTATTATTCTTTTTAGGTTATAGATACCTCATTTTTATAATGTTATTAGTGTAATATATAACATATTTATTCACTAAATTCATTTATGTAATCATTATGCAATGAAAATCAGGTAGAACGAGTCACATCATATCGTGGAGACGGTATTCCGTATGTACGCACGAGCGATGATATCGTTCCCATGATCGTGGAATTGTATTGGAGTGTATGTATACTATTTCAGAATCAATATCACATTAAAATAATCATATATATTCATTATTTACACCATTAGACCCATCCAAGTACGTTGGTGGTGGAAAATAGTGTACACCACGGCGTTAAGACAGTATTCCGTACGTACGCACGCACGGTGATTTCATTTTCTGTAGGATGGATAGATGGTGAAATAGGGCTGTTTCATACTTATAATAACATATCAGTATATGAGTGATACTGATGTTATTAATTCATAATGAAACAACTAAAGAAGAAGAATTTTAAGAAGAAATAAAGTTGAAATAATCGGTAACGGACATTACCTCTTCTTTGAAGCGCTTTTTTGAGACCTTCTTTTACGGAACTAAAATTGGTATTTGAAGAAGACCAGGACCTATAGTATGTTTCTAGGGAATTGGAGAGGAAAATTTATCAGGGATTGGCCACGAATTAAGGCTCAAAGTGGTGTGAGTAAGAGAGGGAGGAGATGCCCTTTTATAAGGGAGGAGAGGGGCTCCTTTGGAAAAACTAAAAATATTATTTTATTATAAAGCCATATTCTATTTAAAATAGCTCCAAATTTATTTATTTCGAAGAAAAGGCGGGGATATGTCGAAATACTCCCATCCAATAGAATTTGGACATGTTTAGTTTACTATTTTAACCTTATCATTTAGATTTTACTTTAAGTTAGATAATTTTACTTTTACCGTGTCTTTTTCTGTTCTTACACTATAAGGTTAACAAACTTACTATAAAAAGCCAAAAGAACCCCAAGATGTTTATAATTAATATATATATAACCTTATCTAAGTAATGTGGCCGAACAATAGATTTTTAAAAATAAAATAACAATTAATAATATAATATTTGTTTTAAAAACTATTTTATGTCAATTTTGACACTATTTAGTAATTGATTTTTGTGAAAATTATTACAAAATTATTAGTTCGAAAAAAGTTAATTAAATCAATACTAACATGTCATTTTAAGCTAAAAAATTAGAGGAATTTATAAAAAGTCTCAAATTACATTTATTTGAATATTTATGACATCAATTATGTCAATATTTAATTAATAACATAATTACTGCATCATCTTTGTGTCATAAATAAATTAAATTATTTAATGTCTAAAAATTACAAATAAAATACCACTATGTATGATATATTTGGTTCTTTCTAAGGAATATTTATAGTCAAATTTATCTTATGTATAACCCTATATTAAAAATTATTTACTTATTAAACATTGATTTTAACTATTTTAACCCTTCTTTAAATAAATTAATAATAAATGTCCTAATCTAATCCAAGTGGGCCTAAATGGTCATATTTTATTCCTAAGGTTGTTTTTTTAGAATTACACTTATCCGATAGAATGAGGACATGTGTTAGGGTAATAATAATATCATTTTTACCCTTAATTACCCTATTTACTTTTAACCATGGTAAATAAAAGTAAAAAGTTAGTATTCTCCAAAAATTATCTTCATCTCATTGAACCACATTTTACTTACTGACATCAATCATGTCTCTCGAATATTTTCAATTCCACTCATATAAGCGGTAAAATTAAGTTTTATGTAAATTTGAAAATTGTCCTAGGAGGTGGGTAAAAGACGGTGAACAGTTCAATAAAATTTTTATATATCTAAAATTATTATAAAATTACTCCAATGAATTACATTGAACATATATAGGTTTTATGTATCAATTTTGACCTAAAATAAATTTAAATAAAATAAATAATTATTTAAGTAAAAATTTGGTTTTTAAATAGTAACCCAGTGTTTTCACTATTCATAAAAAATTGAATGTTTCCAAAAAAATACCAAAACATCACCCTAGGCTAATTTCGATATTCCGAATCCAAAAACGAAGTCCATTTTGAAAAATAAAATTCACAAATTTTTAAAAAGTGGTTATTACTATTCATAACGGCTAGTTTTAATAATATTTTAATAGCATGTCCTTGTTTAGTGAAACTCGGTATTGTGTACGACGCAAACAATCAAGGAAGGTTGTGATTGTGTGTAATGAAATACAAGCTAGTGTTGTGTGTAGTGAAATATTCCTTTGATGATTTATATAAAATAAAAACAAAATATTTCTTATAAAACTCTTAGGTGTTATATAAATAAATGTGTTTGTGGACTCATATATCTCCTCACATCCTCATGTTCCCACCCACCTTCTCTATACTTGATGTTTAGCCAGTAAACATTAACCAGGTGAGTGGTACTATTTCACAGAACATTGTCTCTATGAACCAGAATATAAAATAATTTATTTCATAAAATAGATATGTTTTCAATGGTAATACCTCTTTATTTAGTACATGTGGGAGATTAGTAATTTATTTTTGTATATAGTTACTTGGAACAATTTCTGAAAAAGATAGAGATTCATTGGAAGCACCAAAGGATAAGCTACTATAATGATATGATAAATAATTTCAATGGAAATAATATATCTTTGATCCAAATTAATTTATTTCTAATACCCATATCCATATTCCAACGATATAATCATAAGAATATCTGGTCACCGTATTTCGACTCCATATCACACTGAAAATAGTCAGCATAAGATTTCGTTCAAATTTAATTTTCCCCTATGTGTTTTTGAATGAATTTATCATTTTATACCATTTATTTTGTTATTTCAACTCCTAATATATTTATTTATATATATTCATACCAAATGAGTTGTAGTTCTACACTACCTACTATGAAGGGCTTCATTGAGTGTCATCTCAATGCTTGATTGAAAGAAATTTTTTCAAGAAAAATCCAACTAAGAGTGGTATTTATCCAACAAAAATAAAACTTCATAGTGGAATATATCTAAATAACATGTATTATTTAAGATTGTTATCATATAATGGCAATCAATCTACAGATATAACATACTAAAACTCAACTATTTATCTAGTCTACATTGAGGTGTTTATTTAAAATATTAGTTGCACCTAATATCCCAATCTGGCATAGTAGGAAATGGTACTCTATGAAACATTACCCCCTTCTTAATGTATATTCTAGAATGTTGATAAATATATAAATATTCCCTAATAGAAATGATGTTTTATGAATATGTAAGTGGACCAAATACAACATGAATATGATTATATCCTTTTTATGTTTTTGGTAATTTGACAACAAAATCTCGGGTGTTGTTTTTCTCTTTCTATTACGGTATGGTTAATTTTTGTAATGCCCCCAAGAAATTAGTCTATTACTCTTAATTTTATATCATACCATGAACTGATATACATTTTATACAATGTCACTCTTCATGTTGTCCCACTAGAATTATTCTTTTAGATATCTATATATCTTCATACATCAATGATGAATATAGAATGATGAACTATGTTCCTTATCCAATGGGTCCTTTATCGCGTGTTGAATTTATTAGAAACACAATCAATTTTGGATGTTTATCATTTCAACATTATCATTATTTAACTAAGGAATATTCCTCACAATCTTTTGTAACTAATCATCTTTTTTCTATTTACTATTACTCTATTTATGTATGTATGGTTGAACATTAGTTTATTTATTATAGTATATTTGTGATTTAATCATGTTATAAAGATTTATATTTTAAAAATAATTAAATATTTTATCTCTTTTAATCCTCGTCAAGGAAAATACAGCATGGCCTTTCCAAATCGGATCATTAGCCACCCCATTCACCTACCAAGGGTGGTAATATATTATATAATCATAATAATCATTAACTCCAACCATTTAATCTGGTGCATATTAAACTGTATCTATGTAATATAAACATAAATCATTTTTTATAAGCATATCACCCCTTTCACAAAATTGCTAATGCCCCCATATGTTAAACGACCCATGATATTTATAACAGCTATAAAAAGTCAACAAATTCTAGTGTATGAATATTATTAAATATTTTAAGATATATGTGTGTGTCTGTGTGTGTTCCCACAAAATTGATTATTTATAATCAACAAATTTTTAGTAATGTGATTTTAATATTAAAATATATGTCATCGTCATAAATATTTTTTATTTCATTGAGTACAAAATGTTATAATAAATTTTGGGACATAGATGAAATTTATATCATAAGATTCAATTAATATTTTTAATTGAAATATAAAAATATACATTAGCTTATGTTTTAGTATTTTTCATAACTTACTGATATTTCTGTGAATAGTGAAAAATGGTAATTTTAAAAATATTTTCATTTAAATAAATTAAAATTTTTTAAAGTAATAATGATTAATGGATATGTATTGATGTAAAGTAATAATTATTTAGTTATATTGAATACACTAAATTAATTTTTAATTAAATTTTTACAGGTTTTTAGTATATGTGTATTTTTTGTTTTAAAAATCGGTATTTCCAAAAAACGAATTTCAATTTCATAATTTTCATCCATTTTAATTTATATAAATAATATCTAATTTGGAATGTTTTAAATTAAAAATATATAATATATATTATTTAATTTTAATTTAGTTTCATAAAATTATTATTATTCATAGTGTTAATATAGAATCATCTTTTGCTCCAAAAATGGACTTATTAAAAATGAGATGTCTTACAATAAATATGTGGTAAATATTAAAATAAATTCTTCCACGTTTTTAAGTGAATTTCAAAAATTGATTAAATATTACAATTAAGAATATTTTTTGTAATATAATCTAGAAATCATAAATTTTTACCATAATAATAATTGAAAACTATTAAAATTAATGACTGATATTAAGTTTAAAATAAGAGTATGCGAATTACATGTGTACGTATTAAAATTAATTTACCACAAACATATAATTTTTATTGAAAAAAATTATTTCCACTTCATAATAAGTAGGTATAAAATACTAAACAAAATAACATTAATTTTATACTTATATTATAAGTTACATAGGTCAATAAAAATATATAAGTTAATATGGAAAAAACTAATTGGGTGAAATTGGGTAAACATAATTTCTAAAGAATTGTATTTTAAAAATGTATTTATATTTGTATAATGGAGGTATTACTCAACCTTATCTACCATTCCATACATTATTTACCATTTTTTGAGTCACATGAGTCAAGTTAGATCACCAATATATAATCCTTTATGTTGTTTATAGAAATTTCAGTCCACCATTAAAACAGAGATCTCTCTCCTCTCAGATATTCACATATCTCAATCCATTTACCTCAACTAGACCTCTCCAAAATTATTTCCGACCATTCCTACATTCATTTCTTATGAAATATTTTTTTCAGAAATAAAATTTAGCAAATATTTTTGTGGAATCATACGGAGGATTCCTTAACAAGAGGTACCCATTATCAATGAGGGTTTTTTTTATTTCTTCAGGTATCCTCTATATGTATCCTCCATACCTGAAGAAGAGGCAACCATTGTCAGTGAGGGGTTTTTTTTTTTCATTCTCCCCCCTTAAATTATTCATAGAAAATATTGATATAATAAAGATACCATAATAAATATAAAATAGAAGTATTTATTGAAATGGAATGAACTATTACCATAAAGTTGTCCATCAAATGTTATATGAAATCATCATTCATGTGTGTGGAAGACTACTATTTCACAAAACAATTTCATTTTTTATGTTAACACCTATCATGGATGGGTATGATAATGGATCTACTGTTTATACATTATATCTATATAATAATTATTAATCTTCTGTAATTATATTATATATAACATTTTATTTTCCATTTGTTAATTGATTAAATAATGTCACTCGTCTGTATGGTAGACTCCAGCCTCCTGAAGTGATATGATTTATTTTTCACTAACACAGTACATGGAAGATAAAAAAATTAAATATAATAAATATATGTGGTATAATTGAAATATTAATGAAGTTAAGTATAAAATTATCACTATATAAATATCATATATCATTTAGTTTTTACCTTTTTAGTTATTGAAAAAAATGATAATGCCATTCATGGGCATGTGGATTATCGCCTACTTAAAGCGATGTGATTCCATTTTTGACTACCACATCATAAGAATGATATACATAACATTATATAATTAAACAATATAGTTTTGATGAAATTATAAAAAATATATAAATATATATATTACAGATTTTGATTTCATAATGATCGTTGAAAAATGAAATTATTAATCATACATGTCTGAAACCTAATGTCTAAAAGAGGATAGTGTCAGTTAATTTTTAAAAACTATAGTCAATAACTGGGTTTAAAATTAAAATTAATGTATATATATTTTGATATTATCTTGATTAGTATAATGAATATTATGTAAATGTATAATAATCAAAAAACGTAGACCATTCATAGCAAAGCATGAAATTAAAAACAATGCTCCAAACACCCCAAACTATGTATGTAATGAATGATTAATAATGAATGGATGATAATATGTTAGATAAGGGCCATATATAATATTATAAATATTAATACAGTTCTTTAATAATTTAATAATATTTTTAAACCCACTATATATGAGTTCAAATCATTTTCAAACAAAAGGAATATTTTGGTAAGGGGTTTTTCTCATCTCACATTTATATATATGAAACATATTCCATATTAACCACATATTTTAATTATGTGGATTATATTATTCCTTTCAATATATTTTAATATTTTTATGTTTTATTTTGATCTAATTTTTCAGGAATATTATGATTTTATTTTTTAGAAAGCGGTGATGGAATTGTTTCTTAATTTTCCTTCCATGGGATGTACATAATGTTATACATCTATCTTATTTTATGTAGTGTGTTTAATGTAACATTGAAATTATATATCATGAATCACCATGTTTTCCTGATATTTTTAGTTTCATTTAATGATATTATTTCAAATGGGTTATAATTCAATGTTTTAAAAGTGGTAGGTGTCATTTGTTAAAAACACATTTTTATCAGGATTATATATGATTATGTGTATGATATTGTAATAATTTAATTCTCATGAATAGTATTATCTTATTGATATTCATGATATTTTCATGTAATTTCAAAAAAATTACACTATTTGTTATGTGTAATGATTGATAGAATGATTTTAAAAAAATATTACTCCAATTCTATTTTCGATAAAAAAAATTCTTCCATAAAAAACCTATTTTTGAAAAATATTCATAAAAATGTATTTAATGATATATTAATGGTATTTAAAATCCTAAATTACATGAAAATAATATTTTTCATATGCTAAAAAAGGAGTATTTTTTAATTATATCATCCTCATTATTTTTGGGATGAATTATTAATGTTTTGAAGAGATTGTCACAAAACTTATTTCTTTTCCCCAAGTTAATAATGTTTCATAGATATTTCTTATATAAATTGTATCATTTACATGGGTTAATCATGTTTCAACGTAATTTTCAAGTATGACATTTTTATTCAATGGGATAATCATGATTCAAATAGATTGTAATGGAACACATTTCTATATCATGAGTTAGTTATGTTTTAAAAATAATAAAGGTTGTTTAATGTGTTTTAAAATATCAATGAACCATTTTAGTTCCCCTACACTAGTATCCCTAAGAAAGTGTGAACTAACATTGCATTGGAATACGATAAAAATAAATTCATTCCTCAATGGATTGAACATTTATGTAGTCTAGAAAATCTATATACATTTATTGTACTTCTATTACAAATCAATTGAAAAATTGAAAAATATCTTTTTCAATAATAACATTATTAAATCATGTATTTCCATAAGTATCTCCCTACATAATCTTCATGTCATCCTACTGAATTTAAACAAATTAAGGGTGAAATCAATTGCTCTGTAAGGGTTTGTATACTATAGATGCTATTAGGAATCAATATTGAATAATCAATATGGAAAGGTAAATCACTAAACCCACCTTACATTTAAAAAAATGAGTAATACATAAAATGTATTGAATTTTAGATAATGAAAAACACATTCATTTTAATAAATATATTGACAGTGAACAAACTCCAGAAATTTTTTAATTGTGAAAATATTTTATAAAATAATAACTGAATATTGGATGAAGGAGATGAAAAATATTGGGTTCCATGTATCTGGTATATGATCTACTAAACTGTGAATATATATTCTCATGACATGTTATACTACTCTAATTTGGCATATTGATTCATATTATCATACTATCAATGCATCGAGGGGATATATCTAACTAATTCCTTGTCCTGTCATTCAATAAAATGTATTAAACTTATATTGAATAATTTATTTAATAAATAAGAAAATTATGCTTCCAAAAATATATATATACTAAATTACAGACACATATTTATCTATATTTCCCTAGTAATAAAAAATATTAAATGTAAACACCATATGAAAAAATGGATTATGATTTATTAAATAATGATATCTGTAATACTAAAATATTTATATCTACTAAAAAATTGTCTTATCAAATATGATACAAATAAATTGATTATCTCAATGAAATATTGACGATCAAATAAATAATTATTATTGTTCAACATATTTAACCACATATTAATTTATAATTAAAATATTTATAGATTAAATAATTCAATTTAATATTTATAATACTATAAATAATGAATAATTCATGATTTTACATATCAAATGTGTAGCTTATACATCAGATATTAGTGATTGGTTTCTTAATTACAAATAACTATCAAACTTTAATTTTTTTCACTAAAATTTTCAGTAGAACAATTATTTTGAAAATATTAAATATTATAAATTATTCAAATTCAAATTATGGGATCCATTTTTTCATAATCAATTCATATATGTGGAATAATTTAATATAAAATTTTTATGCATATATAATGACAATTCCTGTATTGAATGTAAAAATGAACAAATGTTGGAAATGTTTTTATATAAATATTAAATATTAAATTGATACAAATGACCTAAATTGAATTATTATATGTATAAATTACCTATTGTGAATATAAATCCAAATCAAGATATATTTTAATATTGAAAATTGTTTTTATGACAATTTTGTCTTCAATTTAAATTCATTTTAGTTAGGTATTCTATAAAAATTAATCCTCTTAGACAAATAAAAAAACATCACCCTAAGAATTTCTGTACATTAAATTGTTAAAAATAAAGTTTATTTTGATAAAATAAATTTATAATTGATATATAATTATGTATTAAATATGTGCATAATTTAATGTTGGAAAAAATACACATAGAAAAATATATCATTTTAGAGGTCAATTTGGATTTTAAATTATCTTATTCCTTTTAAATATAATATATTAACGTGAATAAGTTTTATTGAATATATAAAATATTATGTTTATTTTGATTCATTCCCTAATAAAAATTAATTTATTTTATTATTTTAATCTACCTTGGGTGTATAAAAATATTTTTTTTTATAAAAAAATTTCTTTTAGGTTCAATAGGTTTTTTTATTAATTGGTAGAAAAATTGTTCAACCATATAATTTCTTATGTTAGTTAATCTAGGTCAAAACCACCAATTTTACATCAAGGATTTAATTTCCATTTTATTAATTATATTAATGTTATTATTTAATACTCAGTCTCACATTTACCAATCACTATTTAAGAAATCCATTATTCCACACAATGAAGACTAACTACGAATTGCATGAATTGAATGATATATAAAAAATAAATTAATTTAAAATAATAAATATATCAAAATGTTTTAGGAGTAAATATTTCCTTCCATTCTTGGTCTCACATTTCATACATTCTATGAAATACAATATCTTTATTTTCTGAATTCATTTGATTGCATTCGTCAAACCATAAATAAATTGTATCCCCTCAATTTATGATCAATATTTTTATATTCATTGTTCCTAGGTATTGTTTGAATATGAATAGAGGGTATAATCTCCCCACCATACAACCGTCACACCCTTTCTTCTAATCTTAAGTCACTATAATATGCAGAGGAGTGCATGAGGCCTTGTGATTTACCTATTTAAGGAATTTTTTTGTGGGTCTCAGGTTGGGATGTTACAGGATGGTCCAAAATTCATTAGGAGTGTGAAAAAGTGATTGGGGTGAGTGGACATTAATTGTAATTATTTATATTTTATTCCTTTTTTTAATAATATATTTTTGAAAATACTTACACTGCGTGCTGAGAAAACATGAGATTCTAAGGTCAGATGTTCCTGAAAATAGTTTTTAAATGAAGTTCAGTTTTTAAATTAAAAACATTTTCAGATGACATTGAACGTTAATAACACCTAAAAAGGTTCCCAAATCAAATATCGGATGTCATCGTGGCATCTAGAAATAAATAATTTACCTTAGCTATGGCCATAAATTCCCAGGTGTGGGCTAGATGTAAATGCCAGATTTTGGGAATACCGATTATTAAAACTAATTTAATAAAAATATTTTTATTGATTTCATGAATGAATTTCAGCATAATTTTTTATTTAATAAATACTTTTTATGATTCTAGGTATCATTCCATAAACATTGAATTCCTCTAAGATAAATATGAGATAACACCCCACATCATGGATTGGCAAGCGATGAACGGTCATTAAAGGATCAAGATCACTCATGTTCACATCAATGAATGATAAACATGAACTTTATTCCTTTACCAACACAATTTTCTAGGTATGGGTTATTATTCTTCTTGATTTGTGTTTTTTAATATTGATTTCAACTATGAACATGTAATAACCCTCAAATAGGTCGATTTGTGTCTCAATCATTCTTGTGAGATGGGTATATTTCTAATGCATGGATTGAATCATGAAAAGTAAATTTTTAATTATTATTATTCTCCCCCTTTGTTCATCATATGATGTGGAAGGATTTAATTCTACATGAAAAAGGCCATGAACCTTCCATATTATGTTTTCATGATGTTTCTTTTTTTCCCATTCTCTGTGCTTATCCGTTAAACCCCTGTGGTCGCAGGTCTAAGATTTTCGAGTCGGTCTAATTTTTATCAAACTCCCTAAATCAAAGGAGATTCAAATATAGTGATCAAATCAGTGTATATTAGGACCCTATGATCCTGGATCTATGTTCGGATGATTTTTTTGACTGGTGATGAAATATCAAGAGCCACAGAAGGATCGATGGCATGGCCTCCAAATGGACGGCAGTTGCCGGCTTGACGACCGGTGGAGAAGGAACACATGACAACAATTGTAGGAAGTGAGTGGAAGGTATGACCTACTGGGAGGTGGCAGTGGGAATCGGTAGCATCTACAAGCCATCACGTTAGGCCAGAAGACCCACGGCTCAGCCGCGGGTGTCCACTAGCATGTGATCCACATGACTGTTCTTGGCAGAGGCACCAAGCAAGCTATCGTCCACGTTGACCAGAAGAGGACATGGAAACTGTTGTGTCTAGCCGATTCGACTGGTCCTTCTCCAGTGGTCCATTCTATGGAAAACCAGGTGGCCCCATGGTCCTGGTCTAGTAGGAAAAACTTATGACCTAGTGGGCTAGGTCGACTCAGCAGGTCGAGTCAGCAGAACCGGGTCGGGTAAGGTGGTTTGGGCGAGACAGACAGGTCATGGATACAACTTTCCCTTTTTTACAAAAATCATTGAATCATTCTCAATGTAAGTCTAATTGAAAATATGTTTGGGTTATTGGGACCCTTTTTATGATGTGATCCATTGGAGATGGTGTTGTCAGACCTTCGTAAGGATAATTATATGTCCAAATCTTTAACGTCATTCCTTCTTCACGGGTTCAACATGACATTACATAGAAATCCCCTCATGAGACAGAGTCCTGGATATAGTTGTTGAATCCTCTATATGACTAGATTGATCCTATATCACCCTTGATGATGTTTTTTTTGGTATGGACTTGACCTCCGAGTGATGGGCATCAATCCTCCATCTAGTGGCACATATATGAAGGATTCATAGTATTCTTCGGAATCCATTACATTATGAGCCACAACAATATAGTTTGTAGTATTCTTTGAGAGCCCGCTACATTTTGGGGAAATAAATATTTGTTTTTCAGTATTATGTGAGATAATTCTCTCTCTGTATAACTTAATCTTGGCCAGCAATGACATCATGGCTTGAGGAGCGATTTCACTCAGAATGGGCATGACTCAAGTGGAAATCTTGTCTGTGAAGATTGGTTATTACATATCCTTTCCCCCTAGGGGCTAGTATGTTGTGTATATCGAGGTATACATGCTATTGGTATGCATGTATACATATGTAGAGATAACAGTGAATTCTATTGTGTCTTTTCCATTATTTTATTGGGGTGTCCACCTGAAAAAAAATTTGCTCACTCCTCCAAGGATTTTCACTCACATGTCATGTATTGTGAAAACAACCAACACTTTCAGAGAGCACTTAGAGGATTAAAACCATTACTAGGAACAGACGAGTCCTTGTGAGATCAGACGAGCCATTATGTTCCCAACAAATTTTTACTACAGCTTCAGTATTCCTATCATCTGGCCAGACATTGTAGTTTTATTATTTCTATCGGGCTTGAATATTGGTTTTTTTGTACTTTACTTTTCTTATTTCTATAATACTCTATTTTTGGGTTGTAGTGGTATGAAATCATTTTATTTAAATAATTTTTTTACATTCCAACATCTATGGATATCATTTATGTGTTTTTGTGTGTAGGTTCATTGGAAAATTCCTCCCATGTCTGGGATATACCTACTCAGCTCTTGTCTCCACGCCCTAGCCTATCAATTTCGAGTTTGGGGTATTCAAGAAATATAACCCAGGGGACTGGTCATGATAGAGTGGTATTAGAGGGGTTTGGTTCCACATTGGGACTTGGAGTGAGTGAGATCGGTTTGGAAAAAAAGGGTTAGGTGTTTCTGGTTTTTATTTCCTATTAGGGAATCCAGTGTTGGTGTGGTGGTAGACATATCCTTACACAAGGACACTAGGAACCTGATTTCAATCTCGGTACATGAAAACACTAATAGTATGGAAATAAATTCCACATAAATTATATAGGAAGTGGTTTTGTTTTCCATTTCATTATTGAGTCACTATAAGGCACCAACCTTAAACATTACTTAATCTTGAGTTACTTCAATAATACTGTAAAGACCCGTAAATTTCAAGGAAATTTTTCTCTTAATTTTCTTTGGAATTTTACAAGAGCGCAGTTTCTGACGGCTCCTGATTCCGAGGCCCGGTGTGCCCGGAATCATTTTCCGAAGTTTGGCTCGGGTACGTTCAGTGAACGGACGAGCGGGTTTTTCTAACTTTTGAACTGGTGCCGGAATCGAATTCTGAGGGCACCGATGAAATCGCAGCGCTGGTATTTGCTTAGAAACGCCTCTTCCGAAGTTGTGTTTTCTCGGGTGTGGTTTTTAATTTTCGGGCTTAAGGTTAAGAAATAAAATAATTTTACGACAACTTTATTTTATTTCACTTAAGCCACTTGGAAGCCACTTGAATCCACTTAAAAGTGGATTAAAATGTGTTGAACCAGATAGGGTACAATCCAGAAATATCCTACCCTCTTGGTAGGATATTTTTGAGGTGGGGCCCGCACGAGCCCCACCGTTTTTTTCCGCTAAGTAACGCACCCATGAAAACCCGTCATTATGAAAGTCAACTGACGCGTTTTCTTAAATTCTTAACAGACCATTTAATTGGGCGGTTTATTTCATAAATTAAATGAGTTGTTTCTTTCGTTGAATTAATTCAACGAATTTATGGGTCGTTACTTACCATTTTTTCGTTTGTTGGCGTAATAATAAAATAAGACCAACCAATATTTTTGGAGGATTACTGGTTGAGAGGTTTGATAGAGTCCTCGTGCCTTTATACTTCTTCGTGATGAACGCGAAGAACGCGAAGAACGCCGATGTCCGATGAAGAATGCCGAACCCGGAAATCAACGACGTGACGCCGTATTCCGCGACGCCGACGTTCCCTTCCTGCAACGTTCTTCTGCGACGTCTCTTCCTTTGCAACGGATCTTCGATCAGCTTCTTGAGGTAAGAGTCTCGGACTTTCTTTTTAAATCTCCTTTGTGGTTTTTACAAAAACACGGATTTAATTATTTATAATTAAATTAAATCAGCTGTTTCTTGTTCCGTTGAGTTCGCCGACTCAACGCCGGTTTCCGCGACGACGCGACGCCTTTCCGCGACGACGCGACGATCCCCTCCTTCTGCGATGAGCAATTCCGCGAAGAACGTGCGTACGATGACGACCAACGAGGTAGTGATTTTATTTTTGGAATTTCCCTTACTTTCCCGTGTTGTTTCCGTTCAAGAAATAAGAACCCGATTCATAAACAATTTTTATTCCATTAAAAATTGTTGATTCTTATGTTGAATTTTGTTTCTCCCATTTTTTATCACTAACGCGGAAGGTGCGGGCCAAACGAACATGGCCCAACGACCCTCCGCCGTTCTTCGTTGTTATGCGGATTTGACGGGTGACGGCGGAACGTGCCGCAACGAAAGTTTGATGGTTCCGCAGTGAAGAGCGAGTCCCGGGAGAAGCAGCGGCGCAGACGGGAACAGAATCGGACCACCAGAGCGACTCCGGTGGCCCATGGAAGCCGCCGACGGTGCGGGTCGTCGGCATGGCGGCGCCGGCAGCTGGGAGCGGCGGCGCCCCGGCGCGCCGCCGGACAAGGCCGCCGCGACAGAAGCAGCGGCGGCGGCACTCGCAGACCCGCGGCCGTGCGGGTCCGGCGCACACGGGACGCGGCTGAAGCCGCTTCCGGTTGTCCGAGCGACACCCCGCGAGTGCCGCGAGGTTGTCACGTGGGGGCGGCGGCTCCCCGCCGCGATGCTCGGCTGTCCAGGGAGACACCCCGCGGGTGCCGCGGGGGTGTCACGCGGGGGTGGTGGCTCCCCCCCACGCCGCTCGGCCGACCCGAGCCGGGCTGGCTGAGCCAGGCCGGTCCGACCGGCTGGGTTGACCCGGTTCGGCCAACCCAGGGGGGCTCGGTCCGGGTCGGCCCGGGCCCGGACCCCCGGTCTTCGGACAGTTTTTGTTCAAATACATATAACATGAGCTACGTGCCTCCAAACGACTCGCCGTCTGCGGAAACGCGATCCTTGGATTGAGGCGGTCGTTTCGGTATATCGCACTTAAGGTTTCGGAATACTTTGAGTTCGGCTGAGTTGGTTCGTACACAAAACCAACCGGGCCCTCGGAGCGGAAACACTCATATCTTGAGCTACGGACGTCCGATTGACGTGCCGTCAGCTTCGTTGAATTCCTCTAAGTGAGACGGATCTTTTGGCTTACTCCGCCCGAGGTTTGGACGTAGGTGGAGTACGGTCGGGTTGGTTTTTCCTTAAAAACCAACCGGGCCCCTGGGACGAAAAGGCTAATAACTCTCAGACCGGGCGTCCGATTGACGCGCCGTCTGCGAAGTTGAGTTCCTGTTGACGATACGGAACTTTTGAATATATCAACTTTGGACTTTGTGACAGTTGATGTATCGGCCTCCCGGCTCGTGGAGCAGACCGTCCCGTATGAGCTCGCAGTGTGCGGGAACCCTAGAGCTGGTGGCGACTGCTACTTCGACAGCGACGACCGTGCAGAGATCCTCAGTGGACTGCGGCGACGACCGTGCAGAGATCCTCATTGGACTGCGACGACTATAGCACTCAGCAATCCTACGTGGATCAGTGCTACAGGTCCTGTGTGGGCCCGATCCTGTGTGGGTCTGATCCTGTGTGGGTCAGCGCTCAGCGGTTCTGTGTGAGCTAGCGCCTACAGGTCCTGTGTGGGCCTGATCCTGTGTGGGTCATTGCGGGGGTTAGTTACCTATCGATCCTTCGTGGGTCCGACGACTTAGATGGATTAGTGATCATCTTTATCGTCATCCTAAGATGTATACCTGTGTGAGCTGAATCTTGTGTTACTCTCCTTTGTGGATTGTGTTGAGCTATCCTATGTGGATTTACTGTTTACTCTCCTTTGTGGATTGTGTTGAGCTATCCTGTGTGGATTTACTGTTTACTCTCCTTTGTGGATTGTGTTGAGCTATCCTGTGTGGGTATACGTTTTTCTTTCCTGTGTGGACTGGGTTGTGCTTGGGGTCGGACGTTGGAGCCAAACGGGAATTGATGACTTAGGTATATGTATGGGCATATACCTAAGCAGTGTCCGTTGTTACTTCGTGATTGTATATTTACTTTGTGGTTTATCCTTTGTGGATTTCGGGAGACCTTTAGGGGTCTCGGGGTCCCTACTGAGTAGCTTATACTCACCCCTACACGGGCTATGCCCGCACTTCATTGTGTTGGTTGCAGGCGACGGAAAGCTCTGATCGTGGTGGAGGCGTGCGGAGCAGGACGGTACCTGGAGGTGGACCACTGGGCGGGACGTACTCGGAGCGGTCAGGTGGACCCGAGGAGCAGTGGAGGCTATCTGTACCCATCCTTCATGTGGTACTTCCAGAGGACAGCACGACGCTGCAGCTTTTCCTTTCAGTTACTGTTATTCCTTTCAGTTGTAATTTACAGTTGGGCTTGTATTTCTGGCCCCTTTTACTTTCAGCACAGCTTGTACCGTTTTTACTTAGTGTTTACTTTTCCACTTTCTTACTCTGTGGTGCTTGTTTACTTTTCAAAGGAAATGCCTTCCCTTTTGTTAGGATTTACGCCTTTCTGCTAGTCGCCAGCCCCTGGCCTATGGAAGGTGAGCTTGGGGTAGTCACGGCACGGGCCCCGAGGACGGGTCGTGACAAATTGGTATCATAGGTGGTCGGTTCTACCGCAGACTCTGATCTTTCTTCTATGTGAAGCAATAGTGTTTCGCGTATTGAGTGTGGTTATCAGTCCAGGGAGTCCAGTGTTTGTGCGGAGGCCGACGTATCCATACACCAGGACCCTGACTTCTGATTTCCGACTTAATGCACGAAAACATTGATTGCATTTGTGTTTCATGTTTTCTTTGTGATTACTTGTGTCAGCTCAATAGGTATACTGTTCTGATCGTGGCGCACTTGTTTCCTTTTCAGGATGGCCCCACAACGGCAGCAAGCTAGGGATCCGAGAGTAGAGCGCGACGACAGCCCGCCGAGCGACGAGGCCTCAGTACAGGGCCCGATGACAGCGGAGGCACCGGTGGTACCTTTGCCCGACGAGCCCCCGATGCTTCCAGCGCCGATCGCTGACGATGCACGATGCCTCTGAGCTCTGCACGAGTTCCAATGCCAGTGACCACCCAGGATCCATGGGGAGACTGACCCCCAGGCAGTCGAGGACTGGCTGGAGGCGGTCGTCCGAGTTTTCAGGCTAGTGAGGACACCAGCAGACCTCATGGTGATCCTCGCGGTGATCCTACTGCACGCAGTAGCAGGACTATGGTGGAGCCTGATGCTCCAGGTGCACGATGAGGCCTCCCTCATCTGGACAGACTTCGAGAGCCTCTTCTGCTCAGAGTTTGTCCCGGCCACCCTCCATGCGGTGTGCATTCAGGAGCTTCTTCAACTGCGGCAGGGCATCTTGACGGTCGCCCAGTACGCGACGAGGTTCACCGATCTTTCTCGCTACTCGACGGACATGGTACGTGACCCCTTCTTCCTGGCCCGGACCATTGATAAGGGATTGAGACAAGAGATCATGGCATCACTGATCTCCCTCAGCATCCCAACCCAGGCAGGAGTGCTGGAGCGAGCCCTTCTGATCGAGAGTTTTCTGGCAGAGTCTACAGTGAGACCTACCGCAGGGCGGCAGGTAGCAGAGTCTTCGGAAGCTTGTAGCCGACTGATGACTCAGGGTTCTAGGCAGACCAGACCTTCCGGCAGACGACCTCGGGACACTGGCTCAGCAGTGCGGGGCACACAGCGCGGAGCCAGCCTTCCGAGAGGCAGGCAGTGCTACTCGTGCGGCGGGCAGGGCCACATGGCTCGTGACTGCCCGACCCGCCGTACCGAGGAGCAGCAGACGGTGGATGGGCCACCTAGGCAGAGGCAGAAGGCCGACCGTGGCGGTCCATAGGGAGGAGGCGGATGAGGCAGGGGAGCTGGCCGAGCATCAGGTGGTGGGCGACGCTTTGAGGCTCTGCCACCACCACCACCAGGAGGTCCGCCCCGACCACAGGGAGCTGGCGGGCAGAGACAGGCACATCTCCAGGCAGCGGAGGCCTACGACCACAGCGCGCCAGAGAAGATTCGATGTATGAACTGTGTCTATTCGACCCTTTCTGCAGTTCTTCTAGACACAGGAGCGAGTCACTCTTTCATAGTCACTGCCCTTGTTTGGAGCTCAGAAATTCCGACAGAGCCGTTGGCTCGATCCTTACGGCTAGAGACTCCTACGGGAGAAGACTCGACGATTACGCACTGGTGCCGGCAGTGTGAGATTACTCTAGGAGGCGAGAGCTTCGGCTGGGATCTTCTTGTAGCGGCGTCGATGCCTTACAACGTCATTTTGGGCATGGATTGGTTATCTACGGTCCATTCACAGATTGACTGCATCATGCGCAAGGTGCGATGTGTGCGCACCGATGGGAGTTGGTTCACCTTCACCGGTGAGAAGGGAGCCTTCACAGCATAGGAGGGACTCTCGCAGAGGAGAGGGAAGCCCATCACTCATCAGTTGGCTAGTCTCACCCTTGGAGCAGTTGACGTGCAGAGTCCTAGTTTTCCTGCAGTGGTGGACCAGTATGCGGACGTCTTTCCCAATGACGTCCTAGGGCTACCTCCTCGTAAAGAGGTAGACTTTTATATTGATTTGTACCCCAGGACAGCCCCGATATCCACTCCAGCGTATCGGATGGCCCCCGCTGTGCTTTGAGAGCTACGGGTACAGTTGGAGGACTTGCAGGGAAAGGGGTTCATCCGACCCAGTGTTTCACCCTGGGCTTCGCCGATTTTGTTCGCCACGAAGGCGGATGGGAGATTGCGAATGTGTGTCGATTATCGTCGCCTGAACCAGGTGACAGAGAAGAACATGTATCTGCTACCCAATATTGATGACCTCTTTGATCAGATCAAGGGAGAACGGTGGTTCTCGAAGATAGACCTCAGGTCAGGCTATCATCAGCTCAGAGTTAGAGACGAGGACGTGCAGAAGATGGCCTTCAGGTGTCGGTATGGCCACTATGAGTTCTTGGTTATGCCTTTCGGCGTAGCCAATGCTCCAGCAGTGTTCATGAGCCTCATGAAGAGGATCTTCCAGCCATACCTCGATCACTTTTTCATGGTATTGATCAACGACATTTTGGTGTACTCGACCACGGAGGAGGAGCACGCCTACCACATGCGGGTTGTAATAGACACACTCCGAGAGCACTAGATTTATGGAAATCTCTCGAAGTGCCAGTTCTGGTTACGTGAGGTCCACTTATTGGGGCACGTCATTTCTGAGGCGGGAGTTGTAGTGGATCCCGCGAAGATCGAGGAAGTGCTAGCTTGGGAGCCACCCAAGAGCATGACGGAGGTGCAGAGTTTCTTGGGTCAGGCCGGATACTATCGGAGATTCGTGCCGGACTTCTCCAGAGTTGTGGCACCACTCTCAGCCTTGACAAAGAAGGGGAAACCCTTTGTGTGGTCAAACAGATGTCAAGAGAGCTTCCAGGAGCTGAGGCAGAGATTGACCAGCGCACCTCTCTTGAGGTTTCCTGAGGAGGGAGTTGGATACTTAGTCTACTGTGATGCATCAGGGACTGGACTTGGATGTGTCCTGATGCAGGAGCGGGCCGTGATTGCCTACGGATCACGTCAGTTGAGTCCGCATGAGCAGAACTACGCTACCCATGACTTGGAGTTGGCAGCAGTGGTCTTCGCTCTGATGACATGGCGGCACTATCTAATGGGCGAGCGCTTTACAGTCTTTTCTAACCACCAGAGTCTCAGGTACATCTTCTCTCAGAAGGACCTGAACCTGAGACAACGAAGATGGCTTGAGTTCCTCCAGGACTATGAATTTGATATATTCTATAATCCTGGGAAGGGGAACGTGGTATCTGATGCCCTCAGCAGGAGGACGGGCATCCAGCTACTTGAGGAGGTGACAGAGAAACTAGCCGCTTTGCAGATATCCTTCGTGGATAAAGACGGAGCAGCCTTCCTTCAGTCTCTCACCGTCTCTCCTCCACTTCTACAGTAGTTCAGAGAGGCACAACATGGAGA
Source organism: Viscum album (assembly GCA_963277665.1). Classification (NCBI taxonomy): domain Eukaryota; kingdom Viridiplantae; phylum Streptophyta; class Magnoliopsida; order Santalales; family Viscaceae; genus Viscum; species Viscum album. The sequence goes on from OY728138.1 coordinate 173,149,929, forward strand.
CGCTGACTGTGAGACACGGCGTGCACAGATATCCTCGAGACAGGCACCTGATGGTTTCTCCCTTGGAGCAGAGCACGACGTCCATTTCAGAGGACGTACCTTGGTACCAGTTGCTTTACGAGAGGAGGTGCTGAGAGAGTTTCACACTTCTCCTCTGGCGGTACATCCTAGAGTGGCGAAGATGTACCAGGATCTCAGATGAAAACACTGGTGGCCGGGCATGAAGAAGGCTGTGGCAGAGTTCGTTTCACGGTGCCTCACCTTCCAGCAGGTGAAGGCATAGCATCAGGTACCAGCAGGCTTGGTATAGCCCTTGGAGGTCCAGGAGTGGAAGTGGGACGGGAGATCTATGGACTTCATGACTGGATTTCCACGCACTTCCATAGGTCACGACTCCATTTGGGTGATTGATGACCGACTCACCAAGTCGGCAAACTTCTTACCCGTCAGAGAGCAGGGCTCAGTGGAGAGCTTGGGGAATCTCTACGTTCAGGAGATTGTACGGCTTCACGGTGTGCCATCGACTATCGTCTCCAATCGAGACGCTCATTTTACTTCCCGACTTTGGAAGGGGTTGCAGGAGGCATTCGGGAAGCGGCTACGTCTGAGCACCGCCTTTCACCCTCAGACGGATGGTCAGACGGAGAGGACCATTCAGACTCTCGAGGACATGCTCCACGCATGTGTCCTCGACTTTGGTCGCAGCTGGGAGGACCACCTACCCTTGGTGGAGTTCGCGTACAACAACAGCTACCACTCCACCATCGGGATGGCACCATACGAGGCGTTGTACGACAAGCCTTGCAGATCTCCTTTGTGCTGGACAGACCCTGGGGAGTCCGCACTTGTGGGACCAGAGATGGTCCGAGCCACGACAGAGAAGGTCCAGGTCATCTAGGAGCGGATGAGGACAACACATAGCCGTCAGAAGTCATATGCTGACAGGAGGCAGAGGCCACTAGAGTTCGAGGATGGCGACCACGTCTTCTTGCGGGTCTCACCTCGACGTGGTTTGTGGAGATTTGGCCGAGGTGGCAAGTTGTCTCCACGCTTCATCGGGCCTTTCCAGGTCCTCAGCAAGATTGGCGAGGTGGCTTATCGCCTGGCTCTGCCACCTCAGTTGCACTGGGTGCACGACGTCTTCCACGTATCTCAGCTGAGAAGATACATGCATGACCCGACGCACATCATTGACCATGGGGAGCTAGACGTGGATGATGGGGTGACTTTTGCGGAGGTCCTGGTGGAGATAGAGGATCAACAGGAGTGGGTCCTACGTGGGCGATCAATTCCTCTTGTGCGCATCAGATGGCAGCACGGGAACCTCCATGAGAGCACATGGGAGCGGGAGGCTCAGATGCGTGCTCATTACCCACATTTGTTTCCCTAGTTTATGATATATCTTTACGGGGACGTAAAGCCCAGAGGTGGGAGTAATGTAAAGACCAGTAAATTTCAAGGAAATTTTTTTCTTTATTTTCTTTGGAATTTTACAGGAGCGAAGTTTCTGATGGCACCTGATTCCGAGGCCCAGTGTTCCCAGAATCATTTTCCAAAGTTTGGCTCGGGTACTTTCAGTGAACGGACGAGCGGGTTTTTCTAACTTTTGAACCGGTGCCCGGAATCGAATTCTGAGGGCACCGATGAAATCGCAGTGCCGGTATTTTCTTAGAAACACCTCTTCCGGAGTTGCGTTTACTCGGGTGTGGTTTTTAATTTTCAGGCTTAAGGTTAAGAAATAAAATAATTTTACGACAACTTTATTTTATTTCACTTAAGCCACTTGGAAACCACTTGAAGCCACTTAAAAGCGGCTTAAACTCAGTTGAACCAGATAAGGTACTATCTAGAAATATCCTACCCTCTTGGTAGGATATTTGTGAGGTGGGGCCCGCACGAGCTCCGCCGTTTCTTTCCGCAAAGTAACGCACCCGCGAAAACCCGTCATTATGAAAGTCAACTGACGCGTTTTCTTAAATTCTTAACAGACCATTTAATTGGGCGGTTTTTTTCGTAAATTAAATGAGCTGTTTCTTTCATTGAATTAATTCAACAAACTGATGGGTCGTTACTTACCTTTTTTTCATTTTTTGGCATAATAATAAAATAAGACCAACCAATCTTTTTGGAGGATTACTGGTTGAGAGGTTTGACAGAGTCCTCGTGCCTTTATCCTTCTTCGCGAAGAACGCGAAGAACGCGAAGAACGCGAAGAACGCCGGCCTCCGACGAAGAACGCCGAACCCGGAAATCGATGACACAACGTCGTGTTCCGCGACGCCGACGTTCCCTTCCTCCAATGTTCTTCTGCGACGTCTCTTCCTCCGCAACAGATCTTCGATCAGCTGCTTGAGGTAAGAGTCTCGGACTTTCTTTTTAAATCTCCTTTGTGGTTTTTACCAAAACAAAGATTTAATTATTTATAATTAAATTAAATCTGTTGTTTCTTGGTCCGTTGAGTTCGCCGACTCAATACCGGTTTCCGCGACGACGCGACGCCTTTCCACGACGACGCGATGATCCCCTCCTTCCGTGACGAGCAATTCTGTGAAGAACGTGCGTACGACGACGACCAACGAGGCAGGGATTTTATTTTTGGAATTTCCCTTACATTCCCGTGTTGTTTCCATTCAAGAATGAAAAACCCGATTCATAAACAATTTTTATTCCATTAAAAATTGTTGATTCTTATGTTGAATTTTGTTTCTCCCATTGTTTATCACTAACACGGAGGGTGCGGGCCAAACGAACACGGCCCGACGACCCTCTGCCATTCTTCGTTGTTATGCGGATTTGACGGGCGATGACGGAAAGTGCCGCAACGGATGTGTGATGGTTTCGCAGTGAAGAGCGAGTCCCGGGAGGAGAAGCGGCACAGACGGGAACAGAATTGGGCCATCGGAGCAACTCCGGTGGCCTGCGGAAGCCACCGGCGGCACGGGTCGCCGGCGCGGCGGCGGCACTCGCGGACCCTCGGCCGCGCAAGTCTGGCGCACGCGGGACGCGGCTGAAGCCGCGTCCGGTTGTCCGAGCGACACCCCGCGGGTGCCGCGGGGTTGTCGCGCGGGGGCGGCGGCTCCCCCCCGCGTCGCTCGGCTGTCCAGGGAGACACCCCGCGGGTGCCGCGGGGGTGGCGCCTCCCCCCCCCCCCCCGCGCCGCCCGACCGAGCCGAGCCGGGGCCGGGCCGGACCGGGTCCGACCGGGTCGGACCAGGTTAACCCGGTTCGGCCGACCCAGGGGGCTCGGGCCGGGTCGGCCCGGGCCCGGACCCCCGTCTTCAGACAGTTTTCGTTCAAATACTCGTAACTTGAGCTACGGGCCTCCAAACGACTCGCCGTCAGCGGAAACACGATCCTTGGATCGAGACAGTCGTTTCGGTATATCTCACTCAAGGTTTCAGAATACATTGAGTTCGGCCGGGTTGGTTCGTACACGAAACCAACCGGGCCCTCGGAGCGGAAACACTCATATCTTGAGCTACGGACGTCTGATTGACGTGCTGTCAGCTTCGTTGAATTCCTCTAATTGAGACGGATCTTTTGGCTTACTCCGCCTGAGGTTTGGACGCAGGTGGAGTATGGTCGGGTTGGTTTTTCCTTAAAAACCAACCGGGCCCCTGGGACGAAAAAGCCAATAACTCTCAGACCAGGCGTCCGATTGACGCGCCGTTTGCGACGTTGAGTTCCTGTTGACGATACGGAACTTTTGAATACATAAACTTCGGACTTTGTGACAGTTGATGTATCGGCCTCTCGGCTCGTGGAGCAGACCCTCTTGAACGAGCTCGCTATGTGCGGGAACCCTAGAGCTGGATGCGACTGCTACTTCGACAGCGACGACCGTGCAGAGATACTTAGTGGACTGCGGCGACGACCGTGCAAGGATCCTCATTGGACTGCGATGACGACTGTGCAGAGATCCTCAGTGGACTGCGACGACTACAGCACTCAGCGATCCTACATGGATCAGTGCTACAGGTCCTGTGTGGGCCCGATCCTGTGTCGGTCTGATCCTGTGTGGGTCAGCGCTCAGCAGTTCTGTGTGAGCCAGCGCCTACAGGTCCTGTGTGGGCCCGATCCTATGTAGGTCATTGTGGGGGTTAGTTACCTATCGATCCTTCGTGGGTCTGACGACTTAGATGGACCAGTGATCAACTTTATCATCATCCGAAGAAGTATACCTGTGTGAGCTGAACTTGTGTTACTCTCCTTTGTGGATTGTGTTGAGCTATCCTGTGTGGATTTACTGTTTACTCTCCTTTGTGGATTTTGTTGAGATATCCTGTGTGGATTTACTGTTTACTGTCCTTTGTGGATTATGTTGAGCTATCCTGTGTGGGTATACGTTTTGCATTCCTGTGTGGACTGGGTTGTGCTTGGGCTCGGACGTTGGAGCCGCACGGAAATTGATGACTTAGGTATATGTTTGGGCATATACCTAAGAAGTGTCAGTTGTTACTTCATGGTTGTATCTTTCCTTTGTGGTTTATCCTTTGTGGATTTCGGTAGACCTTCGGGGGTCTCGGGGTCCCTACTGAGTAGCTTATACTCACAACTGCATGGGCTATGCCTGCACTTCGTTATGTTGGTTGCAGACGACGGACAGCACTGATCGTGGTGGAGGCGTGCGGAGCAGGACGTTACCTAGAGGTGGACCACTGGGCAGGACGTACTCGGAGCGGTCAGGTGGACCCGAGGAGCAGTGGAGGCTATCTGTACCCATCCTTCAGGTGGTACTTCTAGAGGGCGGCTCGACGCTACGGCTTTTCCTTTCAGTTGTTGTTTTTCCTTTCAGTTGTACTTTACAGTTGGGCTTGTATTTCCGACCCCTTTTACTTTCAGCACAGCTTGTACCGTTTTTACTTAGTGTTTACTTTTCCGCTTCCTTACTCTGTGGTTCTTGTTTACTTTTCAAAGGAAATTCCTTCCCTTTTGTTGGGATTTACGCCTTGGTGCTAGTCGCCATCCCCTGGCCTATTGAAGGCGGGCTTGGGGTAGTCACGGCACGGGCCCCGAGGACGGGTCGTGACAAATACACGTTGAGGATCTTTTCAGGTTTAGATTTTTAGAGAATTAGATCATAAAACATGCATTACATTCCACATTTAAACAAAGTGGTTACATAAAATATAGTACTAATTTTTCCCATCAACGGAAACATATTTAAAATAAAACATGGTTTCATTCATGACACTTCCTTGACACTATCATCACATCATGTACCTTTCCCTTGACCTGTGAAAAACATTTCAAAAACATGGGATGAGCATAAAAAGCTTAGTAAGGGATATAAAAGTAAGAAATGAAAACATTAGTCCATGTATGAAATCCTACTTTACTCATAAAACATAATCACATGCCTCAACATATCATGAATAAATCATAGAAATCATAAGACATAAAGGTAACATGAGGCATTCATAACATTCTTACGTATGGTGTAACCCTCATGGTTACGTTTGGAATACCCATCATAGTATATTCCCTAAATCTCTTCGGAGAAACCTTAATGTTTAACTCCTTCGCGTTACCCAATGCATTGGAGAGCTATATCAGGATCACCTGCCCTTAGTTTATCACGGAACCACCCGTCTTCATAAACAATGCCCAAGAACCATAACATAATCGTATCACAAAAAAATACATAAAGGAAACATAACATTTCCACATATCAATCACAAGATATCAATAACACATTGATACAATAAAAACATTATCAAAACCATTTTCAATACCAAAAAAAAATTAAAATTAAAACATGGTATTTATTTTTCAGTAAAAACGTTATGGCTTGTAGAGGAAGTCAAAACACAAATAATGGTCACGGCGGCGGAGAAGTCATGGTTTCCGCATACGTACGACAAAAAAACATTCCCTTTTGTCGTTTAGTAAATGCTTCGTATAAAAATATTCCTTTTGAATAAACATAAAAGTCAAAGGGGTTTATACACTGTATAAAAGAAAGTTGTGTATAAAACAAAATATGCCTCAATGAAAGGAGATTGAGACGAAGTCCCTTACCTCCTGTCCGACTTGACTCGATCGTTCTTTAACCTCATGAATAATAAACATGAATAAATTTATACTTTCTTGAGAACCATTTTCAAGTTCATTATTCCTTTTATATCACTTATTAACATGTCATGAACACTATTTAATTATTTAATTTAATAATGGTTGTTTTGTTGATCATTGGTACTTGAGTCAAAAATAAACTCTTTATAATTAAAAGTTGTTCATGTGGTAAAATATCTATTATATCCATAATTATATTCATGATGTAGATATCATATATATCATATATATCTAGTATATTGAAGCATTTATAATATTACACAACATTTAGACGTAAGAAATTAAATGCACCGTTCATGGAGACGGTAAGCCGTACGTACGCATGAACGCTGCTTTAATTTCTATTTCGAATTTAATAAAGTGAAATAATAATTATATAAGGGTATATTATAATTCCATTATAAAGTCATATATAATAACATTGACTCCATCCTTTATATGTCCCACATATGGCATTAACTAATCAAATAACTTTGAGAGGGCGGTAGTCCGCACTTCCTAAAATGAAATTATCGTGTTTACCCACAATAGAAACCATAAAGGTATGCCACAAATGAAAAATACAGAAGCATAAGGAAAACATAACCATAATATATGTCATATATAAATATATTTTCATCTTAATGGACACCTTTTAAGGTGTTAGATGAATATTGAACAATCATCGTTTCATGAGGAAGAAATTTGCCATCCACGGAAACAGTATGCTCTTTAACCATTAGATTAAGGTGTTTGTAAGTGTATCTCTAGTCCATCTAATAAAAACATCCTATTTTATTGAATATACTGTTGTTGTTACAAAATAATGTAATATAAAGAGTTAGGGGGTTGGAGAAGCAAAATAAAAAATAAGAACACAAGAGAAGACACTACCTTTAAAATGAATAACCCTTTTTAATTTGAGCTCAAAGGCTTCCTTGGAATTACTTCTGCCCAAATTGAGGCTTCTAGGAGTAAGAGAGGGATGTGGAGAGACAAAATGGGCAGGTTTTGGCCGAGAAAAGGTCTTGAGAGGTGTGGGTAAGGTTGTAGAGGTGGGGGCCTTTTATAAGAGGAGAGGAGGGGCACTCTTGGAAAGTTATAAAAGGTTACTTTATTATAAAATGCTTTTCGTATTTTAAAGGCCCCGAAATTATATATTTCTAGGATAAGGTGATAAGAGTTCGAAATCAACCCATTCAATAGGTTTTTTACAAGTTTAGGTCTTATATTTAACATTATCTTTTCATTTTATTTAAATTGTTAAATAATGAGGTAATCGCTGCATCATCATGGTGTCATAAATAATTTAATTTATTTAATGTATAAAAATTATAAAAAAAATATCATAATGCATAAAATCTTTTTTTATTTCTAATGAATATTTATAGTAAAAAATATGACTTTTATAACACCATGTAAAAATTGTTTTATTAAAACAACCCATGTTTGTAACATTTATATTTTAACATTAAATAAAAAGTTATTTATGTCATTTTCCTACCAAAGTGGCACCATGGGGTCCCCATGTTGACCAATGGATTTTCTTGGTCGTCCATGACACATCCAATAATGATATGACACGTTTGAAGGTCATTTCATATTATTAAAACATTATTTTTACCTTAAACTACACTAATTACCTCTAATCGCCATTAAAAACTTAAAAGTTACTATTCACCAAATAATTATTTTAATCCCATTGAACCAAATTTTACTTCTTAATGAAAATCATGTATGTTGTATTTTTGAAATTCAAAACATAGATGTGTTAGAATTTCATTTAAACGAAAAATCAGTTTTTTAAGTACCACTTAGTGGTTTCACTATTCATTAAAAATTGATGTTTTTCAAGTAAATACCAAAACTTCACCCTAAGATATATTTTATATTCTGAATTCAAAAATTATTTCTATTTTAAAAAATTACAATAATATAAGTTATATTAATTAATTTAATAATTAATTCCCACTGGCAGAACAAATGGCGTGTTTTTATTAAATAATATATATCAAAAGATTGACACTAGTTTAAGTCAAATTTCATAATGAAATTAATTCCAACGACCACTATTGGATTAAATGGTAAAAATATATTCTAATTTCACTTTAGAACCAATTCAAAAAATAATCTAATCATATAAATAAATTAGATATAAAAGGGGTTTTGAATTAAAATACAACATTTTCACTATTCATTAAAAATGAACTTTACCAAAAATTTACACAAAGTAAATTTTGATGTCCAGATTCTAAAGAAGAATTATATTTGATCCAATACAATGTATAAGAGTGACCAAAAATATATTTAAATAGGGTTAGCCATCAAAAGTCGATAGTTCGACCTTTTAGTGAATATTAGTGTATCTATGCCTAAAATCGAATTCTTTTCGTATTTTAAGCCTTTATCCTTTATTGGAAAAATGTAAAAACATTTAACAAACATATATAATAATATTTTAGTTATTTATATTAATTCCCACCAATACAATGGCTATGTGTTAACTACCATTTAAAATAATATTATTTTATTACTACTGTGCAACGTAAGATTTCAAAGAATCTCTTTGTTGCGTATCGGGTACGATATCGAACATAGAAACCCCTTTAAAGTAAAATTAATTTTTAATTAACAAATATTAATAAATATGAAAATGTTTTATTCTTTATTTACCTGGGATGTTACATCCTTCCCCACTTTTGAGAATTGCTTCCTCGCAATTTTATTCACTTATCAAAATAAGTGGGGGTATTTATCCCTCATAGCGTTTTCAGATTTCCACGTTGCCTCTTCAACCATATGGTTTTTCTGCAAAACCATTACCTGGTGAATTACCTTATTTCACAACACTTTCTCTCTTCGGTCTAGAATCTAGACTGGTTGTTCTACATAAGATTTATTCTCTTCCAACTGAACTACCTCTGGGCTCAAAACATGAGATGGATCTGGCATATACTTTCTAAACATCGAAATGTGAAAAACATTGTGTACCTGAGATAATCTCGGAGGTAAAGCCACTCAATAAGAAACTGATCCAACTCTCTCTAGAATTTCATATCTTCCAATGATCCTTGAACTCAGCTTTCCTTTCTTACCAAATTGCATCACACTTTTCCATGGTGAAACTTTGAGAAAAACATGATCACCTACCTCAAAATATTGATCCTTCCTCTTGTTGTCTGCATAACTTTTCTGTCTGCTCTGAGCTATTCTCATGTGTTTCTAAATCAACTAAACTTTTTCTGCCATCTCTTCTACCAATTCTGGTCCCATCAGCTTCCTTTCACCCACTTCATCCCAAAAAGCTGGAGTTCGACAATGCTTCCCATATAAATCCTCAAACAGAGCCATATGTATACTGGACTGAAAACTATTATTATAAGAAAACTAAACCAAAGAAAGATGTTGGTCCCAACTTTCCTGATAATCCATCGAACAAGCACGTATCATATCCTCCAAAGTCTGAATAGTTCGTTATGAATTCCCATCTGATTGAGGATGAAAATTTGTACTAAAATTTAATTTAGTACCGAATGACTTCTGAAGGCCTTTGCAAAAGTTAGAAGTGAACCTGGGATCACGGTCAGATACAATGGAGAGAGGAACTCCATGAAACCTGACTATATCATTAAGATACAAACAGGAATGTTGATCTAGAGAAAAAGTATCTCGTATAGTAAGGAAATGACCAGATTTAGTCAAGGGATCAACAATAACCCAGATTGCATTGTTACCTCGAGGTGTCTTCGGCAATCCCACAACGAATTCCATGGATATATTCTCCCATTTCCACTCTGGTACTGGTAAAGGCTGAAGCCTCCCTTTCAGTAACTTCCGCTCTTCTTTTACCTGTTGACAAGTCAAACACTTCACAGTAACATCAGGAATATCCCTTTTTATTCCGGACCACCAGTAATACTCTTGAAGATCTCTATACATCTTAGTACTGCCTGGATGAACTGAAAACGGAGAACTATGAGCATCTCATAACAACTCTCTCTTAAACTGTGAATCACAAGGCACACACAATATCTACTCAAATCTCAAAACACAATAATTATCAATGTTGAATTCAGGCAACTTACCCTTCTGAACCAGCTCTACCTTTTTCTGCAACTCACTGTCTTACTTCTGTGCTTTCTTAATTCTGTCTGATAGTGACGATCTCACTGATACCTGAAACAAAACAGAAGAAATAATTTCACCAACAACTTCTATGCCAAAGTTCATAAAATCCTTAACCGAAGGATCACGTTCCAAATTCAACATTGTTAATGAATCATTACTTTTTCGACTCAAAGCATCAGCCACTTTATTTGAATTTACCGGATGGTAATGAATTGTACAATCATAATCCTTGATTAATTCTATCCATATCCTCTCTCTCATGTTCAATTATTTCTGATTGAATATATACTTTAAACTTTTGTGATCAGTATATATTTCAGACATTACTCCATACAAATGATGCCTCCAAATTTTTAAAGTGAAAACAACAGCGGCTAATTCCAAATCATGTGTAGGTTAATTTACCTCATGAGTTTTCAACTTTCGTGAAGCCTAAGAAATTACCTGATCATTCTACATTAGGACGCAACCAATCCTTTCAATGAAGCATCAATGTAGATAACAAACTCGCCATTCCTGGAAGGTAGTGCCAAAACTGGAGCATTCACTAATCATCTTTTCAGTTCCTGAAAACAATAATCACATTATTTTGTCCAGATAAACTTAACACCCTTCCGAGTTAGCTTAGTCATTGGAATAGATAACCATGAAAAATTTCTAACAAACATTCGGTAATAGCCTGCCAAACCAAGGAAGCTACGAATCTCAGTTACATTTGTAGGTGTTGGCCATTCGTCAACAACCTTTGTTTTTGCAGGATCAATAGTTATCCCATCTTTAGAAACAATGTGACCATGGAAAGAAATTTTTTGCAACCAAAACTCACACTTTCTGAATTTCCCATACGACTTATTTTCTTTTAAGGTTTGAAAAATAACCCTTAAATGTATTTCATGGTCCTCTTTACTTTTAGAAAACACCAAAATATCATCAATGAAAACAACCACAAACATATCCAAGAACTCATGGAAAATTCTATTCACAAGGTCCATGAATACAGCAGGTGCATTAGTTATCCCCAAAGGCATTACTACAAATTCATAATGGCCATATCTTGTTCGAAACGCGGTCTTTAGAATATCTGCTTCCTTTACCTTCAACTGATGGTACCCCTATCATAGGTCAATCTTTGAAAAAAACTGAGCTCCCTGAAGCTAATCAAACAAATCATTGATATGAGGAAAAGGATACTTGTTCTTAACAGTGATATTATTCAAGTCTCTTAATCAATGAAAAGTCTCATAGAACCATCTTTATTTTTAACAAATAAAATAGAAGCACCACATGGTGATGTGCTAGGTCGAATGAAATCTTTCTCTAATAAATCTTACAATTTCTCCTTCATCTCTAAAAGTTCAGTTTGAGCCATTTGATAAGGGGGTTTTGAAATTGGCTTAGCATCAGGAACCAATTCAACAGTAAATTCAACTTCCTGATCTGGTATTATTCCAGGGAACTCATCAGGAAAAACATCTGGATACTCATTTACCACTGGCGCATCATTAATCTGAAGAGTTCCCTTGTTTTCAACGATATGTGCAAGGTAACATTCATTTCCATCTTTTACAAGTTTCTCGGCCTCTTGATATGTTATCAATAGTAAGGGTTCATTCTTGTACACAAACTGACAGTCTTTCTGAAAAGAATCTTATTTAGCTCTACAGTCAATCTTATAAAGGTAAATAGAGAGACAATCTATACCCAGGATAACATCATACTCTACTAGAGGTAAAACAAAAAGGTTTTCATGTCGGTTATTTCCATGGATAAGGATAGGAAGATTCTTATAAATTATTTTTTCCATAACATTTCCCCTAGCTGTTTTTACCACAAGTTCAGGAGTCATTTATTGAGATAGTATTCCCAATTTACTAAAAAAGTTTTCAGATATGAAATAATGTGTAGAACTCGAATCAAACAACACACTATCATAATCTGAAAAAAAAAACAAAGTACCTGATACAACTTCATTTGATGGACCTACATCTGCTGAAGTAGTTGCAAAGGATTTCACCACCCCTTTATGCTTGTAGTCTAACTACTTCCCATAACTCTAGCTCTTTATCGGACACTTATTTGTATAGTGACCCATCTCATTGCACTTAAAACATTTCAATAACTATAAATCAAATTTGGTCATACCATCACCCTGATCTTTTTCAGTGCAATCACAAGCCTCATGTCCCATCTTACCGCATCGATAGCACTTTCCAGAATTCAGAAGACATTCCCTAGCATGACTTTTACCACATTTATCACAAACTGGAAACATAGTTTTCTTACCGTCAGACCTTTTTGAAGAATTCTTTTCTTTCTCCTACCACCTCGGTCTCTTCTTATGCTGGTTGTTATAGAACACTTGATCATCGGCAAACTCCATTTCCACCTTCTCAGCACATCGAACAAGCATTTCATAACTCTTGATCTCACGAGAAGAAAATTCCCTTTGATATTTTGGATTTAATCTAGAGTAAAAACGATTGATTTTACTATCAAGTTCTCAGATAAAATTTGGAGCATACCTTGCCAATCTAGTGAACCTTTCTTCATAGGCAGCCACTGAGTCTTCCTCTAGCCTCAATTCTAGGAATTGTTTTTTCATCCAAAGTCGAATATCCTTACAAAAATACTTCTGAAGAAACATACCTTTTAATTAATCCCAGTCGAGAACATCAATCTCATCAGCGTCCCTAACATTTTTAAACATCTACCACCACTGATCTGCTCCACCCTCTAAACGGTAAATAACAATACTAACCTTTTGATTGTCTGAATACCCCCATGACATCGAAAATCGTTTCCAGTGCTTTAATCCACCGTTCAGCTAGCACAAGTTCAGATGATCCCCTGAATGATGGGGGATGTTGCCCCATTAAATGTTCCACCACAGACATGTTCCTATGCGGTTTATCGGGTGGATCTCGTGCATGGATACCACCACCATTTATTCCTTGAGTCAACTATGCCATTACTGCAACAAACTGTTAAGTTCCAATTCTGACCATCTTAGGATGCTGATTCGGAAGGTCATTTCCTTTCTGTATGACTTCCTAGCACTGCTTCTCTATTTCCTCTACGGAAAACCATACTGAACAAACATGTCTTAGATGAAGCAACATGGTAATCTTTAAATGCTATATCATTTCAATTTGACAATAAAAAAATATTTTAGGATAATCATTTAATAGAATTCAAACTCCTAAAGTTATCTAAACCGAACTATGATACCAACTATAAGGCCCCAGACATATTCATTACTTAATCTTGAGAAACTTCAATAATACACGTTGAGGAGCTTTTCAGGTTTAGAGTTTTAGAGAATTAGATCATAAAACAGGCATTACATTCCACATTTAAACAAAGTGGTTACATAAAAGATAGTACTCATTTTCTCCCATCAACGGAAACATATTTAAAATAAAACATGGATTCTTTTTCTTGACACTTCTTTGAAACTATCATCACATCATGTACGTTTCCCTTGACCTGTGAAAAACATTTCAAAAACTTGGGATGAGCATAAAAATATCAGTAAGGGATATAAAAGTACGAAATGAAAACATTAGTACATGTATGAAATAATACTTTACTCATAAAACATAATCACATACCTCAACAAATCATGAATAAATCATAGAAATCATAACACATAAAGGTAACTTGAGGCATTCATAACATTCTTACGTAGAGAGTAACCCTCATGGTTACGTTTGGAATACCCATCAAGGTATATTCCCTAAATCTCTTCAGATAAACTTTAACGTTTAACTCCTTTGCGTTACCCAATGCATTGGAGAGCTATATCGGGCTCACCCACCCTTAGTTTATAACGGAACCACCCGTCTTCATAAACAATGTCCATGAACCATAACATAATCGTATCACATAAAACATGCATAAAGGAAACATAAAATTTCCACATTTCAATCACAAGATATCAATAACACAGTGATATAATAAAAAAATTATCAAAACCATTTTCAATACCAAAATAAAATAAATATAAAATATGGTATTTATTTTTTCATTAAAAAAAGTTATGGCTTATAGAGGAAGCCGAAACTCAAATAATGGTCACGGTGGCAGAGAAGTCGTTGTCGCCGCATACGTACGACAAAAAACATTCCCTTTTGTCATTTAGTAAACGCTTCGTATAAAAATATTCCATTTGAATAAACTACAAATTCAAAGGGGTTTATACACCGTATAAAATAAAGTTTTGTATAAAATAAAATATGCATTAATGAAAGGAAATTGGGACAAAATCCCTTACCTCGTGTCCGACATGACTCGATCGTTCTTTAACCTACTGAATAATAAACATGAGTTAATTTCTACTTGCTTGAGAACCTTTTTCAAGTTCATTATTCTTTTTATATCACTTATTACCATTTCATTAACACTATGTAATTATTTAAGTAAATAATGGTTGTTTTTTTGGATCATTGGTACATGAGTCAAAAGTAAACTCATTATAATTTCAAGTTGTTTATGTGGTAAAATATCCATTATATCCAGAATTATATTCAAGATTTAGATATCATATATATAATATATATCCAGTATATTCATGAATTTATAATATTACATAACATTTATAGGTAAGAAATGAAATGCACCGTTCATGGAGACGGTAAGCCGTACGTACGCATGAACGCTAATTTCATTTCTATTTCGTATTTAATGAAGTGAAATCATAATGATATAAGGGTATATTATAATTCAAGAATAAAATCATATATAATAACATTAACTCCATCCTTTATACATCCCACATATGGCATTAACGAATCAAATCACTTTGAGGGGGTGGTAGTCCGCACTTCCTGAAATGAAATTATCATGTTTACCCACATTGGAAACCATAAAGGAATTCCACACATGGAAAATAAAGAAGCATAAGGAAAACATAAACATAATATATATCATATATAAATATAGTTTCATATTAATGGCCACCTTTTAAGGTGTTATAAGAATATTGAACAATCATCATTTCGTGAGGCTGAAATTCGCCATCCACGGAAAAAGTATGCTGTTTAACCATTAGATGATGGTGTGTGTAAGTTTATCTCTAATAATTCTCATAAAAACATCCTAGTGTATTTAATATACTTTTTTTTACAAAATAAAGTAATAAAATGGGTTTAGTGAGTTGGAGAAGAAAAATAAAACATAAGAACACAAGAGAAGACACTACCTTTAAAACGGGTAACTCTTTTTGATTTGAGCTCAAAGGATTCCTTGGAAAACCTTCTGCCAAATGTGAGGCTTCTAGAAGTAATAGAGGGATTTTGAGAGACAAAATGGGAAGGTTTTTTCTGAGCCAAAGTCTTGATAGGTGTGGGTAAGGTGGTAGAGGTGGGAGCCTTTTATAAGAGGAGAGGAGGTGCACTCTTGGAAAGTTATAAAAGAATACTTTATTAAAAAATTATTTTCGGATTTTAAAGGCCCAAAAATTATATATTTCTAGGATGAGGTGATAAGTGTTCTAAATACACCCATTCAATAGGTTTTTGACAAGTATAGGTATTAGATTTTACATTATCTTGTCATTTTATTTAAATCGTTAAATAATGAGGTAATCGCTGCATCATCATGGTGTCATATATAATTTAATTTATATAATGTATAAAAATTATAAAAAACATATCATGATGTAGTAAATCGTTTTATCTTTCTATTTAATATTTATAGTAAAAAATATGACTTGTATAACCCCATGTAAATTTTTTTTTAGTAAAACAACCCATGTTTGTAACATTTTTATTTTAACATTAAATAAAAATTTATTAATGTCATTTTCCTACCAAAGTGAAACCATGGGGTCCCCATGTTGACCCATGTATTTTCTTGGTCGGCCATGACACATACAATAAGGGTAGGACATGTTTTAACATTATTTCATATTATTAAAACATTATTTTTACCTTAAACTACACTAATTACCTCTAATCGCGATTAAAAACGTAAAAGTTATTATTCACCAAAAAAATATTTTAATCACATTGAACCACATTTTACTTCTTAATGAAAACCATTTATGTATGATTTTTGAAATTAAAAACACATAGTTGGTATGATTTCATTTAAACGAAAATTCAGTTTTTTAAGTACCACTTAGTTGTTTCACTATTCCTTAAAAATTTATGTTTTTCAGAATAATACCAAAACTTCACCCTATGCTATATTTGATATTCCGAATTCAAAAAATATTTCTATTTTCAAAAATTAAAATCATATAAGTTACATTAATTAATTTAATAATTAATTCCTGCTGTCAGAACAAATAGCATGTTTTTATGAAATAATATATATCAAAATATTGACACTAGTTTAAGTCCAATTTCAATGTGAAATTAATTCCAACCAATATTGGATTAAATGGTAAAATATATTCTAATTTCACTTTTAAACCAATTCAAAAGATAATCTAATAATTGAAATAAATTATATTAAAAAGAGGTTTTGAATTCAAATACAACATTTTTCGCTATTCATTAAAAATTGAACTTTACCAAAAATTTACACAAAGTAAATTTTCATGTCCCGATTCTAAAGGAGAATTTTATTTGGTCCAATAGAATGTATAAGAGTGACCAAAACTATATTTAAATATGGTTCACCATCAAAAGGCGATATTTCGACCTTTTAGTGAATATTAGAGTATCTATGCCTAAAATTGAATTCTTTTCATTTTTTAAGCCTTTATCCTTTATTGGATAAATGTACAAACATTTAACAAACATATATAATCATATTTTAGTTATTTCTATTCATTCCTGCCAATACAACAGCTACTTGTTAACTACAATTTAAAATAATATTATTTTATTACTAGTGTGCAATGTAAGATTTCAAAGAATCTCATTGTTGCGTATCGGGTACGCTATCGAACATACCAACCCCTTTAAAGTAAAATTAATATTTAATTCGAAAATATTAATAAATATGAAAATGTTTTATTCTTTATTTACCTGGGATGTTACAGTCATCCCTCTGGATATATTTGATTGATTGTGGTTCATCTAGATCTGTTCAAGGATTCCTCCATGCTGACCGCCAACCAGGATCTCAATGCATGATTATGGAAATGATCCGCATAGCAACGAGGCATCAGTATAAGGTCCAATGATAGATATGGAACCTCTGGGTGGTTTTCCCATTGTAGTACCACCCATTGAGCAGTATTTTTTATATCCTTATTAGTATAAAATGAAAATGGGATCAATGTGTTTAATGAGTTATAGAGGATAAGACCTCATAGGTTTAGGGTTGAGACAGACCCCCCATGTAGATGAGGATTGGATGTTGGTGGCTTATCACGTCTTCTATCTTGTAAGTACACTACATGATCAAATGGAAATATTATATAAGAGAAATCTGTAGGGATCAATGGGATTGTGGTGGAGTATAGTAAACCAGGCACATGACAAGGTGGCTCTCTCTTGGGATGACATTGAGCACATCTTCAGGGAGAAGTTCTTTTCGGAGACCGTGGTGTCAAAACTAATCTTGGAGCTCTTTCATGTACAATAGTGAAGCCATAGAGTAGTGGAGTCCTCAATGAGGTTTACCAAGATTGCACATTACTCCACAAACATGGTGTCAGAACCATTCTTCTAGGATCGAGCTTTTAAGAAAGGAAAACAATAGGAGATTAGGGAATCCATGGTGTCTCTTAGAATCACTACTCCGGATGGGGTTATGTAACGAGGTTTATCGGTAGAGAGCTACTTGGCGGAGTAGGTGCCAGGAGTGGGATCTACCAGTAGACATCAGGAGGTATTGTCTTCAGTTGTGGGTAGTAGGAAGTATACAAGGGTACCAAGTGGGACAATCCCTTCAATGGAAGACCCTCGAATATAGGATCAATGGTAAGAAGATCCTTTTTAAGATAAGGATATCCTATGGATTGAATATGAATCTCATGCAGCGGTCGGGGACACTTATCTCATGATTTCCTGACACACTCAACGGACGATTAGAGGACAGTCGAGGGACCACCATGGTAGAGTCAAAGGTTAGACCAGGGTGGTCAGTTGGGCGGAAGATATGTTAGGGGAGTTGGTACATTAGTAGGTGGTGATACAAAGTTCTAGGTACAACCACCACCACCCCCAGGCGTTCTGGTATGGGCTAAGGGAGTCGGTGGACAAGGGAGAGGCCAAAATCAGGTGATATATGATTATGAACCCGACACTCCAGAGATTATTAGTGGTACAAAATGTATCTTCTCCACCCTAATTATAGTTCATATAGACATAGGTTCCAGTCATGCCTTCTTACTATAGGCCTTCTTCATAGCTTGTAGATTCTAGTGGAGTTGTTGGCTCTATTTTTATGTATAGGGACTCTTACAGTAAGGGATTCAACAATCACACATTGGTGTCAGCTGTGTGACATTACATTGGGAGGTGAGATCCTAGGTTGGGATCTCATGGTAGTGATTTGAAGTCCATATGATTTCATTATGTGTATGGACTGGTTATCCACCACCCATGCTCACATTGACTGTTTCAGGTGTAGTTTTCGATGTGGCCATAGAGATTGGACCAGGTTTTCCTTTATTGTAAAAATGCGAACATATTCTGTGTAGGACAGAATTTCTCGGAGGAGGTTGCAATGGATTACTATCTATTTGGTTATCCTTTACCTTGGTGTGGTGGATGAGAGTAATCATTAATTTCTTATTGTGGTGGATGAGAACGAGTACATCATCCATGAGGATGTTCCAGGATTACTTCCTTGCAGAGAAAATTTCATATGCATTGACAGGTGCCTTGGAAAAGCACCAATATCCACCCCAGCATATCAGATGGCTCATCCAATACTTCAAGAGATGAGGGTACAACTAGAGGACCTATAGAATAATTTTTTCATGAGGCCAAATATTTAACGTTGTCCAAACCCAATTTTATTTATGAAGAAGGAATACGGTATCTTGAGACTCTTTGAGGACTTTGGGTTCCGGAACCAGGTGACCATGATGAACAAGTATCTGCTGCAAGAAAATTGATGACCTCTTTGACTAGCTGAAGGGAAAGAGGTGGTTCTCAAATATATTGATTAGTTCTAGATATCATCATCTTCTTATACAAGACGAAGATGTACCACAAAAAGCCATTAAATATTTGTATAGACACTATGAGTTCTTGGTGATTCAATTGGACATGAAAAATTCCCTAGTAGGGTTCATGGGAATCATGAATAGGATCCTACAACAATACCTTGAATGGTTCGTCTTGTTCTTTATTGATGACATCCTAGTGTACTATATGTATGAGAAGGATCACATGAAACACATAGAAAATCTCTTAGATACACACTGAGAGAACCAAATCTATGGGAATCTCATGAAGTGTCAGTTTTGGAATTGAGAAGTCCACTTTTTAGGAAACATCTTTTCATGTGATGGATTTACAATGGATCCAGTGAAGATAGAGGTGTTTCTTTTATGGGATCCACCTAGGAGCATGACCAAGGTGTGGAGTTTCTTGGGTTTGGATGGATATTATATGAAGTCCATGATCGATATTTTAGGGGTAGCATCAACCTTATCATCATTAACATGAAAGGGACATCCATGTGTGTGGTTGTAGAAGTTCGAGTAGAGTTTCAAAGATCTTAGGAAGAGGAGGGTGAGTACCCCCATCTTTAGATTTCCCAAGGATAGCATTTGGTATGTATTGTTATTCAATGCATCATAGACCATACATAGTTTTTTCCTAATGCATGGGAAATTGGTGATTGCCTATGGTTTGGGGTAGTTGAGGTGGAATGACCAAAACTACATGACCCATGATCTTGAGATAGTGGCAGTTGTCTTTTCATCGATGATGTGGAAGAAATACATGATGGGATGGTGGTTTACCATATAATATGTCCCCAAAAGTATTAGGTATAACATCTCCCCAAAGTACCTAATCTGGATATAAAGGAAGAGGATAGAGTTTCTTTAGGAATATGACTTAGAAATTAAATATACTCATGGGAAGGGTAATGTGGTGGCAGACACGCTCAGTAGGATATCCATCTTGTAATTGATGAGTGAGGTGACAATGGAGTTAGCCATGATGTTGAAATCATTAATGGATGGTGATCAATCAACCTATCAACAATCAATGGTTATCACCCCTTCACTCTTGCATTGAGTGGTGGAGGCACAAATAGTGGATGTTGACTATGAGACCCGTGGAGTTTTGTTATCCATAGGGCAAGCCCCTGATAGATATTCGATAGGTGGGGAGAAAATCATCTATTTTAGATTGTGTACCATTGTACCAGTGGAATTATGAGATATGTTTATTGATATAGTTCCACACCTCCACTTTGGTGGTACATCTAGAAGTGGAAAGATGTATAGGGTTCTCTGACATCATTAATGGTGGTCGTGAATGAAAAAGGGAGTTCCATAGTTCATCTCTTGGGGAATGAATTGTCTATAATTGAAGGAAAGGCATCAGGTGTTAGCAGGATTGGCTCTGCCGCTTGAGCTACCGGAGTGGAAGTGAGACAGTATATTGATGGGATTCGTGATAGGTTTATTTTTCACGTCCTGGGGTATGATACCATATGGGTGATAACAGATAGACTCACCATGTCGGCCCACTTCCGACCCATTTGGGAGTGGGGTTTGTAGCGAGCATTGGATGCCTATATTTTCAAGAGATAGAACAACTTCACATGGTGTCTTCAAGGATTGTTTGATATCATAATTCCTTCTTCACATCTCGACTGTGGAGGGAAATGTGGGAGGAATACAGGACACAATTGGTCATGATCACGCTATTTCATCCACATACGTATGGCTAATCATAGAGGACTATCCAGGTTTTTGAGGACATGATTAGTGCTTTCATTGTGGACTTTGGACGTAATTGGGAAGACCCAAAACCACTTGTGTATTTTATGTACAAAAACAAATAAAACCATTCTAGGGCCTATATTGATGACCATGCAGATCAAAACTATGCTAGACAGTCTTAGTGGAGTTAGTACTCGTGGGTCCAGAGTAGGTATGGGCTACCACGGAGAAGGTGTAGGTCATCCAGCAGTGGATGAGGACTAAAAAAATCATGCCAATATTATATGATGACAAAATATGGAGGACCATTGAGTTTGAATTGGGAGACCTTGAGTTCTTTATGGTTTTAGCTTGATAGGTATTACGGTGATTTGGATGGGGTGGTGTGTTGTATTGAAGATTCATCGGATCTTTCTAGATTCTTATTAAAGATAGGGATGTGGTGAACCACCTAGATTGTAAGACCCCGAGATTTTATGAGAAGTATTCTTTTTAATTTATTTGATGTCTTGTGGTGTATGATAAACTAATATTATCGGGCCCTATACGCAACATTGTATTTGCTTGAAGTATATGCAACACTATTCTTGGATCGTGTTACACAAAATTTCAATTTCATTTGATAGAAGTTATTCTACGCAACATTGAGTGTATATATATATATATATTCAATGTATAAATGAAATATGGTTGGATTCTATTATACAGAACAACAAAGGAATCTTGCACTACACGCAACCCTGACTTGGATTTCATTACACGCACTCGCGATCTTCCTCGATAGCGTCTGTAGTTTGCAATACCGGGTTTTACTAAACAACGATATGTTATATAAACTAGACATTATGAATAGTAATACCCACTTTTTGAAATTTTATAAATTTTATCATTCAAAATGGACTTCATTTTTGGATTCGGAATATTGAAATTAGCCTAGGGTGAAATATTAGTATTTTTCTGAAAACATTGAATTTTTGATGACTAATGAAAACACTAGATCACTATTTAAAAACCGACATTTTATTTAAATAAATAATTAATTTATTTAAATTTATTTTAGGTCAAAATAGATACATAATACTTATATATGTTCAATTAAATTCATTGGATTCATTTTATAATAATTTTATATATATAATTTTTTTGACCTTTTCACCGTCTTTTACCCACCTTCTAAGAGAATTTGAAAATTTACTTAAAACTAAATGTTACCGCTTCTATGAGTGGAATTTAAAAAATCCGAGGGACATGGTTAATATCAAGGAGTAAAATGTGGTTTAATAAGGTAAAAATAATTTTTGGTCAATAGTAACCTTTCACTTTTATTTACCACGGTTTAAAGTAAATAGGCTAATTAATGCTAAAAATGATATTATTATTATCGTAACATGTGTCCTTATTCTATTGGATAATTGTAATTAGAACAAAAAAAACCTTATGTATAAAATATTACCCTTTAGGTCCACTTTTATTAGATTTGGACACTTATTATTATTTTATTTAAAGAATAGTTAAAATAGATAAAATCAATGTTTAATAAATAAAACATTTTTAATATATAGTTATACATAAGATAAAATCGACTATAAAAATTAATTTCAAATATAAAAATATTTCCTACATAAAGGTGTTTTATTTATAATTTTTAGACCTTAAATAATTTAATTTATTTATGACACAATGATGATGCAGTAATTACCTTATTAATGAAATAATAACATAATTGATGTTATAAATACAAAAATAAATGTAATTTTAGAAATTTTATGAATTCCACTAATTTTCTAGGTTAATATGACATGTTAGTATTGATTCATTTATATTTGTTCTAACTAGTCATGTTTTTATGATTTTCACAAAAATCAATTACCAAATAGTGTCAAAATTGACAAAAAAATAGTTTTTAAAACAAATATTATATTATTAATTGTTATTATATTCTTAAAAATATAAGGTTCGGCCAAATGACTTAGATAAAGTTATATATATTAATAATTAATTACTTGGGGTTCGTTTGTCTTGTTATAGTATGTTCATTAACCATATAGTGCAAGAAAACAAGAAGACACGGTAAAAGTTAAATTATTTAACTTTGAGTTAAATCTAAAATATAAGGTTAAAATAGTAACCAAAACATGTCTAAAACATATTTATTGAGAGTAGTTCGACCAATCCCCACTTTAGCTTCAAAATAAATAAATTTGGAGCTATTATAAACCGAATTTGACTTTATTATAAAATAATATTTTATGTTTTTCCAAAGGTTCCCCTCTGCTCCTTTATAAAAAGGGAACCCCTTCCCTCTTCTATTCACACCATTTTGAGCCTTGAAGCTCGGCCAAAACCTGACCATTTCCCTTATAATCTTCCCTAGAAACATTATAGAGTTTCGGGTCTACTCAAAAAACCAACCTTAGTGCCTTAAGAAGAGGATAAGAAGAGGCGCGTCAAAGAAGAGATAATATCCGTTACCGATTCTTTCCAATTTATTTCTTCTTCTACTTCTTCATCTTTATTTGTTTCATCATAAATTAATAACATCAGTATCACTCATATAATTATACGTTATTATAAATATTAAACAACCCAATTTCATCTTCTATCCATCCTACGGAAAATGAAATCACCGCACGTGCGTACGTACGGAATACCGTCTCCACGTCGTGGTGTAATCTGTTTTCCACCACCACCTTACATAGATGGGTATAATGGTTTAAATATATAACTATATATGAATATTGTATATTGATATTTATTCTGAAATATTATACATACACTTCAATACAATTCCATGATCATGGGAATGATATCATCGCTCGTGCTTACGTACGGACTATTGTCTCCACGAACGCGATGAGATTCCATTTCCATGATTAACAATTCAAGTATGATTATAAAGTATACATAATAAATAATCATGAAATATATTAGATAATAATTATACTGGATTTATGTACATATATTTTTCATTCACATAATTCCATTTAATTAAATAAATAAACGAAAACAGCGTTCATGCGTATGTACAGCCTACCGTCTCCATGAACGGTGCATTTCATTCCATTTATATACTGAATATATATTATATATAAATCATGTTTTACATTATGGAATTACGTAAATCAAGATATAAGTAACAATATCTAGAACAACATCTTGAAACACGTATGATAAATGAAATGATTTTAACCAAAATGCTGCTTTAACATAGAATTTACAAAAGAATGGGTAATGTGAAGTCATAAGTGAACCATATATGATATCATAACAATGAATATGATTCTATAATAAGTGAATGAAATTATTTAAATCATTATACAAGAGGTTCAGATTCGTACGAAGCATATCGTACCTAAGGTAAGGGATAACTATTCCAATCTCGCTCTTATCTGAGATTATTTATTCGTAAGTATTTACTGGGGTTTTTGTTACCATCCATGTCCATGTTTTCTAAATACGTTTTCATGAATGTTTAATTACCTTTTTAACAATTTTTTAATTTTACCACATGTTATTAAAGAAATATTATTATTTTTTACCACACGAGAAACTTTTTGACTTTTTTGACAAATGTACGAGGAGAATGTTATTTTTAACTTATAAGGCGTGAATGGATTTTAACGGTTTCATAACACCTTATATTAATGAAGATTACTCTACATGATTTAATGACTATTTTCAAAAAAAATATTTTCTTTTAAAATTGCATGAAATTTCATGAAAAAAAATGATTTTGAAGAATAAAGGATATTTTCCTCAAAAATTCATTACAAGTGTTTTATCAAAACAATTTTCCATATAAGATGACATTATTTCATATGTGTATGTTTCAAGTATAATGTCTCTATGATTTACATGTTTTCACTTTTCTTATGATGAAATGATATCCATTTTTTTTATATGGATTATGTTATGATGGGATGATATTTATGAAACCCATTTTACTATTTGGGTTATGATGAATGATTTTTGTTTATTTTGTCTCACAAGTAAGAATGATTTCAATATGAGATGGTTGGGACCAATATCTCCCTAAAATGAATTGGGTAATGATTTATATCTCGTGAGATAGACATGGCTGGAATGATGAGTTAATCCGGTTCAGTGTTACAAGACTGGAACGAGGAGTGAACATGATTCAGAAAGGGACTTTGTCCACTAAGATGGTCTTGGCAGCAATTCCTTGGATACTATGGAAATAATAACATGTGATTAATGGTTTCTACAACTACATGCTTTATTCCCATGCTATTTTATCAATATTGATGATACATTATGATCTATGCCTTACGTCCTGTCATGTTTTATGTCATTGCTCAAGATTTTGATGTTTAAATATTATGTTCGTGTTTTGAAGTTCAAATGAATATGGTTTTTCTATTTTCCACATTCATACCCTTGCTGACTTATTGAGATCACCCTTTATATGTTTTATTTTCCCCATGATATAAAGAAAGGTTTTAGGTAAGAAAAACAAAGAAGATCTTTATGGGAGATGTTGAAGATCTTTCCCCAATATTAGAATATTATATTCCGAGTTTCCAAATACATTAAACTATTACGGTCCTTTGGTGTCTGTTTTTTGTTATGTATTAAGTATTCCTCAAAAGTAATGTAATGTCCATGTACGTAAAGCTTTGGGTCACTACAGTTGGTATTAGAGGAAAGGATTAGTCAACCTTTGGAAACTAGGATGCGAGAACTTTAGTGAGATCCAGAGAGATATTTCTATGGTATGTCTCGGGATATCACTAAGGATAAGTATACGTATAGGTTATTGTCCTAGAATTACGGTAACAATATTAGAATTAACCCTATGATGTTATATATTGAAGGTACTCCCCCTTTATTATGTTGTTTTCCTAGCATTATTTTTTCCTCTCATACTGTTATTTTTGGGTTTTAGAAAATGGTCGGAAACAGGAAGATTCCCAATAATGGAGGATATGATGGACAATGGAATGATATTATTCATGAGAAACCAAATGAAACGGGATTTGGAAGTCAAAACATCATTATTATGCATAATCATCAATCTCACAATATGATCAATAATCTCAACTTTGGTAAGTATCCTGACTCATCTAATAAGAGAAAGATGGAGTTTCATGATGATCATAGAGGAAAGAATGTTCAATTTCCCTCATGTAAATCATGTGGGAGGTGGAATCAAGGATAATTCTTAAAAGGAAATTGTAAATGCTTTGGTGTCGAAAAAAATGAAACAAATCCATTAAATGCAATGGAAAATGTTCAGTTAACACCATGGAAAAGAATAATGGTATTTCTACGACATCAACAATGATTAAATGTTTTAAATGTGGAATGTATGGGCATTATGCAAGCCAATTCCCTAATGGAAAGTCTCATGAAGAGAATCAGCAAGGTCGTATGGGTAGTATTTATGTTGATGATAATGAAGAGACTAAAAATTATATGTGAGATGAAAGAATTTTTCAAGATCGGTCAATGGTTGAAGAAGGTAGTGGAATGATTAAATTTTTATAAAGAGTTATGTTGAATTAGTAATATCATGGTACTATGGAATAATGATACATCTAAGGATTGTTAAAATATTTTTTTTCCTTATGTTTTTGAAAGTATATGTTAAATGGTACTGGTAACCATGAATGGTTATTTAGATATTTTTGGAAAGAACCTAATATGCGCATAAATAAGGGATAAGGAGATAATGAAATGATTGATAGTATTAATGAGCTCATGACTGATATAAGGACAAAGTGAAATCATGGTTTTAGTATATAGAATTTTTGGGATTTTGGTATGTGGAAAGAAATACCTTTTGACATAATTCATGTTTTCAATATGGTTTTATGATAATTTATGTTTCAAGAGAATACATGATTAAGGTATTCACATGTTTGGAATGCGATCAACAAGATATATCTTATGATATATGGGGGATAAATTATGGTATTCACTTGATTATTATGTAACATTTCCAGTAATCATTTTCTTGATAATATAAGCTTGGACCGAAGTATTTTGGATTAGCCTAAATATTGGAATTAATAAAGCTAGACCTAAGAATGTATTGTTTAAGGCTAGAACTTTTTTTCGATATAATTTCTGTAATGTTATATTAATGTAGTTTTAGAAAAAGGACACCCTGCAGGACAGGCGACAACCCATCGCGTTGGACAAGCCTGTGGGAATCGAACCCACAACCGAAGTGCGAAATTCCTTTATCTCCTACCACTGGCCTACTAGAAGTCCCTGGTTAGTATAAACTAGTTTAATTTAATTAAGCAGTATGATAGTTGAAGTGTAAGTCCATTTTTGAAATTATATACGGTTAATCTCACAATAAGATGGACTTATATATATAACGTTTTCTATCCTTAGGATTGAGATAGATGGAATGGCCTATAATTCTATCGCAGGATCTGCTGACACTTCACTAATGGAAAATTCAACTTAATTTCATTAAGGGATGAAGTGGAAATTGTTCAAGGCACAAAAAATAGTGAGATTGTACCAAAATCAAGTAAGTATTTCTTCTACATCAAAATTTTCATCTTTAGGGAAATGATATGGAAAACCAAAAATGTTGTCCTTGTGCTCTTATATCTGATTATTCAGATGGTACCTTAGATCATCACAAATTTATGGCTCTGTGATTGTTGTCTTTATCATATCTATGTCCTCTACCACTCTCCATCAGAACATGATGGTTAAATTTTTCCTACATATCAATATTTTCACCTATGTTCTCCTATGTGGAAACCCAGTGATGATTTAATTTGGGTAAACATTATGTTTCATAATTCACTTTTAAAAATTAAGTTTTAGTGTTCCTTTTTACAATGTGGGTTTCTATGAAATAAAGTTTTAAGTAGTAAACCATTTATAACCCCAACGAATTTCTAGGGAAAAATTCATTTTAAGGGGGGTAGAATGTAACACCCCAAGATTATATGAGAAGTATTATTTTGAATTTATATGATGTCTTGTGGTGTATGAAACACTAATATTATCGTGCGCTATACGCAACACTGTATTAACTTGTATTATACGCAACACTATTCATGGATCGTGTTACACAAAATTTAAATTTCGTTTGATAGAAGTTATTCTATGCAACATTGAGTGTATATATATATATATTGAATGTATACATGAAATATGGTTGGATTCTATTATACACAACAACAAAGGAATCTTTCACTAAATGCAACCCTGACTTGGCTTGCATTACATGCAATCACGACGTTCATTGATAGCGTGTGTTGTACGCAATACTGGGTTTCACGAAACAACGATATGTTATATAAACTAGCCATTTTGTATAGTAATACCACATTTTTTATATTTTATAAATTTTATCTTTCCAAACAGACTTCATTTTTGGATTCCATATATCGAAATTATCCTAGGGTGATGTTTTGGTATTTTTCTGAAAACGTTCATTTTTTTATGAATAATGAAAACAATAGGTTATTATTTATAAACCGACCATTTATTTAAATAATTATTTATTTTATTTAAATTTATTTTAGGTCAAAATTGATACATAATACTTATATTTGTTCAATGAAATTCATTGGAGTCATGTTATAATAATTTTAGATATATAAAAATTTTATTGAACTTTTCACCGTCTTTTACCCACCTCCTAGGAGAATTTGAAAATTTACTTAAAACTAAATTTTACTACTTCTATGAGTGGAATTTCGAAAATACAAGAGACACGGTTAATATCAAGGAGTAAAATGTGGTTCAATAAGATAAAAATAATTTTTGGTGAATAGTAACTAATTACTTTTATTTACCACGGTTAAAATTAAATAGGGTAATTAAGGTTAAAAATAATATTATTATTACCCTAACACATGCCCTAATTATATTAGATAATTTTAATTTGACCAAAAACAACCTTAGGAATAAAATATTACCCTTTAGGTCCACTTTTATTAGATTAGGAAACTTATTATTATTTTATTTAAAGAATAGTTAAAATAGTTAAAATCAATGTTTAATAACTAAAACATTTTTAATATAGGGTTATACATAAGATAAATTCTACTATAAAAATTCATTTCAAAGAAAAAAATATTTCCTACAAAATTTTATTTTATTTATAATTTTTAGAAATTATATAATTTAATTTATTTATGACACAATTATGATGCAGTAATTACCTTATTAATGAAATATTAACATAATTGATGTTATAAATACCCAAATAAATGTAATTTTAGACTTTTTATGCATTACACTAATTTTATAGGTTACAATGACATGTTAGTATTCATTAAAGTAATTTTTTTCGAACTAATCATGTTGTTATAATTTTCACAAAAATCAATTATCAAATAGTGTCAAAATTGACATAAAATTGTTTTTAAAACAAATATTATATTATTAATTGTTATTATATTCCTAAAAATTAATGGTTCTGCCAAATGACTTACATAAGGTTATATATATTAATAATGAACCACTTGGAATTCGTTTGAGGTGTTATAGTATGTTTATTAACCATATAGTGTAAGAAAACAAGAAGACACAGTAAAAGTTAATTATTTAACATAGAGTTAAATCTAAATGATAAGGTTAAAATAGGAACCTATACATGTCTAAAACCTATTGGATGAGTGTATTTCGACACATCCCCACTTTAGCTTCTAAATAATTAAATTTATAGCTATTATAAACCGAATATGACTTTATTATAAAATAATATTTTAAGTTTTTCCAAAGGTGCCCCTCTCCTCGCTTATAAAAAGGGCACCACTTCCCTCTTATTTTCACACCCTTCTGAGCCTTGAAGCTCGGACAAAACCTGACAATTTCCCTTTTCATATTCCCTAGAAACATTATAGTGGTTCTGGTCTCCTCAAAAGACCAACCCTAGTGCCTTAACAGGAGGTTAAGAAGAGGCGCGTCAAAAAAGAGGTTATATCCTTTACCGATTCTTTCCAATTTATTTCTTCTTCTACTTCTTCTTATTTATTTGTTTCATCATAAATTAATTACATCAGTATCACTCATATACCGATATTTTATTATAAATATTAAACAACCCAATTTCATCTTCTATCCATCCTACGAAAAACAAAATCACCGCGCGTGCGTACGTACGGAATACCGTCTCCACGACGTGGTGTAATCTGTTTTCCACCACCACCTTACTTGGATGGGTATAATAGTGTAAATAAATAACTATATATGATTATTGTAAAGTGATATTGATTCAGAAATATTATACATACAATTCAATACAATTCCAAGATCATGGGAATGATATCATCACTCGTGCGTACGTACGGACTACCGTCTCCACGAACACGATGAGATTCATTTTCCATTATTATCAATTCAAGTATGACTATAAAGTATATATAATAAATAATCATGAAATATATTACACAATAATGATACTTTATTCATGTACATATATGTTTCATTCACTTAATTCCATTTAATTCAATGAGGAAACGAAAAAGACATTCATGCGTACGCACGACCTACCGTCTCCATGAACGGTGTATTTCATTCCATTTATATACTGATTATATATTCTATATAAATCATGGTTTACATTATGGAATTTAGTAAATCAGGATATAAGTAAAAATATCATGAACAATATGTTGAAACACGTACGATAAATGAAACGATTTTACCCAAAACGCTGCTTTAACATGGAATTTACAAAAGAACAAGAAATATAAAGTCATAAGTGAACCATATATGATATCATAACAATGAATATGATTCTTTAATAAGTCAATTACATTATTTAAATAATTATATAGGATTTTCTGATACGTACGAAGCATATCGGACCTAAGGTAAGGGATAACTATTCAAATCTCGCTCTTATCCGAGACTGTTTATTCTTAAGTATTTACTGGGGTTTTTGTTATCATTCATGTCCATGTTTTGTAAAAATTATTTTATGTATGGTTAAATTCCTTTTTACCCATTTTTTAATTTTTCCACATGTTATGAATGGAATCTTACTTTTTTCTACCACACAAGAAACTTTTTGACTTTTCCGACAAAAGTACGAGGAGAATGTTATTTTTAACTTATATGGCATGAACAGATTTTTACGGTTTCAAAACGCCTTATTTTCATGAATCTTACTCTACAAGATTTAATTACTATTTTCAAAAAAATTCTTTTCTTTTAAAATTGCATGGCATTTTGTGAAAAGAAAATTATTTTGAAGAAGAAATGATATTTTCCTCCAGAATTCATTTCAAGTGTTTTATCAAAACCATTTTCCATATAAGATGGTATTATTTCATATGTATATGTTTCAAGTATAATGTCTCTATGATTTACATGGTTTAACTTTTCTTATGATGAAATTATATCCATTTGTTTTTTATGGATTATTTTATGATGGTATGATGTTTATGAAACCCATTTTACACTTTGGGTTATGATGTATGATTTATGTTTATTTTATAGCACAAGTAAGAATGATTTCAATATGAGATGTGTAGGACCTATATCTCCCACCAATGCATTGGGTAAAGATTTATATCTCATGAGATAGACATGGCTGGAATGGTAAGTTAATCTGGTTCAATGTTACAGGACTGGAATGAGGAGTGAACTCAATTCAGAAAGGGACTTTGTCCACTAAGATGGTCTTGGCAGCAATGCCTTGGCTACTATAGAAATCATAAAATGTGCTTAATGGTTTCCAAATTTACATGCTTTCTTCCAATTATATTTTATCATGATTGATGATCCATTATGATCTATTCCTTACGTACTGCCATGTTTTATGTCATTGCTCATGATTTTGATGTTTAAATAATATGTTCATATTTTGAAGTTCAAATGTATATTGTTTGTTTTATTTTCTCCATTATTACCCTTACTAAGAATTCGAGATCACCCTTTATATGTTTTATTTTCCCCAGGATATAAATAATGGTTTTAGGTAAGAAAAAAAAGGAAGATCGTTATGGGAGATGTTGAAGATCTTTCACCAAGATTAGAAGATTATATTTGAGTTTCCAACGACACTATACTATTACGGCCATTTGGTTTCTGTTTTTGTTATGTGTTAAGTATTACACAAAAGTAATTTAATTTCCATGTATGTCAAGCTCTGGGTCTCTACATAGATCTTCCCCCAAAAAAAATTCAGTGCATGATGGCTTTCACATGTCACAGTTTAGGACATATGTGCAATATCTTTCACATGTCATCGATAAGGGTGTGCTGGACATTATTGATAGTGTGGAGTTTTTAGAGTTCCTGGTAATGATCAAGGATTGATAGGACTAGACCATTCAAAGTAGTTCGATTACTCTAGTCCAAATTAGGTGGTAGTATGTAAACATACAAGAGAGAACATGTGAGTGGGAGGCTCAAATGCGTAGTTTTCAGCTCCCATATTTTTGTTTTGTATCCCTTTTATTTGCTTCCGAGGATGTAAATCGCTATAGTGGGAGGAATGTAATGACTTGGATTTTCCTCCGATTTATATTAATAGATTAATTGGGAAAAAACTAATATTAATCATAGTGACGAAATAATATTACAAGTATTAGTGTTCCAAGAATATGTTTTGAATAATGTTCAATTTTATATATTAAAAATTCGTGGCAGCTAACTTCGAACTTTAAAAACATAAAAATAGGTGCACGGATCTAAAATATGTGGGCACAGTTGCATCCAGAATAACGATATTACCTTAGGCAGGACCTAACATCATCCTACATGGGCCAGATGAAAAAAATAAGATTTTAGAAATAACCTTCATTAAATATATTTAAATAAATATATTTTTATTGATATATCAAATATTATTTCCTATCTAATTTATTTAATCAAACTATTATCCAAAATCCAGGGCTACTGCCCTAAACATAGAATTTCTATGAGACAATGTGGACAGACCACCCCCATCAATGATTGGAAAGTGATGAAGGAAAATTTGAGGATCGATATTTCTCAAGGATGAATCAGTGACAGTTCGATGAATGATGATCATGAATGTCCATTATTGACCGATCTTATTTCCCAGGTTGGGGTTTTTATTCATTATGATTTCACATTTCGGTTATTCATTCCAATGGTTAACATTTATCAAACCACAAATAGGTTGATCCGTGACTCAGTATTTCCTCCGGGTTTGGAGTATTTCTATTATTGGGATTTAATTTGGCTAAATAGATTTAGAAATTTGATTATTCATCAATGTTGTACTTCATCTAAAGTAGATGGATCGAGACTGACATGAACAAGTCCATAACCAATCCACATTGGGAATTCTTGATTC
Organism: Viscum album; assembly: GCA_963277665.1. NCBI lineage: Eukaryota > Viridiplantae > Streptophyta > Magnoliopsida > Santalales > Viscaceae > Viscum > Viscum album. Next base: position 173,183,192 of record OY728138.1, read on the forward strand.
TTCTGGCTTCTATATTATCCACAATTCGTCATTGATCCCCATGGTCATGGTTTCATGATTGTTGAGAGGTTCCAAATGCGATTAGACACCCATATCGAAAGTGATTCCACCATAGCGACCATATCATTTTTGATCAGGACTTGAGGATCCCAAATCTATGTCCTGATGAATTTTATTACCAGAGGAGAAAGATCAAGAGACCACGGAAGGAGGTTCTGGTGTGAGGAGACATTGGTGGCGGTGTGACCACCAAATGGCATGAAGCATCTAGCTTGATGGTCGGTGTCATAAGATCCCACGAAAATTGATGCCGTCATTGAGAGGAGGCCATGAACCACTGAGTCATAGCTGTCCGGAGTAGTGGCACTAGTGGGGCGTTGTGTCAGGCTGGATGACTGACAGCTCAACTGCCATCTTGTACTAGAAGGAGGTCATGGGACAAGATGTGTGGGGGGGTAGCTGGCCACCTGCCAAGAACATTAATCCAGAGATAATGTGGCAGCCACTGCTTTTGAGTGAGATGAGCTGGCCCGCTTCAACAGGCCCGGTTGGTGAAAATTGGGCCACAGTGAATGGCCCAATAGGATGGACCCGAACCCTATAAGTCCTAGTGGTATGGGTCGTCCTGATGGTTTTGTTGGTTCCAGGTTGGGACAGTGGACCCCAGGCTAGGACAAACGAAGTCTGAACACAACCAATACATTTTTAAAAAATCCCTATAACATTCAAACTATTTGTATGAGTGAAGGGTAATCTATTGAATTCAGACCCTTTTGACGATGCGGTCTATTTGACATGGTATGGTGAGACCATAGTAAGGACCAGTATATGTATGAAGCATATTCTTGGTTCCTTCATTGAGGGTTATGTACGACATTGTATAGAAGTCCCCTCAACATACAAAGTCCCTGAGAGAGTTTTGGAAAAATCATTGTGACTAGAGTGATACTCTATCACCCCTGAGGGAGTTATTTGGGAATTTACATGGCCCTTGAATGATGGTAATTAATCTTTCATCTTGTGGTTCATATCAATATAGTTTGAGGTATTCTACGAAATCCACAATGTTATGATCTACATTAGTAGGGTTCATGGTATTCTGTAAAAATCACGAATGTTGCGTGGTAATACAGATGTGGTTTTCATATTCTCTGAGAGAATCCACTCTCTGTATAACATAATCTTGATAAGCGATGACATCAAGGCTTGAGGAGTGAGTTCTCCCAGAATGGGCATGCCTCGAGCGGAAATCTTGTGGTAGATGTTTGATTGTGACTTATTATTTTGACCTTATGAATGTTTTATTTAGTATATCATGCTTTCACTGGAATATGTATGGAGAATTATTATATAGAGACGAATTTTCATTGTTTTTTGGTTTTTCCTTTGTGGTTTTGCAGTATCCTACTGAGTACTATTTTACACATCCCTACACAAGATATGTTTACCCGTGTAGTGACTTGTATAGATGAATAATGCTTTGACGAAGCCCTAGGAGGAGTAAGACCAGGACTGGATGATGACTTTTAAGATCATACAGGATGCGGTGTTCCCAATATCTTTCTACAATAGCCTTAATACCCCTTTCACTATGTCAGACTTTGTACTTGTCTTACTTTTATTGGGTTTATATTCTCGCCTGATTGTACTTTACTACTTCTCTTTATATCGCAGTCACTTGTTGGGTTGTAGTGTTAGGAATACAGTTTTATTACATAGTGTTTTTACATTCCATCATCTTTTCCAAGGAGTTGTGTGGGCGTGTACATGTTAGTAGGTAAATGCCTCACATTTGTGGGATATTCCTATTTAGTCCAAGTCCATATCCCCTAACCTATCAGAGGTGTGCTCTGGGTAGTCAAGGCATGGTCCCTCGAGGATGGGTCCTGACATTTATAGTGGAGGAGGAGTTCTCTTAATGTATATATAAAAATGTTAAAAATATTGGGAGGACTACATTAAATCATGTGCATCTAATAAAAAGCTCAATTTGATTATATTTTGGATATGGAAGATAAAAGGCTAAAAATGGGTTTTGGATACGATTTAATGTGGTTTGGCCCCTTATGATTAATTTTTAACCACTATGTAAAATCAATTTTACCATAATTATTATAATAAATATTATTTTTATATATATTATTTTATGAGAAAAAAATTTATTGACCATAATAGAAATTATAAATTATTATGAGCTTAAATATAAAATCTGGTTATTAAATTTAATATCACAAAATCAACAAACATTAATTTAATACTTATATTTTAGGAATAAGTATAATGTAGGTTTTTAATGTAAAAATGATCAAAATATTTAAATGGCATAATAGAAAGACATTAAACAAAAATCGATTCCAATTGCCAAAATTTTAATTATATTTTCATAATTTATCTATTATGTCATTAAAATAAATTAATAAAATAATTTAACATTATAAATTATTTAGATGAAAATTTAGATTTCAATTAATGTTTGATATATTTACAATTCATCAAAAAATGATACTTTTTATACAAATACATAATACTAACCATAAGATAATTTTGAAATTAATCATTCAAAAATTAAGTTTATTTGGATAAATATATTTTATTACAGTTGCATTTTTCTAAAGAGATGTTCCATTAAAATACAAAATTTATGCAATTAGAAAAATATAGTTTTTTGTCGGTAAAGATGGATTTGTTCGTACCTTATGAAAAAAAATTAATTTCTCAGGTTTTCTGTATATTAATTAAAAATATTATAAAGAATTATTACAATACAGGTTATATGAAGGGGTGAGATTTTGAGTCTCGTGGTTCCTAGAATAATTTTTTTAAATAAATTAATCTTTTTAATAGAATGAGATTGTGGTTTTCCTTAAAAGTGGAATAACCATTCAATGGGTACTTGGATCAGAATTCTGAGGGCAAAATTGCATTCAGAACAGGTACATTACCTTAGGTGGGGCCTAAAATCTACTAGCACAGGTCAGCCTCAAAATTTATTTTTCATACATTTTAAAGAAAATAAAATAATCTAATACATTATTTTATATATAATTCTTATATAAGGAAGCTAGTATGGTCCAAATACACTCATGTTTTTAGGGTGAAGCAGTCACTTGTAGCTTTGCTAGGGTTTTTGAATCATCAAACACCTAGGAAGAAACATACAGACACGTACATTATATGGATTGTTTTGGATATGAAGTTCCGAACATTGGGTAGATTTTTTTATGGGTTTTTAGATATAACTAACAGACATAAGTGAATTCAATTTAAATGAATGTGTTGATCCTAGGTTGTCAATTTGGGGTTGATTGGATGAAAATAATTTTTTAACAGTTTCAACATCATATATTCGAGATGTGTTTATTGTAGAAGATCAAAGAACATCATCACATGTTGGTTTAATCCCAAAAAATCTATAATACAAATCAACTATAAACTTGGAGTATCAAATTTTTGAGAAATCCAAGGTAAAGGTTCTCATTAGTACTACAAGTATGTGGCCTTGAAATTCAACAAGAACAAAGAAGTTTTAAAATCATCAAATAAAAATCTCAATTAAACAAAATGATAAGACATTAATGGGGGGATAAATAACATCCAATCCAACCCCTTTATACTTCTCTGGATTAGTCCATAAGTGGGATATCCCTCCATTGATGCTATGGTTTCAATGGAATTTGGAAGTAGACTAATGAGGGAGGAATTGAAGAAGTAATAATACTATAAAAAGTAAATGATCACTCCACTGTTGTGTGAATAATTTCACAAGGTTCGGTGTGAATAAATTCACACCATGAGTCAGTGGTATCAATGTGAGATATAAAATAATAGATTAATAGGAATGGAAGAACATTTATTAATAAACTAATATGAATTAAAACAACTTACAATTGAGGAAGAACATTACAAAGGAAAAGTGGCAGCATAATATTACAATGAAAGAAAGCATCCAAGAAAATTAAATCCTACAACACCACCACCATAAATAGGAAATTTTGGAGCCTTCGGTGGATCCATAAATAGTGAATTTTATCTCACTTTATTATGGTAGGCTTATGGTGGTGGAAAGTTTGTGGAACTTTGACTTTTCCACTCATGACCTGATGTGGCTTCCACCATGAATCCACCGAATAGAAGCACCTAAATGAGAATTTATATGGATGAATTAGAGTGGTCCATAGAAGAATAAAATTACTCTCAGTATTTCTACCAATCATCTGTAATGTTTCCTCACAAAATAATATATGGTTCCCAAGATATGTTTAAAATGGTGGTCTATTTTTCTTTGCTGCAGAATCTAGCCCAAACTTTTATCTCAAACATGGGCCGTATAGACGTCCATTCAAATATAAAAATTGGAATTTGAAACTATTTAATTAAATGTTCCCCATGATTTCCTATTTCTTCAGTTGGATTTTCCGAATTATTGGTCTTTTATATTGGCTGCTACAAAAATTTTATTGGGTTGATGTCTGTTTCACTTCACCCATATTGATGTTTTTTCAAGGATAACTTTTGGGGTCTTCTAATGTGAATCTTCAAGTACTATAAAAGTATGAATTGTTACCAATATAATGAGAAACCTGAAAATTAAATTTCAAAATAAAATCAAGATCATTGGGTACATTAAATGATGTTGCAAAATGTACCATGTAATAGTGAATTTTAAAAATCTATTACAATTATAATATGAAATAATGTTCAATGTGTAAGATACACTAAAATGGTGTTTATGAATAATAAATCAAATTGATATTATATATATTAACAATGAATATTAGCCTCATTCATTGGCTTATCACACCCCAACTTGAGTTTAACTAGTCTCGTGGAAAATATATCTCAATAATGTGATATTCATTTTCCCTTTTCAAAAAACAATTTAAAAAAATTATCACAAGCAACACTTATATCGAACAAATATGAAAATCATCAAGATATATTAATAAAAGATAGTTTCATTATAATATCTCAATCCCATGCTCAATCCTTTGATCAAATTCATCGCCATATTTCATCCAATATCAATTAAGTATGAGGATGTGTTGTGTATCTCAATAGACATGGGGAATCGTCTTTATTCAAAAGGGAAATTATGAAAGAACTAGGTGGAATTTCATTTCAATATTAATATGAGTATTAAATTTTTTTATTGAATATTTGTTTGGTTATTTTTCAATTTGTCCATGGTTATTGAAATTGAACTCAATAGAGTCCTCCCCCATAGCGAGACGTTGTTGATGACTCCCAGACTCAAAGACCATAGGGAACCAAGTGAATCCCACATCCTTGGGCATCATCTCAAGTTAACATAGTCAAAAACAAATTCAAATTACCATAATTAGAGATAAAATTTCTAACTCTGAGCCAGAAAACTCTGGAGTCACGATCCCAAGTGATGAAAGCCACACATTAGGTCATTTCATTGCTCTACATGCAAATTTATGGTTTTTTATTTTGTTTATTGAATACTCATATTAGAACTAAAATTATTATCAAACATATGCTATTTTTTAGGGGACCCCATGATCCCAAACTAGAAACCCATATCCATAGGATATGTGCTGTGTTATTTTTTTATTTGGATGAAAATATCAAGGATAATATTTATATTAGACAGCCACACTTTCTGAAATCAATGCTCATGAAATTATACATGAATAAAAGTAAATATTAGGGAATGCTAAATGATTTTATATTTAGTTTCAATGTGGGAAATTTTTATTATCATGTTCAATGTTAATGGAAATTTTCATTTAATTTACATACATTTATTTTCAAATCATTTTTTCACACAAAAGCAAAAAAAAATACAAAAATGCAGTTTTTTTAATATATCTCCCACCCTAACATATAATAACAATGTCTCGAGTGATTGAAGAAATGAAAATTTATAAGGGGTAGAGGTAGATAAGGGAAATTCAAAACGTATATTGAAATATAGGGATCATGGAATGATGTCAACTGGTGGTTGAAGGTGATGTTCTTGTTTCTCCAATTTAGTCCTTTAATATCTGTGTCACTTGTAGAGTTCCCCAGAAGAAAAATGAAAAAACAAACAAAATAAAACAATATATATATATATCTTCATATAATAAAAAAAGTATATATTCCAAAAAATATAGGATAAGTAAGAACTATAAGAAGTACGTCGGTGGTAAGTGTGCACCCCTGTCTCCCTTTATTCCCAGGTTTGATTCCACGCGGCTTCACCAGTTGTGATAGGGTTAGACCCATGACCTTCGATTTGTCCTTTTATATATATATTTTTTAATTATTATTATATTTTTATTTATTTATTTTTGTTTCTATTTTATTCTACAAACACATAAAAATAAAATAAAATAAATTGATGATACATTGTTTTTTTAAATTTTTATGTAAGGTATTACTCAACGATCAAACCACGTGACATGGATGAATATGGCGCTCCCCTTTTATACCCATCCTTACTCATTATACAAGAACACGTCAATGTTCTATATTTTATTTACATATCATAATGAATATTTAATCATATTTGAAAATTAAATATGATTCAAAAAGATTGGAAACATTAAAACCATGGGTTTCCTCCCATGCAATGCTTTTGTTTAACATTTTTAGCCAAACATGGATCCTAAATCTATCAGTTTTTTTCTGGTTCATAGGTTAGCTTAGTAAACTAAAACTATGTTTCATTTTTATTTAATTATTCAATGAATGGTTTTAACCTATGACCATTGAGTTTGAAAATGTAACCACTTGTGGTATATCGAATTTATACTGCCCCATGGGGGTTCACATGATGCACTATGAAAGGACCTGACCATCTAGACCTTAAATTTCATAGGTGTAAATGATGTTTTGAATAATACAAGAGCAGAATGTTTCCTGGTTCAAAATGTTTGACTTTGATATTTTTGGATTGGTAGGCTTGAACTCTAGCTATATTTATCCTTGAATTTTAATGAGCCTCTATCCTAAGTGCCTCATGTTCATTAAGATCTAATTTCTTCTTTTCTTCAGCCAATGAAATGTCAAAATTCATTTTTTAGATTGCCCAAAATTCCTTATGATCAATTTCAACTGGTAAATGGGAAGTGTTTCCATAAACCAACATATGTGGGGACATTCCTAGAATGGTTTTGAATGATGTACGATATGGCCAAAGAGAATCCAAGAGAATCTCATAGAAATATTTCCTATAGGGATTCACATTTTTTTCAATAGTTTTATTCATCTCCCTATTCGATAACTGAGCATGACCACTGGTTTGAAGGTGGTATGTAGTGGAAACATTATCACAAATCCCATAGTTAGACATGAGTGAATAGAATGTACATTTAAAAAAATGGGTTCATCAATCACTGATTATATCCCTAGAAAGTCCAAATCGATAAAATATGTTCTCTTTCAGAAATCGGATCACAACATGATGGTCATTAGACTTGGTGGGAATGTATTCAACCCATTTTGTGTCATAATCAATAGTTAATTGCATCTAGAGGTATCTCTTGGAGTATGGGAAGGGTCACATGAAATCAATTCCCTAATAACCAATGATATCAACGACTAGAATGGGAGTGAGGGGAATTTGATTATTTTTTGTAATGGATCATAATTGTTGACACTGAGGGAAAAATTTTCAGAATTATAAGGAATCATTAGTGAGGTTAGGCCGGTAGAAACCACATTAGAGGACCTTTTAAGTTGTTTTATTTGTGGAAATGTGGCCTCCACATGCCTCTCCATGACAAAATTTTATAATGGACTCATGCTCAAACTCAAGAACACAACTACTAATGATTTAATCAGAACAAAACTGAAAGAGTTAAGGATCATCAAAGACATTGTGTTAGACATCAGAAATAAATTTACTCTTACCTTGGGTTCCTAGGAATTTCTGAATGTCACCCATCACCAAGTGTTTTGTTAAGTCTTCATACCATGGGAAATCACTAACTAAATAGAGGTGCTCATCGAGAAATGAATCAGACACAAAAATGTGATGTGAGTTGTTTTTTAATTCCAACCTAGAGAGGTGATTGACTAAAACATTTTCAACAACCTTTTTATCCTTAATGGTTAAATTGAACTCTTGATGAAGGAGGACCCACCTAATTAATCAAGCCTTACCATCCTGTTTTTGGAAGAGGTATTTTAGTGCAGAATGGTCAGTGAACGCAGTGATAGTGGATCCTGAGAGGTAGGATCTAAAAATTGTTATGGAAAACACAATATGAAGTTACTCATTCTCAGTGGTGGTGTAGTTGATTTTTGCATCATTTAAATATTTTCATTCATAACTAATGACACAACCATTTTTCTCACACTGTATTCATATGACTTCTCCTACAATGATGTCACTCGCATCACACATGAGATCAAAATGATGTTTACCATTTTGAAATAGCATGATAGGTGGGGTGATAAGACCTGACTTGAGAGTGGATAATGATTCCTCAAAGATTTAGGTCCATAAAAATGGAGCATCTTTCACTAATAGAGCTCAAAGTGGTTGAGAGATAGAGCTAAAATTCCTAATGAACCTTTTATAGAAACCAACATGTCCTAAGAATGGCCTCACATTGATGAGATTTTTGGTTGATGGAATGTTACGAATGATGTCAAACATGGATTTAGCAACATCAATCCCACTACATGAGACTAGATGTCCATGGAATAGTCCCACTTTAACCATAAAATTCCATTTTTTCCTTGTTTAGGACTAGATTCATTTCTTCACATATTGACAAGACTCTCTCCACATTCTTTAGACATCCCTCAAATGTATCTCCAAACACAGAGAAGTCATCCATGAAGACTTCTATAAAATATCCTACCAAGTCTGAGAATATTCCAATCACGAACCGCTGTAAGGTTCATGGGGCATTGCATAACTCAAAGATCATGCTTTTGAAAGGAAATGTGTCGAATGGACATGTGAATTTAGTCTTCCCTTTATCCTCTATGGAGACCTCAATTTGATTATACCCTGAGTACCCATCTAAGAAAGTGTAGAAGGTTTCACCTGTGACTCTCTCAAGGACTTGGTCAGTAAATGGTTAGGGGAAACGATCCCTCATGGTAAATGAGTTTGTCTTCCTATAGTCGATGCAGACTCTCCAGCCACTACTCACCCTTGTTGGAAGAATATATCCATCCTTATTGGATATCACTGTGATTCCTACTTTGAGAACATCTTATATTGGGATCACCCACTCACTCCTAGCTATGGGATAGATGATACTAGTTGTTTACAATTTCCAAAGTTCCTTCCTTACTAACTCCATGAGAATAGGATTGCGTCTCCATTGAGGATGACTATATGGCTTTGAATGAGATTCTAGAACAATCATATGTGTCCCAATTAGTAGTCTAATCCCAGGAATATAAGACAAGGTCCAACCAATGGATTTCATATGTTTCATAAGGATATCTAGAAGAATCCTCTCATGATTGGATTAAAGAGAAGAACAAATGACAATAGGATGTGTTTGATTGTCCCCAAGGAATGCATCCGTGAGTGCATCGGGAAGATCCATCAATTCAAGATCAGGTTTGTTCAAGATTTCAGCAAAAGATTAGGATATTTAATCAAGATCAATTTTTTTACTACAGTTTTACATATAATCAAATCCCCATGTGTAGAAGATTCATCAATAAGATTGGTTTGATCAAATTTATGGATGGAAGTTTGATTGGTCTCTGTGAAAGTTGTTTTCTATGAGCTTTCACTGATTTTGGGACCTAAGACTTCATCATAAGAGAAATTTGAAAATGATTCAACCAAGGAGATAAACATCCATCATGTAAACAATGGAAATAAATCTTATCCTGACTTAAACATCCATCAAATATTCCTTTACGTTCTATGGACTCATTATCAATTCTTCCTATCATGTTTACATCATGAATGTACTCATAATCTTCTATTTTTGAGATTGTATTATAGATATGCATGTCTAGGCTCATGTTTCCAAAGGTGATGGTCATGTTCCCATTTCGTACTCGGATAACGAAGATGATTGTTTCCAGGAAAGGATGACTAAGGATGATTGTGGTTTGTTCCTTATTTCCTATGTTTGTGTGGTTTTCAAGGACAATGAAGTCAGTAGGGTAGATTATGTTTTCAACCATTACCAGAACATCCTTTAATGTTCCCTTTTGGAACCCTAATGCTCGAACAGCTAGTTGATGTGTGATAGATGTGTGTTGGAACTCTTTTTGGACTAACTAGATGTACACAGCATAGAGGATGACATTGACACTAGCAACAAGGTCACACATGGACTTGTCAACTTTGTTATCTCCTAATTCAAAATCGATGTAAGGGAAACCCAGGTCTTCCAAATTAGGAGGAATGGTCCCTTGAATGGTGGTACTCACATTAGAAACCCAAAGGGCTTGGTTTTTATGTGATAATTTTCATTTAAAAGTGCAGAGGTCCCTAAGATATTTTGACTATACATGAATGGGTTGAATAGAATCGAGGAGTTGATTGTTTAACTAGACTTGTGAGAATATTTCCCTAAATGTTTCATTCCAATCAGGCTTCATTTTCCCCTTCATGAATTGATGAAATGGTGCATGTTGTGGGGTTATTTTTTGAAGATTTGATTCCTTGACAATGTTATCATGTTTCTTAGTTTTATCATTTGGTTCATTTGAATTTTCATCCGAGTTTGAATCTTCAAATGGGTTCTGAATTAGTTTTTCAGGTTTCTCAATTGATTTCCCACTTCCTAAAAAATCATAGCCTTTAGTTGTTCATGAGTTGTTTTAGTGCAACATGAATCTCACATGACTGTTTTTTTAGGAATGGCTTGGGTAGGCATGGGTGCCTTTATATTTATTATGGTTTGAAGTTCTTGTTTTAGGTAAGAGACTTCCGAGTTCATCCTTTCCCTTTGTTTGCACAATTGTTCTAGTAGGCTTTGTGGAAAAGTTTGGGTTGGTTCTTGAGATGATTGGTTTATCCCATAGAGATATTTTGGAGGTGGGATGGTTTTTTGACAATGTACCAGTGGATGTTGGTATTGGATAGGTTTGGGTTGGAACTAGTTGTGTGTTTGGTAGTTCTGATGGGGTTAAGGATTTTCTCCCTGATGTTGGCTAGGTTATTAGTTATCATTCCAGTGGATGTCTGGGTGGTAATTATACCTTTGGTTGAGGGTGTTTTAGTATTGAGGATTTTTAAAGATCAATGAATTTTCATCCACTAGGTTTCCTTATAAAATAACATATTTGATGGATGAAATGGTTGGGAAGTTGTCTGTCTTATGGTAATGTTTGTCAAATATTGAGCAAATAGGGTCTATAGTTTGGATTTCATGGACATTCCTAAGGCTTATCTATTAAACCTTCCTAGAAAGTTCAGCGAGTTTAGACCTAAGGATTTCCTCATCTCTAAGTGTATGAATTCCATTAGTTTGTTGTGTATTTTTATAAAAATATTAAGTTCCCCATGTTTTGTTTTTTTCAGCAAGGCTTTCCAGATACTCATAAAGATCATTTCAGACCTTGTTTTTAAAAGTTTCATTACATATCATGTTATTGAATTGTTTGTTCCCTTAGATCTGTCACTTCATATAAAATTGAAACATGTTCTAGGAATGAAAACCCATGGTGTGGAACCATTTTTATAGTGTCTTTGAACCTTTCCCATGTTTCATAGAATGACTCTCCCAATTTCTCAAAAAAGTGTTGGATGATCTTTTTAAGTGAAATTGTTTTGAGGTGGGGAATGTAATTTTTGTAGATTTATATTTGTAGATGGTCCCAAGAGTTGATGTATGATGGTCCCAAATTTATTAGCCAATTTTTATCTCGATCCTTTAAAGAAAAAATTAATAGCGTCATCTTAGTTTATTGTAGTTGATTTAGGGGACACATGGTTTCTACAATGTTATTGAACTCCTTAACGTGAAGGTAGGGCATATCGGAGGATGTGGGACGGTGGTTTATGACATAGGGTTTAAATATTTAATTGGAATCTCCTAGAGAATTGTGTCTAATTCATGAAGGGGCATTGGTCTAGGCATGTGTGAGGCAGTCATTCATGGTTTTATCGACTTCATTCCCCATGTTTGGGTCTACCTCATTTTGATTTCCATTTTGGTTCCTACCTAGGTTTATGAGTTGGTTTCTTTGAAGACCTTCCATTGAAATGGGATAATTTGTTGACTCTTGAATATTAATAATATTAGTGTCTAATGGAAAGAGTTACCTTGGTGTACTTGGCTCCCCAACACTAGGACTATCCACCCAAACTAGGCTGTTTGATTGGTCACGAGTGTAGGCGGACATGCGCCAAAAGAAAAAAACAAGAGAGGTAAAAGATAAGATAATTTGGATGAGAATAGAAGAAATTGGGGAGAATATAATGGGAGTTTATATGACTTACTGGGGTCCTGGGAAATCATGCCAAAATTCTGTCTCACCCAAATATACCCATGTTTTTAGTGTTAAGCGGTTTCTTGTAGTGTTGCTTGGGTTGTTGAATCCTCAGAGTCCTAAGAAGTAACCAAAAGAAACATATATTCTATAGATTTTTTGGTTATATGATGTTGCCAACATTGGGTTGATTTTTTGATGGTTTTTAAGATAGAACTAACAAACAAAAGTGAATTCAATTTGAATGAATAGTTTGTTCCAAGGTTATCAATTGGGGTGGATTGGATAAAATTCTTTTTTTTTCAGTTTCAACTTCTTGTATTCAAGATTCGTTTATTCAAGAAGATCCAAATACAACATCACATACTAGTTTAATACCAACAGAATATAATAATTATCACCTATACGCTTGAAGGATAATATTTATGATCACACCAAGGTAATGATTTATATTATCACTTGAAGTATGTGGCCCTGATATTCAACAAGGATAGAGAAGTTTTAAAATCATCAAATAAAAATATAAATTAAAAAAAAAGTTATTATACATTAATAGGGTGATAAATGACATCCAATCCACACCCTTGTGAATCCCTTAGATCAACCCATAAGTGGGATAGCCCTTAATTGATTCTTTGCTTTCAATGGAAGTAGGAAGTAGACTCATGAGGGAGGAGTTTAATAAGTATAAAAACAATAAAAAGAAAATGATCACTCCACCGTTGTGTGAATAGTTTCACATGGTTTGGTGTGAATAAATTCACAACCTAAGGAAATGGTATCAAAGTGAGATAGAGACGAACAAAATAATAAGAAAATAAGAACTATTATTATGAAAATAAGATAAATTAAAACAAATTTCAATTGAGGAAGTACATTACAAAGGAAAACTAGGAGCATAACATTAAAATGAAAGAAATCATAATGAATTATTAAATCATGCAACACCACTGCCTTATATTTCCATTTCAGGAGCCTTGGGTCGAGAATACAATAGTAAAAGTAATCCCACTTTATTATGGTAGTCTTAGGGTGCTGGAAAGCATGTGGAACTTGGACTTTTCCACTCATGACCCAAGGTTGCAGCCTGCTGGAATCCACTGAACAGAAGTGGCTAAATGAGCATCTAGATAGCATAATTAGAGTGGGACATACAAGAATAAAATTGAGCTTAGTATATCTCCCAACCATCTATAATGTTTCAGCCCAAAATATTATATTATTTATGAGATATGTGTCAAATGGTGGGATATTTTTCTAGGTAGTAGAATCTAGGACAAAATTTTATCTCCAAATTGGGATGCCTGGAACTCCATTGAAACATCAGAATTATTTGTTACCACTATTGAATTAAATGTTTCCCATGATTTTCTATATCTGCCGTTCATTTGTCAGAATTATTGGGCATGGTTATTTGCTGCTATAGTAGTTTTATTTGGCTGGTGTCTTGTTCACATCACCCAGAATGTTGTTTGTTCAAGGATAAAATTGGTGGTATTACAATATGAATCTTCAAGTGATAAAAAAGTATTAATTGTTACTAATGTAATGGGAAAAAATAAAATTAAATATAAAAATAAAATCAAGATCATTGGGTACTTTAAATGATATTAAAAATGTACCAGGAATTACTGCATTTTAAGAGAGAATTGCAATTATAATATGAAATAATGTTCATAGTGTAATATACACTAAAAGGGTGTTTATGAATAATAAATCACATGAATATTATATATATTCACATTGATTATTATCCCCATTTAATGGATAATCAGAAAAGATATGTTAATTTGTTTCAAATAACCATGACCCTAGGGTTAGGCTCATAACCCTATAAAACTCCTTGGAATCCATTGGATCTTTGGAGAGGATCCAAACTTGATGTATCCATGACAAAAGCCAATGAACAGAGATGCATGGAATGTTGCACAGTGAGATCAAATCCCACCCAATGACTGATCTCAATCTTCATCAATGATCGAGGTAGGGGTTTTGATGCATTGGTTTATTTTTCCACATTCATCGATTAAACGATAAACACATATCAAAGAATGAATGGATTGATCCGCAGATTGTGCATTCATATAGTAGGATCATTATATCATTCCATTAGGTATTTTGTTTTGGGAATTCGTTTATGATGATATAAAATTGTTATTTTGATTCTATCTAATTAATCCTTCTAATGGGAGAGGAACAACGCTATGATGAATGAGGTTGGAGGTTTGTTCATCAGTTTGATTACTAAATGTCTTCCCCATTTTCCCTATGTCCTTCACATTCTTCATGGGGATACAGAAATTGGATTTTTTTCACACCAACTTCACAACACTATTATCCTAAACTATAGATCAAACATCGTGATGACCCAGCGGAGGTGCGACAGTGATGCCAGACAATAAATCGACATGTATTGAGATAAATTTTTCATCTAATGTTCTTCATGGAGAAGTTTGGGTAGGGTTTTTGGAACCTATTAAAGACCTAAAACATACTGATTTGTCTTCATGGTGTTGAGACGACCTTGAATCGTTAGTTTTACAGGCAAACAAACCACCAGATCAATGATTGTAATATTAATCCAGTCACGGGGAGAAAGACAATGATTATGGAAAATCGTGATCAACACGGCATGTACATGGCATTTAATGGCATGTGGGCCTTAATGGTTAGAGAATAGACTTTCAGAAGGCCGACTGGTGTCACATGGCATGTGAAATGAGTCACATGACATGTGGACCCTTCCCTGATGTTCGACGTGTATCTCATATGATAGAAAGACATGGGGTGGATAAATGGCATATAATCCACCACACGGCTAGACCAGGCAATTTACATGGGTTACCCCATGTACAAGTACATGGGTTACCCCATGTAAAATTACATGGGTTTGAATACATGGGTTGAGGCAGTGTACATACACATGGCTAGTGTACACAGTATCTACCCTGGATAATATTACATGACATGTCGTGCTCTTAAATGTCGTGTGTACCTCCCTCTACATGAAATGTTATTCGACACGAGTTATTGTACATGTCCATTACATGGGGTCATGGGAAAAATTATGTGAACTATCTACACAATGTGTACCATTCTATACATGGATTTATTTTCTTTTCCATCATTCCATGGACATGTTTTATTTGGGTTAGTACCCCCTTGGCTCAGTCCCCTAAAGGTCAAGTATCATTTCTATTGGAAAGAGTTTTATCCATTCAGTAGGACATTCTGGATAGAGTCAAAAACTGTCTGAGTGGCCCAGAGCATGATCCTCAACCCATTCCTGACCCTAGGGACTATTAGTTATCAACTTGAACAATCCTACCGGACATCAATACTCTGCTTAGAAGGTGAGATCAGATGAGTTGTGGTATCCCTCAGGTCCCTGGTAGTTATCCTAATCCATTTATCATGATCTTCTCCCACTCAATAGTGTGTCCTACTGAAATGAGTGTAATCATTCTCTCTCCATATCTATTAGTGCATCTACTTCTCTCATGACATTTCTTAAAGAACATACTTATTGGACATACATCATCAGAGCTAGCAAACTCGGGGATTGAGTTCTCCTAGATGAGTGCTTCATGGACTCTTCATATTGAATAACTACCATGGGTATGTCATCATTATGACTTACCTCTAGACAATGAGACTGGGTTTTTGTGTATGTGTAGATATGTTTCTATAGTTAAATTTTATGTATACATATAATATGTAGAGATTACTGTGCATTTACATTTGGTATTTCGTTGCATTTTTTTAGGTCCTCTAGTAAGTATTGTTATACTCACCCTTGTACGGGATTTTCCCACACGTGTGGTGTCTTGTGTAGATGAGAGGCATTTTGACAATGTCTAGGGTAGAAAAGGAATAGATCAATCTTTCTGAGTTTCCATACATGATGAGGTGTCCCTACATCTATGAGTAGCTGTCACAGAACCTCTTTCTTACTTAGAGGATGGACTTTGTAGCTTGAAAAATAGTTTATTTGGTGGACTTTTATTTTGGCCCATTTTACATTATGTCCATTACTTTCCATTGTACTCTAATGGTTGGGTTTAGTCATATCCATGCCTTATGTTCCTTTTAGTTTCTTTTTTATTTAAATTTCAGATTTGGTGGACATGGAGATGTGTGTGTGTGTCAACATGTACCAAGGAAATGCCTCCCATGTTAGTAATATGCCTAAACGGTTCTAGTTATCCTCCCTTGGACAATTTGAGGTAGGCTTGGGGAGTCGCGACATGATACCCACTGATATGGGTTGTGATAGAAGAATATCAGAGGTGGTAATTTCTACCATATGTCCAAGAGTACATGAGATTGGTTTGGCATAATAGTGTAACATGTTTTGAGTTTGGATTTCAGTTAAGGGACTCTAGTGTTAGTGCGGGTAGCCAACGTATCCATACACCAAGACTCTGATATCCTACATGTCAACTCAGTACATGGAAACACTAGTTGTAGGGAAGTAAAATAATGGTACATGCATCATCCAACAATGGGTTCTGTATTCAATGTCCATCTGTGTAACCTATCTAGATATACTCCTGATCATGGTATATTCTATTTCATTACTTGATGCCTCTAAGATCCATACCAGCTAGGATTTAGCTACTCGATCATGATGATGACTCCCTCAGTGATGAGGCTTCGATACAAGGACCAATTCCTTGGGTGTTACCTCTAGGTGGTGCACCTACTGTACCACCACAAGTGGGGAAACATGTGCTACCTGCAGTACTGACTCACAAAGAGTACAAGTTGAGCATGCTCTATGAGTTTAAGATATAGAGACCCCTTAGGTTCTATAGTGATCACATCCCTCAGGTAGGTGAGGAATGGATTGAGGTTTTTACAAGAGTTTTTTTGTCTAGTGAGGATACTAGTGGACCATATCTTGATCCTACGAGTGACCTTTCTTTGGGATTCAGTGGAACAATGGTGGTTTTTGACCATGAAAACTCATGATGAGGAGACTCTCTTCTAGATAGTGTTTTAGAAACTCTTTATGGAGGATTTAACTTTGGTTACAATGAGAGAAATGTGTATCCTGACCCTTATTTAGCTCTAGCGGGGCTGTTTAATGATGGATGACTATTCATCAGGTTCACCAATCTCTCTAGGTACTCGATGGATATGGTTCATGATGAGTACATCAGAGCTCAAACCTTCGAGCGAGTTCTACAAAAATAAATCTTGGATAGTGTCATTCCTATTTGAATTTGGACTTATGCAAGAGTGATCTAGTCATTATTTGTGGTCAAGTGCTTCTTGGCGGTGCAGAGATAGCCAGTGTTAGTCAGCAGTAGGCTGACATGTTGAGATCCCTCAGCAATACGGACCCAAACTCAAACACAAGTATTAGGATTTGGGGGACATCAAAAGAGAACCCATGATTTGTGATTTGCAGTCGAGGGCCCTCAATCTGGATCCAACTAGCTGAGGGAGAGAAGATGATACTTCTACAACAGTAAAGGACATCTCGCAAGAGACTTTTCTAGACCGTCAAGATGTTGACAGGGAGGTGGTGAACAAACCACCAAGAATGTTGTAGAGAGTGGAATAGGAAGACCCTCTAGGATGTGGATGTGGAAGAGGAGAAGGGAGAGCTGTAGGAGGTGGAAGTGGATTTAACATACTTCCACCACCATCCCTTAGAGGTCCGAACTAGGCTTAGGGAGCTTGGTTAAATGTGTAGGGACACTTACATGTGGTTGAGGTATACAACACGTGAAGTCTAGGGATGATATGATGTATGAAATTTTTCTTTTCTACATTAGCTATCATACATAAATATAAAGGTTTCAATCATTCCTTTATCACCACATGTCATGTGTGAAACATTGAGATTCCAATTGAGCCTTTAATAGAAACATTCTATTTTGAGACACCAACGGAGGAGACCAGATGATCATGCATCTTTGATGACATTGTGATCTTATCCTTGGAGTTGAGAGTTTATGGTTGGACCTCTTGGTGACTTTATCAAGGTTTTATGACATGATTCTCTAGATGGATTGGTTATCTTTGGTCCATGTCCATATTTATTGATTTTGTGGAGGAGTGGGGTGTGTCTACAGTGAAGAAACACATTTATCCATTGTAAGTTAAAAATAATCTCATGAAACATAGAATGGGATCATGCATAGGAGGGTGCAACCGATCACTAATGAGTTGGATTGTCTTACCCTCAGAGCAGTAGATGTTGTGAGATTTTTGTATCTATGTGTAGTGGAAGTGTACATAGACATATTTCCAAAAGATGTTCCAAGATTACCTCCACGCTAAGAGATATACATCTACATCAACATACACCCTGGGATGGCACTGATATCCTCATTAGTTTATCAGATGGTTCCTACAAAATTTTTGAGCTAAGGGAGCAGTTAGATGATTTTTAGGGGAAAGGCTTCATGAGACCTAGTGTTTCACACTATGTGATCCAAGTTCATTTTTCCAAGAAGGTATATGAGATTTTTCGGTTGTGGGTGGACAAATGATACCAGAATTAGGTAACAGGGAAGAACAAGTATCTACTACTAATAATGGAATACCTCTTTTATCAACTGAGTTGGGAGCGATGGTTCTCAAAATTTAACCATCAATCATGTTACCACTAGTCATGAGTATGATACGAGGATATATCAAATATGGATTTCAGATGTAGCTAAGATGTCAATGAGTACTTGATGATTCATTTCAACATGGCTAACACCCCCACAATGATCATGGGACTCAGGAACCAGATATTCAAGTCGTACATAGACTAGTTCATAGTAGTATTCATCGATGACATCCTTCTGTACCCAGCATCCGAGGTGGAGAATGTGAGACACAGGTAGATGGTTCTAGATGTACTCTGAGAAGACCAGCTTAATGGGATGTTCTTGAAGTTGTCGTTCTATATATAAGAGCTCCACTTTCTAGGACATATTATCTGAGTAAATGGAGTAGTAGTGGACCCAACCATGGTCAAAGTAGTATTATCATGGGAGCCACCCTGGAGTGTGAGTGAGGGGTGGAGCTTCTTTGGGCTAGCAAAACACTAACAGTAGATTATCCATATTTTTCCTAGTTATCAACACCAATGACATCCCTGACCTAAAAGGGGAAGCCTTTCGAATGGACGGATATGTTCCAGAGGGATCTCAAGCAGTTGAGTAGATTTTGACGAGAACATTGATCTTGAGATTTCTAAAAGATGATGTACAATATGTAGTTTTTCACGACACCTCAGGGATTGAGATTGACTGTCTCTTGATGTAGTGGACGGATGTATTTTCTTTTGGGTCACACCAGCTAAGACAATAGAATCTAAATTATGAGACCAATGATCTATAGTTGGGAATGGAAGTATTTTCATTGAAGATGTGGAAACTCTACGTGATAGGAGAACGGTTTATCATCCACTCAAACCATAAGAGCCTCAAGTACATCTTCTCACAAAAAGATCTAAATATGAGGTAGTGGGGATCACTATAGTTACTCCTGGACTATGACTTCATGATATTCAATACTCATTGTAATGGGAATGATGTAGATGATCCTCTCAATATGAGATCGAGTTCACAGTTGTTGAGTGACGCGTCAAATTACTTTGCCTCGGTACCGATATCTTTCAACGATGGAGATAATGAACCTTATATATAATCTATGGTTTCCAAACCTCTATTATTATGATCAGTCAAGGGGGAAGAGCTGGGGGATGTCAACTGTGAGATTTTATGTGCTCAGTTATCTGCAGGACATGCTCGATAAAGATATTTGAAAGGTGGTGAGTACATTTTTCATTTTAGAGGTCACATAGTATTGACAGTGTCATTGCAGTTAGATGTTCAGAGAGTGTTTCATAAATACCCCTTGGTGGTACATCATGTGGTGGGAAAAATTTCTAGGACCGTTGAAGTTAGTTCTTGTGGGAAGGAATATAGAAATAAGTAGCAGAGTTTGTTTCTCAATTTCATGTGTTCCAACATGTGAATTCTTAGTACTAGATGCCAGTAGGTTTATCTCAACCCTTGGATGTTTTGGAATATAAGTGGGATGGAATGTCGATGGGCTTTGTGAAAGGATTACCACAAATGTCCAGGGTACAAGATTCCTTCTGGGTGATCATTGACCGACTCACCATGTTGGCCAACAACCTTGATATCATGGAGAAGAGTAATATAGAGATCCAGGGACACCACTACATGCAAGAGATAGTTTGGATTCATGTAGTTCATTTGGTGATATTCTCATATCATGATGCTTATTTCACATATTGTTTGTCGAAGGGATTGTTAGAGGCTTCTGGGACTCATCTACGCTTGATCACAACATTCCATCCCGAAATAGATGGTAAGATGGGGATAATAATTTGGATTCTAAAGGATATCTGTTGGGCCTATATCATAACTATTGGTCATAGTTCGGAGTACCACCTACCAATGGTGTATTTCTTGTAAAACAACAGTTACCACTACACCATATGTATGGCACTGTCTAAGGGTTTTAATTGGAGAATCTTTTGGTAACCGCTTTTCTAGACCGACCCTGAATAGTCCACACTCGTGGGTCCCGAGTTGGTGTTAGCTATCACCGAGAAGGTGAAGATCACCCAAGAGTGGATGATGACTGTACAGAGCCAGTAGAAGTCTTATGTTTACATGCGGTGAATATTTATGGAGTATGAAGTGGGAGACCATATCACCTTCGGTTCTCACCTCGATGAGGGTTTCAGTTATTGGTCAGGGTGGTAAGTTATCTCCATGGTTCACAAACCCTTTTTAGATACACCGTAATGTTGGTAAGTTGTCATACCCCCTAGCTCAAAAAATTTAGTTGCACTTGGTGCATGATGTATTCCACATGTCACAGCTGAGGAGTTACGTGCATCACCCATCACACATCATTCATTTAGGCGAGCTGGACATCGAGTATAGAGAAACCATCATAGTGTACACAGTGGAGATCAAGGATTTATAGGAGAGGATCGTTCATGGTGATTTATTCCATTGGTGCTTGTTTTATGGTATTACAACAACCATCACGAGAGTACGTGGTAGCTAGAGACTCAGATTCGTGTGTAGTACCCACTTTTGAATGAGTAGCCTTTGGTTTTGGTTTTTTGGGGACATAATATCCTTAAGGTGTGGGTAATGTAATGTCACATGTTTTTTGTGTATTATTTTAATATTTTATATGGAATTATTAAGTGACTGGGAATTGTGAGGATGTGTGATTCTGAAGCTCGGGTTCTAGGAATAAATGATTTAAATAAATTAATATTTTAAATATAATGTTAGAGCGGTTTTTCAGAAAATGTGGGATAACTAATAAATGGATTCTTGGATCATAAATCTAAGGGAACCATTGCATTCAGATCGACAAAATTACCTTAGGTGGGGCCTATCATTGACAGGAATATGATGGCTACAAATGATATTTTTTAGATGTTTTAATGGAAATAAAATAAATTAATAAATTGTTTTATTTGTAATTTTTCCATAACTAAACGACACATTATTTTGTTTTAAATAATCAAGAGCCTATAGTTAGTTTCAAAACCCAGAAAACTCCCTGGAATCCTCAATAGATTTGGAGAGGAACCACCCTTGGATAATCTTTGTCCAACGACGATGAACAATGATTCGTGGATCATTGTAGAGAGAGATGGAATCTGAATTGACAACTGACCTCTCACTTCATCGATGATCATGGAAGGGGTTTTATTGGTTTGAATTATTTTTCCTTGTTCATTGATTAAATGAAGAATTTGGATCATCTCAAAAATAGGTTGATTAGTTGATCATTCATTCTAACTAATGAATCATTATCTCTTTTTTTTGGTGTTTTCTATTTTGGGAATGGATTTATGATGATCTCAAATTTCTATTTTGGATTCTATCTGTTTAATCCTATTAATAGGAGATGATAAAAGTCATGAAGAATGATTTTAGTAGAACACTCCTCAATTTTATTATATAATTTCTTCCCTCTTGGCCTAGAATTATTCACGATCTTCACAAGGCTACAGAAAACATATCATTGTGCACCCGTTTCACAACTCAACAATCTAAAACTGCTGATTGGATGTCATGTCAACCTATCGGAGGAGAAAAGGTGTTAGAGGACTACAAATCAACTCTGTTTGATAGATAATGTTCTTCAAATGCTCTTCATGTAGATGATAGAGTACGGTTTTAATAAATGATTGAATGCCCGAATCATACTTATTCAGCTTCACGGTACTGAGATGACAATGCTTGATTAGATTCAGGGCCAATAGACCACCAGATAATTGATTGGAATGTTGTATGAGGAACATAGAGGAAGGTGACGATTTTGTAAAATCAGGATCAACATGACATATAATCCGGATTACACAGCATGTGGTCCCCACTGGTTAGTGGCTAATGTTTTATAAGGCTGAAAAGTGTCACACAGTGTGTGAACTGAGTCACATTGCAAATAGACCTATCCATGATGGTCGGTTTGTATCGTGGATGATACCCATACATGGGGAGAAGTAAAATACATGTACTCCACCACATGGCCAGACCAAGCATGTTGGGCATGTTACCCCATGTACCGGTACACAGGTATGAATACACGGGTTGAAGACATGGACATGCACATGGAAAACATACATGGTTTCTTCCATGGGTATGTGAACATGGTGTTTCATGCTCATACAATTTGTTTATACCTCACTTTACATGACATGCACTTTGATACGGGTCATTTTACCTAGGTAGTACCCAAGGTCATAGGACCCAACATGTGACCATTCTACATGTGGTGTACCACTCTGTACATGGTTTTATTTTTTTCTCCATTCCTTAGAAATGTTCTGTTTTGGTTAGGGTTCCCTTTGTTCATTCCCCTGAAAGACGGGTATTGTTTTAATTTGAAGGAGTATGATATCTTCAACTACACATTCTAGATAGAGTCAAAATCCCTCTAAGATGACCAGAGTGAGATCTTCATCCCATTCGTGATCCTAGGTATAGTTAGGTATTGACATGAACAATCATATAGTACACTGATCATCTACTTAGAATGTGATTCTGGTTGAGTCATGGTATCTACCGAGGCCCTGGTAGTGATCCTAATCGGTGTATTCTAATCTTTCCCCACTGAAGAGTGTGCCCCCCCAAAATGAGTGTTACTATTATCTCTTTAGATCTATCAGTACATCTATCTATCTCGAGACACTTCCCAAGGATCATATTTCTCCGACGCACATCATCAGAGCTATCAGACTCATGGAGTGAGATCTTCCTGATGAGTGGTTCACTGAATCTTCTTGAATGAATCCGAAGAATCGGTATGTGGTCGATGTAACTTACCTCCAGACTACATGATTGGATTTTCAAATATATATTGATATATTTCTCCAGTTATATTTTATGTAGTCTTATACTGTGTAGAGTTGAATTTTCTATTACATTGTGTATTTCATTGTGGTATTTTCGGTCCTCTAATAGATTTTGTTATACTCACCCATGCACTGGATATTCCCACATGTGTCCTGTCATGTGCTAATGAGAATCCTTTTGATGGATACTTGGGTGGACTATGACCAGACTGAGCTTTGTGAGATTCTTTATTGGATGAATATTTCTTATGGCTATGAGAAGCAGTCATTGTGCTTCATTCTTTCTTATAGGTCGGAATTTGTAGTGTGAAGGATCTTTATTATGGTGGGATTTAATTCTAGAACAGTTTACTTTCTCCACATTACATTTCTTTTTAACATGTTGGTTGGGTTTAGTTGTATCCAAAAATTTTGTTCCTTAGAGTTTTTTATCTACATTTTAGTATTGTGGGATTGGAGATGTCTGTGTCTGTACAAGTACCTATGAAATGCCTCCAATGTTTGTAATATTCCTACTCATTGATAATCACCAGCCCATGGCCTATTGGAGGCGGTATTGGGGAGTCATGGAATAATCCCCCCTTGGATGGGTCATCATAGTGTGGTATCACTGGTAGTCAATTCTTCCATTGTAAAAAGAGTCTATGATATTGGATTTTAGAAATAGGGTTAATGGTTTTGAGTTTAGTTGTCAGGCCAAGGACACAAGTGTTGGTGCGGGTAACCGACAAATCCATACCCTAAGAATATGATAACCTTTTTTCAACTTGATACATGAAAACACTTGTTGAGGGGAAATAAAATAATCGTACATTAATAATATACTAATGGGTAGTGATTCCCCAATTCTTTTTGTCAACTATTCATATATACTTTTGACCATGGTACATCTTGTTTCTTAACTAGATGCCTCTGTGACACATACCCATCAGGATTCACCAGCTGAATCACAAGGATTACCCCCTCAGTAATGTGGCTTCAATATTGGGACAAATTTCCCAATCATTATATCCAAGTGGTGCACCTGTTATACCACCACCAATGGGGAAACATGTGTTACATACAGTACTGATAGATGAGGACTGTGGGCTGAGTGTGCTGCATCAGTTTTAGAGATAGAGGCCCCTCAGTATCCAAGGCAAGATCGAACCTCAGGAGGCTGAGGACTGGCATGAGGTGGTGACTAGAGTTTTCCATCTAGTGAGGTCACCAGCGGAACATATTTATCCTATGAGAGAGACTTTTTTATGGTTTGGTGGGATGATGGTGGATTTTGACAATCCAAACTCACCACAAGGAGACGCATTCTTGGACAAAGCTCAAGAAACTCTTTAGGGAGGAGTTCTCTCCAGTTATACTTCCAGTAGTGTGCTTCTAGGTGCTTCTTCAGCTCTAGAAGGGTTGTGTAATGGTGGTTGATTATTCATTGATATTCACAAACCATGCATGGTACTTTATGGATATGGTCATGGATGAGTACATCAGATCTTGGACTTTCAAACGAGGTCTACAATGGGACATCCATGATAGTTTCATGCCTATTTCCATGTAGACTTATGCAAGAGTGATCGAGTGAGATTTGTAGTTCGTGAGAATCATGGCTAAGAAAATAAATCCAATGGAAGTCAGCATCATGCTGATAGGTGTATAGACCTTGGCATCAGGTAGTCAATGTTAGAAATTGGGATCATGACAATGGGAGACATCACAACATGACCCAAGATAGTGGATTTGCAGTCTAGGTCTCTTAGGGTAGATCAAATAAACCTAGGGAGACACTATTCTACTTGTGTGATGGAAGAGGACATCTCACAAGAGACCATCATGTCTGTCAAGATAATGATTGGAGCTGGTGGATAGATCATTGAGGTAGAGGCATAGAGTGGAGCAGGAAGAACCGCCAGGAAATAGATGTGGTAGAGGAGAAGGGAGAGCTACATGAGGTGAGATATAATTTAACCGACTTCCACCACCATCCTTAGGTTGTCCACACTAGGCATAGGGTGCTAGGGGACAAGGGAAGAGGTACTTACATGCGGTCAAAGTGTTTGAGTTTGGGACTCCATGGATGATCCAAGTTATGATCTATGTCTTTTCTACCATATATTCCATATACTTATAGACACATGTTCCGGTAATTCTTTCCTTACCACGTGTCTTGTTCAAAAACATGTGATTTTGGTAGAGCCATTGACTCATCTTTTCTGCTTGGATACACCTACTGAAGGAGATTCAATGATCACACATCATTGCAGGCATTGTGATCTTACCCTTGGAGGAAAGGGTTTCAGGTGGATCATCTTGGTGGCATCATTGAGGCCTTACATATTTATTCTCAGTTTGGATTGGTTATCTTCATCCAATGCACAATTTTTCTACATTAGGTGAAGAGTGTGGTGTTTTTGTAATAAAGAAATCAATTTTTCTTTTATTGGTGAAAAGGAATCCCAGACATAACAGAATGGACTATTTCATAGAAGGGTGCAACCAATCACTCGTGAGTTGGCTATCCTTACCTTAAGAGTAGAATATGTAGTGAGTTTCAGTTTCTTGGGTAGTAGAGGACTACGATGAAGCCTTTATAGAAAAAGTTCTGGGATTACCTCCCCACTGAGGGAGAAAATTTTTCACTGAATTTCACCCTGACAGATAATGATATCATCATCATCTTATCAGATGGCTCCCATAGAACATCATGAGATGAAAATGCAATTGGAATATTTCTTGTGGAAATGGTTTGTGAGATGTAGTGTTTCACCCTAGGTGGTCCCAGATCTTTTTTCCCTGAAGGTAGACTAATGTTTGAGATTGTAAGTCAAATACTATTCCTGAATCAAATAACATTGAAAAACATGTATCCACTATGAAGAATCTATGACCACTTCGATCAAATGAGAGAGGCTCGATGGTTCTCAAAGGATTACCATCGATTTGGTTACCACCAGTTATGAGTACAAGATGAGGATATATCAATGATAGATTTCCAATGCCTCTATAGCCACTATGAGTAATTGGTGATGCCTTTGGTCATGAATAATGCCACCATATTGTTAAATGGACCTATGAGATAGATCTTTTAGTCGTACTTAGATGACTTCATATCATCCTTCATCAACAACATCCTTGTGTATTCAGCATTAGTGGAGGAGCACGAGAGACACCTGCAAATCATTGTAGACGTACTTTGAGAGCACCATATTTATGTGAATCTCTAAAATTGAATGTTCTGGATACCGAAGGTCCACATTCTGTGCATTTTATCATAGCGAGTGGAGTATCATTCCACCCAGCAAAGGCTGAGGTGGTATTGGCATGGGAACCACCCCAGAGTGTGATTGATGTACAAGGAATCCATGGGATGGAATGATAATATAAGGGGTTTATTCCTGATTTCTCAAGGGTTTCTCTTACAGTGACAACCTTAACCCAAAAGGGGCAGTCTTTCTTATGGATAGAGATGATCTGATTGGTTTTCCTATAATTGAGACAATGTTCTAATTGTGAATTGATCTTGATATTGCTGAAAGAGGGTGTCGAGTACGTAGTTTTCTTACGACGCATTAGGGACCAGGCATAGTTGTGTCTTGATGCAGACGCGAGAAGTTAATACTTATGGTTCATGCAATCTAAGACCAAAAAATTATAACTATGTAACCCAAGATGTTGAGTTGGTAGTGGTAGTTTTCACATTGAAGATCTGCAGGCACGTCCTGATGGGTGAATGATTTATCGACTACTCTAACCATAAGAGTCTCATGTATATCTTCTCACAAAAAATATGAATCTATGGTAGTGGTCATGGCTATAGTACCTCCAAGACTATGATTTCGAGATCATCTATAATCCTATGAAGGGGAACGTTGTGGTAGATGCTCTTAGTAGGAGAATGAGTTCGTATCTACTAAGTGATCCATTGTAGTGGTTGGCCTCTCTATAATTATCTTTCATTGATAGAGATGATGTAGCTTATTTACAGTTGATGGTTTCCACCCCTACATTATTATCGTGAATCAGGGGGTAGAACCAGGGGATTTAAACTGCAAGACATTGTGTTCTTAGTTTTCCCCAGGACATTCTCTTGATGGATATTCATAAGGTGGAGATCACATAGTAATTTTCAGAGGATGCGCAATAGTTCCAGTGGCATGGTGGGAGGTGCTTCTAATATAGATTCATAAATCACCCTTTGGGGTACATCCTATAGTGGTAAAAATATACTAGGGCCTCTGACGATTGATCTAGTGGGATGGTATGAAGAAGGCAGTGGAAAAGTCTGTTTCTCAATGCCTTGCGTCCCTGCAGGTGAAGGATGAGCACTAGATGCCAGTAGGGTTATCTTAACACCAAGAACTTCCATAATGGAAGTGGGATAGAATATTTATGGCCTTTATGATGGGATTACCTCATACGTCCAGGGGCAATGATTCCATTTGGGTGATCATTGACCGACTCACTAAGTTGTCCCACTTCCTAACTTTCTTGACATAGAGTTCAATATAGAACATGGGAAGCCTCTACATGCTAGAGATATTTCATCATCATGGTGTTCTTTTGGAGATAGTCTCAGATCTTGGTTGTCATTTCACATCCCAATTTTTAGAAAGAATTTCAGGAGGAGATTGGGACTCAACTACGCTTGAGCACATCGTTCCATCCCTTGAATGATGTTCTAATGTGGATAACCATTCAAGTTCTAGAGTATGTGATTTGGGACAATATCCTAGTCTTTGTTCACAATTGGGAGGACAACATACCAAAGGGGGAGTTCATGAACAAAAACAGCTACCACTCCCCCATCAGTATAGAACTGTTTGAGGATTTATATGGGAGATCTTGTTGGTCACTGCTTTGTTTGACCAACCCTGAAGAGTAAGCACTCACGGGTGAAGAATTGGTGCGAGCTACCACTGAGAAGAGATAGATCATCCAAGAGTTGATGAAGATTGAATACATATGGAAGATGTTTTATGGTAACTGACGGTGGAGACCTCTATATTTCAAAGAGGGAGAGTATGTCTTCCTTCAGGTCTCAACTCGATGAGGGTTTTGGATATTTGGTCGGGGAAAGATGTTATATATGAGGTTCATCAACCCCTTACAGATACTGTATAGATTTGGTGTACCTCCTAGTTCTACCATCACCATTTCTCTGAGTGCACGATGTATTCCACATGTCGCAAATAAAGAGGTTTCTACATGACCCATCATACATCATCGACTAGGTCAAACTGGACAACTAGGATGGAAATTCCTTCATAGATTACCCAGTGGTGATCGAGTATTGATATGAGAGGATCCTTCATGGGTGAGTGATTTCTTTTTTGTGGGTCCAATGGCAGCCTGATAACCTTCAAGAGATCATGAGGCAGTATGAGGCTCATACTTGTGTGAGGTTCTTAGTTCTGTTTGAGTAGCCTTTTGTTATGTATTTTTGGGGATGTAAAAGATTTATTATGGGGGTTTTCTAATGTCTCGTATTTTCCATGTATTATATTACTATATTATATGGAATTATTTTGAAACCATGCTTTGTGAAAGTGTGATATTTCGAGGCCTTGGGTGCCCTGAATAAATGATTTAAATAAAAAAAATTAATAGCATGCTTGATTACTTTTTTAGAATAAGAGGATAACTTTTAAATAAATTCCTAGATCAGAAATCTAATGGTACCATTGAATTTAGAGTAGTGACTTTTCCTTATGTGGGGCATAACATCAACCAGAACAGGAAAACTGCATGCCATAGTTTTATTACATTTTAAAGGAAATAAAATAAATTATTAATTTATTTAATTTTTAACAATTGAAAAATGCACTGATGTGTTATTTTTTTAAATATGTAGGATCCCACGTTTTGACTCGTGACCTTATAAAACTCCCTAGAATCCTCTAGAGATTTGAAGAGGATCCACCTTAGAAAATTCTTGATGAAAACCAATGAATGAAGAAGCGTGGATCATTGGGCAATGGGGTTAAATAACTAATAATGACCAATCTCTATATTCATCGACGATGGAGGTAGGTGTTTTGTTTCGTTGGTTTATTTTTCCTCATTCTTTGATTAAAAGATGAACGTGGATCAACTGATGAACAGGTTGATCCGTGGATCGTGTGTTCTTATTGGACGGTAATTATCTATTTACTTTGGGAATTATTGTTTTGGTAATTGATTTATAATGATCTTGAATTTGTATTTTGGATTCTCTCAATTTATTCCTAGTAATGAGAGAGGATAAAAGTAGTGACGAATGATGGCGGAGGTTCGTTCCTCAATCTGTTTATTTAATTTCTTCCTCCTTTGTCCCGCATTCTTCCCGTTCTTCATGGTGCAATAGCCAATGGATCGTTACACACCAATTTCGCAATGTAGAAATTCCAAACCGATGATCGGACATCATGATGACCAAGATGAGGTGAAAAGACACTAAATGGTGACAAATCAACTCAAATTGGGAGAAATTAATCTTCGATAGTTTTTTGTGTTGATAGTCGGTAGGCTTTTCAGAACATATTAAAGGCCTCAAAAAGGTCGATTTGGATTCACTGTGTTGAGATGACCTTGAATCATCACATTCAAGGTGGAATGATATCCAAATAAAAGATCAGAATATTTGTTGAGGTGCGTGGATGATGACAGCGATTCTGGAAAATCACGATCGAAGAGTGTGTACTCTGAATTACATGATGTGTGACCAATGTCACATGGCGTGTGGACCTTTCCCCGAGGGTCGGTGTGTATATCAGATTATACCTAAACACAAGGTGGATTACATGGCATATACACCACAACATGGATAGACCAGGCCAGTTACACGAGTTACCCCATGTACTAGTACACGGTTTTGAATACAGTAGATGAAGTCGTGTACATGCACATGGCCAACATACATGGAGTCTTCCATAAATAATGGAACTTGATGTATTTTTATATTACATTTCATGTATACCTCCCTCTAAATAACATTCTCTATGACATGTGTCAGTTTGCACAGGCTATACTGAGGGTCATAGGACACTATGTGTGACCTTTCTACACACCATGTAACTTTCGATACATGGATTTATTTTCTTTACCACCATTCCTTGGAAAAGTTCAATTAGGGTTCATTCCCCCTTTTCAAGTTCCTCTAATGTTCAGGTATCAATTATATCCATAAGAGTATGATCGCTTTAGTGGGACCTTCTGGACAAGTTCAGAATCCCTCTAAGAGGCCCGGAGCGTAATCTTATACCCATTCTAGACACTAGGAAGGGTCAGGTATCAACTTGATAAATCCTATCAGACATTGATACTCTACTTTGGAGGTGATTATTGATGATTTATATTATCTAAAAAGGCCCTGTATGTGATCATCATTCATGTATCATGGTTTTTTCCCACATAGTAGTGTGTTCTCCAAAAATGAGTATACCTATTCTTTCTTCAGATCTATCGGTGCATCTATATCTTTCAAGAATCTTACCGAAAAAACATAAATCTTATATGAACATCATCAAATCTATCATACACATTTTGTGAGTACTCACAGATCAGTGTTTTTTGGAATCTTCAGACAGAATCCCTATCATGGGTATGAAATCGATGTGACTTACCTATAGACTATGGTTCTAGGTTTTCAAGAATATCTAGATATGTCTCTCTAGTTATATGTCTTGTAGACAAATAATCTGTAGAGATGACTATGACATTACTTTGTGTATTACATTTTGGTTTCAGGGACCTATACTAAGTATAGTTATACTCACCCCTACATGGGCTTTTTCCACACATGTTGTTTCTTATGAAGATGACCAACCTTTTGACGAAGTCCAGGGTATATGAGAACCAAACTGATCTTTCTGAGATTCCTTACAGGTCAATGAGTATATTCGACTATGATAATCACTCACAGTATATCTTTAATTCTAATTGGATAGAGTTTTTAATTTTTATACTCTTTCTTTTAGTGGGCTTTTATTCTGGCACAGTTTACTACCCACACATTACTTGCTATTGTAATCTGTTGGATGGGTTTAGTCATGTGATGAATTTTGTTCCACAGTTATCATTTCATTAAATTTTATCTTTTGTGGGCATGGAGATGTTTGTGTTTGTATAGGTACCCAGGAAATGCCTCCCATGTTAGTAACATTCCAATTAAGTGCTAGTCACCAGCCCCTATCCATTTGGAGGCAGGCTTAGGGAGTCACGACATAGGCCCCACTAGAAAGGGTCGTGAAAAAAATATATTTGATTAATGTAAAAACATTTAATTAATTATATAATACAGATATTTCATTTAGATTCATTAAATAATATTTATTAACATAAATAATTAATACACATCACCTTTTGGCATATAAAATTAGTTCATTATGAATTCATTTTTTTACATTCAGTTTGTTTTTATATTAATTGGTAATTGATTTATTCAAAATTATATATTCTAAAAATAGGTAATACTATTAATAAACACTAATTCATCTATTATGAGGTATGTTTCATTTGGAATATTAATTTTAATAGTATTCCATAAAACTCGGTCAACTGGGTAACACAATCTATCGAAGAAATTCACTGTTGTGTGCAATGCATGCTAACTCGGTATTGAGTTCATTTCATGTTATATAATATATTAAGTTTTTGTTAAATACATAATATATTAAAAAATTCCATGATGTTATATTGACTTCTATCCTCAGTATATCATTACACACTTGCTATAAAATAAAATATCCTTATTTTTTAATTTAGGTGTATTAAATCCATATTCATGTTGGGGTTCTAAGACATTATATGAAGAGGGAGCCCTAATACAAATAATTTAACGGGTTGAGACCTATTCTAGATCATGGGTGATCTTGATACACTTATATGAATGTTTTTCCCCATTATGGATCATGAAAAATGGGTGATCCAGATATAGAATATATGAATGATTCACCCCATTATATCGCTTTAATAAATTTTGTAATTATTGTGTTCTCTAGAGAATTAAATTGGACATCAGATGTACGGTCATTCCAATTTATAAGGGTTTTATAAGGGTTGTGTAATGGTTTTTAGGTTTTATAATATGATTTTATAGGATATGAAAATGTTTTATCTATATTTTCTCAAGGTTTTTGAGGTTTCAATTGATCAAGATAAATATCACATGGCTCATGATTATTGATTAGTATGATTATTTATACTTTTTAATCATTATTATTTTGTTTTCATGTTTGATTGTAATGGTATTTATCAGTATGAATATTCTTATGTTATAATAATGAATTTGATTATTTTAGCAAACTCGTATACTCTTTTTTCCTAACTGGTCACATTCATTTGTTAATTATTATGTTTTCCCTTACTGAGAATTTTATCTCATTTTATTTTACGTTCAAATCTCATTATTTAATAAATAATGAGGGTAAGAGAATTAATTTTTTAATTTATTTCATATTGAAGATCATAATGACTTAATGTCAATTAATAGAAGTTGGGTTCAATGATAAAAATTATATTTCAAATGTATGGGTGTTATTTACGTAGAGTGTTTTCCAATTTATCTAAAGCACTAAAACTAAATGGACCATTATAATTTATTGTATCTAAATTTTTATTTTGATATTTAATGTATATGTATGAATAAATTGGACTAAAATGTCATCATAATAGTTTAAAAATGAATGGTTTATGATTTTAGCACATGATCTAGAAGTGTATGTTCTAGAATGTTATATTTGGTGTCAAACTAAAGGTAAAGAAATTTTTTGAATATTATGATGTTATCATGTGATTTAATCTTAAGAGTTATGAATTCCACCATAGGTAAATAAGTATATGGATGATCCTAAGATAAAAATCCTGCAAAACCCTTTGAGGATTGAAGAATTACAATCCTAAGGTGATTGATGATTTTTTTAAAACTATTTAATAGGTTTATTTTTATTTTTAATGCTATGGTTTTACAAGAAGTATGCATTAAATTATTGTGAAAATGACATTTAAGGTACTTATAACTATTAGGTTTTATATGATCATTTATATTTACAAGAAATGATTTATAATATAAATAACAATGGGATTGAGAATTGATTTGGTTACTTTGTGTATAAGGGTACATAAAAATAAGATCACCATATTTTGGGATTAAAATATAAATGGTATGAGATAACCATTGACATTGAAATGATCTATAATTTTGTGGTAATTGTGGTTATTTAGGATATAGGGTTGTAGAATGATTATAGTTTCTCTATTCGTTATTACCATTGCATTTCCAATATTTTTGTATCTTATGATGGATTATTCATTTTTTAATTATTATTTATTTTTATAAACATTATTGGATTTGGATAATGTTTAATTAATATAATATTATCTTTATATAATTTTTATCATTATTTTCCCTTAATATTTTAATTTCAGACCATTGGGAAAGAAAATTTATCTTGAATACATATCCTTGGTTGAAAAAATATGAGGTTATCATGGATGTATTTGAAAGGATGAAATTATACTTAGGATCGTTTAAATATTTATATATTCACTTAGTCTAGATGGTATGTGAATTCCTAAACACTTGTGATGGGATATTGAAATTAAAAATTTATCCTACTATCTTAATTTTTAATGAATGGATGGACTTTTCAATCCTCACAAATTTATGGTTTTTAGGCCCTTAACAATATATTTTTAATTTATTTTCATATGATTAACATAAATCACTATGTATAATTATGTATTCATGTATTACATTCTCATATATATTATCCTATTTGGAGACCTGGTAATGTATTATTCCATGTGAAATATGAATTTCCCTTTAACCTCTAATTAAGAAGATGAATATATTAACCCTTTTTTCAATGTGGGGTTACAAAAAATTTATTTTCAAATTCCCATGCTTTGATTTCAGAGATATTGTTTAAATTGTGAGGATGAAATTCATTACTTGGGGAGTATGTGACACCCCAATAATCAAAAAATAAATACATGATATACTAAATGACAAAAAACAATGAACATTGATGAGAATTTATATCTATGAGTCTTTATGATCATATTAATTTTAAATAATTAAATATCTTCAATATCTTGTGGTAAGTTCAACCGCATGATTTTTATACTCGATAGTGTATTCAACATAAAACACTAAACTCGGACAACATATTATATATAAAACAATCACACACTAGACATTAAAATGGAAGTTGTAAATAGAATTAACTAATTTATTTAATATATATTTAAAAATATATATATATATTTTTTATTTTATATGAATTATTGATAATCAATTAATTTTTAGTTATGTTATTTTATTCTTCATAACAAAAAAAATCATCGAAAATCATTTTTACTTCCATTCATAAAATAATGGTTATAATTAATTTTTGGATATTTATTATAAAATAATTGAAAAACATTTCTTCATTTCATTTATCTTAACACCATAATTTAATTTTGTTAAAATTTTAGATTTTATGGAAAATATTGATTTTTCATTGAATAATAAAAAATATGTATTTTTTGTAAAGTCATTTATTTTCACTAAATTTAGTAATTTAGAAGTCCAAATAATTTATAATATATTTTAATCTAACCTAAATATTATATATAATTATTTTTAATGTAATTAATAACTTTTAAATTAATTTAATAATGGTTTTTAGTATAATATTTGTTCCTTTTTAAAGATGATTATTTCAAATAGTTATTTTGAAATGCATAATGATTCTCCATTTTAATTAAATATAAATAATACCTAATGAAAAATGATTTAAATGAAATTTATATTTTATATATCTATAAATATTAATTTTCCCCATTCTATGATTATTATTAGTCAAATATTTAATATAGAATAATCTTCTTCTCAAAAACGTATCTTCTTAAAATTTTATAGTCTCCCCATAACTAGTCGATAGATTTTAAATTAAGTTCTACATCTTTTAGGTGATTAAAATTGATAAATGGTTGATATATATGTTTTAATAAAAATTGATACTACCAAATAAGGTAAAATTAATTTTATAAAACAAATTTTAGTGAAAAAAATTAAAATTAACTATTGATAATAAAGATAAACCGTGATTTTCCACGTTAGATGAATTTTTATTAAAATTAATTTTTCGAACATAAATTTTTTTTATTTAATAAATTTGATTTAATATATAGATTATTTATATATTTATTATAAAACAAAATTCATTTTAATTTTATTAATAATTTATAAATTAAATGGGTAAATAAAAATAGAAAATTCTCTATGTTAAAATAACATTGATAAAATTGATTAAACCTAATAAATAAGGAATGGAATTGAAAATTGTAATTTTTGTATTGGAAATTATTATTAGAGAAATTATATCTCCCAATAATTATTATTTCTTCATATCATTAGTAATTGGATACTTACCATGGGTGAATATGGTTTGGTTTTTATAAAAATAAAACTACTTTATTATGAAAGCGCACTTACACCCCTCACTTATTCACACCAATAATGAAAATTTTCTCAACCAAAAAAATTCCAATATCACTTCTTAAATTTTTTGAACTAATTATATAAGAGTTATTTTATCCATAAATCCTATAGTGGGATGTTTTTTTTGAGAAAACATAAGGATGATACTAGAAGAACATGTAATATTAATCAACTAGCGTTTTTATTTTATTTCTTCTTCCACCACCATGTTTTTATTAATAAATTATGATATAAAAACCTTATTATCATATATATTGTGAAATGATTTTATTTTACTGGAATGAATTACACCCATAACCACAGTCATCAAATATGTTATGAAATCATTGTTTCTGTGTATGGAAAACTACAGCATCATGAACTGATGTCATTTCTTCTTGCATAACACCTCTCATTGTTGGGTATAATGATGGATATAATTTTTATATGTGATATTTATCAAATAATTATATTTATTGAGTAATTATATAAATTATTCCCTTTAATATTAATTTTTTATGAGATATAATAATGTCTCACTTGTATTTGTAGGATAACCACCTTGCGATGTAATGTAATTCATTTTTTCTAATGCATTCCATTGAAGGGTAAACATAATAATTATATATTATATATATGAAATATTTATTAAATTAGTGAAATATTTATAATTACGAAGTTATTAAATATGATTTTCTTTATATGCATTCAATCACTGAAGGGAATTACAACAACCATTGTGGATATGTAGACTATTGCCTCCTTGAAGAGATGGTATTCAATTTTCACCACCAAATGACAAGAAGGATATATATATTTTAATATAATTTATTAATATGTTATCCAATACATTGTAATAAATATATAATGATAAATTTTACTAACATTTTTCCATAATTACCTTTGAAGAATTGAAACGTTACACATGAGTATGTATGTTGTACCATATCCCTCATCCTAACATTGGCTAAATTTTTATTACAATAATTCATGATTGGGTTTCAAAGAAACTTTTATGTATAATTATAAAAAATAATTAATTTTCTATATTCTAGAGATGATGGAAATATATAATATTTTCAATAAATGGAACATTTATAACAACCAATCAAAGAGAAAATAAAGAAATTAACACCCAAAAACATTGAAAATAATTAATAATTACTAATAAATGGGTGATATGATTTAAAAAAGGATACAATATGATATTATAGATAATAATATACTTTTTTATTAAGTTTATAATTTATTTAATCACACTATACAAGGTTATAAATCATGTTCAACCAAAATGAAACATGATTTAAGGGTTTCGTCATCTAACTTCTATTTATATGAGATGTAAATATTATTAAAAAATTATTATTATTGTGTGGTTTATATAATTACCCTGAATTAATTGAATTATTATTATCTATATATTTATGTGTATTAAAATATCATTTTTATTATCTCCCCTAAATGTAATTTATGTTTTCAAAGATACTAAATCTGTAAGGAATTTCTATATCAATTTGCAGTCCTTGAGTTGTATGTTATATTATGCGAAAATATTTTTTATGATTTGTATATACTGAAAATTGTACATGTAAAATCATAAATATCCTTATATAATTTATATTTTATTTTTAATTCAATTTTATTGATTTATGGGGATTTAAATTCATGTTTTAAAATGTAGTAAGAGTCTTTTGTTATAAAATAATCAATTATCGGGGTAGTAAATGATTAAGTACCCAATTTTGAAATATTATAATTCACATTAATTCTTTTATCCAATGTTTATTTAAAATATTTTCAGGTAATTTACCATTTATCCACTATTTGGTACATAAAAAATTTCAGAATTTGTTTCCCAGAAAATTCCACACCATTTCTCCCTTCGGTCAACGATATTTTTCTTCCAAAAGCATGTTTTCTAACAATGCCATAAAATAGTTTTAATGATTTTTTAATGGTATTAAATATATTAATATTCAATAACCCTTTTTATTCATTTTTCTAAAATTACCATACGTTTTAGTGGTACCATCAACATTATTTCTCTAGATTGATTATGATGGTTTCAAATAGATTGTCATAGATCCTGTTTATTTTCCACAATTTAATCATTATTCAAAGATAATATTATTAAACCTATTTATTTTTCATGAGTTAATAATGATTCAAATATATTATCATGGAAAATATTTATTTTTGATTGGTTTATCATGTTTAAATTAGATTGTCTTAGAACCAATTCGTTCTCCACTAGTTAATCATGTTTGGAAATTAAAAAATGTTGTCTTTTAGGTTTTATGATATAATGAAATCTCCTCTATCTCATTCATGTTATTATACATGGAAATTATATGAAACTTTTTTTTGTGAAATGACATATATGATTGGTCAGTCATTATTATAGATCAGGTGTGAGACTGATATATCTTATATGAAGCGTTGAGCCCCATTATAGCTTATGGAAAACATATAAGCCCAATATATATTATATGATGTTTCATCCCCATTAGAGATCTCTATTACAATATGTATGGAATATGTTTTATATAGAATATTACTGTAATATTCTTGTATGTTCATTCAAATTTGTAATGGTTTGGTAATGGTTTGGTGTTGGATCTCTAAGGTTTCATTGAGATGATGTTCCAATACACCAATATGTTTTATTTATTCATTTTGTGGTTTTATGATTATTTACTTGATAAATATTGGATTGAAATGAATGATGATTATTGATTAAAATTTATATTTCATTTCTTATATCCTTATTTTACGTTTTCATGTCTGATGATCTAGGTAATAATGTCTTAGAATATTATTATGTTTCAGTTATGCACTTTGTTTATGTCATCACACCATTGTTCTCTTCAAATACTCACTGATGAAATTCATTTGTTAATTCATACCTTTCCCCTTATAGATAATTTGAGGTCACCATTATTAGGTATAAATTTCCCTAGGTAATAAAGAATTAAGTTGAACAAATTTTATCTGTAAGGGATATTATATGAATGATGATAGTGACATAATGTGAAATAAGGAAATATAGGTTAAATGAGAGAAATAATCTTTTAAAGATAATATTATTGTCTATAATGGGGTTTTTCCTAATTATATAATAATATAAAACAAAAAGGTCCTTGAAAATTCATATGATCCGAATGTTTTTTATGATTGTTTAATATTTTGATGGGAAAAATTTAGCTAATAATTATCAGCATCATATCTGAAATGGCATATTTCCCAATTTCATCACCATATTTAGATGTACCTGATCATGGGATTTTATATGCATTCAAATCCATTAATTAATGCATCATTATATATTAGAGACCCTTATCCACTATGGGATATTTTAATAACTGATGCACTAACCAACCATTTCACCATTTCTTTGAAACATAAATCATATTAATTTATCAATAATAACATTAAACCATATCTATCCAACATGAAGAATGGATTAGTAGATCATGGAAAATTACTCTCAACGAACTCATAGTATGAATCCTACCCAAGAAAACTATAGTTTTTTATTTAAAATAGTCAATCTATTCTATTTTTCAATTACACTCATATTTGAAGGATCGACTTGTATATCCACATATGAGATTATATATCCCAGGAACTAGTATTTTGGAATCCAGAATTTAATATTCATAAATTTAGCTAAAAATACCCTTTCCTCAGGGTGTACATCACAAATCTCAATTTTTTATCATATGATTCATTTCACTTTGAGTGTATATGAATATCATCTACAAATACTACAAATAACAAATTGTTGTAATTTCTAAATACAGTCTTCATTAAAAATAACAATATTGAAGACAAATTGGTTAGTAAAAATGAAATCAATATGAATATATAGTGATAATACAAGAAAATGAAATACATCTATTTTATATCCTTTATCATAACCCTAAATTGATGATATCTAGATAAAAAATCAATCATTTAAATTTATTTAAATTTTCAAAATTTATTAAATAAATCATAAATATATGGTAAAAGATTCCAATTATTCATAGTGATTATTTAATTTTCCTGAAAGTAAATTTAATGATAAATTAAACCATTTTTCAACTTCAAAAAAAGATCAAATTATCCCCTTAGTGGAAAACTTTTATAAATAAATATCTTACCATGATTCATCTGATGATTTTTATTCAATTCCAGAGACTCAATTAGGCACATTTTATTTGACGTCATTGAAATGGTATTGCAGATGATATATGTACATTTGATAATTAAACTTCACGACTCAGTGGAATACTAAGAAACTCCTCAAGAATCAAATTATCATATTTTAGAAAAATATGAACATTTTTTTTCTCCTAAACTATTTGAAATAAATTTAAATCATAAATTAGGTATAAAAACCTATATAATGGAATACATTTCTATCGGTTTCTTGAGTTCATCCTCCCAAAAATAGATATCATAAGTCTGAAAAAAAAAATCAAATATAACTTACTTTTATTAAAAACTGATATGTGTTTTATTTTTAGAGATCCAATACATTTAAAAATTGAACCATTTTTAAATAGAGGATGAATAATTTGATTCACTAGATGAACCATCACACAAAAATATATTAGAGAGGACTTGTAGACTTGATATGTGTTCATTATACCTTTAGGAGTATTCTCTACCAAAACAATATCTAATCATTGATGTGGTTATATGATACCCTTACAAAATTAAATTGAAAAAGAATAGTGGGAAAACTAGAATACAAAAACTTTTGTAATGGTGGATCAAAATATAAGTACACATTAACCATTTCACTAGGAACATTAGTGTTAGTTTTAATAATTTAAAAATATATAGATTCTCTCTTTGGCTTAATTTGTGGTAATATTTGATGGCATTTGGGTACTAGTCAGAATATTTCCTCATATCCTCATTGTTAAATAACTATACATTCGTGGGTTCAACATTTACCATTCATTTATAATCATGATATAATTTATATAAACACATGAAAAAATATATTATTTTCCTTTTATGATCGTACCAAGGTTTTTCCATCCAAAATAATCATATGTTGTAAAATTATTTAGTAAGTTCACACAATTATTTATTTTTTCTCTTCGGTCCTATTATTTTATAGATCTTTTCAAATAAATAATTATTATATGATTTTTTATATATCATGATAGAACATGATATTATGTCATCATATTATTAGAATTTTTAGGGGACTAGTGTCCTTTATTGTATTTTTTCCCACCAATGAAACCTTTGATATTACTCCTTGTATTTTATATTAGAATATAGTATTACTTTTTAACTAGGTGCGGTGAGATATTTAAATATAAACAATAAAATTTTTTTATATAATCACATATTTTTCATCTATATCCCCTCGTTCCATTTAAGGGAATAAAATTTCCTATTAAACCTACTCAAAATCCTTTCATTCAATGAACTCTATTTCTTCCTCCTTCTTCTTATTCTGAATCAATGAACACCATTACACCAAATCCCATGAGAGATGATTAACTACCATGAAATTAATCATCATTTAACTACTCCATAAAGAGAGAAATATTTCTACTAAGGTACTTATCTATTTACCGACTAAAACATTATTTTTAGTACTATTTATTGATTAATATTGTGGATGAATAACGTGCCCAAAAATTGTACTAATATTATGGGATGAATAGGATTCTCTATAAATTAAAGGTTATTTGTTATAAAATTGGATTAATTTCCCTCATATAATGTTAATTTACATAGATTCACAAGATATTCTAGCTCCAACATCATTATTATACCTAGGAGGGAAAACCTAACAGAGATTATGTGCACTGATACCATTTTTATTCCCTCATATAGAAACCATTTTTAAACAATTATACAAAATATATTAGAACATAATAATATGAATTATATTCTAAAATATATAAACTAGAAGAAAACATAAAAATGAATTAAAATGTATGTATAATTTGTCATAAAATAATTATATTGTTTTCCATGGGAATACTCTAAATAATTTTCATATTGTAATATTCCTAAATATTTGTTTTCCAAAATCTATTTCCCATATATTCTAATAAACTTTTTTTTGTATTAAATTTAAGGAGTCTGACTATAGTAACCTATAGTGAGTTGTTACATTATTACATCGTTAATAATTATAATAAATCAAATCAACATAGAATGAATAATTTAGTAGTATTAGTAAAATAGATACATAATTGATTCGTACACAAATATATGAAAATGTAAAAAGACAAAGTTCTATTTTCATTGGGATCTTATTTATTACATCTATCATATCATGACATACCAAT
The DNA here is from genome assembly GCA_963277665.1 of Viscum album. Lineage (NCBI taxonomy): Eukaryota > Viridiplantae > Streptophyta > Magnoliopsida > Santalales > Viscaceae > Viscum > Viscum album. The sequence goes on from OY728138.1 coordinate 173,225,679, forward strand.
CATAAAAAAAATTTCTTCAATCATATGGAATGTAAATAATAGAATATTTTGAAATCAAATTATTTGTAATGAAATATAAATTTTTGAAGCAAAATAATACATGAATTATATGCAAGGAATAAATTATGGTCAAATAATTCCCTGTAAATTATTACATGATTGTTCAATATATCCATGGATTTAAAAACTATTCAAATAAACTCATGCAAATTAATTTTTTATTTCATTATGATGGAATTCATAATTCCATAAATATAAACCTTACTATCAATGCCTTTTTGAAATAATTTAAAAAAAACTATCAAGACCCCATGTAATAATATCTAAATTAATGGGTAAGGCCTCAACCAAATAACTACTATAGTTTGGCTCATGAAACCTAATAATTCATTGGTGGTATATATAGTTATGGTCCCCACCAATCACTTGAAAATTCTAATTCATTCATCATATGAATAATAACAAAACATAATAAATATTCATTAAAATAAATAACTTTATGTATTTGAAGAACTAACTTACAGAATTTCAATACATTACTCAATCATGCTGATCATAAATCATCCAAAAAAATTATTTCGATGGTAGCTGAAAAATAAATTCATATAAAAAATAAGAACCAAATGATATTGACATTGATGAAATAAATTTCAAAATATAACTAGAAAATTTCATCAGTAAAATACAGTTTTTTCTTTTAAAACAAAAAATTAATATCTAAAAAAATTCAAAATACAATATAAATATAAATGAAAATAAAATTTTATAATTATAAATATTGAATAAAATAAATTATTAGCAATTATGAGAGTGAATTTCATTCTTTTTTATAAGATAAAAAACCTTTCCATCACACTTAAAATGGTCAAAAAGTACCATCTTCAGAAATTTACCACACAACTCATTTTTATCAATTTTTTTAAAATGTCAAACCTGGGAAAAAATAACTTTAAATATTCATTTTAGAATATTAAAAACATCCTTATTGACATTTTTAATGAAAAAATGAACATGTAAGGGAATTATTTCACACAATGTGGAAAAACGAGGATAGGTTTTTATCAAAAAAATTACTTCGGTATCATGAGTAATTAAATAGGGTTAAATGAAACAATAAAATGTAAATCCAGAAATATAAATAAGATAATAATTTTCATTTAGTTAATTTAAAACAATCAAATAATTCTTCCAAATGTTAAAAAAACATAAATAATCATGAATAAGGATGATATTGTGAAATAAACCCTTACGCCATGTTCGACATCCTTATTTTGTTTCCAAAACATGCCATATAATATAAATATATTTATTATAAATATTTTAAATAATGGAATATATATATCACTACATATATTCTTTAATTATATTCTTCAATAACTATTTTTTTAACAATTCATTATTAAAATCATTGTTCAATGTAATAAGTTCATCCTTCGGTCATGTATGTTTTGATTTGGTAGTTATGGTTCATATACAGTTATTATGGTTTTTTAATATCCAATATTTATTCATGCTATAAATATTATATATATTCATTTTATTTTTATTTATTTTAATCAATAAAATATTGATATTGAAATATTAATTATACCGCTAATAGAGAAGGTAAGACAAACATATGCATCATCCTTGATTTCACTTTTTGACTGATGGAATGAATGAAATATAAATAACATTTCACTATGAAGAAAAATGATTATGACATATTAATCTTATATATTAATTATTTATAAAATTATTTCAATATATAATATTAAAAATCGAAAACAAATCACATCACTTCATAGTGGTGGAATTATATATGTAAACATAATCGATGTTATCATTTTTTAACCGAATATATATCAATAAAGTAGACATGGTATCATAATTATAAATAAATAATTATTTTATAAAACATACTATATAAACATTATACCCATCAATATATCCATTAATAACATGGTGATGAAAAATATATTTTTTTTCCACATGGAGATGATAATCCCTTCGTATGAAAGAGAAATATATTCACTTTTCATTCAATTGAATATTGTGTGGATAAAGGAATCTTCATAACAATAATAACATATATGTATTTTTTTATAATTATATTACTCTTTTAAGATGCTGAACATAGATATAGTTGTGGTAAAATAGGTAATAAATTTTATTAGGTCATGTAAGATTATTATATCATATCTGGGAGACCAAATTTAGATCCATTATCTTGGATTTTATGGTTGGTATTTAAAGGAGAATAAATATCTATAATGTGGATATGTATTCTTAGAAGGTTAATAGGTAGTTATTTTTCATTATTGGTTGATAAATGTGGTGTAATTAATTATGGAGTGGGTGTTCATATAGAATATAATGAGAGGACGCATATGGAATTATTAAAGTTATTAAAATATATATATTTTAATCTCATTAAATTTTTTTCAAATCGACATATATTTGATGATAAGGAATGATAAAGTTTGAATATCATCAAATTATTGTATTTTCATAGGTATCTGTTGTATTTTAAACCATATATTTTGAATTATCCTAGTACTAAAACTATTTTAATATTAAATGTGTTAACGTCTTTTTCACACTTCAGGGGTTATAATTTTTCATTCAATGAGGAAAAAGGATCATAAATGAAATTTTGTTGACATATTCGTTCATAAATTCTCTAATATTACACATTCAATATGTTATGTATTTTTTAGTAATTAAATAAATTTATATTTTCATAGAATATCATTTTTGTCATCTTGAAACGTTTAATTAATTTTGAGTTAATATATATCATGAAAATGTTGTCATTATAATATAAATCATTAATATAACCCAAAAATATTATATTTTTGTAAAAATATTCATGTATCCCAATAAATTTCCAAAATTGTATTACTTGTATTTTTTCAAAATTAATTTATATTTTTTTTTCCATTATATGAATAAATATGGGGTCCACATTGCGTAATCATTTAATGCTATTAAAAATTAAAAAATATTTGAACTGTATTACTACAATGAAAATAATTTTTTTATTATATAAATAACTATCTATATCCATGAAACACTTTTTATTTTCCAAATTTTAACACATAAGACATATTTAAAATTAAAAGTCTGATATTTTGTATTTTTCTTTTATATAAATATTATATACATAATTTTCATATGCAATGTTTCCATTAAACTACTACATTTATAGATGAGTTTTATATGGGGTGAATTCCATCCATATTTTAACTCCCCAAAAAATATATAGTAGTAAGGTTTCATTTGATAGTGTATATAATACAGAACACCGAGAGTATAAGGGAATATAATATCATGAAAATTTATAATATATTTAAAATTTATATTAATTCAATATATTCTATATCTTCCAATGCACACGACACTGAGTAAGCATGTTCCATTTGAAAAAATGTCCCTCTTTAATTGATTGTGTTACACAGAAGATCTAGTTTTACCAAACAATAACATATTATTAAAATAGTACTATTTAATTTAATAAGATATAACCTAGCCATTAAATTAGTATTTATTAATATGATAAACTAACATATAAACATATATGGTATAAAAATATTTGAAATGAATTCATTGGTTAGTAATTAACTAGAAATGTATATAATAACCAATTAAATATAAAGGGAATGTTTTAAAAAAAACTATTTTCATTCACACAATGATGTTTTATCGTAATAAATTTAGTTAATTAAAAATTTTGAAAGATATTAATAGAATATATATTATACATTCGGTAAATTATTTCAATATTATATTACTAGATTTAATATGAATTCAATAAGAAGAAACCAAATATTACAAATAAAAAACTATATTTTTATTATTGCTCTTTTACTTCCTTTTAAGGGAGAACCTATTTTTTGTATAATGTTTGTCACTTTTTTGACACATGTATTTTAATATAAAAATAATCAATAACAAACTCATCTTGAAATACAATAACATTACATTTCTTTTGTAAAATACATATAACATTAAAAAAATAGACTCAAAATGTACGCATTAGTTTAGTTCCTTTGGAAACATAGAATCATGGAAACATAAAAACCAGTACTTAAGTGAGATACATTATCATACAATGGGTTCTTCATGAATATTACCCTCTTAGTAAAATCATATTTAATAAATGTATCCACAACACAGGGAATGAAACATAAAAAGGATTGATCTTAAATTATAAGTAATTGTTAAAATGGATACTTAAAAGCTTAAACATCATCATAGGGGAATGAGAACGTTATAATAATATTATATGATCTCACCTTGTATCTCGAAGAACATAAATATGAATCATGGCATAATTCCTAGTATTTCATAAGACATTAATCAGACGTAACTAATAAACACCATTAATGAATGCATAAAATGATATTAAGATGTGGGATTGTGGAAAACACATGCATACATTATATGCTTTCCATAATATTTAAATAATCACTAACAAGACCACTTTGGTTGTATGGGTTAACTCTAAATACTATCTTGTTTGTTATGTTTCACTCTCATGGAAATATATTTAGTATTATTTCACTTCCCATATCATCATGCTAGTCATGGTTCACTCCCTTCTCCATTTTAGTATTCAAGGTTAAATCAGAAAGCCATCTTATCATATTTCATGTGATATAAATAATTACACAATCTATTAGAGGGAGATATAGATCCCACCCATATCATAAGGATATTATAAATATATATTACAAAAATTAATAAAAAAATCATATCATAACCCAAGAAATTAAATGGGTGTCATAAACCATAATTTTTATCTCAGTCTACGAAAAAATAAAGAGCTTTCATAATCATTTCATAAAAGTATAAACAATTAAAATAAGTGGGTTTCATAAAAATATAATCTGAGAAACAAATATGTTTTAATAAACATTGTGTAAAAAATACATAAACCATTCATTAAAATAATAAAAATGTAACCTTTATATCATATTTTGGTAAGTCATGAGTAACACAAATGGATATCGTCTTATATGGGAAGAAATTTGAATGATCTTTGATAGACATTCATGAGGAAATTATCATTTCTCCTTTAACATAATCTTCATAATATAAAAAATCTAATGAAAATAATTTTCAAGAAATTAATCATGAAAACCTATAATGTAATATTTTAAAATAATGTGAAAGGAATTATCCTTTTAAAACATGTAAAGGATATTAAAAGACATTTTAAAATAGTTTTCATTGAAAATTTATAAAAGAGACTTCAAAACATATTGAAAATAACATTTCATTAAAAATAAATTGAAAACATGTAATTATTGTTAAAAAATGATTTGATTTAAATTTCACTGTTTGTATATATTTTTTATAAATCTTAAAAAATAATCTTAAAAACAATAACAGGAATCCTGAAAGGGTTAATGGTAGGTAAATTTGTTCATTCTATACGAGGTAAAGAGAATATTCTTTTTCCACGATAAAAGAATTAGAAAATTCCTAGTATATAAAGGGAAAAAAATATCCCTGAAAAAGATTGGTAAAGTAAAAAATGGATAAAAACATACATTAGTGACCATAATATATTAGTAAAATATAATTTGAATAAATTTTGGGAAAACATTGTTTTGATAGAAGATATATTTCAGAATAAAGATATATGTATGGTAATATTTTTTAACAAATATTTTATTAATTATTTGAAGTACCAATGAGTGAAAAAATACTAATAAATTAAGAAATAAATAATAACAAGAGTAGTCGAAAATTCATGAGTGTTTTATAAATATGGATAATATGATTTCAAAAATTAAAATTTGATCATAAACTATCTCGATAAATGATGAGATTGTTTTAATAAACTCTTTCTATGTGGTCTCATTGAATCTTACTACCCCTGTAGAAAATGAAATTAAATTGAGGATAAATTTTCATAAAAATAATTAAATTCATTATATAACATTTCAAAATATATTTTTAAACATCATTTAAAAATTTAGGTGTATAATAGGACATTTTTCTCAAAGGAGAAAAATCAAGAAAAATTTAATTTTATCGATTTTTCATCATTTGAAACACAAACTCCATTGTAGAAGGTTCCAAATAAGGTCATGTAAATTATGATATATTTATGTATAATATTCATATAATATATTCATGGGATGTATATACACCACACATAAGAACAAAGTAGTAAATGAGGCACATGTCTCATGAAAATAAAGAGTGAGATGAAATTCATTTACCTTTTATCATGAATCATTTCATACACATTCATAACACCTCTATAATAAATATTTATATTTTATAAATCTGTCACTATAACATTATATTACTTATAATACCATATTTTCTTTGATTATTGACATATATTACCCCCTTGTTAACAATTCTATGTTATGGTTTCACTTAGGGTAATATCTGGATTTTTGTTACTATGTGAATTAATTTATTATATCTATAGTAATTATACTGATATATTTGTTTATAGACTATAAAAAATTATTTAAATATAATTTATATTCATTTTTAAGTGTATTATAATAATCCATAGAATACATAATTTGAAAACATAACACACCATTCAGAGAGACAATATGTCGTACGGACACATGAACACTATTCTTGTTTAATTGACGCGTTGAAAGAAATATGAAACATAAAAATATGTATATACTTTTAAAAATTAATTATTATAGATTAATTATTGTATTATATATATAATATATATATTCACTAAATTCAACCATAATACATTCCATTTAGTCTAAGAATGAATCACATCGCTTTGAGGGGTGGTAGTCCACACATCCTCAAACAAAATTGTCGTATTAACAAAAAATGAAATTTATAATGTTATGTGTGGTAAAATAATTACATAAATATAAAAATTGTAAAATATAAAATATAAAATATATACATATTCTTTTGTTTATAATTTCCACTATGAATTGTGCTAAATTAAAAATTAACAATCATCATTTTGTGAGGTGGTAGATCCCCATACGTGTAAACAATATGTTCGTTACCCATTGGGTGGATGTGTTTGTTCATGTAGGTCAAAAAATAGGAAACAAATCCAAATATATTTAGGATACTAATTCATTTACAATTATGGATTAACAATATTTTAGTTAATGGATAAATAAAATAATAAATGGAGTTTAATGGGGTGTATTATGTCTTAATTGGGTAACTCATTTTGGTTTACACCATAGCGCTGCCTTGGAATGATTTCTATAGAAGGGGCCATCAATGAGTATGTTAGGGATGTTTCTATGACAGTTTGGAATATTTTTGTTGATCTAATATGATTTAGAGGATTGAGGATGTGGGAGGAGAGGTGGATTTAAATAAAAGATGAATAGTGTCACTCTTCTATTTTTTAGTAAAGGGAAACCCCACCCAATGTAGTTTATTGAATGTATATTCAATAATATTCCAAAGATGATAAGAGGGTGTATATTTTCTATATTTATCTAAAAATGGATTTTTGATAAGTGTATATTTTTTCTGGTCCTTATGTTCAATGTCAAGTCCCCTATGAAGATTAAATTATCCTTAATTATTGTAATTAATTTTATTTGTTTCCACAAGTATTTTTTCAGTCAAATGAAAAAGTTGAAATTATTATACATTATAAATAATTCTAAATCAAAATATGGAATCCATTTTTTTTAATTAAAAAAAAATAAATGGCACATGTTAATTTAAATATAATCTCTCACATGGGACAAAAATGAGAGGTTTTAACGAAAAAACATTAAAAATGTTCTTATGTTTTTATGGTGAATTTAAAGCCGAGGTTTATTAAAATGATCAACATTCAATGATTGATAAAAATTAAATATATTTAAAACATAAAACCAACATGAAATATAACTTAACTATATAAATAAATTTTATTCAAATGTTGTGTTCAGTTAAATTTAAATATTTTTCACTGTTTATTTAAAAATGAAACTTTATATAAACATAAAAAAATCCACCCTACGCTGATTTTTATGTTCATATTTCAAAAATAAGGATTATTTAGCCATATAAAATTTATAAAAGTTCAAAAATTTAAATTTAAAATAGTCTCCCTATTAAATGGAAGTGAATTTGACTTAATAAGAATTTTTGGTTTATATGTCAAAATGGTTTTATTCATTTAATGTTCATATAAAATATATTAGATGAATATAAAAAATATTTCCAAGAATTTGTATAATAAATATAAAATTTAATTTATTATTATTAGTAAAATATTGGTAGAAGAAAATTAATTTCCTTTAAAAATATTCCATTTATCTTCAATTTTTACTTATTTTCTTTCTTAAAATAATTTTTAACTAATTAAATCATTTTATATTTTGTGAAAACCTCATATTAACAATTTTTAGTTAATAAAATTCATAAAATATAATTTAATGACTATGTTTTATATTAGTATATATTTTTAATAATAAGTTTGTGTTTAGTGACACTATATCTTATGTTTAATGCGAGCCATTGAGGAATGTTTATCTTTCATGAAACATAAACTTATCCCATTATTTCATGAAGAGAATGAATAAATTTATATTATTTGTAGTACTTAATTAGCATGTAATTGACTATAATGAAATAAAAACCTATTTCTTTACTATAGAAATATATTAACAATATTTAGTGTTGTGTGAAATAAATAATAAAAAATTAATAAATTAATTCGAAATAAATGTTTCAGAAAATCTCAGGTTGTTACATTTATCCCCCCTTAAAATGAATTTCATTCTAGAAATTTTTTTTGATATAAAATGTTTAATACTTGATATTTCTATTCACATAAACCATCATCATTAATATGGACACTAAAACAACCTTTCATAAAGGTAAATTAGAAACGTAATGGTTACCCGGTGTAACTCATAACTAGTTTTACAAATTGGATTACATATGTTGCTAGTGAAAATATAGTCTTAGATAAAATTCATAAATATTTAGTTGGAGTGATTTAGGTAATAAATCACAAATAATTTAATGATCAATGAAAATTTATGGGCCTTAATTTCAAAAATTTGTGATGATATAAAATGACATCGAACCAAAAAATAATAATATATGAGTGCAACATTTTTAAAAAAAATTAAAATATTGATTTATTTTTTATTGACCATGAATATATGGAAATATTAGTAATATATATAGTTATATATAAAAAATTTATATTTTGGTTTTCATTGTATCAATTTATAATTATTTATTTTCTTTATTTAATTTATTTCTGGAAATTAAATTTGATGTCAGAAGCTATGAAATACAGTTTTAGAAAATATTTAGGCCGATAAAAATGAAAATTTAAACTATTACTCTATAATTATTATTTAAAATAAATATGGTTATTTCATTAATATCTAAACATAAAATCTAAAACAAATTATTCATAAATTATATTTATTCAGGGAAAGTAATTACACATTAACAATTACATCATGTAGGTAAGTGGTAGGTGTGAATCCTTTATCATCCATTAGTTACAGGGTCCTGACCGGTCGCCTTTCCGGATAGGACTAGTTGTCACTCTATATACAAGATGTAATTTTATAAAACCAAAATAATATAATTTCCAAATTAAATAATATAGACATCCATGAAATAATTTTATCCACTATGTATACATTTAACTAAGGTTTTCAACATAAAATCACAACGTAAAGACATCATCTAGAGTTTAACATTAACAATGAAGGACTGGTTAACCATATAATGCTACCAAAGAATAAAGATAAATTAAATTGGATATATAGTCACAAAATCATAATAACATTGATCCCCCTTAGAACATAATGTATTTCTTTGTTATCAAAATCCAAACATGTGCATACCCTCATCATATATTATCTTCAACTATTGTAATAATCTGAATTACCGTATGTAATTTTAGAAAACATGCTTGGTTACTCATTCCAAGAGTCATTGGTTATATTCATCAAATAAAAAATCTTTTAAATGTCATCCATGATGAAATTGAACACTTTTTCATGAAATCCATAGTTAGATTTAGGATAATCAATTCTATCTAATTTACGTTACCCAAATCAATCATCTCACTATCCAAGTGAAGCAAATTTCTTTCCACACCTGGATCACATTAAGGGTTGCATTACCATAATCAAAATATCACTTTTATTTGTTTTTATCACCATTAATAATATAATTTTCAATCCTTATGAAAAACTAAACATAAATTACATATATATTTCATGATTCAAATTACATAATCATTGGATTCCAAAACCAGATCACATTATTCATCCATAATCATTCATAAACCATTACTCAAGATTCATCATCTTATTTTTTTAATACCTCTTTCTGATAATATGAAATAGGAATAATGTCTTATGGTTACTCAACCAAAATCGAATCAGGATTATTATGATTTATTTTAACAATACTAGATGAACATCACTTACATCTAACATGTCTTTTGTAGTCTTTTTAGCATCAGGGTTATAACCAATACACACACCACCTTTTTTATTCTCTTCTTGATATTTCTAATTTGGAAATAAATTTTCAGAATTCCCATGTTATCCACATAAAAATAATCATTGTTAACAATGATCTTTCATGTTCTCTTTCTTGACTAAAACTAGAAAGCATGGGTTGATTAAGATATATCATAGCAGAAAACCACATAATCCATAAAAATTACATTGGGGATTTCTAAATCATGACACCAAGATATTAAAGCATCAAATCATATGATTATATATGGGTTTTCAAAGCCACATTCTATTCAATTCCTTCATAATGGTTCATGAAGATTTTTGTAAATTTTAAAAACATCTCCCTTAGGAGTTCCAAATTAGGTGTCAAGTAAGAACCATTTTCCTATACTAGATTTTCCAATATTAGATCTCGGACATATTGTAGTTGTTTTTACCACTAGGTACATCTGTTTCCGAACCATATACACATGTAGTATCTATAAATTTATTTATTTCTAAGAAACAACTCACAATATCCTTACCAATATTCCATGAAATTTTTTTATAAATTTAATTATCTTTATACATTTCCTTATAGTTCTCAATAAGGGTTTCTAAATCTAGATTCCAATAGACAAATAAAAAATTACTCTAATACCATCTATAAAAACTAGCATTATCATAAATTAAAATTGCATTACCATTTCAAAATACATAAAACATTATAAAAAATAGATTCCCAAAGACTTTATTAGTTTAGTGCATTTCAATGCATGGAAACATAAACACTGGGAGAATAGTGAGAGACATTATTTTCAACTAGGTTCTCCATTTATAGGACCTTTCATTGAAAAATAATACATAATACACTTCATTATAACCAGGGTATTCTGTAAGAACCCAGATCTTCGTTTCATGTATGCCTTTCTTTTTTCTAGAGTTTTTGAGAGAAATAATGTTTCTGGAAATTTTTTAAGTACATGTCGTGTATGTTCTGAGTACACGTCGTGTACTCTTTTCCCACTCGAAGCCGTGTACTGGCCATGTCTGGGCCACACACATGGTGTGTAGGGGTGACATGGAGGGAAATTTTGGCAGAGTACGGAAGGACCTAGCACATGTTGTGTACTCTAAAAGTACACGTCGTGTACTTTATTTTTTTCACTAAATGGACTGGGGTCATGCCTGACGCACATAAACTTCTCCTTCAAGGTTCTGTTCATCCAAGAGCTCCAAGGAGTCGTGAATCATTGATGATCCCCCATCTCTCCGTCCGTTCGCCGATTCGATCACGGTCGAATACGTTGGAATTTAAGTGGTGAGTTCTTCCTTCTACTTGAGCCTTGTTTTCCAATTCCTCCTCCTTCTCAAGATATTTTTGGTTGAAACTTTTTGATGTTTTCTCAGATCTTCATCGTTCTAAGGAGAATCTGTTGTCTTGTTTCACTTATATCATTCTTCTAGCACCTAGGTAGGTGGTTTGTTCCTCTCTATAGAAAGTCTTTGAATATTTTTGGGCAATTTCACTAATTCCCTTGAACGATAATTGTGTTTTTTCCTATTTTTCCCTTGATTGATTGCATGCTTGCTTTATTGCTATAGTAGAGGGTTACCTTTGTGAATAGAGTAGTTTTTTCTCTACTCTGGATGTTTGTCATACTTGCTTTCCCTGTTAGGAATTATTCTAGTTTCCATGCCTTGTTGTAGGATAGTAGAACTGTAGTGATGTTTGCTGCTGAGCCTTAAAATGATAGCCAAGTAGTTCTTGAGGTTTACTTGGGTGAGACATGCGTGTTATGCATGTTTTTATTACATGGGGCTAAGAGAACCTAGTGTATGGACCAAAGGGAGAATGGACGTAAGGGCTTATCCAGAGTGTCTTTAATTTACGATGCAAGACCACATGGGGAATTGATGTTGAGTGCTTCCTCAGAGAGTCTTTATTTTCTTGACACTGGCCATATGGGGAATTGACGTTGAGTGCTTCCCCATAGATCCTTTAGTAAGATACGAGACTATAGGGGGAATTTACGGTGAGTGATTCCTCATAGAGTCTATTCTTTAGCTGTACCAGTGGGGTAAGACTGTGTGTGCCTCCCAGGGGGTTTCTAGTACTTTTAGGTTAAACCATAGGGGTTAGGCTGTGAGAGCTACCCAGAGGGTTACCTGTTTTCTACTTGTTGTTGGTTGTTTACTTGTGTACTTTATATGCTAGAACTATAAATTGCAGCAGCTGTGTGATTTTCTGTTTACTGTTTCCTTCACTTTTATTTTCCATGTATTCGTTGACTGTTAGGCACAGATATTTGGGTGATTGCCTACTGGGATTGTATCACACACCCTGTTTGGGCCATGCTTTTGGGCCCAAGCAGATTATATTGTTGCATGTATAGATAAGGGCAAGCGCACTTCTACTTCAGGTGTTTGACTTGCTGTGGTGCTGGAGAGCATGGGACCAAGCTACGGTTCGCGGTGCCACTGGAGTTGAGGTTGCTTTAGTACATTGTGTTCAGTTGCAATTCAGCACGTTTTGGTGTTTACTGCTTTCCTTATATGCTTTTACCTTCTGCATCATTATCATTATTGCTATATATTTATTCTTCCGCTGTTTGGTTACACTTATGTATGTTGTTACTGCTTCCACTATTTACTGTTGTTTTCCTTACCTAGTATACCTTACCAGATGAGAGCATAGTTTCCCCAATAACATACCAAGGCCCTCACTATTAGTCGGCAGCCTCTGGCGTTTGGGGAAATGCGCTTGAGGTCAAGTGGTGAATCGGGTACCGGGAACCAGTGGAGGGGCTCCGGATTCGGGTCGTTACAAAGTGGTATCAGAGGATTTTCTTTTCTCTTGATTTACAGTTTGGAGCCTTTAGCCAGGGGTAGGATGGATTCGGTACTTGGTATTAAGCTGTGATTTAGATTAGCTAACCCGTGTACAGGGAAAAGCCATACTACCTCGTTAATTGCAGTTTGCTGGTTTTGAGATTTTACGGTTGATATGATTTCACCTAGAGTGATTCACATGCTTTGTGTTGTTATTGTCTTGACTATTGTAGTTCTATTTCTATCGCAACCCGATGAGACGAGGGTATGCAATTTCATGCATCATATAGTCACTTGTAGAAATCACATTCCATGCATTCTTGCCATGCCATCTAGGGTGCATTAGCGATTGCATACTGTTGTGATAGACTTTGTGTAGATTATGTATGCTGTTTTGATAGACGCATGATATAATATCTGCTATCTTGATAGAGGATTGTTTGTATTCTACTTGGTTTAAATGATTTCCAAGTATTGATTCGCGGGGAGTATGGGCCCTACTGAATCAGAATTTGGAACCTCGTTGACTTGTTTTTTATATTTTCTGGGCTTTTGTGCAGTTCTGAGATACTACCCAGAAAAACACAGAATACACGGTGTGTACATTTTGACTACATGCCATGTAGTTTTTAGACCGTGTCACTGACTGTGTGAGCAGGGAAACACTGTTGTAAAAATAACATCAGGAACACGCCGTGTACAATTAGTACATGTCGTGTAGTTCAGAGCCGTGTACCCGGCCGTGTCACTAACAACACAGGTCGGGGAAGTTCGATTAGAACACGCTGTGTTGTAAAGGAACACATCGTGTAGACTTTTCCAGGTACCCAGTCGTGTCACAAACAACACGGGTCGACGTTACCTTCTCTTAGACACGCCGTGTTGTTTTCGGAACACGCCGTGTAGTCTTGTTCAGGTACTCGGCCGTGTCACGAACAACACGGGACGGTGTCACCTTCACCTATACACGTCGTGCTTGTTTGTAACATTCCATGTATGGTCTATCCATGTATATGGTCGTGTATTTAACAACACGGGCCACCAAAGCCTTTTCTAGTACACGAAGTGTTTATTCAGAACACACCGTGTAGTCTTGGGTTAAGTCGTACCATGTGGGTTAGACATGTTAAGAGACTCGAGAAGGGGAAAAGATTTTAAGTACCCGACATGTGTGGGGTCAACACGCCGTGTAGTTTGAGGTGTTACACGACCTGTAGGGCAGGGGTACATGCCCATGTCAGAGGCTTAAGAAGACACGCCGTGTAGTTTTTATACACACCGTGTAGTCGTGTTTTGTAATCTTGTGTTTTTTCCATCCCCTGTTCCCATTTTTTAATCTTGTGTTCTCTGATCTAAGGTGTGATTTTGGTCTTTCGGAGCTATGACTCTGAGACGTCCTCAGGTTGTACGTTAGTCTTCATGCAGTGATCAGACGCCAGATATGGCTGATCAAGGACTTCGTGTCGATCCTCCAGTCGGCCCAACCTTGGCACCTGCTATCATACCAGTTGCAGGCACTGATGCATAGTTCAATGAAGGTTTTACGATGATGATGTAGACCTTCCAGGGAGAAACAACTCCTTCCACGACTATGATAGACTTGACGCGGTTTTCCAAAAGCAGCATCCTCCTTTATTTTCGGGGGAAAGAGGACATCAGGCTACCAAGTCATGGCCAGAAGACACGCTGACTGCCTTCGAGCATCTGGAGACGCCTCTAGAGAGGCGGGTCAAGCTCACTTCCTACATGCTCCGAGGCTCTGCTAATAGGTGGTGGGACGTGATCTCATAGGCAGGTCATCAGCAGGTTATGTCTTGGGAGGAGTTCCAGCGTGTGTTCTATGACTACTTCTACCTGGAGACCCTGAGGGCCGATCCAGCCCAGGAATTCATGAGTCTAGAGCAGGTTACTCTATCTGTTATGGAGTATTCCTCTCATTTTACCGATCTTCAACGTTTCACACCCCTTTGGGGTGGAGATGGGATGTTCTTGGCATGGAATTTCAAGGATGGTCTCAGGCAGGACATCTACTCACAAGTGAATCTCTTCCAGTTGACTTCCATATCTTCCATCATCAACCAGGCACTGATTGCAGTGCGTAATCTGAGAGACTCTGGAGCTTCGATCCTGGGCGGTTCTACTCCCAGGGCTAGTGTTCCTCTAGTTGACAGCAGGAAACGCCGTAAGGAGTCTACACGCAGTTATCCGAGGAGGCGAGATACATCTTCAGGTAGCTAGGTAGTATGCTACCAGAGTGGAAAGGCAGGGCACATGAGGCCGTAGTGCCATAAATACCCAGTGGAGTGCCAATCTTGTGTCAATATGAGTCACCTTCAGCTTTAATTCTAGGTTTTATCACCAGTTGCTGGTGATGGGGGTTCTTCCATGACTCCTCGTTCAGGAGCAGAACCACCAGTTTCAAACCAGTCGGGGAATTGGAGTTCTTCCGGTCATTCGGGCTGAGGTAGAGGTCGAGGCCATGGCAGTCAGTCACCAGTCCATCAGCGCCAACATGGAGGTTTATATTAGAGTGGTCATGAAGGGTCACAGGCCTGCGTGGTAGGCCAGACTTTTGCGATGGAGTAGACCTATCAGAAGCAGGATCCCGGACCTTCTACAGTTGGAGGTACTATTCTAGTAGCCTCAGTTTTATCTTCACTTATTTTCTATAGTGGTGTTATGAATATCATTATCTCTATTTATATTGTGGGTAGCCTTGGCCTCTGTGCCGTTTCTTTTGCCAACTTGTTGACACTAGAAAAACCTTTGGGGACGAGGGCATCTATTGTATGCCATTGTAGAGAGTTCCCTCTTGAGGTTGCAGGGTATCATTTCATATGGTATCTCTATGTCTTTGAGAAGACAGGCTATGATGTCATCCTCGGGATGGACTGGTTGGTTCCCTTCCATGCAGTCGTTGACTGTTATCACTGTAGAGTGAGTTTCGTTTCACCAGAGGGTGAATATTTTCTTCATTGAGGTGAATTGGAGGTTCATGCGAGTCGAGCAGGACTCGAGCACCATGGGCTAAGAAGGGTGACAGCCCAGATTTCTAGTCTTTATCTGGATGAGCAGGGGACTTCACAGTTGGACTTTTCTCCAGTGGTGGATCATTTGAGGGATGTTTTTCCAGAGGAATTTTTGGTTTTGCCTCCGAAGTGTGAGGTAGACTTTTCTATTGAGCTCATTCCAGGAGAAGCCCCGGTGTCCATTCCTCCTTATAGGATGGAAACACCTGAGTTTCAGGAGCTCAAGAAGCAGTTGAAGGAGATTTAGGAAAAGGGTTTCATCCAACCCAGTACTTCTCCTTCAGGTTCGCCTGTCCTGTTTGCGAAGAAGGCAGACAGTACCCTTCAGCTTTGTGTGGATTATCGGAAGCTGAACCAGTTGCTGGTCAAGAACCGATATCCCTTGCTAAGGATCGACGACCTATTTGATCAGATTAGAGGATCCTAGGTGTTCTCGAAGATCGAATTGAGGTCTGTTTATCATCAGTTGCGCGTTAGACCATCAGATATACCTATGACATCCTTCAGGAGTAGGTATGGTCTATACGAGTATACAGTCATGCCGTTCGGTCTCATGAATGCGCCTATAGTTTTAATGGAAATGATGACCCGATTGTTCCATCCATACATGGACTCCTTCGTCATGGTCTTCGTGGACGATATATTGGTGTACTCTCACACTCGACACGACCATGACACACATTTTGAGATCGTTCTGAGTACACTGAGAGAGTATCAGTTCTATGCTAAAATCTGGAAATGCCACATTTGGATGGATCAAATTCACTTATTGGGTCATGTCATCTTAGAGGAAGGAGTATCCGTGGACCCCGAGAAGGTGTGAGATGTAATTTCATGGGAGTAGCCGAAGAACATTTTTGAGGTGTGGAGATTCCTAGGGTTGGATGGATACTACAGACACTTCACTCAGACTTCTCACGCCTAGTAGCACCATTGACAGGTCTAACCAATAAGGGGGTGAAGTTCTTATGGTCTGATTCTTGTGAGTCAGCCTTTCAGGGGCTGAAGGGAAGATTGACATCGGCACCGATACTAGTCTTTCCAGATCCAGGAAAGAGCTATAATGTCTATTGTGATGCTTTAGGTATCGGACTAGGAACTATACTTATGCAAGGAGACGGAGGCGTTGCATACTTGTCTCGGAAGTTGAGGCCACATGAGACGAACTACCCTACACACGATCTGGAGTTGGCAGCTATTGTTCAAGCCTTACACTGTTGGAGACACTATCTTGTGGGAGAGCACTTTGTGGTCTTCACCGATCAAAAGAGACTCAAGTACATCTTCACTCAGCGTGATCTGAATATGAGACAACACAGGTGGGTCGAATATCATCAGTCTTTCGATTTCGAGCTTGCCTATACACCGGGAAATGGAAACATAGTGGCAGATGCGTTGAGGAGGAGAACTCATATTCAGGCAGTTCAGGAGGCCAGTAGTGAGGGGCAGCTTATGGCTATGTTCTTTTAGATGCATCTGGAGGTGCACGCCAGATAGGGAAAGACCTTCCTATCTTCTATGGTTGTTACCTCTACACTACTTGATCGGGTACGGATGAGGCAGCTATCAGACTCAGAAGGTTTATTCATGAGGGGGAGTGTGTCAGGAGAGGACCCTCTTCCTAGATGGATAGTGGGTGAGGATGAGATCTTGCGTTTCTAGGGATGCGTATGGGTGCCAGCAGACATATGCGAGGAGCTGATGCGGGATTTTCATTCCTCAGTGTGGATAGTCCATCCTAGCGTCACCGAGATGTATCGACATCTTCATCTCTAGTAATAGTGGCCAGGTATGAAGAATGATGTTGCTAGTTTTGTCATGAGATTCTCTACTTTTCACTAGGTGAAGGCGGAGCATCAGCGACCAGCAGGCCTTTTACAGTGGTTACCCATTGCGGAGTGGAAGTGGAATGATGTTGTGATGGACTTTGTGACCGGGTTGCCGAGGTCGCCTCATGGGAACGATGTTGTTTGGGTTGTCGTCGACATGCTTATGAAGGTTGCACATTTCTTTCTGATCAAGGAGACCTTAAATGTAGATGATCTGGGACGACTGTACCTCAGAGAGATCATTCATCAACATTGAGTTCCACAATCTAATGTTTCAGACAGGGATGCACGCTTTACTTCTTGGTTCTGGCAGAGACATCAGAAGGCTTTGGGTACAGTGATATTTTGGAGTATGACATACCATCCCAAAACTGATGGCTAGTCCGATCACATGATCCATGAGCTAGAGGATATGCTCAAAGCTTTCATCCTAGAATTTTTCAGTTCTTGGGAGAAGCATATCCCTATGGTGGAGTTCGCCTACAACAACAGTTTTCAAGCAACCATTAAAATGGCACCATATGAGGCTTTGGATGGTAGGCCATACTGATCACCCTTATGCTAGGTGGAGGCGGGAGAGGAAGCCTTGGTAGGACCTCATCTTGTTCAGGAGACTTCTGAGTATATATAGCTGATTTGGAAGAGGGTGTCTACACCACAGTCTCGGCAGAAGTCTTATGCTGATCAGCAGAGGCGACCTCTGGAGTTCGAGGTTGGGGACCAGGTTTTCTTGCGTGTCGCATCGAAGTTGGGACACAAGAAGATTTGTAGGCAGGTTAAGATTTCCCCGCGGTACATCGGGTCGTTTGAAGTTTTGGAGAGATTTTGGTTGGTCGACTATCGGTTTCAGTTGCAATTCAGCACCTTGTTGTGTTTACTACTTTCCTTTGATACTTGTACCTGCTGCATCATTATCATCATTGCTATATATTTATTCTTCCACTATTTGGTTACAGTTATGTATGTTGTTACTACTTCTTCTATTGATTTTTGTTATCCTTACCTTGTATACCTTACCAAATTAGGGCATAGTTTCCCCAATTACTAACCAAGGACCTCGTTGATAGTCGGCATCCTCTTGCGTTTGGGGAAATGTGCTTGAGGTCATTTGGCGAACCAGGTACGGGGCACCCGTGGAGGGGCTCCAAATTCAGGTCGTGACATATTGAAACATAAAAATTGGTGATCTCAGATGTTTATTAATATTAAAAAAAGGAGACATATAAGAATAAACTTGAGCATTCAGGTATAAGACCATGATCGTAGAATTCGATGAAATCATCCCTTATATCAAATAATATAAACATGAATAATTGAATAATTCTTATTGGTTTACAAGAAATGATTCTTAAGAAAATAAAGTACATTTTATATGAAATAATTAACCATGAATAATACAAGGAATTTTGGAAAACACATAACCATATAATTTGATTTACATAGTATCCAAGTCATCACTATTAGGAATATCTTTCTAGTTTGTGCTCACTCCACAAAAAATATTGGTAGTCAAGGTTCACTCCCATGTCCAACATAGGATCCTAATCTCACTCCCAGTTCCATCTTTGTAGTCACAGTTCACTCTCATGTTAATCTTTGTACTCATGGTTTACTCCCCCGACCAACTTATTCTATATCAAGCGATATAAATCATCACCCAATTCATTTTAGAGAGATATAGGTCCCACGAAAATCATAATGATATCATATATATATATATATATATATGTGTTATACCAAATCATAAAGAATTATATCATATCCCAAAAAATTAAATAGGTGTCATAAACATGAAATTATACCATAACATGTCAAAAAATAAACAGGTTCTACAATAATTTCATCAAAGCATAACTATTGAAATGTAATGTTTTTCATTGAAATATAACAAATGAAAAGAGGAGGGTTTAACTAACATCATGTAATAAATATATAAACCATTTAGAGAAATAAAATGAATGGAACCTATAGATAGTTTTTCTAAAAGTAATGAGTAACACAAATGGATTTTATCTTAGATGGAAATTAATTTTGAATGATCTTTTAAAATCAGGTCATGAGGAAATTATCCATTCTCTATTGAAAAATGATTCTTATGACATAAAAACTTTTGAACATAATTTTCATTAAAATAAACGTGGAAATATATAAAGGATTAATTTATAGCATTTTGAAATGCTTTTCCCTTTTAAAACATGAATATGAATATAAAAAACTTTAGAAAATGATTTTTTCATTGAAAACTCATAAATGAAGAATAAACAACTTATGAAAACCACATTCTATTAAAATTATTTAGAAAAAATATAAATATAACCTAAAAAATTAATTTAAAACCATATCATTTGATATATATTAAATAAAATCATGAAAATTATCCTCTTAAACATTCAAAAAAAAAATCAATGAAATTGATGTGGGAAAATCTGTAAATTCCATACGAGGTAAAAAAATATTTCTTTTGCACCGTAAAAGGTTAAAAAAATTCCATATTTAGAATGTGAAAATAATAGTTCATTGAAATAATTGGTAAATGATAAAATTGGTAACCATTTCATTTTATTATTATAGGACAATAGTATTATATTCATGGAATCCATTTTTGTAAAGAGGGGTTTTGAATGAATACAGAGTTTTGACCCAAGAGAGGGGTAATGCCATGTCTTCATTAAAATTTCCTCTTAATTATATTAAGAACCAAATAGAAGAAAAATTTGTTAATTCATGAATAAATCATTACTAAAAAGAGGTAAAAATCATTAGAGTTATTTAAATATGGATGATATGATTCCATCAATAATAATTTGATCATAAACAATCTTGATAAACTGTGAGACTGTTTCAATCAACACTTACTACAAGGTAACATTGAATCATACTAAACATGTAGGAAAAAGAAATTCCATGGAGATTAAAATACAATGAAATTAAATAGATTCATGATATAATATTAATATCATAGTTTATAAACATAAAATATAAATATATGTGTATAACATGGCATGTTTCTCAAAGAAGGAAAATTCAGACAACATTAATTTACTAATTTCGTAAATTTTAAAACATAAACTCATTATTATAAATACATTGATATGGTTATGGAAGTTTCCAAATACATATTTATTAGAGTCATAGAATGAAGTCCTGGGTAGTATATTCACCACACAAATGAAGTGAGTATTAAATAAAGCATATATCTCAAGGAAGTAAATAATGAGATGAAATTATCTTACCTTACATATTAACACACATTATTCTAATTAAAAACTCTTTTATAATAAATATAAATTTATTATAAATCTTTAATAAAACCATACTATTACTTCTAATACCATTTTATTATTTATTTATATAATATGCTGGTTAACAATTATATGTTAAGGTTTCACTTCGGGTAATATCTGCTTTGTTTTTCACATGTATCATAATTTTTTATATCATTGGTCTTTATAAATATATAATTATTCCATAAATGTAAAACATTATATTAAAATTTTTTATATTTAGAATATTTTTATTATAAAAATCCATTCAATATAGATGTATTAGACAAAATAAACAGTTCATAAAGAGGATAGGTTGTACGTATGCTTAAAAGCTACTTCTATTAAATTTTAGTGTTGTATGAATGAATGTAAATGGAATATATTTATTTATATTACTATTAAATTTTCTTTATTTTGACATATATATAATATATATTATCTAAACCTAACCATAATACAGTCCATATAGTGTATGAATGAACCACATCGCTTTGAGGGGGCTGTAGTCTAAAAATCCTTAAATAAAATTATCCTATGAACCCAAAATAAAGAGTATAAAGATATTAGTTCAAAAAGAATAAAATAATCATAATGAAATAAATAATATAATATATAACATATATAAAAATATTTTAAATCATAATTTCTATAATGATTGGTTGAAAGGGAAAAATGGAAAATCATCGTTTAGTGAGGTGGTAGTTTACCCTACACGTAAAAAATATGTTTGTTACCCACTAGATTGATGTGTGTGTATGTCTAGGTAGAAGCCATATCATAAAAACACCCTAAAATTTTTAGGATAATTTTTTGGTTATAAAATCACAGAATATGATGATTTTAGGAATTCTAGAAATAATATAATGGAAATTAGTTTAAGGAATTGTGTCACAGCTTAATAGGGTTACTGATTTTGGTTTGCACCAAAGGGATTGCGTGAAAGGATTTATTACAAAGGAAGGATTAAATGATGAATTTAGGTATGTTGGATATATATTTGGGAAAATTTTGGTCACAAAATATTTTCTTGATCCATGTGAGGAATTGATAGGAGTAAAGGATCTTTATAATGGAGGAGGAGTGGCACTCTGGTAATATTTGTAAAAAGGGAATCTCCATCCTTGTTTTTTTGTTTCATGAGGATAAAACAATGGAAAACGTTTAGAAATGATAATATATGTTATAATAACGGATAAGAAATAAATTTGGACATATTTATATGTTTTTTTTGGGCCATAAGGTTATAATTTAGTCCATTTTTAACCTTAATTTATCATTAATCATTGTAATTAATTTTTAATTACATTCACTAATATTTTTGGTAAAAAAATAACTTTTTATTATTAGAAGTTATTGTTTCAGGTATCTCCATTTATGAAATCCATTTTCCCAAATTCCAAACAAATAAGTGATAGAAATTAATTTAAATATAATCCTACAGACATGACAACAATACAAGTTTTAAATGTAAAAACCATCGAACATTTCCTATGTTTTTATAGTAAATTTCCAATTGAAAATCATTACAATGAATAATATCATATTGAGTGATAAAAATTATATATGATTAAAATTAAAAAAACTAAAAATAATATTTAACAATAAAAATAATTTATATTTAAAATAAGTTTTCATTTAATGTTCAATATTTGTCACTACTCATTAAAAAATGAATCTTTATATAAAAATACCAAAAAATTCATCCTAAATAAAATTTTCCATTTCAAATTAAAAAAATTTATTTCAACATATAAAATATATAATTCTTCCAAAATTTAGATTTAAAATATGATCTCCACTAAAAGGTAGTAAAATATAATTAATAAAAGTATTGTGTATTATGCGATAAATTTCTATTATTCTTATCTTATGATTATAAAATTAATTGGATGAATATAAAAAATAATTTGATATATAACATATATATTACATTAAAATTATTTGTATTTAAACAACTTTTTGAGTATAATAAATGTTTTATATATAAATAGACCCTTTATATTCAATTGGTTCTTATATTTATTCCTATATAAATTTTAACAAATTAAACCATTTTATATTTTATAAAAAACATATATTAACATAATTTAGATTATAATATTCATAAATTACAATTTAACAACTATGTTATATGTTATTATATTTTTTAACAATATATTATTGCTCGGTAACACTCAGTCATGCGTGTTGGGAGATCCATCAAGCAAAGTCTGTCTTGTGTGAAATGTAAGCATACAAATGTGTTCCATATAGAAATTTATAACATTTATACTGATTTTAGTTCATTATTAACTTATAATTGTGAGTAACACAAGCCAAACATAGTACATTAATATATATAAACTGACTATTTTCAGTGTTATGTGAATATAAAAATATAGAAAAGTTTAAATTAATATGATAATGATATTTTAATCAATCTCATGTGATTACATAATATTATAAATATGAACATAAAAATAGGATTTAATGATTTTGGGTATTTTTATAAATTGTTTCATTTTTTATTAACAGTGAAAAATATATAATTTTAATTCAAAGAATAATTTTCATCAAATTTATGTATAATGATAAATAAAATTTAATCCTTGGTGTAAAAATTAATATAATCAAACTTTTTAATTCATCCTATATAGTTGATTGGAATATTTTTCGTTAAAATTAGATATAATAACATTGCATACATTTGGACATTTTTACATTAAAAACCCATATTATCATCTTGTATATAAGATTAAATTTAAATATAATTATAATACATATATGATTGGAATGTGGAATAATAGATTACATATTTTTAGTTTTAATCGTTTTTAATTTATTATATTTTCAACATAGTTTTTTACCCTAATTATTATTGAAATTAATAAAAATTAATTATTTTATTAAGGTTAAATTATGATTCACATAGGACTAACCTTTTGTTTAGGGCCCATATGACCTAAAAACATCTAAAAATCCATTTTATTGTCATATATTGACCCTATACTCTATTTTATTAAATTTTTAACATTATTTCAGCCTCATGAAATTGGAAAACATGGATGTAATTCCTTATTTCAAAATTTACAAGAGTGCCACTCCTCCTCAAGTATAAAAAGTAACTCAGCCCTCGCTATGCTAAATCATCTTAAGAAAATTTGGATAGTATAATATCTACCAAATAGATCCTTGACATACCTTCCATAAACCTATAATCCTCAACTTGGTCATAAATTTATCCAAGGAAGCCATTTGGTTCAAACCAAAAAGTGTTACCTTATTAAGACAAAACATCCTTCCCCATGCTCTTTAGTTTTATTTATTTCTACACAATTTTAGTTCTTCTTATTCAATACTTATATAACAACATTGGTATCCTGAATATAATGAAATGATATTATTTTAAGGTTTCAATGTAAAGTTACACACAGTTCCATCTAATGGGTAAATAACATACTATTTATGTGTACGATGAACTACCACCTAACAAAAAAATGTTGTTTATTTTTCTTTTACAACCACTCGTGTATAGGAATTATAACAAAAATTTTGTTTCTATATTATATATATTTTATTTAGAATTTATTTATAATTCTTCAATTTTTTTGTATAATATACCTTTATGATTTCAATATATTGTAAATACAATAACAGGGTTTGTGGGTGTGTGGACTATCACCTCTTAAAATCTATGTGATTCGATCACACAATTTGTGTAATGTACAATTGATGGTTTAAATTAAAAATATATATAATAAAAAACATATATATGTTATTTAGTGAATAATTAACTTTTATAAATATAATATATAATATTTTCTTTATTACCATTTCACACACATAAAAAATTACAACATCGTTTATGCTTGTATAGACTACCATCACCTCAACACAATGTGATTCCATTTAAATCACATGAATTCTATAAATAGGTATATATGATTAAATAATATTTGTTATATGATATAATACAACATTACATTTATTGTTTCTTACCTTCTTTCAATAACAATAATTGATGCTTGGGAACATTTCTCATGCATAAGTATGACCTACCATCTCCAAGATTTTAATGTTGGATCATTTTTTATAAGTATATATAATTAATTTTTTAATGTAAACATTTTGTATCCATATAATAATTATATCACTATTATTATTTTTTAGGTGTCATATAATGACCACATTGACTATAGTTTACCTACCAAAGCATTTTTTGACACATAAACAAAATTTGGTCAAAAGTCCAAATGTAAACGTAACCGTTAATGTAGCTGTATACAACATTGTTATAAGTCAATTATATAATATGATAAACATGAATAATTATATGAAGAATGTATATAATTATCACATATTTATTATTCAGAAATATAAATACACATGAGACACATCAAACTCAAGTTAAATAATTTCATCACAATATATATTCCACTAAGACATAATTTTTTTTATACACATAGTTTCAATTATATGGTCTATATAATTCACTTAGACATATTATATCCTGAATATATTTATTATCATAATATATTAGTATTAATTTTATTTTATTATTCCATTTATATTTTGATTTAAATGTTTAAATGTGTTATAGGAATCTTTGGCTTGTTTAAATATTACTCCCATTGAGAACAATTTTAATGATTTTCTTTGCAATAACACTACCATTTGTGATTGTTTACATTATATTGAAGTAATAAAAATATATTAGTGAACCTAATTTTTTATTTATAGTGTAAATAATTCCAATTTTATATATAATATTATAATTTATTAAATATTCATAATTTTTCTACTTTTAATTATAATGGTTTCATCGAATGGGATTTGAGTTAAAAGTAACCATGTTGAGAAGAATTTCAAGACCTATTTTCATTTCATTGGGTTGTACTAATACCTCATTATCATTAATATTTTATAATTGTTTATATAATGATTTTTAATATTTGTTAGTTGATTCCCACATCCTTTTGTGGATTTACAGTTGATACACATAGACTACACATTAATTTATTCTCCCTTCTACATTATAATATTATCATGTGTTTAATTTTCCATCTCATTTATTTGGGATTTTTTACACCGGAATATCAATCAGAGGAAATTATTAGACCAGTTTATGAAAACACCTTCATTTTTATTCCCCAATGGTTATTCATGACCATTATCAAATAACAGTTCCATTTTTCACACTTTGGTACTTAAAATGGTTTTTAATATGTTTTTATTAAAATAAATCATCATTTCCCACATTATTTAGAGAACATTTTGTCTTTTAAATAAAAACTTTTTAACTAGTTTTCAAATAAAATGACCTTTAAAAAATACTTTATTAATTTTTTTTTACCATTTTACCTTTTACCCATTTTTTCAAAAGATTTTTTTTGTATCCTTATGAACATTTCATTTTTATGTAATATTTACTTTGAAAAAAAGAATTTTATTTTTACCTTCTATAGAATGTACATATTTAACCACCGTTATTAATTTAAATATTCCTTTTTATGTTTAAATGTTTTATTTTTAAATAATATGTATTAAAAAGTGAATTTCATGGATAATATTTTCATATCATTTTCCAAAACAAAAGGATATTTTCGTAAAGAATAATTTTTAAAATATATATCTATATGGTTTATATTCACCAATGAAAACAACCATTTATTTTTACTCATCTTGGGATATATTGTATTGATATCATCCTTGTTAATTTTTTTGAAGCTGTATGATTGATTCGTCCATGTATATTATCGACATCCACATCCTTGACTACTTTTAGATTAATTGAAATATTAAATTTTATATGATTATTCAACATAAAATTTCTAATAAATTACTATATCCTTTTTTATGGATATAATTATCTGCTAAACCATATATATTTTTTCATTAGGTTTTTACATTGAAATGTATTTGATTATTTGGTGAAATATTGGTACATATTATTCTTTATTCAGTACATATATTTTATAAGGAATATTTTTTAAATTAAATTAATATCTCAATGTCGGGAATGCTTAGGACATGAAGGGATGGTTTTGGCCTATACAGTATATAGACCCTTGATTTTTCGATATGTTCTCAAGAGACAAATAATAAAAAAATTAAATATTATTATACCTATAGTATTAAAATATCTAGTGGATGTATCTTTGAAGTAGTGGTTTTCATTATCCAATGACATGATGTCTAATAGTTATACATTTCCTTTATTTTTATTCAATATTTATTATCCCTAATATTCTCACAATGAAAAATTATAGTAATGAATTTCATTTTCATTTTATTTATTAAATGGTATGTGTGTTTAGATATTTACCATACCATAATTACTATTCTTGTTGATTCATTATCTCTTATAATATACTTTACCATTAATAATAATTTGAGCTCACAATTATTTTTTCCCTCCCACAGGAATCTAGTAATCATACTATGAATAATGTTATGAAATATGCTAGAGAGAATAAATTTATCTTAAAAAGGGAAAACTTTATGATGTAAGTACTATGTTTATTTGAAATAAAATACATTTTTATATATATACCTCACCAAGACTACTAAACACTACACTTGTTCATGATTTTATTCTTTGTAGTCATTCCAATATAATGTTAGTAGACACTTTCGTAAAGAATTATATTTATGGGTCCGTATAGTTGGTATCATAGGATGTTTATTAGCTTCATTTGGAACTAGAGTTAGGAAAAAAATATCATAAAACATAATCCTAAGGTATAATTTGAGGATAATTATAGAATAATGCATATTAATTTTTAATGTAGATATTATGTGGGTATTCCCTAAAATAAAACCCTTTATTAATACTAAGTGAAAATGTGGTTGTGTAATATATGAATGTAGATATAACAACTTTTGAAAGGTGCATCGAGCCAAACTCAATGTAGACTGGTACCTGAAAATGGTTCTTTTTATTACCCAATTATAATACTCCTAGAGCATATTCTTAAGATAATTCAAATTTAATTTACAAAACATTATGATTTATTTTTAAAATGAATAACCTTGGATAAACCTATAGTGTTTTGGATTGAATATAACGCATCACGATTTATATAAATGTACATGCCTATATATTTATACACCTACGCACATACAGTCGAATGTACAGATGATAATATATATATATCTACATATATAAACCTGAAAAAACAGCATTTCAACATATTTTTGTACATACATATGTACGTACATATGTATTTACACAAAAATAGACACATGCTTTCTGACACATAGATAACCAAGCATACAAATATCCATTAATTTTTCCATTAATCAATCCATGCATTATAACAACACATATATTTATAAACCAATAATAATATAATTTATATAATGTGTTTTACATTATTACATTTCTAAAACCATTGTGATTTAGAGTAATATAGAATTATAAAAAATCAATAAAAAAAGTTTTAATTTGTTAAAAGTGTACCTTTTTTAACGAAAATTGTTACAATATTTACACTACACATTCATTCAATAAATGAATTCTTATTCTTTGATAACTCACCACTAATTAATAAAAGAAAATATTACTTACTAATCATATTTAGATCCCATGAAATGTTTTTGAGAACATAGGTTGATGGAAACAATTATAAATAAATGCTATAAAATTAACAGAATCATGTTATCCATGTAGAAAACATGAAAACCAATGAAAATTTCGAGATTCCTCAAAATAAGTTTTTGAGAACATAAATAAAACACATAAACATGAGAAAATATATCGTCTCTCAATATAAACCATTAAATAACATTATTATCTTGTAAAATTATGATTGAAACATCTGGGATATGGAATCACATAGATTAATTCCTTAAAAAAACCCACTCACCATTAGATTATTTCAACCATTAATTTCATGATAAATTAAATACAGTTATATAGAAAACCCAACTAATACTTAAATAAATTTCTATCATAGTCATATTAATATATTTTTTATACCCTATTTTATACATGTTTTGATAAAAATCATCCATTTAATTCAAAATGTGTAACATACATGGTTATAACCCTAAATGTTTCTCTCATATGAAGAATCAATGCTGAATTTTTCTGAGAGATATATTCATCTCCCATGTCATTGCGAGCTATATTAGTAACACTCATTATCATCAATAATAATGGTGTACCATATCATGATATAATAATTTTTATTCCTACATATTTCTCTATTATACTCATGAAAAGATAAATTAAATCTATAAATAATAGTCTTTTTTGTCCTATAAATTTATAAAAATATTGTTTCCTATTGAAAAAATGTTATTTGAAATATTAGTCCCATAATAGGAATATTATCTTATTTGAAATAAAATTTTAAAAATATATTGGTTGAATTTTAATTATTAATTTTTATTGTGGTGGGAAATTGTTGTCAATACATATACTTTAAAATTGTTATTTTTCACTTTGAAAATAAATCCAATTTAGTTATTTGTTATATATTTAAAAGATTAATTGTTAATAAATGTTAATAAAAAGAAAAAAATTATTTTAAAATTAACATTAAAAATAATTAGTTTTAAATGAGATAAATATTTTGACATCATTATGAACATGGATATAAAGGATTGTGATTTTAATTGAAAACAATAAAATTAGATGTTAATGATAAATCTGTTAATATAATCCTTTTCTATCATCAAAATTTTTCAAATTCAATATCAATACAATTATATTAGTCCATTATTTTTTAAAAACTCATTCTAATAACAATTTCATTTTCTTTATTTTTTCTATTTCTTATAATGTTATTTTTTTAGTTATTAAAATGGTTATGATCAAGTGTATTGTTTTGGGGTTATTCAATTTTTAACCTCAAAATAACATTGGCGCATCGAACATGGTCAATAAGAAAAATTTTAAATTATTGCTCGTATCATAAACATTATTTAACAATTTTCCATATAAAATCCCCTGTATTTTATAATTAATAAAAGCATGAATTATCATTCTAACCATATCATTTACCTATATTTATATTTTTATGATCCGTTGACTTTATAGTAAGTATTCTAGGAATTCATTGGGATCAAGAGTAGAATATAGGGATATTTTTTAAGTCCCTCACTAGGAAAGGCCATTACATAGCTAGAGGAAACCCCCCATCCACCTAGTAGGAAAAACAAAAGTAGATGAGCTCCACCCAATATGGTTGGTAATCCACCATCATGCCATTGGTTGGCTGATTCACTAGACAGTGGAACATGTACATTGTTCAGGTCCTCCATCTGACCAGTTATCCTAATTGGATAGTCTATAGTTCTATGTTTCCATCTAGTGGACCTTCACAAATTACATATGATTAGTTGTATCGCTTGACCCTTCAAGACTACTTTTCTATCCCACATATCTTTTATAAATCGAAACGCACAAAAAATTCCAAATTTTAATCTAGAGGTAGTAAATATCCAATCTATTATAATTAGACATTATACATGACTACTATATAACATAATGATTCCATTTTCACACATTTGAACTCTATTGGTGGTTAATTATTGTATCCCACATGCTCCATATCTTATTTGGCCCTCTTTCTATCCCTTTTCCTTCTCTATCTTGATGATATAATTGAAATTGTGTTATAAATAGTGTTCATTAAACAAAAATTTCCTTCTTACACTTTGTGGGTGATCACTACCACTAATTCTACATTTCATGGGTGTTTTGACTTATCAATTAAAAATAAATTATTATTGTGAGATTCTTACATGGACCATTTAGATAATGTGTATTTGTTTGGGGGTCATGTATGAAATTATTATAATGAAACTATTTTTTTTAAATCCATTGAAATATATTATGAAATTTTTATTGTTCTGAAACATGAGACCGTCTGAGATTCTGAGTACTGGTGTGCCCTAAATTTATATGATAAAACTATTATATAAATTAATATAACACTACTCTGGTTCTTAAAAAATGTAATATATACACATTGGATACATAGGTTAGAAATCAAAGAAAACTTTTGAATCTAGAACATGGGGTTTACTATAGGCATGACCTCAGTGTAAGGACCCGGAAATTTCAATGAAAATTTTTTCTTAATTTTATTTGGAATTTTACAAGAACGCAGTTTCGGACGGCACCTGATTCCGAGGCCCGGTGTGCCCGGAATCATTTTCCGAAGTTTAGCTCGGGTACGTTCAGTGAACGAACGAGTGGGTTTTTCTAACTTTTGAATTGGTGCTTGGAATCAAATTCCAAGGGCACCGATGGAATCGTAGTGCCGGTAATTTCTTAGAAACACATTTTCCAGAGTTGCGTTTTCTCGGGTGTGGTTTTTAATTTTTTTGTGGTAAAGTTATGGAATAAAATAAAAGTGGTGCAACCGATCTTTTATTTTATTTTGCTTAACATATGTTAAGTGGATGATGTGGGACCCATAATATCCTACCCACTTGGTAGGATATTTGTGGGGTGGGGCCCACATGAGCACCACCTTTTCAACTTCCACGAAACCCCCACCATTGATTAAGGTAACTCACCCGCACCCCCCTTTTAAATGTAAGTCAACTCTTTCTTTTTAACTTTTTAATAAATGCCCCTATTAATTGGGCGGTTAAAAATGTTGCAAATAATTCACTTAATTTTTTGATTCGTTTTTGAATTTTAAAACGTTTGGCATGAGTAATAAAATAAGGTATCCCTTATTTTATTGTTGTTTCCTTGGTTGTGCGGGAGGATTTGGGAGAGAACGTTTCAAGGTCTAGGAGTTATTCTTCCTCGACGAAGAACACGATGAACGTCGGCTCCTCGGAGATCGACGACGCAAAACTGACAAATCTTTTCTCCACGACGCGACGGTCCTCCTTCCGCGACGTCTTCTTTCGTGACGTTCAATTTTGCGACGTCCCTTTCCTTGAAAAACCTCGTTCGACAACTACGCTTGAGGTAGGAAATTTATTTGTGATTGTTAGCGAACCCTTGTTTACTTCCTTCTAAATCTAAGAACGCAGATCAACTAAATATTAAGTTGATTCGTGAAGATTATATTTGCGGGTTGGGAATTCTTGATTTCAGGAAAAAAACAGTTTGGGTTGTTTTCTTTTATTTGTCAAAAATCCTTGTTGTTCTTCGTCTTTTGGGCCACTTGTTACCAACTTAACGGGAGGACGTCAGACCGCACGAACACGGCCGACTCTCCTCCCCCCTTGTTGTTTTGATTCATTGCGGCACGAACCAAGGCGGCATGGTGCAATGGAACCGCGCAGAAACAAGAAAGAACACGAAGAAGAAGTGCGGCGCTGCCGCGCCGCGCCGTTGAGGCCGAACGAAACCGTGGCCGGAGTCGGGGCCACAGAGGCGATTGAAGACTCAGCTAGTTGAACGTTGAGCGCGGATTCATGGGCGATGACAAACGGGGCCGCTAGGTAATTTTTAAGCCTCCGCAGTGAAGGTCGGGTCCTAGGAGGGCCGTTGACGAATGCGGCGAGCAAAACGGACCACCGGAGCGCGTCCGGTGGTCCGCAAGAAACACCGTCGGTGCGCCGCCGCAGTCGTAGGCTGCTGGTCCAGCAATGACGAGGGACTGAGGGAGGTGGTACGCAGCGCTCAGCCGCGTCTATTGACAAGGAGCGGCCCCCCATGGGGTTGCGGTTACGTGTGGCGGGTGGTAGCATGCCACCCCGCACCGCTCGGCCGAAACGGCTGAGCCGCCTGACCGGACTACCGGGCCGGGCCACACCAACCGGTCCAGGCAGCGCCCAAGCGGGCCGAACCCGGTTCGGGCCGACCTAGGGGGTACCGGGCCGGGTCGGACCGGTCCCGAACCCCCCCTAATACCGGACTTTTTTGTCCGTTTCCCATAACATGGGATATAGACCTCTGATCGACGCACCGTCAGTTGCATAGAGATCCTTGGATCGAGAATGTCGTTTTGGTATATTACACTCAATGTTTCGAAGAACTTTGGGTTCAGCCGGGTTGGTTCAGATACAAAACCAACCCGGCCCTCGGAGAGGAAACATTTATATCATGAGCTCCATACGACTGATTGATGTGCCAACGACTTTATTGGATTTATATTGTTGAGAAGGAACTTTTGGAATACTTCACCTGAGTTTTGGATGCAGTTGGAGTATGGTCGGGTTGAATTGTACCCGAAATCCAAGCGGGCCCCTAGAGCGGAAAAGCTGATAACTTTCAGACCGGACGTCTGTTTGACGAACCATCAGCGGCGTTGGTGATCACATTGAGAAACAATCCCTATGAGCATACCCTATGAGAGTTCGAGGTACATTTGTGATAAGGCCGGTTTGGTTCATACACGAAACCAAACGGGCCCCTGGGACGAAAAGGCTAATAACTCACAGATCGAGCGTCCGATTGACGCACCATCTATTGCGTTGAGACCCCTATGACGAGGCGGTCCTTTGAAATACTTCTTTGTTGGACTTTGAGATACTTGGAGTATCGACATGTAGCTCATGGAGCGGACCCTCCCGGAGATGAGCGTATGGAGTACGAAGACCGTATACCTGGTTGAGACCTGATGACTGCTTGACCGACTTGACGTGGAGTGAGTCGACTAGCCCAGTGGACGAAGCACTACTTTTTTTGGGTGCAGACCCATGGTGGACAGAGCACTACTGTGTGATAGTGCAGACCTGCGGTACTCGTCCAGAGAGTACCTCTGCAGGCTATTTGGGGGTGTGCACTACTGTGTCTGGGTGGCATACGCCAGCGGGAAGCACTACTATTTTTGGGTGGCTGACCCGCGGTACTCGATAGGAGAAGTACCTCAGCAGTCTAAGGTTAGTGAGCAGTACCTCAGAGTCATGACAGGACAATTGTACACTCCAGAGACGGGTCTCTTCAGCAATTACAGTTTCGATAATGAAAATCCTGGTTTGAGCTGAGTCTATGATCTTTGTGTTTACCTCATGATTGAGATGGGTCACCTGATAACTTTGGTATATGTATGTGAATATACCTAGGAAGTGGTTATCCGTTGATTTCATAATCTTTGTGTTTCGTCTTGATTGAAATGGGTTATTTGATAACTTAGTTATATGTATGGGCATATACCTAAGTTGAGGTTATCTGTTGTGATCTTATTTGTGGTTATCCTTGTTGGTTTTAGTAATACCATTAGGGTCTCAGGGTCCCTACTAAGTATCGTTATACTCACCCCTGCACTGGCTCTGCCTGCACCTCATTGTGTTGGTTGCAGATGACGGGCAGTGCTGACGGAGGCCGAGTGTTTGAGGACTGGGCAGTACCCGGAGGTGGACCACACGACGAGTCAGTACCCGGAGGTGGACCACACGACGAGTCAGTATCCGGAGGTGGACTTCACGACGAGATGACACACGAAGGAGGTTGACGGGCGAGAGCGTTGTGGAGGCTATCTGTACCTACCCTTCAAGTAGGATCTGTGGTGGACGATTCAGGAGTTGCGCTATCTGTACCTACCCTTGATGTAGGATCTGAGGAGGATGACCCAGGATCCGCTTCTGTTCTTCCAGCTACTGTCTTTTTCTGTTGTAATTTTTTTCAGTTGTAGTTGTATTTTCAGTTGGGTTTGTATTCTGGCTGATTTACTTTTCATCACATTCTTTTGTACTTAGTGTGTTACTTCCGCTTGTACTCTATGGTGTTTTGTTTACTTTTATAAAGGTAATTCCTTTCCAGTTGTCAGTATTTACGCCTTTGGTGCTAGTCTTCAGCCCCTGGCCTATGGAAGGCAGGCATGGGGTAGTCACGACATGGGCCTTGGGGACGGGTCATGAAAAATTGGTATCAGAGGAGCTGGTTCTACCGTAGAACTTATAACTCTGATATTTTTCTTTTTGTGAAGCGATAGTGTTAAGAGTACTGAGTGTGGTTTTCAGTTCAGGGAGTCTAGTGTTGGTGCGGGCGGCCGACGTATCCATACACCTGGACCCTGACAACTGATTTCCAAATTTGTGCACGAAAACACGGATTGTGTGTGTGTTTCCATATGTTTTTTTTAAAATTCAGCTCAGACCAGGTCAGCTCACCAGGTATAAACGTTTGACTATGTCACGTTGTTTCTTTCAGGATACCTTCCATGGACCACCAGCTAGAGCCCCGATGGATGTGTGTACTGAAAGCATGTCGAGCGAAGATGCTTCATTACAGGTCCCTCTTGCAGTTGTGGTGCCAGCGGAGGCACCAGCGGTACTACCATACGTTGGGCCACCGATGCCACCAGCCCCAGCAGTAGGCGATGCATGCCACTTGAGCACGCTGCATGAGTTCCAGCTCGAAAGGCCACCCAGGTTCTAGGGAGAGACGAACCCGCAGGCGGTTGAGGATTGGCTGGAGGCTGTGGTGAGAGTCTTCAGGCTAGTGGGGACGCCAGCAGACTTTATGGTGGTATTTGCTGCCATCCTTCTTCAGGCAGCAGTAGGCAGGTGGTGGAGCCGCTTGTTCCAGTTTTGCAATGAGATGACCTTCAGATGGGGAGACTTCGAGACCTTCTTCAGGGTGGAGTTTGTACCAGTATCTCTGCACCCCGAGCGTGTTTAGGAGCTGCTGCCCTTGCCGCATGTTTTCTCATCGGTAGTCGAGTCATCTGTGGGCAGTATACAGATGATGCATAGGTCCAAGAGGACCAGACCAGTAGTTGGGCGACCTCGGGTTATAGGATCAGTAGTGCGGGGAACTCGGGGTGGATTAAGAGCCAGGAATTCCAGAAACGGACAATGTTTCTCCTGCGGCAGGAAGGGTCACATGGCATGTGACTGTCTGACCCCCCGCACAGTCGATCTGCAGCCGTTGGAGGAGCCACCGAGGCAGAAGCAGGGGCGGGTTCTTGAGCAACAGCCGAGCAGTGGACAAGGCAGTAGAGCTCCGGGAGCAGGTGGACAGGAGTGGAACTAGTGGATACGTCCCTTGTACTTCTAGTTCCATGTTGTTGTTGTTGTATTCGTGTCTTTGTACTATGATCTGCAATAATAAAAGGACACTTATCATTGTGATGTTTGCTTTCCTGTCCTTTTTTTGGTTGATACTGAGTGGTCCCGGTTAAGACTATTGACTTGACACTCACATTCGAGATTTTTACTAGTGGAGACCCAGTGACCTCACACTGACGCCGACAGTGTGACTCGACCCTTGGAGGTGAGAGTGACAGTTGGATCTCTTGGTAGTAACGTCGAGGCCTTACAACGTCATCCATGGCATGAATACATCATTCATTTTAGGATTTTTCTATATTAGGCAATGGGAGTGGTACATCCATAGGATGAGACCGAGTTTCTCTTTTCGGAAAAGGAGAAATTTTAGCAGCTCTTTCAGATCGTAGGCAATGAAGGTGCAGATCATCTTGGATCGGATGAAGACTGCACAGTGCAGTAAGAAACGGGAAACTAGTGCCAGTCTTAGAGACTCGGGCGTGTTAAATGTTTCAATAAGAGGAATCTTAAAGGAGAGATGAGTCTGTGAAGAAGCAGACGTGGAGGCAGAGCTAGGAGAGCAGAGTGAGGTGGTGTACGTTTTAACCTTCTACAACCACCGGCCTTAGTTGTCCCCACCAGGCTTAGGGAGATTGAGGGCAGGGGAAGAGAGCAGCTGCATGCGGTCAGGGAGAGTGACCCAATGGCTCTAAGAATGATTCAAGGGACAGTATGTGTCCACAAATATCTTCCATAGTAACAAACGTAGATATGAATCATTCCTTCCTTCCACGAATCTTGTTGCAAGCCTAGAGTTTCTGGTAAGCCATAGACTTGACCCTCACGTCTGGATATACCTTGAGATATGACTCGATAATCACACTTACGCCGACGGTGTGGTCAGACCATCGAGATGAGAGTTTCGGTTGGAATCTTTTGGTGGCAGCGTCGAGGCCTTACGACGTTGGTTTGAGTATGGACTAGGCAATAATAGTTCATACACAAAGTGATGGTATTAGGCAATAAGGTTGTGGTTTAACTATGACGTCGAGTTGGGTTTTCCTTGGTCAGCGAAAAGGAATCCCCAAGAAGCACAAGATAAACTCATGCACAGGAGGTTGCGACCAATCACTCTTGACTCAGTCAACCTTACCCTCGTGGCAGCAGTCGTTTTGAGTTTCAGTTCTAACAGGAATTGGAGACCTCTAGAGTTCGAGGATGATGATCACTTCCTTATACGGGTCTCACCTCGACGTGGTTTATAGAGATGTGGCCGAGGTGACAAGTTATCTCTGAGGTTCAACTAAACTTTCTAGATCCTCAGCAGGGTGGGCGAGGTGGTTTACTGCTTGACCCATCCACCTTAGTTACACCAGGTGCACGACGACTTCCATGTATCTCAACTGAGGTGATACGAGCACGACCCTTCGCATATCATCGACCATGAGGAGCTGGACATTGGCGATGAGGTGACTTTTAAGGAGGTTCCTATGGGGATCGAGGATTGACAAGATAGGATCCTACGAGGACGGTCGATTCCTCAGGTGCGCTTTCACTGGCAGTATGAGAACCTCTAGGTGAGCACTTGAGAGTGGGAGGCTCAGATGCGTGATCAGTACCGCTTTTGTATCCCTAGTTTGTATTAATGCTTTACGAGAACGTAAAGCCCTGAGGTGGGAGTAATGTAAAGACCTGGAAATTTCAAGGAAATTTTTTTCTTAATTTCCTTTGGAATTTTACTAGAATTCAATTTCTGACGACACCTGATTCTGAGGACCGGTGTGCCCAGAATCATTTTTCGAAGTTTAGCTCGGGTACGTTCAGTGAACGAACGAGTGGGTTTTTCTAACTTTTCAACTGGTGATTGGAATCGAATTCTGAGGGAACTGATGGAATCACAGTGCCGTTAATTGCTTAGAAACACCTTTTTCGGAGTTGTGTTTGCTCGGGTGTGGTATTTAATTTTTTTGGGGTAACATTAAGGAATAAAATAAAATTGGTGCAACTGATCTTTTATTTTATTTTGCCTAACCTAAGTTAAATGGATGATGTGGGACCCACAATATCCTACCCACTTGGTAGGATATTTGGGGGGTGGGGCCCACATGATCCCCACCTTTTCAACTTCCACGAAACCCCCACCATTGATTAAGGTAACGCACCCGCACCTCCCTTTAAAATGTAAGTCAACTCTTGCGTTTAAACTTTTTAATAAACACCTCTATTAATTGGGTGGTTTGAAATGTTGCAATTAATTCACTTAATTGTTTGACTCGTTTTTGAATTTTAAAACGTTTGGCGTGAGTAATAAAATAAGGTAACCCTTATTTTATTGTTGTTGCCTTGGTTGTGCGGGAGGATTTTGGAGAGAACGGATCAAGGTCTTGGAGTTCTTCTACCTCGACGAAGAACACAAAGAATGCAGGATCCTCGGATATCGACGACGCAACACTGACAAATATTTTCTCTGTGACGCGATGATCCTCCTTCCGCGACGTCTTCTTCCGCGACATTCAATTCCGAATCGTCCCTTTCTGCGACAAACCTCGTTCGACGACTATGCTCGAGGTAGGGAATTTATTTGTGATTGTTAGTGAACCCTTGTTTACTTCATTCTAACTCTAAGAACGCAGATCAACTAAATATTAAGTTGATCTGCGAAGATTATGTTTGCGGGTTAGGAATTCTTGATTTCGGGAAAAAAAATGTTCGGCTTGTTTTCTATTATTTGTGAAAAATCCTTCTCGTTCTTCGTCTTTTGGGCCGCTTGTTACCATCTTAACGGTAGGAGGTTGGACCGCACGAACACGACCGACTCTCCTCCCCCTTGTTGTTTTTATTCGTTGCGGCATGAACAAAGGTGGCGCGGTGCAACCGCACAGCACGGAAACAAGAAAGAACGTGATGAAGAAGCGTGACGCCGTCGCGCCGCGCCGTTGAGGCCGAACGAAACTGCGACCGGAGTCGGGGCCGCAGATGCAATTGAAGACTCTGCTGGTTGAACGTTGAGCGCGGATAGATGAGCAATGAAGAATGGGGACGCAAGATAATTTTGAAGCCTCTGTAGTAAAGGTCGGGTCCCGGGAGGACCGTTGGCGAAGGCGGCGAGCAAAACGGACCACCGGAGCGCGTCCGATGGTCCACAGAAAACACCACCGGCGCGCCTCGCCGGCACGGCAGCACCGGCGGCCGGCACCGGCCGGCCTCCAG
This sequence comes from Viscum album, assembly GCA_963277665.1. Taxonomy (NCBI): domain Eukaryota; kingdom Viridiplantae; phylum Streptophyta; class Magnoliopsida; order Santalales; family Viscaceae; genus Viscum; species Viscum album. Next base: position 173,265,158 of record OY728138.1, read on the forward strand.
GAGACGGCGGCACCCGACGCGCCGCTGGGGAGGGCCGCCGCGGCGGCAGACCACAGGTCCCGCGACCCCGCGGGACCGAGGAAGGCGAGACGCGGCGCTCAGCCTCGTTCGTTGACAAGGAGCGGCCGCCCATGGGGTCGCGATTACATGCTGGCAAGGGGCAACTTACCACCCTGCACCGCTCGGCCGAAACGGCCGAGCCTCCTGACCGGACCACCGGGCCGCGCCGCGCCCAAGTGGGCCAGACCTGGACCCGGGTCGGGTCGCCCCGGATCGGGCCGACCAAAGGGGTACAGGGCCGGGTCGGACCGGGCCCGAACCCCCCTAATACCGGACTTTTCGGTCTGTTGGACATAACATGGGCTACGGACCTCCGATTGACGCATCGTCAGTTGTATTGTGATCCTTGGATCGAGACAGTCGTTTCAGTATATTACCCTAAAGGTTTCGGAGAACTTTGGGTTCGTCCGGGTTGGTTCAGATACGAAACCAACCTGGCCCTCGGAGCGGAAACACTTATATCTTGAGCTCCGGACGTCCGATTGACGTGTCGTAAAATTTGTTAGATTCCCTTTTGTTGAGATGGAAGTTTTTAATACTTTGCCTGAGTTTTTGGATGCAGTTGGAGTGTGGCCAGGTTGGATTGTACCCGAAATCCAACAGGGCCCCTTGAGCGGAAAAGCTTATAACTTTCAGACCGGACATCCGTTTGATGAACCGTCAGTGGCGTTGGTGATCACGTTGAGATACGGTACCTATGATAATACCCTATGATATTTCGGGGTATATTTGAGATACGACTGGGTTGGTTCATACACGAAACCAACTGGGCCCCTGGGACAAAAAGGCTAATAACTCACAAACTGGGCGTCCGATTGACGTGCCGTATTTTGCGTTGAGACCCCTATGACGAGGTGGTACTTTGAGATACTTCTTCATGGTACATTGAGATACTTGGAGTATCGACCTGTAGCTCGTGGAGCGGTCCCTCTCGGAGACGAGCGTACGGAGTACGGAGACCGTGTAGTCGGCTGAGAACTGACGACTGCTTGACCGACTCGACTTGGAGTGATGTCGACTAGCCTAGTGGACGGAGCACTACATTGTTTGGGTACAGACCCGTGGCGGATGGAGCACTACTGTGTGACAGTGCAGGCCCGCGGTACTCGTATGGGGTGTACCTATGCAGGCTATTAGAGGGTGTGCACTACTGTGTCTGGGTGGCATACCTCGGTGGGAAGCACTACTGTGTTTGGGTGGCTGACCCGCGGTACTCGACAGGAGGAGTACCTCTGCAGTATTAGGTTAGTGAGAAGTACCTTGGATTCGTGATAAGACCATTGTACACTCCAGAGATGGGGCTCTTCAGCAGTTACAATTTCGATAATGAAAATCCTGGTTTGAAATGAGTCTATGATCTTTGTTTTAACCTCATGATTGAGATGGGTCACTTGATAACTTAGGTATATGTATGAGAATATACCTGGTTAGTGGTTATCTGTTGATTTTATAATATTTGTGTTTCCTCATGATTGAGATGGGTTACTTGATAAATTAGGTATATGTATGGGCATATACCTAAGTAGAGGTTATCTGTTGATATCTTCTTTCTGGTTATCCTTGTTGGTTTTAGTGAGACCTTGAGGGTCCCGGGGTCCATACTGAGTATCGTTATACTCACCCCTGCATGGGCTATATTCATACCTCGTTGTGTTGGTTGCAGACGACGGGCAGTGCTGACGGAGGCCGAGTGTTCGAGGACTGGGCGGTACCCGGAGGTGGACCACACGACGATTCAGTACCCAGAGGTGACCACACGACGATTCAGTACCCAGAGGTGACCACACGACGATTCAGTATCCGGAGTTGGACATCACAACGAGACGACACACGGAGGAGGTTGACTGGCGAGAGCGTTGTGGAGGCTATTTGTACCTACCCTTCAGGTAGGATCCGTGGTGGACGATCCAGGAGCTGCGCTATCTGTACCTACCCTTCAGGTAGGATCCCAGGAGGACGACCCAGAAGCCACTTCTGTTCTTCCAGCTGTTGTCTTTTTCTGTTGTACTTTTGTTCAGTTGTAGCTGTATTTTTAGTTGGGTTTGTATTCTGGCCCATTTAATTTTTAGCACTTTCTTTTGTACATAGTGTGTTACTTCTGCTTGTACTCTATGGTGTTTTGATTACTTTTATAAAGGCAATGCGTTCCCAGTTGTCAGGATTTATGCCTTTGGTGCTAGTCGCCAGCCCCTGGCCTGTGGAAGGCAGCCTTGGGGTAGTCACAACACGGGCCCCGAGGACAGGTTGTGACACTATGTTTGGTCAAAATACAATATCTATTTGATTCATCCATTGGTGGGTGTGTTATGTTAATTAAAATATTTCATTAACTGATATATTTAGTAAAAAAGACCTTAAACACCTTTCATAAATACATTATTCTTATGCCTTTTTTGGTGTATCTACATAATCCATACTTGATCTAATTAGAGGAAGTGTGTTTTCATCCTTGGTGGTTTAAAATCATACAATTAATGAATATCATATTGAGGGTGATTTGAAAGTAGGTTACAAAGTGGGTCATCTCCATCAGTGGATAATGAGGTCTCCACTAATTATTAATCAACAACCGAGGTATGGATTATTGATTTTGGTTTCCTCCATAAATTATTTCCTCTAACAGTGAGATATTATATTAGAGCATGGTTTTACAGAGGATTTGGGGTTGAATTTGGGACCCTGTTAAGGATGTGTATGTCCTTCAACCCATATATAGATCATAAAAATGAGCACACCATCCAGGTGTTTGAGGATATAACATGATCATGTTTTTTGGACTTCGTTTGGGGATAATAAGTTTAATTTCCATTCATGGAGATTATTTATAACAAAAACTATCATTTTAAACTTAGAATAACACCTTTCTATTTTCTATATGAGGTACCATGTAGGTTTCCTTTATACTAGACCTATATTGGTGAGATGTCACTTATTGGGTCAGAGAAGGGGAATAAAATGATATATAAATTATAGGTGGTCTATTAGTGAAGGAGGATAGCTGAGGGATAATTGAAGTCATATGCAGATTGATATCATAGGCCATTATTGTTCATAAAGAGAGACAATTCTTTCCAAATATTCTCCCCATGATGTGGATTGAAAAGGACTTGATAGGGAGGAAAGATATCCCCAAGTTTCATTGGGCCATTCTTTGTATTACTAAAAATTGTTTTCATTTCTTATCTCCCAAGTGTACCCCCATAGTTGGAACGGGTGCTTGACATCTTCTATTTGTCGAATATAAGGATCCTACACAAGTTATTGTTTGTGGTGTGTTGGACATCAAGGATAGATCAACCTTCATGGACTACCCAATGGTAATCAAGGATACTCATAATAGTATCTATTTAGAATATACCATTACCTCCATTCTTATTATACGATATAATGAGGGAAAGCTGCAAATATCCTTGGAGCGAGTGTACTATATGTAAACTTATTAGCCCCACCATTTTTGAAATATTCTTTTCGCAGAACAAAATACATGTAGCGGTAATAATATAGAGACCCTAGTTTTTCCTTGTAAAACATTGAACAATTTTAATAAATAATTTTTGATGCATGGACTTGGAGGACTTGTGATTATCAGGCCTAATGAGCCCGAAATTGATATTATTAAAATATTAGATGTACTAATGTAACGCATGAATAGTTTATCAAAAATAATGAACTATCCCATGAGTAGATATGAATAACATAAATATGATACCATGGTGGAACTCATATTGAGAGATTTATAATAAAAAATACCTAAGTAAGGTCAATGCTATACATTCGGGTGAGGCAGCCGTTGGTGGGCGCATTAAGTGGTTTAATTAATTAATTTAACTTAATTATTTAACAAACCTAACCTAACCATACCTCATTTAATATATCATGATGATGATTTTATAGAATTATTCACATACCCCCATTTATATTTGATAGGATTAGACGATCATTCTTCATCGGTGGAGTGATTCAGACGACAAATGGAAATTAGATCGTGGTAGATCGAGATGCTTCAATACAGCAGGTCTCTCTTTTGTTGGAGAACATTTTCTTCACCAAAAATTGATTCATCATCATGTTATGAATCATCAATCATTATTTACACAATAGATTAAAAATTTTAACATTTATTCCTGATAATATATATCATTGGTGAATTTCCACATTATTTTCAACCAAATATTCACCGTTATCCTATAGGGTCGTGGTTCGATATCGTTTTGGCATGTATGAGCATGATCAACCCCCCATGATTCATTGTGGTGGCCTAAATTACATGTGGATTGATTATTTATGTATGTATCATATAAATACATTGGTTTTTGGTGATAATCAATAGATATAGAATATATAAGGTAAACATGATTAAGCAACTGGATATTTGTGTCACAACTAGTAAAATTTCAATATAGGTTGGGATCACTAGAAAAATATTTTTAAGAATTATGTTATGGGAATAAATGGTTGAGTATGTTTCGCTAAATTGTGGTTATATAGTATTCTATATTTCTAGTGGGGATGTTGTATGTAATGAATGTGTGAAGATTGTAGTGTTTTGGTGAGAAAATGAAGTATGATCTATCTAGTTAGAGGAACAAATGTTGTGTACCTAAATTTTTAATGAAAATATGGTTTCACCTATTTTATGGATCACATGCAATGCAGTTAGTCCAACACAATATGTGACCCTCCCCAAGTGGTTTGGCCGTGTGATATGTACCCATGGCTGGGATACCACGAGGGATAAAATTCTATGTACTCTAGGATTACACAGTTAGGGGCCAGTTTCATTGCATGGCTAGGAACATGGGTATGCATACATCCATATCCCGATGAACCTAGGAACTTCCAAGAACAAACTAGTATTCCGTATGTGGAGAAAAAAATCCTTTTATCCCCCCCCTAAATATTGTATGTGACATTGTAAAGACCTGTAAAATTCAAGGATATTTTTTTTCTTAACATTCTTTTGGAATTTTACAAGAATGTAGATTCTGACGGCATGTGATTCCGAGGCCCGGTGTGCCCAGAATCATTTTCCGAAGTTTGGCTCGGGTACGTTCAGTGAACGAACGAGCGGGTTTTTCTAAATTTTAAACCGGTGCTCGGAATCGAATTATGAAGGCACCGATGGAATCGCAGCACCGATACTTTCTCAGAAACGCCTCTTCTGCAGTTGTGTTTGCTCTGGTGTGGTTTTTAATTTTTGGGGTTAAGTGAAAAAAATAAAATAAAGTGGTGCGACAACTTTATTTTATTTCACAAAAGCCACGTAAAGCCACTTAAATCTACTTAAGCTGAGTTGAAGCAGATAGGGTGGAACCCAAAATATCCTACCCTCTTGGTAGGATATTTGTGAGGTGGGTCCTGCATGAGCCCCACCATTTCTTTTCCTCTAAGTAATGCACCCGCAAAAACTCCTCTTTAATGAAAGTCAACTGGTGCATTTTCTGAACTCTTAATGCTCCTATTAATTGGATATTGAAGACGTTACCATTAATTCACCGAATTAATGGTTCGTTTCAAAATTTGTTTTTCAAATTGTTGGCATAATAATAAAATAAGACCAACGCATGTCTTTCTTGAGGATTGCTCGTTGAGAGGATTTAGAGAAGACTCTAAGGCTTGAGATCTTCATCCTCCTTCACGAAGAAGGCGAATAACGTGAAGAACGCGAAGAACACGAAGAACGCCGGCCTTAGACGAAAGGCCAAGAAGAACGCTGAACCCTCAGAGATCAACGAAGCGACGCCATGTACCGCGACGCCAACGATTCTCCTCCCATGACGTTATTCTGCGATAAATCATTCCCTGCAACAATCTTCGATCAACACCGATTGAGGTAGGGGATTACGGATCTTTTAAACATACTTTGTGGATTTTATCCTTAACATGGATTTAATTCGTGAAATTAAATCAGTGTGTTTTCTTTAACCCTCGGAGATCGTCGACACGACGCCGTATACCGTGATGACGCGACACCCTTCCGTGACGCGACGATCCTCTTCTTCCACGACGGTCAATTCCGCGAAGAACAATCGTTCGACGACTACGACGAAGTAGGGGTTTGTTTTATTTAAATCCTTGTGATTTATACCTGCGGCGTTGATTAAAATTGTTGTGAAACTTTTAAAACCGCTAACGCGGTGGGTGCGGACTAACGAACATGTCTGAACCCACCGCCCCCTTTCGTTCTTGGTGTGCGAAATGGCGGACGTCGACAAAGTAGGCCGCATGGGCGACGTGGGGTCCTCGTAGTGAAGGACGAACCCTGGGAGGACTTTTGGCTAAGACGGAAAGGATATTCGACCACTGAAACTCGTCCGGTGGTCCACGGAGCCACCCGCCGGCATGCCACGCCGGCACGGCGGGAGGCGGCAGTGCCCAGCGCGCCGCTGGAAAGAACTGCCGCGGCTGATGCCACGGCGGTGGCCGGCCGTCCCGCGACCACGTGGGACCGGCGAAGGAGGGGCGTGGCCTTGCCGCGCCCTTTGGGGAGAGGCGTCCCCCCATGCGGGGTCGCGGAACAATCAAGGGGGCGGTGCCCCCCTTGCACCCGCTTGGTCGTTACGGCCGAGCCGCCAGGCGACCGGGCGGCGCCCAGGCCGGGCCGCGCCAGCCGGGTCGGTCCGCGCCCAAGCGGGCTGGACCCGGACCAGGGTCGGGATGACCCAGTTCGGGCCGAACCAGGGGGTCTCGGGCCGGGTCGGTCCGGGCCCGAAACCTCATTTTCGGACCATTTCGGTCATTTTTCGTATCTTGAGCTACGTGCCTCCGATAGATGCACTGTCAGCGGATATGCGATCCTTGGATCGAGATAGTCGTTTCAGTATATCGCACTAAAGGTTTCAGAGTACTTTTGTTTTGGCCGGGTCGGTTCGTACACGAAACCAACCGGGACCTCGGAGCGGAAACGCTTATAACTTGAGCTCCGGACATCCTATTGACGTGTCGTCGACTTTGTTGGATTCCTCTAAGTGAGACGGATCTTTTGGCTTACTTCGCCCGAGGTTTGGATGCAGGTGGAGTGTGGTCGGGTTGGTTTTGCCTTAAAAACCAACCGGGCCCCTGGAACGAAAAAACCAATAACTCTCAGACCGGGCATCCGATTGACGCGCCATCTGCGACGTTGAGTTCCTGTTGACGATACGGAAATTTTGGATGCATCAACTCTGGACTATGTGTCAGTTTATGTATCAGTCCCTCGGCTCATGGAGCGGACCCTCCCGAGCGAGCTTGGTGTGTGTGGGAACCCTAGAGTTGGCTGCGACTGCGACGACGACGACTCTCCAGTGATCCTCAGCGGATTCGATTGCGACGACTACAACACTCAGCGATCCTACGTGGTTCAGTGCTACAGATCCTGTGTGGGTCCGATCCTGTGTGGGTCTTTGCGGGGGTTAGTTATCTATCGATCCTGTGTGGGTCAAATCCTTTGTGGGTCATTACGGGTGTTAGTTACCTATCGATCCTTTGTGGGTCAGATCCTTTTTGCGTCATTGCGGGGGTTAGTACCTATCGATCTTTTGTGGGTCCGACGGCTTAGATGAATCAGTGGAAATATCTTGTCATCTCTATCGTCATACAAAGGCGTATACCTGTATGAGATGAAAACCTATTTTGCGTTCTGATGTGGATTGTGTTGTGCTATCCAGTGTGGATTTACGTTTTGCTTTCCTGTGTGGACTGGGTTGTACTTGGGTTCGGATGTTGGAGCCGAACGAGAATTGAAGACTTAGTTATATGTATGGTCATATACGTAAGCAGTGTTGGATGTCACTTTGTGATTGTATCTTTCCTTTTTGGGTTATCCTTTGTGGATTCTGGGAGACCTTCGGGGGTCTCAGGGTCCCTACTGAGTAGCTTATACTCACCCCTACATGGGCTATGCCCGCACTACGTTGTGTTGGCTGTAGACGACGGACAACGCTGATCATGGGTGAGGCTTGCGGAGCAGGACGGTACTTGGAGGTGGACCACTGGGCGGGACATACTCGGAGCGGTCGGCTGGACCCGAGGAGATGTGGAGGCTATCTGTACCCACACTTCAGGTGGGATTTCCAGTGGACAACTCAGTGTTGCGGCTTTACTTTTTAGTTGCTGTTTTTCCTTTCCAGTTGTACTTTACTTTCAGTTTGTTTTTGTATACTGGCCCGCTTTCTTTTCTGCACTTACTGTTGTACTCAGTTTTTACTTAGTGTTTACTTCTTCTTGCTTTCTCTGTGGTGTTTTTGGTTTACATTACAAAGGCAATGCCTTCCCTATTACCTAGATTTACGCCTTGGTGCTAGTCGCCAGCCCCTGGCCTATGGAAGATGGTCTTGGGGTAGTCATGGCACGGGCCCCGAGGACGGGTCGTGACAATTGGTATCAGAGTAGTTCGGTTCTACCGCAGAACTTGGACTCTGATCTTTTTCTATGTGAAGAAATATTGTTAAGCATATTTGGTGTGGTTATCAGTTCAGGGAGTCCAGTGTTGGTGCGGTGGCCGACGTATCCGTACACCAGGACCCTAACTTTTGATTTCCGAATTAATGCACGAAAAGATTGATTGCATGTGTGTTTCAAGTTTTCTTTGTGATTACTTTGTGTTAGCTCACCAGGTATACTATTCTGGCCATGGCGTATCGGTTTCCTTTTCAAGATGGCCCCACGATGGTATCCAGCTAGGGTTCCGAGAGTTGAGCGTGACGAGAGCCCGCCGAGCGACGAGGCTTCGGTACATGGCCCCTTGACAGCTGAGGCACCGGTGGTACCTCTACCCGTCGAGCCCCCGATTCTTCTAGCCCCAGCCGCTGACGATGCACGTCGCCTTAGTGCACTGCATGAGTTCCAGTGCCAGCGACCGCCCAGGTTCTGCGGGGAGACGGACCCCCAGGCAGCCGAGGACTGGCTGGAGGTAGTGGTCCGAGTTTTCAGGTTAGTGAGGACACCAGCAGACCTCATGGTGATCCTTGCAGCGAGCCTACTGCACGCAGCATGAGGGAGATGGTGGAGCATGATACTCCAGGTGCACGATGAGGCATCTCTTCTTTAGACGGACTTTGAGTGCCTCTTCCGCTCGGAGTTCGTCCCAGCCACCCTCCGTGCGGTGCACATCCAAGAGCTTCTTCAGTTGCCGTAGGGCAGCTTGACGGTCGCCCAGTACTCGGCGAGATTTACCGATATCTCGCATTACTCGACAGACATGGTACGGGACCCATTCTTCCGGGCCCTGACCATTGAGCAGGGATTGAGACATGAGATCAGGGCATCACTGATCTCCCTCAATATTCCGTCTGAGGCAGGAGTACTAGAGCGATCCCTTTTGATCGAGATCTTTCTTGCTGAGCCTTCACCAGCGCCGAGACCCACCGCGGGGCGACACGTAGTAGAGTCTTCTGCGGCAGGCAGTCGACAGATGACTCATGGGTCCAGGCAGACCAGACCCTCAGGAAGACGACCTCAGGACACTGGCTCAGCAGTGCGGGTCACACAGTGCGGAGCCAGTCTTTCGAGAGGTAGGCAGTGCTACACATGCGGTGGGCAGGGCCATATGGCTCGTGACTGCCTGAACCACCATGCTGAGGAGCTGCAGACAATTGAGGGTCCACCCAGGAAGAGGCAGAGGGTCAACCGTGGTGGTCCACAGGGAGGAGGCGGACAAGGCAGAGGAGCTGGCCGAGTAGCAGGTGGTGGGCGAAGCTTTGAGGCTCTACCACCACCACCACCACCAGGAGGACCACCCCGGCCACCGGGAGCTGGCGGGCAGAGACAGGCACAGCTCCTGGCAGTGGAGCCCTACGACCACGGCGCGCCCGAGATGATTCAAGGTACTATCTGTGTCTATTCCACCCTTCCTGCAGTTCTCATAGACACAGGAGCGAGTCACATTTTCATAGCCACTGCCCTTATTCGGAGCTCGGAGATTCCGACAGAGCCGTTGGCTCGATCCTTACGGCTAGAAACTCCTACGGGAGCAGACTCGACGATTACGCACTGGTGCCGGCAGTGTGACCTTACTCTAGGAGGCGAGATCTTTGACTGGGATCTTTTTGTAGCGACGTCGAGGCCTTACGACGTCATCTTGGGCATGGATTGGTTATCTACAGTCCATGCTCAAATTTACTGTATTAGGTGCAAGGTGTGATGTGTATGCACCGATAGGAGCAGGTTCACCTTCACAGGCAAGAAACGAGCCTTTGCAGCACAGGATAGACTTCCGAAGAAGAGAGGATATACCATAACTCATCAGTTGGCTAGCCTCATCCTAGAAGCAGTTGACGTGCGGAGTCCTAGTTTTCCTGCAGTGGTGGATCAGTATGCGGACGTCTTTCCCGAAAATGTTCCATGACAACCTCCTCACAAGGAGGTCGAATTTTATATTGATCTGTACCCCGGGACAGCCCCGATATCTACCCCAGCATATCGGATGGCCCCGCTGAGCTTTGAGAGCTACGGGTACAGTTGTAGGACTTACAGGGAAAGGGATTCATCCGACCCAGTGTTTCACCCTGGGCTTCCCCGATTTTGTTCACCAAGAAGGCGGACAGGAGCTTGCGACTTTGTGTCAAATATCGTCGCCTGAACCAGGTTATAGTCAGGAACAAGTATCCGCTAACGAGGATTGATGACCTCTTCGATCAGCTCAAGGGAGCACGGTGGTTCTCGAAGATAGACCTCAAGTCAGGCTATCATCTGCTCATAGTTCGGGACGAGGACGTGCAGAAGATGGCCTTCAGATGTCGATATGGCCACTATGTGTTCTTGGTTATGCCTTTTAGCGTAACCAATGCTTCATAAGTGTTCATGGGTCTCATGAACAGGATCTTTCAGCCATACCTCGATTGATTTGTCGCGGTCTTCATCGACGACATTTTGATTTACTCGACGACTGAGGAGGAGCACGCCTACCACTCGCGAGTTGTACTGGACACAATCTGAGAGAACCAGCTTTATGGAAAGCTCTCGAAGTGTCTGTTCTGGATATGTGAGGTCCACTTCTTGGGACACGTCATCTCTGAGGCAGGAGTTGCAGTGGATCCTGCGAAGATCGAGGCAGTGCTAGCTTGGGTGCCACCCAAGAGCTTGACGGAGGTGCAGAGATTCTTGGGACTAGCTGGATACTATCGAAGATTTGTTCCAGACTTCTCCAGAGTTGCGGCACCACTATCAGCTCTTACGAAGAAGGGGAAACCCTTTGTGTAGCCAGACAGATGTCAGCAGAGCTTCCAGGAGCTGAGATAGAGATTGACCAACACACCTATCTTGAGGTTGCCTGAGGAGGGAGTAGGGTACGTAGTCTACTGCAATGCATCAGGGATCGGACTCGGATGTGTATTGATGTAGGAGTGGGTAGTGATCTCCTATGGATCACGTCAGTTGAGGCCTCATGAGCAGAACTACGCTACCCATGACCTGGAGTTAGCAGCAGTGGTCTTCGATCTGAACACATGGTGACGCTATCGGATGGGCGTGCACTTTATAGGCTTTTCTGACCATCAGAATCTCAGGTACATATTTTCTCAGAAGGAACTGAATCTGAGACAGTGGTGATGGATCGAGTTCCTCCTGGACTATGACTTTGAGATAGTCTATACTCCTAGGAAGGGGAACGTGGTAGCTGATGCTCTCAGCAGGAGGGCGGGCATTCAGCTACTTGAGGAGGCGATAAAGCAGCTAGCCGCCTTGCAGATATCCTTTATGGATAAAGATGGAGCAGCCTTCCTTCATTCTCTCACAGTCTCTCCTCCACTACTAAAGTGGGTCAGAGAGGCACAGCATGGGGACACTGACTGTGAGACGCGGCGTGCACAGATATCCTCAGGTCAAGAACCTGATGGTTTCTCCCTTGGAGCAGAGCACGACGTCGTTTTCAGAGGATGTACCTTGGTACCAGTTTCTTTACTGTAGGAGGTGCTGTGAAAGTTTTACACTTCTCCTTTGGTGGTACATCCTGGAGTGGCGAAGATGTACCAGGATCTCAGACGACAACACTGGTGGCCGGGCATGAAGAAGGTTGTTGCAGGGTTCTTTTCTCGATGCCTCACCTGCCAGTAGGTGAAGGCAGAGCATCAGGTACCAGCAGGTTTGGTACAACCCTTGGAGGTCCCGGAGTGGAAGTGGGACGGGATATCTATGGACTTCATGACTGGACTTCCACGCACTTCCAGATTTAATGACTCCATTTGGGTGATTGTCGACCGACTCACCATGTCGGCTCACTTCCTACCCATCAGAGAGAAGGGCTCAGTGGAGAGATTGGGACATCTCTACGTTCAGGAGATTTTACGGCTTCATGGTGTGACATCATCTATCATCTCTGATCGAGATGCACGCTTTACTTCCTGGATTTGGAAGGGGTTGCAGGAGGCGTTCGGGACACAGCTACGTCTGAGCACCGCCTTTCACCCTCAGATGGATTGTCAGACGGAGAGGACCATTCAGACTCTTGAGGACATGCTCCGCGCATGTGTCCTCGACTTTGGTCGCAACTGGGAGGACCACCTACCCTTAGTGGAGTTTGCGTACAAAAACAGCTACCACCCCACCATGAGGATGGCACCGTATGAGGCATTGTACTGCAGACCTTGCAGATCTCCTTTGTGCTGGACAGACCCTGGGGAGTCAGCACTTGTGGGACCGAAGATGGTTCAGGCCATGACAGAGAAGGTCCAGGTCGTCCAGGAGCAGATGAGGACAACTCAGAGCCGGACGAAGTCTTATGCTAAAAGGAGGCGGAGGCAACTAGATTTCGAGGATGGTGGCCACGTATTCTTGCGTGTCTCACCTCGACGTTGATTGCAGAGATTTGGCTGAGGCGGCAAGTTGTCTCCACGCTTCATCGGACCATTCCAGGTCCTCAGCAAGATCGGAGAGGTGGCTTATCACCTGGCTCTACCACCTCAGTTGCATCGGGTGCACGACGTCTTCCACGTATCTCATCTGAGGAGGTACGTGCACGATCTGTCACATATCATTGACCATGGGGAGCTAGACGTTGATGATGGGGAGAATTTTGCGGAGGTCCCGGTGGAGATCGAGGATCAATAGGAGAGGGTCCTACGTGGACGGTCGATTCCTCTAGTGTGCATCATATGGCAGCACAAAAACCTCCAGGAGTGAACATATGAGCGGGAGGCTCAGATGCGGGCTCAGTACCCGCATTTGTTTCCCTAGTTTATGATGTATCTTTACGGGGATGTAAAGCCCTAAGGTGGGAGTGATGTAAAGACCCGTAAAATTCAAGGAAATGTTTTTCTTAATTTTCTTTGAAATTTTAAAAGAATTCAGTTCATGACGGCACATGATTCCAAGGCCCGGTGTGTCCGGAATCATTTTCCAAAGTTTGTCTCAGGTACGTTCAGTGAACGAACAAGCGGGTTTTTCTAAATTTTGAACCAGTGCTCGGAATCGAATTCTGAGGGCACTGATGGAATTGAAGCGCCGATACTTGATTAGAAACGCCTCTTCCGGAGTTTTGTTTGCTCATGTGTGGTTTTTAATTTTTGGGGTTAAGTGAAAAAAATAAAATAAAGTGCTGCGACAACTTTATTTTATTTCACCGAATTAATGGTTCGTTTCTTTTTTTAAACTGTTGGCATAATAATAAAATAATACCAACGCATTTATTTCTTGAGGATTGCTCATTGAGAGGAATGGAGAGGACTCTAAGGCTTGAGATATTCATCCTCCTTCACGAAGAACGCGAAGAACGCGAAGAACGTGAAGAACGCAAAAAAAGTGAAGAACGCGAAGAACGCCGGCCTTCAATGAACGGAGATGAAGAACGCCGAACACTCCGAGATCGACGACGTGACGTCGTGTACCGCGACGCCAATGATTCTCCTCCCGCGACGTTCTTCATAAACAATCCTTCCCCGCAACAATCTTCGATCAACACCGATTGAAGTAGGGGGTTACTGATCTTCTAAATTTCCTTTGTGTATTTTATCCTTAATATGGATTTAATTCGTGAAATTAAATCTGTGTGTTTTCTTTAACCCTCGGAGATCGTCGACGCAACGTCGTATACCACAACGACGTGATGCCCTTCCGCGACGCGACGATCCTCTTCTTCCGCGATGGTCATTTCCACGAAGAACTCTCATTCGATGACTACGATGAAGTATGGGTTTTTATATTTAAATCATTGTGATTTATACCCACAGCGTTGATTAAAATTGTTGTGAGACTTTTAAAACCGCTAACGCGGTGGGTGCGGACTAACGAACAAGTCCGAACCCACCGCTCCCTTTCGTTCTTGGTGTGAGAAATGGCGGATGTCGACAATGTAAGCCGCATAGGCGACGCGGGGTCCTCGCAGCAAAGGACGAACCCCGGGAGGACTTTTGGCGAAGACGACAAGGATTTCCAACCACCGGAACTCGTCCAGTGGTCCGCGGAGCAACCCGCCGGTGCGCCACGACGACACGGCGGCGCCGACGGCAGGAGGCGGCGCCGCCCGGCGCGCCACCGGAAAGAACCATCACGGCTGAAGCCTTAGCGGCGGTCGGCCATCCAGCGACCGGGTGCGTCCGGCGAAGGAGGCACGCGGCCTTGCCACCTCCGTTGGCAAGAGGTGGCCCCCCACACGGGGCCGCAGAACAATCAAGGGGGCGGCGCCCCCCTTGCACCCGCTCGGCCGTTATGGCCGAGCTGCACCAGCCGGGCCGGGCCGCGCCCAAGCGGGCCGGACCCAGACCTGGGTCGGGACGACCCGGTTCGGGCCGACCCAGGGGGTCTCGGGCCGGGTCGGTCCGGGCCAAAAACCCCTCTTTCAGACCTTTTCGGTCTTTTGCCTGTATCTTGATCAACGAGCCTCTGATCTACGCGCCGTCAGCGGCTATGCGGCCCTTGATCGAGACGGTCATTTCAGTATATCTCACTCAAGGTTTTGGTGTACTTTGGGTTTGGCCGGGTGGGTTCGTACACGAAACCAACCGGGCCCTCGGAGTGGAAACACTTATAACTTGAGCTTCGGACGTTCGATTGACGTGTCGTCGACTTTGTTGGATTCCTCTAACTGAGACGGATCTTTTGGATTACTGTGCCCGAGGTTTGGACACAGGTGGAGTATGGTCGGGTTGGTTTTGCCTTAAAAACCAAACGGGCCCCTGGAACGAAAAGGCCAATAACTCTCAGACCAGGCGTCTGATTGACGCGCCTTCTGCGACGTTGAGTTCCTGATGATGATACTGAACTTTTGAATACATCAATTCTCGTCTATGTTTCAGTTGATGTATCTTCCCCTCGGCTCGAGGAGCGGACCCTCCCGAGCGAGCTTGCTGTGTGCGAGAACCTTAGAGCTGGTTGCGACTACGACAACGACGACTGTGCAGAGATCCTCAACTGATTCGATGGCAACGACTACAGCACTCAGCGATCCTACATGGGTCAATGCTATAGATCATGTGTGGGTCTGTTCCTGTATGGGTCCGCGATCAGTGGTCCTGTGTGGGCCAACGCTTACAGATCCTGTGTGGGTCCGATCCTGTGTGGGTCTTTGCGGGGGTTAGTTACCTATCGATCATGTGTGGGTCAGATCCTTTGTGGGTCATTGCGGGGGTTAGTTACCTATCGATCCATTGTGGGTCAGATCCATTGTGGGTCATTGTGGGGGTTAGTACCTATCGATCGTTTGTGGGTCCGACAGCTTAGTTGAATCAGTGGCCATATCTGGTCATCTCTATCATCATACAAAGAAGTATACCTGTATGAGATGAAAACATGTTTTGCATTCCTATGTGGATTGTGTTGTGCTATCCGGTGTGGATTTACGTTTTGCTTTTCTGTGTGGACTGGGTTGTACTTGGGTTCGGATGTTAGAGCCGAACAAGAATTGATGACATAGGTATATGTATGGGAATATACCTAAGAAGTGTCAGATGTTACTTCATGATTGTATTTTTCCTTTGTGGTTTATCCTTTGGGGATTCTAGGAGACCTTCGGGGGTCTCGGGGTCCCTACTGAGTAGCTTATACTCACCCCTGCACGAGCTATGCCCGCACTACATTGTGTTGGTTGCAGACGACGGACAACGCTGATCGTGGTTGAGGATTGTAGAGTACGACGGTACCTGGAGGTGGACCACTGGGCATGACGTACTCAGAGCGGTCCGATGGACCCGAGGAGCAGTGGATGATGTATGTACCCACCTTTCAGGTGGGATTTCCAGTGGACAGCTCGGCGTTGCGGCTTTACTTTTCAGTTGCTGTTTTTCCTTTCCAGTTGTACTTTACCTTCAGTTTGGGTTTGTATACTGGCCCAATTTCTTTTCCGCACTTACTGTTGTACTCAGTTTTTACGTAGTGTTTTACTTCTGCCTACTTTCTCTGTGGTGTTTGTGGTTTACTTTACAAAGGAAATGCCTTCCCTTTTACCGGGATTTACGCCTTGGTGCTAGTCGCCATCCCCTGGCCTATGGAAGGCGGGGTTGGGGTAGTCACGGCACGGGCCCTGAGGGCGGGTCGTAACAGAGATGGCCTCTAAGATTTTTCTATAAGAGAACATAACCAGTATCTGGGTTGAAACACAATCCAAGTTGACACCATACACACCATTTACCTATATGAGATTCATCCACCTTGTATATCTCCTTTATCTAGGATAGGATGTTGGACCTAAATTTCTTATCCTGAGTAGTTTTACATGTAAAATGTGATGGGATGCTTATAGTGTATTTTTAGAGAAAACAAGGAATGTTTTGAGTTTGATCATTCATTATGAATTGCATAAGGATGATACTGATTTTTTTTCTTAGATACATCTTAGGGCTATAAATAGCATGGTGACCTAGGGTTTAGGTCCATCATATCCTTACATTCTTTTTGGGTGGACCTCTCCCATTGGAAGAAGGGTTTGTCATATACCTACCTTGTTGAACACCCATGATGCATGAGGGTGTGGGTCCTCCATTCAATTCCTGGAAACCCCTGACACAATAAGGAATGATTCATTTATCGATATATAGATAGTATAACAGCCTAGCACACTATGGTTGGTTCCTATAGAAATTGAGTGGATCCCACTTGATGAACTAGGTAGTGGTTCCTCTCTCAATATATACCAATTGGAATACTCCAGATGCACTAGGTAATATGACCTTTAATAATCTACTGAGTGCAGTCCCCCTATCACATCAAGGTTGGGGTCCTCACTCTATCTCTTGAGTGAAATCCACCAATTGTACCAAGTTATGGTTCTTTTATTAGATATTGAACACACATATTATATGGATTAATTGATAGGTACAGATCCTCGCCATGACTTGTTCTTGTTATATATCAGATGCTTGGATTATTGATGGACCTTTGGAGATGTAGGCAGACTTTTTTTCATAGGATAGACAATGAGATGATGTTACCATTTCACTTTTATCTGGTTTCCATTATTTGTATATATGTATTGATTCTTTTCTATTACCTTTTTATTTCAGTTGAGATGCCTACTTCCATTTAATATTCTATTTCAATCAATTACGTTTTTATTGAGTCATATTAATTATGTATATGCAAACACCTGCATGGAATTTTCATGCACATGTCATGTGTTATATATATGATGAGAAAATCAATGTTGATTTCTATGGATCATAGGGATAATCGGGTTTACTGACTGCATACAGTGGTCGATATTTGATTTCAAGATATAGGATTTCTATGAAAACATGTATTCCATTTATTGTAAGGTTGGTGTTTCATTTCTTTTTGGGTGTGTATCAATCCTCATTACACATTGGATTTATTCAATAGTACTTTTATGTAATCTCTATAGGTAATTTCATGCTTTTTTTACTCAGGATGTGGAATCCATTTATAATATTCCTATTAATTATTTTATGGAGACATTTGGGAGATCTACACATGTACACTAAGAAAATACCTTCCATACAGGTTATGCTTTCATAGATCTTGTCACGAGCACCTGGCCTATTACAAGTGGGCATGGGGTTGTGGAATCCTGGTCTATCTATAGGTTTGTTGGATCTATAAGGATGATTCATTACAAAATGTTGTCATATGGAGGTTTTTCATCAAGCCATTTTTG
The DNA here is from genome assembly GCA_963277665.1 of Viscum album. Lineage (NCBI taxonomy): Eukaryota > Viridiplantae > Streptophyta > Magnoliopsida > Santalales > Viscaceae > Viscum > Viscum album. The sequence continues at coordinate 173,283,237 of OY728138.1, forward strand.
GAGTTATACTGATGGTTTGGATTTAGCTGGGACTCAGGTAAATAGTGTCCATTTGTATTGTGTATGGATATCATGTAATGGATCTCAGTGCTCGTGTAGTGGTTGACCTATCCATTCACCTGGACACTGACTACATTATTATTTACTTGGAAAACAATGAAATTCTTTACAGAGAATAGTAGTATATATATAATCTATGAATTATTCTATTGATTATACTTATTGATTCAACTCCATATATATATATACATATGCTTGTCTAATTGTGGTATATCTTGATAATTTTATGGTTTTCTCCACAAAAAATATATTTGGAATACTGATTCAGGATCATGATGGTAATATGATGAGTGATAAGGCCTCAATTCTAGGGAATACTAATGAGGTATTCTATCTGAGTTGGAAGGTGGAATCACCAAACCTATAGAGTTTAATATAGTAATAATAATATAATATTTGAATACGTATAGACTTAGTGCACTATGTGAGATCTTATGATAGTTGATGTTGAGGTTCCTTGGAGATCTAGATCCATATTCATTGAGAACTGGAATTAGTTTGGGAATTGATCCTTCAAGATCATGTAGAACTCGACTGATCATATGGTCATACTATAAGAATATACTATCCATTGAGAAGATAAGAATTTGTGGAGTTCCATTATATAGACTCAATAGAAGTTGATACTCTCATGGACCATCTTCATGTTTATATTTCCTGAGTATTATTATGCCTCGGGTTTGTGATCAGTTTGGATTTATGAGATTTTGGATTTGAAACATTGTATTATGATTGTACTAATGTTCATTGCAAGGATTATAAACGATACACAATAATCCCTTGATATGGATCAAGATTTTTCCTTCATATTATGGATGTTTGTTAAATATCACCATATAGAAATATATGCAAGTGTGATTCCCATTTGAATTCCTTCATATACTTGAGTTATAGAGTAGGCGCTGGTGATAGATATATTAATATCTGAGGAATTTAATTTAGTTAAATCATGAAGTGTGCATCATGGGAATGAGTTGTCTGTAGCAGCTAACAAGATATTATCATGAGGATATCAATGTTGGAGGGATCCTCATACCTAGTCTGTGTCAAATTTACATAAATAGTAGTAGTTAAAATGATTATAATTTTACTATGATGCGGGATGATTCCATATATGTGACATGTGTTTTCACATGGAATGTGATTCCTGAAAATGGTTCTGAGGATGGAAAGAAGTAAGCATATTGACATTAATAATAGGGGATGTTCCATGATTAGGGCCCTCAGTTTCATGGTCGTGGAACCCCCCACGGATGAGAAAATGTAAGATGAATGGTACATGTTCTAAGAGGGTTGATTCATATTAAAGGAGATTATATGAGATAAATCAAACACCACCAGCACCATCAAGAGGGCCACTCCAGGACAGAGGAGTTGGAACATGATGTTGGAGTTAGTTTTAATCCATGGAGGCTTATGAACAACAATATAATGATATTATAAACGGTATGATCTATGATTATGATAAAATTTATCTTATACTGGGTGTAATAGGTGATAGATAATCCATAATTTATGTATCCATTATGTGATAGCTGGAGATTCCTATGGTGATTAAGATAAATAATATTTTTTTATGGCCCTGACTAGGTATAGTTCTTCTATATCGATTATCATTAAGTAGTATGAGCCATAATTTTTTAGAGAGTGGTTTAAATTGTACATATTGGTTGTAAATATGAAAAAATATTAATTAATCTTGGTTATGTATTAGATTTCAATGGATAAATGCCAGAAATATGATCATCGCTAGCTAGTTAGATGCCTTTGAGCATGTGGGATGAGATTATCCTTTTCAGGTGAGACTGATCTCATGGCTAAGCTTGTGGGCCTTGAGAGTAGAAGGTTAAACCCATAACCAATAATATGATGATCATATTACCTATATTATTTTGATATTTACAAATATATATATTACATGAGTATTTGATGAGACTATAAATATATTTTCTATGGATTCGTCAGGACTAACTATGAAGTAAGAGTTTGTATTTCTCATTGAATATCACCCCATGACCACACTGGTATCTTATATTGAATATCAGATATCCCCTTACGTCATTTGTGGAAGCGGGGGGGGGGGGTATAGTTTTAGGATCCTAAATAGAGTCTTATTTTCCAAACACATGCCATCCACTGGGAGATTCCATTTTTGTATTCAATATAATAGATGAGAGATTTTAAAATTATGTTGATTATTATCACCTGAACTAGTTATTGATCAATATAAACTTCCCATTTCTAGGATTAATGACTTATTTGATCAATAACTTTCCCTGATTTGGTTCTTTAAGATCTGTACTAGGTACAATAAAAACTAGTTTGGGGTTCACAATGCTGTTATTCTAAAGATGGAATTCTTATGTCCTTACAGACACTATGATATCCAAGTGATACCTTAATATGGGATAGATACCTATAATATTTTTATTGAATTGATGAAAATGATATTTCTAGAAAATATTTATTGTATTTTGGTTTTATTAAAAATTTAATACCAATTTACATCACTATAGAGGGGGAACATGGAGAGAATATTTGGAATTTTATTGAATTACTCCATGTGAACTAGAAATAAGATAAAATATCTATGTCCCAACACAGGATATGAATATTTCACTTTTGGGGATTTTCATTTATGAGGGTGGTTTATCTATTGACCAAGTTACATATGATGGATTGATTTTTTGGATTCCACCCATGTGTTTTTCAATGGTTAATTGTCTTCTATGGTGGAGTTCTCTAGGAGGTTTCGAGATGAATTATCAAAGATTGATTCCATATTAATCAACCTAAAATATAAAGGGTAGTTGTTTACCTAGACAGAGTTGTTTTCATGAGACATTGTGTACTTGAGGATGAGGTTGACTAGGGCTCAAATTTTGAGACTACCAGATTAGGTCATGGAGACATAGTGTATTGAGAATCCTCTAGAAATGGGTTGGGATACATGTTAATGAAGAGGTCAGAAGTGATCATATATGGGTTGAGGTAGTTGAGACCCTGTGAGTAGACTGACATGACTCGTGACATGTTGTTTTCAAAGGTAGCCTTTACTCCAAATATGTGGAGGGACTATCTTCTGGGAGAGAACTGAAACCATATTACTCTCAGTGATAACATCATTAAGAGGTATCTGAACCTAAGATAAAGGAACTAGTTTGATTTTCTATATGAATATTAATTCTATGTATACTGTAATCCTATAAAGGATAACATGGTGTCATATTCATTTTTTAGGATGCCCAATTATCATTTGTGGGATGAACGATTTGAGGAGTTGGATAATTTTTTCCTAAATTAGGTGGAAGAGACTGGTGAAACATATCCTAATTTTATGGTGTTTACTCAAATTTTCCCTAATAAACGAGGGATTATCTATTAGGGTAAATTGATTATGAGGTTAATATAGATCAGATATCTTCATGAGATTCACCAGATGGATCATCCAATTGAGTGGATGATTTTAAAATTATCTTCTGATGAACGATGATTCTTATTGAGTTTGGAGAGGTTCTGATTATGGATTTTAGCCCATTTACAATGGCTCTATACCATGAAATGGAAAATATATGAAAGGACCTTCATCAATAGTTTTGGTAGAATGGATTGAGAATAAACATAAACATGTTCATATAATTGTGTGTCACATGTCAGTAAATGATGATTATGCCATAGGTTTTAGTATATTTTATATATAGTCTCTTCAGATCCGTAAGTGGATATGATATGACATATTCATTGACATCATGGTTCAGAATCTACAAATAGAGAGATAGAACTATCCTATTATAGTGATTGTTGACCAACCCCTAATGTCAGTATAATTCCTTACTATCGATGAGTAGATCTCAACAGAGAGTCTGTGGAAGTTGTTCATAATGGATATCATCCATCTCCACTGTGTACCCTTAATGATTTTATAGGATCATAATGTGATGTTTATTTCATAGTTTAAGAGATTTATATAGGAGGAATTCAAGACCCAATTGAGGAAGAGTGTGCATTAATCCCCCATAAGTATGGTATGTACATGATCTCTATGCATACATTTGATGAAATTATGAGATCTTGTGTTTTGGACATTGGTTGGAGATAGAAGGTTCACTTCCCATTGGAATTGTATTCTTATAATAATATATATCACTCAAATATGAATTTGACTCCATTCAAGACGATTTATGGGAAACTATTAATGATGGACATAATGTTGGAACGAGATTAGGGAGACGTATCTTGGTGTTCTAAAGATTGGTAAATCGATGAAAGATAAAGTCAAAGTTATCCATCGGGATATGAGGGAATCCAATAGCTGACAAGAATCTAATACAGATTGTTGTCATAGGCCCATGTGGTTCAATATTGAATTCTATGTTTTCTTAAGAAACTTCATTTGATGAAGATTATAGAGGTTTTTACAGGGATTTAATCTTTTCTTGAGGTTAATTAGACTATTTTAGATATTATGATGGTTTTGTGGGGTCCCTTACCATACAACCTTACCCCAAAACATCGTGGGGGTGATTGAAATTTCCCATGTGTCAAAGCTAAGGCAAAATATTTATTATATTACACAAATTATTTATTCAGATGAGATGGACATCATGGATGGAGGTAGCATCATAGTGTACATAGTGGAGGCCAAGGATTAGAAGGAAATGATCTTACAAGAATATACTATTTCTTTAGTCTGTGTGTTGTGGAAGCACAGTAGCATAGAGAAGATATCCTTGGATCGTGATGGGTAGACACAAACTTAGTATCCACACACTTATTTTTATATTTATTTATTCAATGAAAAAGTAATTGAAGGGGGGAATGATTTAGGGAACCTATTGTTTACTTGTAAGACATTAAATATTTTTATGAACTATTTTAAGATCAAAGCACTGAGACTTTGTGAGATTCCAAGGCTCCATGGGACATGAATTGATTTTAATAAAAAAATATTTAATAAAATAACATGCATGATATTTTTCATAAATAAATAAATATGTTCTAATAGGAGTATTGTATCATAAATTGGAGACCATTTTTGAATCCAAAACATGGGGCTAACCATATGCATGGACTAATGTTCGTCGGCACCAGATGTTCGACAATGGTAGATGCTGGAGGGTGTGTTAAGTGAACAATTATTTAAATTTAATTATTTATTTAATAAACATAACTGGAATATATATATTTATAAATATATGATTATAATTATTTGAAATGGTTATCCACATAACCATTTCTATGTATGATAGGATGAGGATAGAATTCTCCACTGGTAGCTCAACATCAGATCATGAATTGTGATCAGATCATGTTTGATCGATAGGTAGAGAACACAATAGTTCATTGTAATCATTATTAAACCTATTAATCACCAAGAATATATCCATAATTAAGGTAGATCTCTTGATTTTTGGTTTTTATAAATTTATTAATGGTTTGAATGAGAATTCTTCATCTGAATTATCATTAATCATTGTATTGACACCCAACGCATGTGCCTATCTCAAAAATTGAATTTCATAGTCGATTTAAAATTTTTATTAAATGACATATCACCTAAAAACACAAATTATGTAATTATTATCTATGAATTATTTTACAATTATTTATTTACACATTCATGTTCATTTTCACATTATGATTATTGATTTCTTGACCTTTTTCCTATGGGGTAATGATTCAAAATTAATAGGGTGTGTTCGAGTGGGATCGACGCCCCATATTCATTGTTGTGGAATGAATGACATGAGTGTTGATTTATTATAGACATATCAATGACTGAATTGGTATATGGGTGATACTTTTGGTAAAAGGAATCATAACAGGAACTATGATTCTATTAATGTTTATTTGAGTTGGTATGTGCACCATTATGGGATTCATGGAGATTGTTGCAAATAAATTTTTGGACATTAGAGGCTTGGAATTGATTTCGAGAGGATGTTTCATATGAGTTCATATGGTGAATAGTTGTGATTTGTGGCGAGGGGGGTGGATCACAAAAACACATGATGAATATGATGTTTTCTCAAAAAACTGCAATATATGTAGTGTATTTCAATGGACCGCACAATGTGTACAACCATTTCTGCAATTGCTAGGGTTTCCAGATGAGTTGAGAATCCAAAACACCAAATGTATTGGACAACACCCATTGTGACACACCCTAGGTGGATATTACATGTTTTAGCTACACATATCTATGAACCCATATTAAAGGTCATATCATGTACTGTAGGAGTATATGGGCATGATCTAGTACCCATTTATGGCCATGTGCGTTAATAGGTACAAAGTTATTAACTAATGATCAGAAGAATGACCATGATAACATGGGTAGGTCATGGTTGGCTAAGACATAACATGTTCTCACCATTATATGTCCTTTATTGAAACATTTCCTCTAACACGTATTTGAAGGAGGACACGACCGTCCAGTGAGGTGGGAACACACAAAATGTGGACATCAAAAATAATATGCACCCCTATGAAAAAATTCCAAAAATCACCTATCATCTTTCGATACTTTGATTTTATACCATTAGTTTTATCATAATAATTTTTAAATTTATAACATTACAGTATCTTTCAGAGTGGTTTTTGAGAAATGACATGAAATAATATGAGCATGACATTTCTTTACGAAATCAATGATGATGGAAGTGATTATGTGGGATAATTATTAAGGAATGGTTTGGAAACACTCAATTTAACAATATTGTGTGCCTGTCATACTTCTTGAATTTTTTGGAGTGGCACACCATGTGAAATTAGGGAATGGGCCCATTACGTAACAACGGGAACCCATCTGACACACTTGGGAATGGGTCCACTATAAATTGAGTGGAACCCCCCTTTCACTTATGTGGGGATCCTCTATACTCATAAACCATGTTTCTTCTACTAGTGCACAAGGGCTTTGGTCCCCAATAATTTGAATGGAACCCCATGAACACAAAATTTCAAATCTCCTATATCAATATACACTGAGTGGAATATACCCAACTCATTAGGGAAAGGATCCACTGTCCATCTATTGGGTGGAATCCCCCTATTTTATTAGTGTAAGGTCCCTCTACCTAACTACTGAATGTAATCTCTTAATCCTACTAATGTTCCTATCCTTTTTTAGAGATTTTGACTTCTTGGGATTTGGAGTAGTGGCATGGTGTGGGTCCTCCACATGACATCATTTGATAAAGACATCAGATTTCGGGTATCGATGATGTTCCTTTAAATATGCACGAAGAATCATCAACATAGGCTAGAATTTATTATGGAGATACCCTTACTCTATCTAATTTATATCATTATGATCATATTTGTATTTTTTGGTTGATTTTACCTTATTCTTTGGGTTGATCAGAATACTTCTATCATATATTCTATTACCACCTATTGAGATTTTGGGGAGTCCTACTAGGTTTGTATGTAATCATAGGTGCATAATATGTAACACCCCGAGATTTTATGAAAAATATTATTTTAATTTCATTGATGTCGTGTGTTTTACGATACACCAATATTAGCTTGTACTATACGCAACACCATATTAGCTCGCATTATACGCAACACTATTCTTGGCTCGTGTTATACAAAATTTCAAGTTCGTTTTGTGGAAATTATTCTATGTAACATTAAGTATTGATTTTTTTAATGTATAAATGAAATAAGTTTTGATAATATTATACGCAACACCAAAGGTATCTTGCACTACACGTAGCCCTGACTTGGCTTGCATTACACGCAATCACGACCTTCCTCGATAGCGTGTGTAGTACGCAATACTTTGTTTCACTAAACAATTATATATTGTTATAATATTATTATGGACTAGTCGTTATGAGTAGTATTAAATACATTTTTAGTTTTATTACATTATTATTTATCTTACAAATTTTCTAGAACATCATATGAGAACAAAATAAAATTTTCAAGTAAAATAAGTATTTTTAAAAAAATGAAATTTTGTCACCTTTTGATGGAACACCAAAATTAAATATAGTATTTGACATGTTTATAAGTTGAATTATATAAAATAAAATTCTTCTTCGGAATTAGGTTATAAAAATTTACTTTTGATAAATTTTTTATATTATTTTGATAACTTTCATATTTTAATGAATAGTAAAGACACAATATATTGTAATTAAAAACAAAATTTTTAATTATAATAATTTACATAGTTAAATTATAATATTGAAAAGTTTTAAAATATAAATAGAATATATTTTTACCATTTAATATAATGTATGTCATTACCATTAATTTTACATTGAATTCATAGGTAAAAACATTTCAATCTTTGGCAATGTTTTAACTTTTAAAACCTATTTTCTTAACAATGAGATTAATATTAAATTAATTACTGAAACTTCTATGTTTATAATTTTAAAAAATTGATTCCATATTTTAACTCACTGGGTCCTAATTATTTTAATATTTTACTTTTATCTTTTTGATATTATGAATAGTAACTACGGTAATTTTTATTTACTTCAGCTAAAGGTAAATCGGGTAATTACGGGTAAATATAAGATTATAAAATTACCCTAACACCTACCAAAATTCTATTGGATGACTAAAAGTACACCCATATCACCTAAGTGTCATAATAGATCCATTTTATTGACTTTTTACCAAGAAAATAATTTAATTATTATTAAAACCAAAGAAAGTGACAACATGTCACTCTCTTAAACCTTATAAGTATAATAATTTTACTATAGTGATAAATATCATAAAACATTAAACATGAATAGTCCCCAGAAATATAATAAAATTATCTACATCATGTGACTTTATTTATGATTTTTATGGATTAAATAAGTATCATTAAAGGTGACATAATAGAGATGTTGAAATTATTTAATTGATTGAAATATCAAATAAATGGACTTAAAAAAATAAAAATAAATATTATATGAACTATTTAATGTGATCCACGATTTTTCTAGAAAAATTTTACATTTTATGAATTTGTTAATTATTTTGGTTTGAACATATATTTCTATGTGGATTTTATTTAAATTCAAATAAATTAATTGTGTTAAAATTGAAACTATTGATATTTTATATTATTAAATTGTTTAAAAATCACAAAAATATTTTGAAAATTGAAAATTAAAATTTATATGATCTAAAATGTCATGAAATATCAAATTATTTATAATTACTAACACATAAGTTATAAATTATAACCATATAAAATTTATAACATTATTACCACAAATAAAATTAAATAGATTAAATTGGGATAAATCAAAATGATAAGGATTAAAATAAAAACAAAACACTTATAAATTTAATTGGATGATTATATTACAACCCTATGTTATCTAATATCCTAATTTGAGTCACTTTGAATGTTTTTAAGTGGGTTTTATGTTTATTATAAATTAATATTTTAGAGGTTTCCAAAAGTGCCCCTCTCCTCCCTTATAAAAGGGAACCTCCTCCATCTTCTCTTTACACAACATTGAGCCTTCAATCTCAGAAAAACCCTGACCATTACTCTTCCAAACATCCCTAGTAATATTCTTGAGGTTCTGGGCTTCTCAAAAGACCAACTCTAGTCCCTTAAGAGGAAGTTTAAAGGAGGCACGTCGAAGAAGAGGTAATCTCATCTACCGATTCTTTCAAGTTTCATTCTTCTTAAACTTCTTCTTCTTTATTTGTTTCATCGTAAAGTAATAAAATAAGTATCACTAATATATTTATATGATATTATAAATATTAAACAACCCCATTTAAGTTTCTATTCATCCTACTGAAAACGAAATCACTGCGTGTGCGTACGTACGGAATACCGTCTCCACGCAGTGGTGTAATTACTGTTTCCAACACCACCTTACATGGATGGGTATAATTGTGTAAAGAATAACTATATATGGGTATTATAACATAATACTAATTATGAGATATTATATCATCAATTCTATTCAATAATTATGGGAATGATATTATCGCTCGTACGTACGTACAGACTACTGTCTCCACGAACGCGATGAGATTAATTTTCCATGATTAACCATTCATGTATGATTATAAAGTATATATGTAATAAATAATCATGAAAGATATTACATAATAATGATATTGAATTTATGTACATACATGTTTCATTAACTTAATTCCATTCAATTCAATAAGGAAACAAAAATAGTGTTCATGCGTACGTATGGCCTACCGTCTCCATGAATGGTGTATGTCATTTCATTTATCAATCTATCATATATATTTATATACTGAATAGATGTTATATATAAATCATGTTTTAAATACTAGAATTAAGTAAATCGGGATATGAGTAATAATATTAAGAACAACAAATCTAAACACGTACGATAAATGAAACGATTTTACCCAAAACATTGTTTTAACATGGAATTTACAAAAGAACGGGTAATAAAAAGTCATATGTGAACCATATATGATATCATAACAATGAATATGATTCTGTAATAAGTCAATGAAATTATTTAAATATTTATACAGGAGGTTCAGATACATACGAAGCATATCAGATAATAGGTAAGGGATAACTTTTCCAGTCTCGTTTTTATCCGAGATTGTTTATTCGTAAGTATTTAATGGGGTTATATTTATCATTCATGTCCCTGTTTTTTAAAAATGGTTTCATGTATGTTTGAAGTCCTTTTTACCCATTTTTTACTTTTACTGCATGGTATTTAAGGAATATTTCTTTTGTTTACCATACGAGGTTCTTTTTGAATTTTCCATTGAAAGTATGAGGAGAATGTTTTTTTAACTTATATGGCATGAATGAATGTTTACGGTTTTCATAACGCCTTATTTTCAGAAAGCATACTATTCAAGATTTCATGACTATTTTCAAAAAAATATTTTTCTTTTAAAATTACATGGAATTTTTTGAAAACAAAATGATTTGGAATAAGAAAGGATATTTTCTTCAATAATTCATTTCAAGTGTTTTATCAAAACCATTTTCCATGTATGTTGAAATTATTTCATATGTTTATGTTTCAAGTATAATGTCTCTATGATTTACATGGTTTCACTTTTCTTAGGATGAAATGATATCCATTTGTTTTATATGGATTATGTTATGATGGGATGATGTTTATGAAACCCATTTTATTCTTGGGGTTATGATGAATGATTTATGTTTATGTTGTGGCACATGTAAGAATGATTTCAATATGATATGGGTGGGACCTATATCTCCATACAATTCATTGGGTAAATATTTATATCTCATGATATTGACAGAACTAAAATGGTAAGTTAATCCTATTCAGTGATACAGGACTGGAACGAGGAGTGAACTCGATTCGGAAAAGGACTTTGTCCACTAAGATTGTCTTGGCAGCAATGCCTTGGCTGCTATGGAAATAATATCATGTGCATAATGGTTTTCCACAATTACATGTTATATTCTGATGATATTTTATCATGATTGATGTTTCATTCTGATATATTCCTTACGTACTTCCAAGATTTATGTCTTTTCTCATGATTTTGATGTTTAGATTTTATGTTCAGGTTTTTGCATTTAAATGTTTATGGATTGTTTTATGTTCTATATGTTTACCCTTACTGAGCATTTGAGCTCACCCTTTTTATTTTTTCTTTTCCCAAGGATATAATGAAATGTTTTTTGTAAGAAAACAAAAGAGGAATATCTTTATGCGAGATGTTGAAGATCATTCACCTTGATTAGAAGATTATGTTCCAAGTTTCCAAAGACACTAAACTATTACGGTCCTTTGGTGTCTGTTTTTGTTATGTATTAAGAATTCCGAAAAAGTAATGTAATGTCTATGTATGTCATGTACGGGGCTCTACAGATGGTATTAGAGAAAAGGTTTAGTCAAGCTTTGGAAACTAGGATTTGAGAACTTTAGTGAGATCCCTAGAGATATTTCTAAGGTATGTATAGGGATGTCCCTAAGGTTAAGTATAAGTATAGGTTATATTCCTAGAATTATTGTAACGATATTAGAATTAAACCTAATATGTTATATATTTAAGGTAATCCCCCTTTATTATTTGTTTTCCTAGCATGATTTTTGCCTCTCACAATGTTCATTTTAGGTTCTAGATGATGGTTGGAACCTGAAGGAACCGTATTGATCAATGTAATGGACAATGCAATGATTGTCCTCCCAAGCAAAAAAATGTGATGGGAGATGGAGTGAAAAATCTTATTGCTATAGTTACACAAGGTATGAATCATTCTGTTATTCCAAATGATCAGAGAAGGGAACAATATTCTATTGATTCTTTCATAAGGTAATGCCCACCGTCTTTCAGTGGGTCTTCTTATCCACTTGTTGCTGAACAATGGAGCAGTACCATTGAAAAGATATTTTCCATACTTTTCTTTTGAGAACATGAAAAAGTCATTTTAGTTGTTTACCATTTAGAAGGTGAAGCAGACCAGTGGTGGACTCTAATTAGGATTACAAGGCCCTAAGATGAAATTGAATCCATTGAATGGGATGAGTTCAAGAACCGGTTATTTAGTAAGTACTTCCCTCGTATTCATTGAACAAAGAAGGAAAAGGAGTTCCATGAGCTTAAGCAGAATGATAATGAATCTATTGGTATATACGAATCAAATTTTAAAATACATGAAGGTTATGCATCTGGATTTATCATCCAACCTGAATGTAAAGTTGATCGATTTATCAGTCCCTTTAAACCAAGTCATTAAAGGGCATTAGCTATAAGACACTTCAGTAGCTATGAAGTTATTGTGTGTTGTGCTAACAAGGTAGAACTGGAAGTAGTTGTAATATATCCATATCATTGTTTTGAGAAGAAACGAAAGATGGAGTTCAAGGAAAACCTCAGAACAATGGTGAAAATAAGGTGAATGATTCTTTATCCTCAAAGTGTGGAAAGAAACATGGTGGAGATTGTCTAAAAGGTACTAGAAAATGTTTCAAGTGTAGAAAAGAAGGTCATAGAGCAGTTGATTGTCGAAGTAATGGGAAAAAGGTAGATAATGATGTGAATAGAGAAAAGACTACAGAGAACGCTCCACCAACACTTCAATTCTTAAAGTGCAAGAAAATGGGGCATTGGGCTAATCAATGCCCTAATCCAAGGGTTAATGATGATTGACGTGAGCATCCTTTAAGGAAAAGGACAAAGGGAAGTCACATGCAATCACTATTGGCGATGTTGAATATGACAACGATGTGGTGGAATGATTAAGTGTTTATATAATGGGATTCCAAAATAATGTTGTATATAGTATCGTGGAATATTGGAATATTTATATATTAGTCTATTGTGGTTTTCAGTAATTTTATCGTACCAGTAACCATGAAAAGTAATTCAAATATTATGAAAGCAGATGATATGCGCATAATGAAGGGATAAGGAGAAAATAATATTAATGGGCTCATGACTGATATAAGGACAAAGTGATATCATGGTTTGAGTATATTGAAATTTTTGGATTTTGGTATGTGGAAAGAGTTAACTGTTTTCTGATTTCATGTTTTCACTATGGTTCAATGGGTATTCATTTATTCAAGAGATTACAGGATTAAGGAATTCACAAGTTTGGAATGAGATCAACAAGATATATCTTGTGATATAAGAGGGATAAATTATGGTATTCACGTTATTTTTATATGACCATTCTACTAATCTTTATCTTTATACTATAAGATTGGGAAGATGTATTTTGGATAAGTCTAAAGACTGGAATGGATTATGTCGGACATCAGATATTACTGTTTAAAGCTAGAACATTTTTCAATATTATTTCTATAATATTATAATAGTGAAGTTTTCGGAAAAAAAAGACAACCTTCAGGATGGGAGAAAACCAGTCACGGCAGACAAGGTTGCGGGAATTGAACCCATAACTGAAGTGCGACAGGACTTTATTTACTACCACTAGCCTACAAGAAGTCCCTGGTTAGTAGAAACTAGTGTTATTTTATTAAGAGGTATGATATATGAAGTATAAGTCCATTTTTGGAATCATATATGATTAACCTCACCATAGATGGACTTATGTATATTTGATAACATTTTCTAACCTTTTGATTGAGACATATGGAATGACCCATAATTCTATCACATGATCTATTAACACTTCACGAATGACAAATTCAACTTAATTTCTTTAAGAGATGAGGTGGAAATTGTTCAAGGCACGAACAATTGTGAGATTATACCAAAATAAAGTATTTATTCTAATTCAAATTCATCAACTTTAGGGAAATGATATTGAAAATAAAAAATGTTGTCCTAGTGGTCTTATATTTGATGATTTAGATGGTAACTATATCATCACAAATTTATGGCTTTGTGATTGTTGGATTTTTCATACCCATGTTCTCGACCACTCTCCATCATAACTTGATGGTTAGATTTCTCTTCCATATCCTTATTTTCACCTATGTTATCCAATGTGGAAACCCAATGATTAGTTAATTTGGGCAACTGCTATGTTTCATAATTTAGTTTTTAATTTTATGTTTTATTATTCCTTTTTACGATGTCCTTTTCTATTAAAGAAACTTTCATGTATTAAACCATTTATAACCTCGATGAATTTTTGAGGGAGAAATTCATTTTAAGGGGGGTATAATGTAACACCATGATATTTTATGAAAAATATTTTTTTAATTTCATTTATGTCTTGTGTTCTATGCTACACCAAGATTACCTTATACTATACGTAACACCGTATTAGCTAATAGTATACGCAACACTATTCTTGGCTCAATTTACACACAATTTCAAGCTCGTCTTGTGGAAATTATTCTACACAACATTAAGTATAGAATTTGTTTAATGTATAAATGAAATAAGTTTTGATTATATTATATATAACACCAAAGGGAGCTTGCGCTACACGTAGCCTCGACTTGGATTTCATTACAAGCAATCGCAACCTTCCTCGATAGCGTCTGTAGTACGCAATAACGGGTTTCACTAAACAATGATATATTCATATGGACTAGTTGTTCTGAATAGTATTAACTACATTTTTAATTTTATAACCTTATTATTAATCTTACACATTTTCTAGAACATCGTACGAGAACAAAATAATTTTTTCGAGTAAAATAAGTATTTTTAAAAAAATGCAGTTTTGTCGCCTTTTGATGGCGCACCCACATTAAATCTAGTTTTTGACAAGTTTATAAGTTAAATTTGAAAAAACAAAATTCTTCGTTTGAATCAAGATATAAAAATTTACTTTGGATAAATTTTTTCATATTATTTTGATAACTTTCATATTTTAATGAATAGTAAAAACACGCTATATTTTAATTAAAAACAACTTTTTTCATCGTAAAAATTTATATTGTGAAATTATAATATTGAATGGTTTTAGAGTATAAATAGAATATATTTTTACCATTTAATATAATGTATGTAATTAACATTAATCTTACAAAGAATTCCTAGGTAAAAACATTTCAATCGTTGGCAATGTTTTAACTTTTAAAACCTGTTTTCTTATCAACGATATTAGTTTTGAATTAATTACTGCAACTTATGTGTTTTTAATTTTGAAGAATGGATTACATATTTGAAATAAGTGGATCCAAATATTTTAATAGATTACTTTGTTTTTTTTTTGATATTATGAATAGTAACTACGGTAATTTTTATTTACTTCAATTAAAGGTAAATTGTGTAATTAAGGGTAGAAATAAGATTATAAAATTAGCCTAACACCTTCCAAAATTCTATTGGATGACTAAAAGTCGACCAATAACACCTAAGGTTCAGAATATATTCATTTTATGGACTTTTGACTATGAAAATAATTTAATTATTTTTAAAACAAAATAAAGTGACAACATGTCACTCTCTCAAATCTTATAAGTATAATAATTTTAATTTATTGATAAAATTCATAAAATTTTAAACATGAATAGTATCCAGAAATATAATAAAAGTATTTACATCATGTGAATTTATTTATATTTTTTAGGGATTAAATACATATCATTAAAGGTGACACAATAGTGATGTTGAAATTATTTTATTTATTTATATATCAAATAAATGGTTTTAAAAAAATAAAAATAAATATTATATGAACTATTTAATGTGATAAAATAATTTTATTGATAAATATGACATGTTATAAATATTTTAAATATTTTTTTTCGTACATGTCTTCTGTGTGCATTATATTTAAATTCAAATAATTTAATTGTGTCAAAATTGACACTATTGATATTTTATATTATTAAATTGTTTAAAAATGACAAAAATATTTTAAAAATTACAAATTAAAATTTATATGATCTAAAATTTCATAAAATATCAAATTATTTATAATTTAAAACTCATAAGTATGTATTTTTAACCATATTAAATTTATAACATATTACCACAAATAAAATTAAATAGATTAAACAAGGATAAATCAAAATGATAGGGTTTAAAATAATATAAAAAAATTTCTAAATTTAATTGGTTGATGACATTACAACAATATATTATCTAATATCCTAATTTTAGTCACTATGATAGTTATTAAGTGGGGTTTAGGTTTATTATAAATTAATATTTTAGAGGTTTCCAAAAGTGCCCCTCTCCTCCCTAATAAAAGGGCACCTCCTCCCTCTTCTCGTTACACAACATTGAGCCATACAGCTCGGCCAACCCATGACCATTACTCCTATAAACATCCCTAGTAATATTCTTGAGGTTCTGGTCTTCTCTAAAGACCATCTCTGGTCCCTTAAGAAGAAGTTTAAAGGAGGCTCGTCGAAGAAGAGGCAATCTCTTCTAACGATTCTTTCAAGTTTTATTCTTCTTCAACTTCTTATTATTTAGTTTTTTCATTGTAAATTAATAAAATAAGTATCAATAATATATTTATATGATATTATAAATATGAAACAACCCCATTTCACCTTATATCCATCCTACGGATAAGGAAATCACCACGCGTGTGTAGGTACAGAATATCGTCTCTACGCCGTGGTGTAATTAGTTTTTCGACCACCACCTTACTTGGATGGGTATAATGGTGTAAATAATAACTATATATGGTTATTATATATCATACTGATTCTGAGATATTATATCATACACTCCAATTCTATTCAATAATAATTGGAACGATATCATTGCTCGTGCGTACGTATGGATTGTCGTCTCCACGAACGCAATGAGATTCATTTTCAATGATTAACCATTAATGTATGATTATAAAGTATATATGTAAAAAAGAATCATTAAATATATTAAAAAATAATGATACTGGATTTATGTACATATATGTTTCATTTACTTAATTCCATTCAATTCAATAAGGAAACGAAAACAGCGTTCATGCGTACGTACGACCTACCGTCTCCATTAATGGTGTATTTGATTCCATTTATCGATCTATCATATATATTTATATAATGAATATATATTATATATAAATCATGTTTTACATTCTGGAATTATGTAAATCAGGATATGAGTAATAATATCAAGAACAAAAAATCAAAAAACATAAAATAAATGAAAAGATTTTACCCAAAACGTTGCTTTAACAGAGAATTTACAAAAGAACGGTTAATATAAAGTCATAAGTGAACCATATATGATATCCTAACAATGAATATGATTCTTTAATAAGTCAATAACATTATTTAAATCATTATACAGGAGGTTCAGATACATACGAAGCATATTAGACATAAGGTATGGGATAACTTTTTGAATCTTGTTTTTATCCGAGATTGTTTATTCGTTAGTATTTATTGGGTTTCTTTTAATCATTCATGTCCCTATTTTCTAAAAATGGTTTCATGTATGTTTAAATCCCTTTTTACCCATTTTTTACTTTTACTACATGGTATGTAATGAATCTTTTTTTGTTTACCATACGAGGTACTTTCTGACTTTTTCGTTAAAAGTACGAGGAGAATGTTTTTTAACTTATATGGGATGAACGGATTTTTACAGTTTTCATAACACCTTATTTTTATGAAGATTACTCTACAATATTTCATGAATATTTTCAACAAAATAATTTTCTTATAAAATTACATTGATTTTTTTGAAAAAAATTTATTTTGAAAATGAAAGGATATTTTCCTCAAAAATTAATTTCAAGTGTTTTATCAAAACCAATTTCCATCTAAGATGACATTATTGCATATGTGTATGTTTCAAGTATAATGTCTCTATGATTTAAATGGTTTCACTTTTCTTATGATGAAATAATATACATTTGTTTTATATGGATTATGTTATGCTGAAATGATGTTTATGAAACCCATTTTATTCTTTGGGTTATGATTAATGATTTATGTTTATGTTGCGACACACGTAAGAATGATTTCAATATGAGATGGGTGGGACCTATATCTCCATCCAATGCATTGGGTAAAGATTTATATCTCATGAGATAGACATGGATGGAATGGTAAGATAATCAGGTTTAGTGATACAGGACTGGAACGTGGAGTGAACACGATTCAGAACGGGACTTTGTCCACTAAGATTGTCTTGGCAGCAATGCCTTGGCTACTATGGAAATCATATCACGTGATTAATGGTTTTACACAATTACATGTTTTCTTCC
Source organism: Viscum album (assembly GCA_963277665.1). Classification (NCBI taxonomy): domain Eukaryota; kingdom Viridiplantae; phylum Streptophyta; class Magnoliopsida; order Santalales; family Viscaceae; genus Viscum; species Viscum album. The sequence continues at coordinate 173,301,859 of OY728138.1, forward strand.
CAGGATATTTTATCATGATTGATGTTCCATTATGATATATTCCTTACGTACTTCCATGATTTATGTCTTTGCTCAAGATTTTGATGTTTAGATTTTATGTTCTAGTTTTTGCATTCAAATGTTTATGGATTGTTTTATGTTCTCTATGTTTAACCTTACTGAGCATTTGAGATCACCCTTTTTATGTTTTCTTTTTCCCAGGATATAAAGAAATGTTTTGGGTAAGAAACCAAAATGGGAAGATCTTTATGGGAGATGTTGAAGATCATCCACCATGATTAGAATATTAGGTTCCATGTTTCCAAAGACACTAAACTGTTACAATCCTTTGGTGTCTATTTTTTTATGTATTAAGTATTTCGCAATTTTAATGTAATGTCTATGTACGTCAACTACGAGTCTATATATAATATATCAATTTGTGTTTCATTTATTATACAGATGGAAGAGATATAAATAATCATTTTATTGGAGAAAAATGATACTTGGGTGCCAAGACCACCTATGGTGGATAGGCATGGAGATCTGGAGCTGGGATTTTTAGCATTCCCTTATTCCAGTTGGTTTTAGGTTGGGAAATAATTTATACTAGATCATTTATTTCCTCCCTTTTAAATTTGATTTATTCTATCCTATACACTTGCATTACCTAGAGGTTATTTCTTTCATGGATTTAATCTATATATAGAAACCCTTTTTATTTTCAATCTGCACTATTATATGAAAAATGTTGTGTGTGTGCATGTGCATGTACACTAGGTAAATTCCTCCAATTTATATTATTACTTCTTCTATTTTTTCACTATACCCTAGCATATTGGATGCCGGATTGGGGTTGTGGTGACCCACCCTTCTACCAGAAAGTAGGCCCCGAGGTTTTGTGAGATTATAGTTATATCCCAGGGTGTAATACAACACCCACAATCCTCTTGAGTGAAGGATACATAGGAAATCATTTCCAAAAATATATATACTCCTTCATCTTCATTCTATGTTAACATTAATTCCACTCAAATTTATTATATCAAAAATCTATTATTCTAAAAAAATTAGAGAGTAAATGTTGTTATTTAAATATTTTAATTTACCACAATCTCTTTAAAATTAATTAAATCACATCAAATTTAGGATTTTATTAATTCTAATATAATAAAAAAATTATTCATCCACTCATTCTATCCAATTAGTTTCATAAAATTGGTATTATAACCATCACATATTTATCATCCTTAACCAATTTAAATGTGAAATCATAATTCCATGTTATTATAACACCCTTGGTTCTCTTAACATAAAAAAAATGTATACATATAAATTCATTGATTTATTGGATTATAGTTATTAGACAAATCACATGTCAACATTATTTATAAGAACTAGTCATCTTATTTAGAAAACATTGATTATTGTCTATAAATTGACAAAGAATCAAGGTACAAATGGTCTTCCAATGATATTATGACCTTTAAACATGATTGAAATTCATTTAATTACCCCCATTTTAAGAAACTTCCCAATTAATTTATTCATATTTATAAATGAATATTTAAATTTCAGATTTTAAAACATATAGAATTAAAACATGAAGGAACTACTAAGGTATTGGGATTGAAACATGACATTATATGTTAAAACATTCAATGTTTTACATGCATTTTAATGAATGTATTACTATAATTTTTTTCATTTTAATGTAACTTTTAGGGAAATAAAATATGTAACTGATGTTGGTATAATATAAATTATTATAAATAATATAATATCTCTATTTACACATTCACAGTTATCCAATGTTATAATAGTACATGAAGGACTATATAATAGGAACTGACTAGTAGAAGAAATCATTGGGTAACTCATGACATGTGATATTGTAGTGATATGAAAAGCTAAAATGGAGTTCAATGACGTCTGGGAAAACATCAATATTTTATTTATATCAATAAATCTAAAATGTTTTAGAAAAGATTCTAAAATTTCTCACATATCAATGAGGAAGAGAAAATTATTGAGGAAGATAAAATATTTTTATTAGGACAAAAAATTGAAACAATATGTAAAACAAAAGGTAACATTACGTGAATAAATGTATAAGGGACACAAAAACCAATATTTCCAAAAATTATAAAATTAAGATAAAATAAAAAGATCATAATACATTATAATGTTCTTTTGATGACTTCCTCTCCTTAAAAAAATAATGACATGACAATTCTGAATGTCTTAGGGTCCCAATAGAGGTTGATGATGAGGTAAATTATCATACTAACTATCTTCTTGTAATTTAAATTATAAAGATATCAAAAATTATATATATATAATTTATTATGTTTTTTTAAATAACACAAACATCATACAAATTATAATTAATTAAAATGAATTAATTAATAAGAATGATCAGCACCCATATAAAATTATTTTTATACATTAAATTAAATGATTAAAAAATTATGTTAAATTATAATATACTTTTAAACAACATAAAAAAATCTATATGAATGGTTAAAATTGGTTAGAATAATTTAAAGAAAAGTTTGTTTACTAATATAAAGAGAAAATTCAATTTAATATTTGTTTTTTAAATTAATTTTTCACCTCTAAAAAAACGTTATAAGTGTATTATCTATTAATTATTATTGATATTTTTGTTGTCAAATCAATAAAATTATTTATGAATGTCATCAAAAAAATTCCACATATGGTTGACCTAATAAAATTCATGTCACATTTATTATTTAATTTTTAAAATCATATATATAAAATATTTGTTCCGGTGTCTCTTTTAACTTCCATTAGTGAACAAAAATATATTTTAGTAATAATGTATTTCCATTATTAGTTACATTTTTGGAAAAATATCTATGGAGAAAATCCCTTGGTGTTATATTGTACATGGATAACAGGTTCACATGACACATGGGTGGTGAATACATTGAGTTCAACTATTATGAAATGCATGATAATGTCCATGTCACCTGTGATGGTGACTCAAGGAGTATGACAATGGGAACATGTAATAATATTTTTTTAAATAATAATACAATTAATTTTTATTATATGTAAATGGTTTTAAACATAATTTTTCTATCATAATCAAATTGTGTGGGGGTAATTTTACTTCTTCATTTGAAAATAAGGTTTCTAATGTTTTTTACTGAAAATTAAATGATTAATTTTAATCATTTTAAATTTATCAAAATATTTATTTCATTAAATTTTAATATATTTCTTGGCAACATGGTAAATGTATAAGTGAATAAAACAGGGATTCATTCCGATTGCATAAATTCTATGGTCATTTTAGCACCCATACACTCGGTAAAATATATATAAATCAAATAGTATGATATTTTCTTGAATTGATTATCAAAAATGATATTTTTGTGAACCATAAAAACATGTTATGAAACAGAAATCATTCTATAAATATAAAAACAACAGGTCCACCTTTATGGACCTAGAACATGGATATCATAATTAATTAGAACCAACCCAAGTTATATATTAATATTATTTATTACCCATTCATATTTTTTGATGAATATAGAGGATTTACATGGGTTTATTTTTCATCCAATATAAACCAGGATTATAAATTAAACTGTAAATTTTTGATGATGGTTGAAAATACAAAAAATTTCATAGATTATATCTATTAGGAAGGAACATGGGTGTGTGTTTGAAAATAAATATTTTAATGAATTTTTTTCATGTTGATAAAATAATTCCTTTTCGACCCATAGGACTCCCTAAAAATGAGGTATTTGAATGATAAAAGCATACTCAACAAGTGATTTCAAGATATGAGATGAATGTATTTCATCAAATAATTTTTTCCCCGAGGTCCTCAATACCTCTCATTAAAACGCGAACCATGTTTCTATATGAACCATTATTAAGAAGAATCCCTATGAGCTTTACAATGGAGAAAAACCTAATTTTTTCTACATTAGGGTGTTGGGGTGTTAATTTTTTATTATCAACACCAAATACAACTTTGTAAAATTTCTAAATAAATCAAATTATTGTAATTTTCAATGGGTATCTTAATAAATTTATGTCTACAATTTATTTATGGGTTAATTTCATTTCCAATAGTCATAATAAAAGATAAATTTTAAATGTGGCTGATGATCACATTTTTATTTCACACCTAAAACCCCTCAGTATTGATGATTTCATTATTATTGATTATTAGGTAGTAAAAATTCAATGATGTTTTTATCCAATTTTCGAGGAACAATATTATGTATCTTACATAAATGCCCAATGATTATCCTATTATTGTTACCAAAATAGGGTTTTAGAATCATGATAAATGAAAAAGGCCAATACACTCATAATAATTATATACTCATATATAATGCATCTAATATATTTGATGAATTTAACTATAATGAGAATATAACACCAATTTCATGGAATGAGTCCATTAAAATCCTATTAGGATCCATTTCCTACTAAAATTTTCTTTTATTTCAAATGGATGATATATGTTCTTTTCAAAATAGTTTTATTTATGAAAATGTTATTGTTTTAATCATCATAGTTCTAACGATATGAACTATATGATTCATCATTATAGTTAACTAAGAATATTTATTATATAAAATATTCTTATTGGGATTATTATGATAGATGAACTGAATAACCAAAACAAAATGAATTTAAAAATGTTAAAGAATATATTCAAGTAATGTTTTATTAAATATACCTCAAATGAATTATTAATTATTAAAATATATATTTATAAGGTTTTCATTTACTAAGAGAGATTTAGGTATGGTAGTGTTGTTACACTAAAATATTTCTCTTAAAAGAATAATTTTTAGCTATTTTTAATTATTTTTAAATCATTTTATCTATAGTTATTATTAGGTTATCATGTTTTAATGGGTTTTCATTGGGAATTATTTTTATGCATGAATCTCTTTTTATTATATCACATTATTCAAAATCTATCTATCATAAATTTTGATTTTTTAATAGTCATAAAATTAGAGAAATTTATACTAGTTAAATTCACAATAACAATTTGAGTGATATTTTTAAGTCCACTAATATATCAATTTTTAATATAAAGAATTTATTTTTATATTCATATTCATTTAATCGATTAAAATTAACCTTTCTTCAAAATTTATTATATTCAAATTGAGGAATAAAAATATCAATGAATTGATTTCTATAATGGTTAAATGATTCATGGTCTATTATTTATTTTAAAAAATTAAAAATTATCATTGTACTTAATCATAAAAAATTATTTCATTAAATATTTAATTTTAAACATCAATTTTTAAGTTAAAATTTATTTTAGAATAAAAAATCATTTCATGATCGCTATTGAATTTCATCATCGAATATTAAAATTTTCATACATATATTGAAAATTATTATTATCCCATTCTATTAAAATATTATTATTTTACCTTTTATTTTAATTAATTGTGAACATGAAAAATGTGAATATTATTGTTCTGATCTCTCTATCATTAATTTTTATATGATCATAGACACCGCATAATATTTTAACTATTTCCTTTTACTATATTTCAAATATTATATAGTGATATCATAATTAGATATTAGACAACCATTTGATTGGTAAAATAGGAGTTCAAATGTCTATTATGAATTCCTGCATTGCGAATAATCATCAACTACAAAGAGGAAAACCACTAGAAAAGTGGAAGAAAAAAGAGAAGTGGATTTGGTCTGCCAATTAAATTCAGCTAGTATTTGGTAGGCCATGGCCTATAATGTTATCAGTATAGTGGAACATACACAATTTCCATCTCCACCGACTAGGTGGTGATCCTCATCATCCAATTAGTGATAGTTGGAGAGACGTTTAGGTGGATAGTGGAGTCTAGCGACTTGCCTAAGGAAAAGTTTTAGAGAAATAATATATCATTTAAGGTTAAACACCGCTTGGTATTTTGGAATTCAAATGAATATATTTAGATAGAACAATTGTAAAATAACTAAGGGACCATTTGAGGATATAAATTACCACCAATAAGGCTAGAACACTATACCAACTACCATATACCACATTAATTATATATTTTATAAACATCATCTCTCTGTGTGCTACATTTTTATAACCTCATCTCTCTCAATCTCTATACTTTTATCACATGATCACATTATTCCTTACTTATTTGAATAAGGGAACTAGTAGTGTGTTATAAAGGGATTAGATTTATCATACCATTCATTATAACTTATATTTAGGGATTTATACCACTGAAGTCATAGTATTAGGGTTTATTAATTTCTCTACCTTAAATCAAGTGTTGTATTTTAATTTCTATATAAGACATTGGAAAAACGTTTCTTCAATATCTTCAATTATATTGGATACTATTAAATTAATGGGGGTAATAAAAACATATCAATCCTCTTGAGGGGAGTGGAATTAGGCACTCATTTTTTGTATTGGTCGAAATCCTGTATAATATTTCTTCATTAATTTAATTTTTTATGCACTTCATCTACCAATCCAAATTATACTATTTATAATTTACTAATTCATTTATGTTATAATTTAAAAATTTTAAATTTAATTATTACTATTTTAAATTATTGAAATCTATTTAATTAAAAAATGAATTCATTTTATATTTTAAATTGATTTTAAACCCTCCCCTTAATGTCCTATGTCAACCAATAGTAATTATAATTTTTTAATACAATATGATTTTATAACCATGTTTTTAGAATGGTAAGAAAAATAAAGCACATAGTTTAATGGATAAAATTTTTGATATGTATTATGAATGAGGATTTCATATCTACAAGGTAGAAAATAAATAAATTAAAATATATTTTACATTTAGAGAATCATTACTAATTTTAAAATTACATATTTATTCATTATCTCAATGAATATATCCTAGTATAAAAATTGGTAATGAAAAATAAATCAGATCAGTTCATGTAGGTGGGAGTCTATATGAACACAAAAGGGACACTGTCATTTTATGCTATAGAGAATGATACGAAGATATGTAAATTTTTTTCATAATAGAATCATAATTTTCTTAATAATATAATACAAATTCATTTAATCCGTCTTTTTAACTATTTATAGGATTTATTAAATGAAAAATAATAACTTCCCAGATGTGGAAGTCTATAAAGACACATGAGAGATGTTTTTATTTCCATTAAGATAGAAAATAGATGTAAAGTGGTTGTTCCATCAGCATAATAAAATCAAATTTTTTTATATGATATAGATGTTATCATATCATCAATGTTATAGTTGATTTTATGGATATAGATAAACAAAGAAACATGAATACACTCAATTACGAGTTATATATTTTCTTTTGGAAACCTCATTTCTCTTATAATGTGATCCAACATTGATGGGTACATTAGTGAGACCTGAAAACCTAGATCATGGATTGATAGGTTTGGAAGGTATTTGTGTAGATACGGGTTCATTAATATTTGATACATAATGTTAATAAGAAATGATATGAGTTCCCTCTAATTTGTGATGGGAGTAAACTCTTTAAATTATTCATTACATTTGAATATTATAAATTATTTACTAAATGTAATGTAGAACTATGTAAATTAATTTCGAATGATACAGTGATAAGGGTTGAAATAAAATTATATATTAATATTTAATTACATGTGTTGTTAACATATAAAAATTATTTATCCCTATTAAATTTTATTCAATCTTTAATATGCTAGTAGAAATTCACCATTGATACAATTCAATATGAACAAAAATGAAATTAACCACATTACTAAATTTTAATTTCTGAAATCAACTTCAGAAATTTATTTTTATTAATTAAAATCTAGTCATGTAAATATTATAGATGTGAAATTGATTTATTATTATCATGACAATTTTTATCCTGTTATTTTTCCCAATAATAAATTTTCCCCTGTAATTTTACTAATTATAATATAAGGTTAGTGTTTTTTCCCTCATATAATTTTATTATTACCTTATTTCTTGTCCAACCATATAGTTTTTTACAAAACATTTTTCACTTGAATCCCTATATTACTAAATCTATACTCTATGTGATGTATTATATAAACTATGTTTTCATCATATGAAATATTCTCTTTCATCAATACCTTTTTAGGGATAAAAACATGAGACTAATCAAGTGAATAATTCTTAAACAAAATCATTAAAAATATCATATACATTTATAAATTCAGAGTTATGGACAATCAATATGAAACATATCCAAAATTTTCTTAAATTTAGTTTACATATATATACTGAAGAGTAAATATTCATTTCCCACCATAAGAAATTATAATTCCCTAATGATATGATTTAAGAAAAATATGATCTTCTACCTCAGTCAACAGATCATGCCTCTTGGTTATTTGAATAAATTATCTACCCACTCTGAGATTCCCTTGTCATCTAATATGCTAGAGTTCAACACTCCTTTTTTTATATTTCCCCAAAATGATCAATTTGAATAATTTAATGAAATCTATTATAATAATAATGTTACAATAAATTTATATATTAATCCCAACATCACTGATATTCTAATGTGGAAAACCAAAGAATATTGTCCATTATTTTTATTGATTTATATGAATTTTTATTAAATTTTGGTAGAAAAGAATTACAGAAATTTAATTCATAATCCAAGTAATTATCAAATATTTTCCAAAAGTGTAATTTAAATCTGGGATTATGATTGGATATAATAGAGGGAAGGAATCCACGTAATATTATCATCTCTTTATGATAAATTCTAGTAATTATATCGAAATACATTGTATATTGAACTAGAAGAAAATATTTAGAATCATTTAAACAACAAATAATAACCCAAATTTCATTATTACATTGAGATGTATTTAGTAATCCCACCATGAACTTTTTATATATTCTCCCATTAAAATTTTGGATCTGGATAAGAATAAAAAATACCATTTTGTAGTAATTATTCACCATTAACCTCTTGAAAAGATGAAATATTATTTGTAAAATAAGATATATCATTCGTTATTACACCGCAAAAAATAAAACTATTGATGTGATATACACATCATAGTGCATGTAGGTTGATTATAAAATAGTGAGTTATGAGCTTTATCCACTAACTAATTCTTTATATGGGTATCTATTGAAAAATAAAACATCTTTCTGAACCTAATAACATATTATTTTTTAATTTTAAACTGTGTCATTATACCTTTATTGACCAATTCAATGCTTTTTAAATATTTATCATCCATTGGAGAATTATTTATTTTGTCAGTGAAATATGACTGCAATAATAACAAAACCAATGGAGAGATATATTTATTGCATAAAAAATTTATAGGTCCAAATTATTTATATAATTTCCCGATAGATCGTGTTCTAAATATTGCATAGCTAGTAATGTGTTATCATTTCTCTATAGGAATTGGAAAGGGTGTTTTTATTACATGGATGATACTGAATTGTGAAATCATAATACATTATTTGATCCAGCCAAATTTATCAACACATGATAATATATTTTGTAGTAAATATATATATTATATTTTTGGATATATATATTTCACAATTTACCAAAAAAATAAGGGATGCCTCTAAATTTAGAATGAAAAAACCAATACTACGAGCAAACGATCTGGATATTTTAATTTTACACATGGTGATTCAATTAATATGAATCATATAATATTTATTCAATTATATTGCATCATGAAACCACCAATTCCCGTTAATGAAGATTGAATATAAATAAAATACTAACCTTTTAATAATTATTGGGATAACATTGGATCATTAACCAATATTATTTTTATTTCGAAAAATCAATCATCACATTAATTTCTTCCAAATTAATTTAACTCCTTTTGGTCTACCTTTGTTATTTATCTAGACAAATAATTATTCATAACAAACCATATGTAGTATCCCCCTACTCAAAGAAATCATATAATATCAATGATTTCATTTGGTCTTGTAGACTCATAAATAAATTTTGGGGAGGATAAATATTTATGACATCATTATACTGTATATTCCTATAGTAATAAATAATATATAACAAAAATTAATACTTTATAAATTTTATACATGATATATTTATTATTAATTTCATGATAAAAATACATTTATGTTACTCATGTTCCTCATAACATCTAAAAAACAAGAATTTTACTAAGGAAAACCAAAAAACATTATCCAAATACAAATGGGATACACAATTCCTAGTATCCACAAATACAATGGGTGAATCTATCAACAGAAAAGTCATAACCAAAAACACATATTTGATATACCCACACTACTGGAAATCTAACCTTTCCTAACGCTTCTATTCCAACGGTTTGTAAAAACCGTTGGTATATGTCCCCTTTCTCAACGGTTTGGCCAAACCGTTGGGAAATACCACTTTGAGGTAACTTTTCCCAATAGTTTGGCCAAACCGTTGGGAAAGGGTATGGCTTTCCCAATGGTATGTCCAAACCATTCATAAAGGGTATGGATTTCCCAATGGTTTTTCCAAAATGTTGGAAAAAGTATACTTTTAGGCCACTTATCCCAACGGTTTGGCCAAACCGTTGGGAAAGGGGTATACTTTTAGGCCACCTATTCCAACAGTTTGGCCAAACCATTGGGAAAGGTCCCAATAAACCAACATCCCTCCCAGAATCAGAGGACCAATACCAACGGTTTTGACAACTGTTGGTATAGGTCCTTCGGTTTTTTTTCGAATAATCTTACCGAGAACATTATATAAATCAAATTTTAAAATAATTATGAGAATACATATATATATTTATGTAATTATGTTCAAAAAAGTCATGTTAGGTTAGTGGTTAGGTCGTTCAATGATAAACTAGGGGTCCTGGGATCAAATCCCAGTGAGTTTTGTTTTTTGAAATACATATACTAACAATTTTATGGAACCATTGGTATAGATTTTCATATTACATATACCAACGGTTTGGGAAACCGTTGGTATAGGTCTATACCAACGGTTTTCCCAGAACCGTTGATATAAACCTAACCGAATGTCTTACTTGGAAACGATTCTCCAAACCGTTGGTATAGGTTTGTTTTCCAGTAGTGCCAGAATGAAATGCCAACCACAAAATGGGTTCTTGTATATTTTTTTAATAATGAATCACAATAATGAATTTTATCTTCCAATAATATTAAATATTTACGAGAGGATCAAAAAGTAATCGATTTATTGAAATACATCTTTTTTCTTAACTGTAAAATTTTGGAGTCAAATATAGGGAATACAAAGGTTTATTGAACCACCATTATTTATAATTAGAAAAAAGGGGAACCACAATTTTATTTCTTTGAATAATTAAATCCTTAGTAATAAAAATATATATCTTCTTTTTCAATTGAAAAAATATTTCTAGGGCATTTAGATATAGGTATTTTGAAATATAACACTAATCGGGATCAAAATTGACATTAAATTTAACCTATTAATTATGAATAACACTAGTTAAAGAATCAAGAAATATGACCATATATTAATTTTCAACATAAATATGCTTAATTTTTTTATATTCATTTTATAAAAAAATATATCAACAGAACATTTACCCCAACAATAATCAGTTCTTAGATTCATGATATTTTATAAAAAGTATGTACTCATTCTTATATATTAATTAAAACTCACATTAAATTTTTGTATGATCACGTTTATCTTTTCAATAAACACTAACACGATAAATTAAAAATTAACCTATGCCAAGAATAAAATAAAACATCATTAATGGTAACACAACATTTATATTATAATAAATAATTATATACATGATTATAATAATATTATTGTAATTAATATTTATTTAATATTACCATCTTGTATTTTTCATGAATTTATGACATTATTTAGAAATATGATATTTCTATTATTGTATAAATTTTATAAAAATAAAACAATTTTTGGAACCCAAAAAATATGACTTTGGCGTATTATGAATAAATATGTAATTTAGTTGGGAATTTTTTTTATGGTCCATCATCTCACCTTATAGTACAAATATGATGTCCACTCTTTTCTACATTTGGTCATGATTATTCCCTCCTAGATTAACTATCTTAAAATACATGTTAGATTAGTGACCCATTTCATTACAACTAAAACATCTCACTACAGGATGACTATCGATTTTTTGTGTAATTATTATAATTCGAAAAAATTTCTTTGGAATCATAAGATAAATTTTCAAGAATATCACATTAGTAATAAATTTTTTATCCTGTTATATATTATAGAACATGAATTTTACCAAAAATTTTATATTTTTTTCTATTAAATCCATATTTAATGTTTAAAAAAATTCATGGCAATATTCATAAACAACTTATTTCCCTTTTTCTCCTAAAGTAAATTAGTGTCATCAAAGTCCACATCCCAATTATAATCATTCCAAAAACATTATCAAAACTTTTTAATTTATACAAATCAAAGGCTCTTCCCAAACTATGATTTCTGCCTATGTAAAATCTATTAATTTTACACTCCTATACCATAACACAATATTCAAAATTCTTTTCCAATATGGTAATATTTTGTTCATAATTATCCAAAAAAAATCATTACATTTTTTAAAATCTAGAAAAATAAATTCCTTTATATTTGAATAATCATTAGGGTAATAAATATCAATATAATTATCATTAATTAACATCATATTTATGGAATCAATATCAACTTACTTCAATAGTAATTTTTATAATATATTATTAGCAATAAAAATCACATTTAGAATGATAAAAATCATGTTTTGTATTTTTTATGTTCTACACATCCCTAAACATAAAATATCATCTCCAATGCATTAATCATAAATTATTTTACTCTTTTACTATATAACCACTAAAATATAACGGTTTTTTTCATGATGTTTTCCACTAAAGACATTTCTCAATATTGAGAATTTAGTCACTCTATTTAATTGGTTCCATAATATATAACATGAATTGACTATATCAACACTACCAAAATCATCTATATTCTAACAATTCTATGTTACTGATTTGGATGATTATTATACCCATGATTTATTTGTACTTATATTATATTATTTCCTTATAAGAAAACCATTGTAAAATTACATTGATTTTTTATCTAATATTTATGTATTCAAAATCTATTTAATGATAATATAACTGTGTATTTTAATATTTAAAAAGTGTATTTTAGCATCACTCTAACTAGTAATGTTATTTAAAACATTCCATTGATACCAAATATATTTCTCATGTCATTAAATTCCCAATATTTCATGATTTATAAAAATCAATTCAATTTCATACAATTTTAATATTATTTATGTTTTTTAGAGAATTTGTAAAACAATACAAAAAAGAAGTGTACATTTCCATATAGTGTAATTTCTTCCCATAAAAATAGTTACATAAATTTACATCCATGTTTAAATAAAGAAACATCATATTCATTTACATAGAGACACCTTAGTGTATTTTTGACCATAATATAGTTCCTATACATTGTTATATCATATGAAAAACTTTTGAAAAAAAGGATAAGAAAACAGAATGAATCGTATGGGATATAGAATGAAGGAAAACCCATTTGATGATGGAAATATTTTAATACCCATGAAAATGTACCATTTTCAACATAAAAAATTTATCATTTATATAAAACATATCCACATAAGATAGTCATCCACTTCTAAAATAAACTACATGAAACCCATTAGAAATATTGAAAATCATGATGGAAAAAAGAGAATATGTTTTCCAATGATAGAATTCCCTGAATAAAATATCCAATGAAGTTAATCAATAATTTTTTTCCTAATGAAATCAAAATATTTATATAAAAAAGTTATAACAAATAAAATAATTATTTTTTAGTATCATATAAATAACTTGCGATCCTTATTTTTATTTTACATTCAATAAATGTTGGGTTTCTCATCCAGATTATAGGCATATTATTCATGAGGGTTGGTTCTTGAGAAGTATGAAAAATAAATCTTATTCTTGCATCATTAAATTTAAATTACTAGTAGTTTATTTGATGAAGTAGAGTAAGGAAAATTTTATCAATATTGACAATGATATTTCAGTTGTTAAAGAATCATTATAGCCATTCTAGGAATTAATTACTTGTAATGATTTCAATGGAGGTGTTTTGGAGGAATCATAAATTGAATCTAAACTTAAAATATTGTGGAATAAAAATGATACATTGCAGAAATATTTATTCAAGTATAGCTGGCTTATGTATGGAGATAAAAATTCTAATTTTCCTAAAATTCTTCAAAATTCATGAATAGTTTTCAGGCCAATTTCCTTGCTAAAGAATAGGGATCATATTTTGAATATCATGAAATGTCTTTATTTTCATGCTGTTTCTTACTATGTGGATAATTTTTATGGATTATATTGTATTGATATCCTCTTGGATGGTATCATTCCAAAGCTAGTTTCTCAAGATTACAATTTGCGGCTAATATCCTCTCTATTGGAACCAAAGATCAAAAAAGCTATTTTTTGTCTCAAGACTGATAGGTCTCCTATTATAAATGAGTTTAGAAAATTTTATTTTCTTCCGTATTGAATGATTTTCCATGATGATCTTTATATGCTGGTTCATTATTTCATCAAATATTGTTCCCTTCCCGATGGACTAAATTCTTAATTACTTGCACATATTCCCAAAGTGGATGGATCATATGAGCTACATCTATTAAGACCAATTTCATTGGTGAATAAATACTACAAAGTTATTATTAAGAAAATTTTTAATATTTTAGCTTCAATTTCCCTAAAAATTATCTCCTCTAATCAATTTTGTTTTACTAAAGGGAGGTCGATTCATTATTCCCTTATCACTGGCTCTGAATGAATCAATATTTATAAAAACTTATTAGAAGAGGGGTTGTTTCTATTACGCATGATATCAAGAAGACTTTTGATATATTGGACATGATCGTTATTTTTAATATCCTTTTTAATTTTAGCATTGATGATGTTTTTGTTAACTGGATTAAAATTAGCTTAATCTCATCTTGTATTTTTGTTCATTTTAATTGATCTCATGAGGGTTATTTTCCTTTTTTGAGTGGGGTTAGATACAATGATACTTTTCTTACAATTTTATATTCAATTACTGAAGATTAACTTTGTATAATATTTTATCTTATGGCTGGTAATAGAATGCTTAGTTGTATTCATGATGGTAGATTTAATTTGGATCAAGGTAAACATTAATATAGGGTAGATTATATCATATTCACTCAAAAATATTATAGAAATATCATATACATTAAGAAAGATATTTTTCATTATGATGAATTTTTGGTGAAAAAGGTTAGCTGGAATATGTCTTTTGTGTATTTTTTGTAGAGGAATCTCAACCGGAAAGAATGTTGGTATTACTCATGAATTTTGTATCAAAGAGGGATTTCTTCCTTCTACTTGTCCTGGTGTCCCATTATTCTGGGGTAGACTGAAATCATGTTTCTCTCCGAGTATTTTTATCCTGACCAGAAGACAATTTTCTTCTTGGAATGAAATTTTTTTTATGGTAGGTAGGGTATGGTTGGTTAAATTGAGCATCATCTATAAGTTTATTTATTCATTCATGGTGTTTTATTGGATTATTTCCCTCATCAAAAGAAATTGTGTTAACAAAAATACTTTTATTTAGAGTACTAGTATTTATGAGAAAAGATTATACATTGTTTAATGAAATTTATGTTGTAATATAATTGAGATGGAAGATCTTAGTATTGAGAATCATTGTATGTTTAAACAGTCACATCATGAAATGATTGATTGTTGACTTTTGAATAGTGATTCTGTTGCACTTGGTTTTCTGCAGGACAGATTATTAAACAAGCTCAAAACAAGAAACCAAAATAACTTTGATTCATCAGTTTGAAATATATTCAAATCCATTATATTTTTGGTGGATTCTCATTCTAAATAGTCTATTGTTAAAGCGTCTTACCTCAATTTCTAGTAAAAACTAAGTTGGTGTTCCTTGGATTGATAATATTTATATTAATGATTCATGTGTAAATATAAACATTTCTATTAATGATAAAGTTAATTGCATGAAATCCCTTCCTGGTGAGATTAAGAGTATGGTTCAAAGATACTAGTTCTCATTAAGTGAGGTTTTCTAGAATTGGGAACTGGTTTTAAGTGGGATTCTCATTTCGAAAATATCTTATAATGATATTATTATCTCTACTCCATGTCTAAAATGGATTGTTCTATTCAAGGGAAATCGTAATTATCCTACCCTCTTTAATCATTTTGGAAGGTGGTTCTTTACAAGCTACAAACTGATTATTTTTTACAAAAATATGGAATCTATTTATGGCCTATTTTTGTGCTATTTCATCTTCATAGGGATGATTTAGATAATTTATTCTTTAGTTTTTTTATTATTTATTTTATGTGAAAATATATAATAGATATTTTTTAAGATTAACTCCCCTTTTTTCTCTCCATTCATAACTTTATTAAGGCCTGGTTGGAGCATCCTCTTTCCAAACAACTCTTTCTTTTATTTCATACTTCTACTATGGAATTGGTGTACATCCTTTAGGAGGAACACAATGCTTAGCTTCACTATTTTGTTTCCATTAATTCCCATTTTTATTTATCTCTTATTTTTGTTACTATAAATTGTGTTAAAATCCCTAAATAATTGTTTTGTTATAGATCTTTTCATGATCTCCCAGTTCATAGAAGGATTCGTAGCAGGGGTAACTTTTTTCCTCATTTGGGTAATATTGATTTTCTCTAGTATACTCCATTTATAGTATGGATTAAAATCAATAATTATGGGTCTCCAAGAGTAAAATAAAGTACTCCAGGTTATGGTTCAATCTTTTGATATTCACATGGTAACATATTAGGGTGTTTGTATGGATCTGGTGTAGTTGCTTTTCTCTTGAAGCTAAGATTTTTGGAATTATAATCTCAATTGATCAGGCCAAGAGGAGGGGTTGGTACAATATTTGGATTGAATTTGACTCCACTATTATTATTTAGGATATAATTTTTGAGTCTATTCATGTTGTTTAGATGTTATCTAATCGATGTAGGTATTGTTTGAATGTCCTTTCTTCTATTGATTATATTGTTACTCACATCTATAAGGATGCATATGCTTTGGAGGATTCTCTTGCTAATAAGGGTGCATATGAAAAAGATATTGTCTGGTCTGATCAAATCCTTTTGGACCTTTACTATTTTTTCAATGGAATTATGGTTGTCTTCCTGTTTTTAGACTTTTGTTGATTTGATGTACTTTTTTATTAATAAAAGAGTCCAAATTTTATAGGAAGGTGCTCAACTTATGGTAAATTAAACATGGGATCACACTTTTTTTACTGTGTCTGAATTAATTTTTCCCAAGTAATTACCTATGAGTAACTTACCTTGTTATTTCAACCATTTTTTCCATTTTAAGACTTTTCTTTACCCACTACATTTGATAGGTTTATCATTCTCATCCATTTTCATGTGATATATTGGGATCAATCATCAATGTCTATAATGATAATGTATTATATTATGAAAAATAACATTTTCATGAATTCAATTTTCATCATAAAAACATTGAAAAACTCTATCTAACCCATAAGTAAAATAATAATCTATTTTTATATAAAAATATAATGAAATATAACCTTTTTGAGAACATGTTATGTAAAATATTTAATAAAGTATGGTAATATGATATTCATTGATATAACATTATATATTTCAGAGGAATATTTATAATTAATATGTCCATGACAAAATAGAATGGATTTTAAGAAATATATATTTAAATACACTCATTTTACCTTTGGAAAAAAATAAAAATAACATATGTGGTATAGGTTAAAAATATTTCTTTTTTTATAAATCCTTAATAAAATAAAAAGTATTTGAAAATAAAATTTTAAAATATTTTATATATAAGTAAGAAAATTATGATAATGATTTTATGAAAATTAATGTGAAGTGGGAATATTTTAGATGAAGACATGAAGAAATTTACAGAAAACTCTATTTCCATAGGACTTTTATATTATTGTATATTATTTACTACCGAACTAATAATATTTTATTAGTTATTTAAAATACTATTAACCATTTTAATTTATATTAAATTATAATATTTTATTTTATTTTATTATATACAGTGACTTATTATGTTACAACAATATTTATGTTCACATTATTTATTTTTTGGTTTTTTGATTTATAATCTTCAAAAAAACATTGGTACATTGACTATGGTAAATGGTGATATCACTCAATCATATCCAGAATCTTGTTAATTTAATAATTAAAAAATTTAATACCTTTAAGACACTTTTATAACCAACCACATATGGTGTTCATTAATAACGATGCACATCATGTATCAGAAGATCATTGTCATTATATTTTTTTAAATTTGTAAACCCCCTTTTATTTAGGTTGATTGGGCACCCTTACATGACATATAGGAATAACTCATAAGGACCAAAAATGACCCAAATCCCCAGAGTCCAACCCCACCCATATCACATATTCTTTATTACCCAATTCTCACAACCACACATATATGATTAGAACGCATTTCCCCTTTTAGAACTACTTGGTTTTTTGTACTGATCGATAAAGCAATACCCTCTCATCATTCCCTATTTTGGAGATGGTAGTCTCTATATATGAATTAATATAGTATCCATTTTTTGTATTTGTTCAATAGAAATATATAATATAATATTTTACTTTTTCAAAATTTCAAGAATGATATAAATTTCATATTTAAGCATCATTACTATCCTTGTGACCATCCATGTGAGGTCCTATGGAAACCAATGTATCACATTTCTCCATGAGGTTGGTCATCTATGTCTATGCATGAGAAACATATCATTTTCCAAAGAATAGAAGCATATTATAGTTTGTAATATACTATTTATTAATAGATGTGATCATATCATAACCATTATTTGTGTTTATTTGATTAATCATTTTATCTATCCATATGTGCTAATAATGAAAAATAAAAATGAGGCTTTATAAAGGTCATAGTGCACCTGTATGCAAGTGTGACATTTTCATTTCATATATGATATAGAAAATATTAATAAGGTAGGTTCCATCAATATAGAATAATTTTAGTATATGGAATGTATAGATGTTAGAATACTAAAAAGGATAAAGAAGATTTTATAGATGTAATATAATAAGTAAATATGAAAACACATTGATATTTTTTATAAATCTTCTGTGAGAAACCTCCATTAGATTATATCTTTTTACTTCTTGGATTGGTCCAATATTGAGATTAATATCTATAAAGAATGTGGAATAATGTTGGGAATGTTTTTTACATAACATGATTGAGATAACTCGAATAAGTGATGTGAACTTGAGGTCACATTTTTATAAGTGAGGGGAGTTTCACTATTGTAATTATTATTAACATGTTTGTATTAGGATTTTATTAATCATAGTAAAGTGGAAATAAATTAACCCAATTTCATAGATAATGTGATAAGTGTAAAAATAATCTATTCCAAATAGATATGATATTGGAATTTGTCAGCTTATGACCAAGTTGTATCCATAATGATCTCATTCTACCAATTACCATAGTGATGACAATTTACCATTTCTATTATTTATTATTATCAAAAATAAAATTGTCCCTTTGACTAAATTAATACCTAATGGTACTTAATATGATTTCTATATTTTGTGATTCAGTATTTAGAATTATAACTAATTAATATTAAATTAATAATTCTTAATGAAATGAATTGATTTTTTATGAAAATGTTTTTCTATGAATAAAAATGATTTTCCCCAAAATCATATATAATTCTGATTCCTAACGAAGAAATTAGAATATTTATAGTAAAAGGAGACTAGTTTTGTTTTTTTGAAAGGAACAATTTTACTTTAAAACAAAATCATAACATACTAATACTTTTTCAATATTTTTAATGAGATGAATGTTTTTATAAAAATTGGTATTTGTTCACTATTCCCACAAAATTTAGACTTTTCAAAATAATCCCAAAAATCTCACATACTATGTCGTATGTGATGGTATCAAAAATTAATTCCATTATATCAAATTAAATTCAAAAAAATTTCAAATTCAAATTTTGAAACTAATAGTAGAATTTTTGAGAAAAATTTGCAAAGAAAAAGAAAAACCATTAATCACTAAAAAATTCTTAAATTCATTATAGAGAATATGACCCCATAAAATATAGTCATGATGTTATTATGAAAATAAATTTATTTATTATTAACACTATATGGGTTATCACATTCATTAAAGCACGAATCCACACATTAATTCATAGATATAAACATATATACATAAACACATACTTATATACATATATATACATTAATACATGAATACATTCATGCATGCATACATGAATACATAAAAACATACATACATACATACATAATGTGTAGAATATATACATACATATTTACAAACATATATATATCTATACATATATTTATTTATTTACTTATTTATTTACAAATATATACATATACATACATATAATCTTACACATTCAGATGCACAAACACATAGACATCCAACCCTTGATCCATCTACATTGGAATGTATTAAAATATTCAAACATATATAAACAAATACAGATATAAACACATACACAAATACCTATATACAAACATACATATATTCAAATTTACATGAATACATACGTGCATACATGCATACATACAAACATACATACATATATACCCAATCACACACACACAAAATAACATGAACTTATATACATACATAAAAACATGCATCCACAAATATATCCATCCAAAAAAATCCATTCAGGTTTGGATCCATGTATCAATGCAAGCACCCATGTGTGCATGCATGCATCCACCCACACATGCATTCCTCCATTAAAACATACATATATAAATATATATATACATACATACATACATATATAAAATTATATAAATGATTGAAAATATGAATATTGTTTCATATATAATTTTTTCATATATAAGTATAGTTATATTAAAAGAAATAAAATTATATATACATAAATATATATAGTCTAAATAATAATAGTAATATCTATAGTTCACAACATATATACATGTTCATAATTATATTTATATAAACGTTGTCATAATTAATTATAGATATAATTAGAAATTATGATATTACATATAATTATATAAATATAATAATATATATAATATAATGATACAATATTAGAATACCTAATAAGAACAAAAATTATGAAATTAAATAAGTAGATTTTACAAAATAAATATTATATACCTAATAATAAAACCAATTTTTTTGAATAATAACATATCTTAATATATAATAATTTTTAGATAAACAAATACTTTAAATAGTAAAAAACATAAATTAAATTAGAAAAAAATATTTATGTTATACTAATTAAAAATATCCTAAAGATATATGATATTTTTTATTAAAAATCATGTGAACAATTAAGGAATCTGATGTGTAATTCATTTGGTAAATAAACATAATATTTTACTTATTTACTAATTTCAATTTATATTTATATGGTCATATTGTTTTCTTAATAACATATTAACCCCCATACATCCATGGGAATAAGTTATCATTCTGTAAACATCATTTTGAGCCCCATGACAATGAGATGATATGAATTTGAGAAAATGGTCATGAAATATTTTATTAATATTATCTTTGTTAGTGTCCTCTTTTAGTTTCTCAATGTAATTAACTATTTTTGAATATTATTGTGATCGTATTAAAAAACTATTATTTTTAAAAAAATTTACTCATGTCCATTTGTATTGGATGAGACCCAAAAACAAATTATATAAATTATTTGACTGTTAATGTACTATATTATCCATGTTTGAGGCATGGTGTATAAAAATTATCAGAAATAAATAACATTGAAATAATAATTAGATACCATTGGAATTATGAGGTTATTATATAAAAATCATAATAAAAGTTATTCTCATTTCATCATTGGAATAATATTAATAGAAATATAATCATAAATAGGACTAATTAGGGGTCAGGCACGTGTAAAATTTGAGCTACCTGATCCACAAAACATTTATTTTCAAAAATCTATACTATGAACTATAACTCGTTTTATTTTTAAATTTCATTCACTAACACTATCATAAGAAGAAATTAACTACCCATTTACAATATTTTTTCTTTTAATTACAAAATTATAGATTTTGATGATTAGATTTTAATTATAATCTAAAATAAATATATAAACTAATAAGAAAATATTTTTTTTATTTCGATTCAATTTCATAACATATTATAAATAATCATAGAAAAATTAAATTAAAATAATTACTATATAAAATTTATATTAAAAATTATGAATTAAATAGAAAATTAATAAATAACAATTATATTTTTATTTTTATTTTTATTTTTAATATTGAATATTTTTTTTAAATTTTCATAATATAGTATGGCTTTATAGTACCCTCTCAGAAATACCCTAAATATGATTATTTATTATTTAGTTATGAATTTTCTACCCTAACACTACAAACTAACATTTATGAACTACCCTAAAATTATTCTATTGGTTCAGGTAGTGTCGTGTACATGGTCAATGAGTACCCATTTCTATCATATATCATCATAGATAAAAAATGAATATCAATTACTCTTAAAAATACAATAAATACAAAAATGTTTTTATAAGTTAAAATTAGTTAAGGAATTTTTCTACATTTCAAACAAAAGGATATCATATGAAACCTCCAAAATTATAAATCAATGCATAAAATACTAGAAATTATTATGCCTTTTATAAATTTTAAGTGAACTCAAAAAATATTATATTAAAAATTATTTACAGTAAGAAATGAAATAAATCATTAATAGGGTACACCTTAAAATTTGAATGAAACTAAATTTTATCATTTTTTTCAAGATAAAAATATTGTTATAATGCTTTTAATTTCAGTAGAAAATAATTGATTTTGGCATTCAACTGTTTTTCATTTTATATTCTCTATTACACATGGGGATTTTGATCCTTCAATTTTTTATTTCATACATTTTCGTGAATGTTTTTTTCAGTAATAAAAAATAATTTTTATTAAAACAATTGTTACCATGTCATCTAGAGATCTCATGAACTTATTGAATGACAATAACTTATAATTCTACATAAGAACGCAACCCAATACCTTCCCTGAAGCATCACTATATACTGTATATTGTTCCCCACTATGGGGTAATGAAAATTTAGTTGTAATAACTAACATTCTCTTTAGTCCCTTGAAATTTTCATAACAATATTCCATCCATAATAAATTGGTTTCCTTTATAGTTTACATGAATATTATATTGGGAACTTGAGATAAATTATATAAAATGTGTTAATAATTTCCCGCCAAACCCAGAAAACTACAACTCATAGTTACATTTTTTGGTATTAGATAATGATTAATAACTTTAATCTTTGATGGATCATCTAATATACCCACACATGAGATTTCTTGATGTACAAATGAAACTTCCTATTTAAAAAATTTATAGATTTTATGTTTTTCATATAATGTATCCTTTCTTAGGGTCTCATTAAAATCCTAAAGTATATATTTTTATATTAATTTCCCATTTAATTTATAATAATATCATTGATAAATACTATTATAAACCGATCAACATAATATGAAAACACAATAGTCATTAAATAAATGAAGACTATACGGGCATTAGTAAAGCCAAATTATATTACTATAAATTTATAGTGTCTATACCTTGTACAAAAGGATTCCATTGTTATATGAAACTTCTTGAAACTCAATTTTTGATACCCATTATTAAGGTTAACCTTGAAAAAGTATTTACCTCCATATACATTATCAAATAAGTCATAAATATGGGGAAAATCATACTGGGTTTTAGAGTGATATTGATAAATTTTCAAGAATCAATGGAACTACACACTGATACATATTTATTATTAACAAAAACACATGTTCACTCCATGGTGAAACACGTGGTTTAATGAATGCATATTAAAATTTCTCATAGTGTTGGTTATTCAATTCCTACAAATAAATATGGTCTTAAATGAGGATTCATTGAAATAAGTGTAGCACAATGTATGACATCAATTGAAAACAAAATTTCATGATTCAATTGATGACTATAAACTATTATTAAATAATATAAAAAAACATTTACAATAGTATTATCATAAATGTTGAGTTTCTCATCAATGATCTATGATAAGCACCCTTTTTAAATATGAATAAAGACCCATATAATGGACATGAATTACATCAAAATATCGTATTTTTTAATGCACTAATAGATGAATATAGGTTGTTTCATTATATCATATATTACCTTCCTTAATTATCAATTTATGTGGGATTTATATAGAAAAATTAAATAAATACCTAATATAAAATTAAATTACACTATAGTGAGAATGTAAATATTTTTAGTAAACACATTCCCATACACTTAATTTAGAGAAGAATCATAGTCTTGAGATGTGATTATTATACCATTAGGGATTATAATTCAAATTCGACATCTAATTATGAGTGTTTCATTATTATAACATCAATTGTTTTTAAATATATGATATATCTAATGTGAAATAAGACATTACTAGTTTTAGAATGGATGATATGTTTACATTTCACCTAGTTGTTATTAAATCCTTCATCATAAATAGTGGTCACATAAGATTTCCGGTTTTCATTGTACCTAAGAGGTTACTAAAACAAATCATCACCATTAACCATTATATTTGAATATTTTTTAGAAAACATACCGTACTCAATGAATTTAAAACATAAGAGTTAGGATGGTTCATTTTTTAGTTATTTATATCCACTGCCATTATTATATAACATCTTACCACAGTATTGGAATTCAATTTCTTGATGAGGTTAAATTCCATGATTAAAACAATTACTAGTCTCCTAAAAAATTACACTATATTTCCTTCCACACATTGATCATAAAGGCTGAATTTTCTTCTTTTATCTATGGTATATAAAATTTCATTTTATTTCCATAATTATTTTCAAATCAAAAGCATGAAAATTATTGGAAACTCTAAAAAAATATCTTAATAGCACATCAAATTGTTTTTTCATATCTACTAATTTTTATTTTTTAAAATTTCTAAAAGGGCCATGGAATTAATTCACAAAATAATAGACCAACCAAATATATGGGTTTAATGATGTCACCATATCTTTACCTTTCAAGTCTTATAAATTTGTCCTCAAAAGTACCAATAGACTCACTATTATTCAACATTAGCTCATTGAATTCCTTAACCATTTTAATTTGATGAATATGAGGAATCTACCTATTGTAAAAAAATAATTTAAACTCATCCCAATCTATGATGTCAATTGTTTCATATTACCTCATATTCTTGATAGGATTCCACCATTGATCTCCTTCCCAATCGAAATGATAAAAATTTAGGATGTCATTTTCATGCTCTGGGAACTGGATAAGGGAAAATATATTTTCTATGTTACTGATACATTTCTTAACTACTATAGGATCAATAGAACTATTAAAAAGGTTTACATTGGATCATGTTGGACACAATTTAGTGTTGTTCCATCATTTTACCATTTGGTGGTTTAGAAGGATTTATTTCATGATAACATTGCATAGGTATAACAACAATATTTTTGTTTCCATGTAACAAAAAATTAGTTTCTCAAGATGAAATGTATTTCACATTCATTAAATTCAATCATTAACATGGTTCCATAAGGTTCAATACACTTAATAAAACCAAAAATAATAGTATGATCAATAATAATCATAATGGGGAACTATATAATCATGAAAAATCATATATTGAATGTGTTAATCATGACATGTTATTTCAAAAATATGAGAACTTATGTTTTATCTGGGAAATTCATGATCATTATATTTTCAAACACTTCTAGATGTTTATAAATACAATGCAAAATAAGATAATATTATCCCTTGGGAGGGTTAACCTAACTGTGGAGAAAGGGAACACTATCATTACACAAGAAAAATGTAATATGTATGCATGGGAAAAAATTTATTTCTATTATTACACATAGTTGAATATGTTCCAAAACCAATCACATTTTACGTATCCATAAATGGATGTTTTTTGTTGAAAATCACATGCATCTATTTAGTATAACTTGGGGTGTTATCTTAAATATTGGAATATCCTAATGATACATAGTAAAGTGATATCATCCTTTATTCCAATGTTAACCACACCAGTCTCTAAAACATACTATAATAATCCATAATTTTCATAAATTTATATTAAATATTATTAGATGATTATTAATTACATAAAAAACTATCCATGATAGAATCATATAGGTTTAATATCACTAAAAACATAGATTCATAGAAAATTGGTTCCTAAGTGACCTTCATAATCTTTCAAATAGTTTTCCATAACTAGAATCTTTCTTATAAATTTCCTACATAATACATTCCTTCATAAAATTGGTTAAGGAAACCTAATCAAGGATGGGTTTTGATTCTCAGTATGGCTAAACATGTGACATATCAATGCGAAAATTATCTGATCATTTGAAAAAAATATACCTTTCATATCATAATCTTAAGTAATTGAATATGTATTTTTATTTCACGAGGCTTAAGTAACAAAGAATTCAAAAACATGATACATGGTAGTATAAAACTTGAAAACACTTACGTTTTTTGAATAAAAAAAAAATCATTAACATAGTAGTATAGGCCTACATCTGAGATAATCATAGTGGATTGGGATCAACCTAAAAAACATCGTTGTAGTCCAGGATCATTCCCAATACTATCATAGTGGATAAAATCCCTTGCTGAATATAGTTTACTCACCATTCCATTCTTGTCAATCTCATGATATGTATATGATTACCCAATTCATTAGAGGGATGTATAAATTTAGTCCCACTCATCAGATAAATAAAATCACACATACATGTTCAAAAAATCATAAAACAATTATCACATTATACCTCGTGATGATTAGATAGGTTCTACTAACATTTGGTCCTACATCAAACCATGGAAATTAAATTTATTTCATAAATATATTTTCATGAAAATGATAAACTATATAGATAATGAATAAGGATGGAATCAATGGACCATACCCCCATTAAAAATATTGAAAAAATAGAAGAATCCATCTTACATTAAAAATCATATTAAAATATCATGTAAAACATTTCATGTGGAAAACAAAATGTTTTATTTATAATCACAGTATTAAAATCTAAAAAATTACGACATATTAAATAAAATATTATATTTTTAAAAAACCTTATAAACGTTTAATAAAAGTGTTAAAAAATTTATATTCTATGATGGTTCTAAATTATGTTCATGTCATATATGTTAAAATAAATATTCCATTCACATTTTTAGAAAAAATTCAAAAGTACCTCACAATAAAACCATAAAAAAGAATAATTTAACAAAATTACCAAATATAAAAAAATAGGTAAAAATACATTTACACAAATAATGGGTAATATTAAAAATATTCTCTAAATAGTTTTCAGAAAACAATTGAATATAATAGAAATGGATTTAGTTCGAAGATATTAAAAATGTCGATTTTCTTTAGAAAATTTATATCAATCTCTATACTACCCATTGAGTGGATAATTAACAAAAATAATGTACTATGAATATATAAATAGTGTATAAGAAAATTCTTGAAATTATTTTGTGCTGGATCCTGAAATTTCATCATCAGAATCATAATCATAAACAATTCAAATAAATAATTATATTTAAACGTAAAATCATTTCCTTCAGTTCAACATTATTCAAATGAACTATAACATCAAGTATAAAAAATTAAAATTTATTATACCTGTATACAAATTCATTTAATTACATATAATATCCTATATGATACCTTTATAAAATTCTAGTATCTATTTTTTAATATTCACTTATAAAATTCACTGTTTTGAACTGTTAATAATTTCATTCCTCTCTAGTGTTTTGGTTTGTTAGTTTGGGTATCCTTACACTGATCATACTTCTGTCATATATAAAATTTTATTCAGGATATAGATAACCAATATATTACATGTATACATATTTATAGTTATAGATACATGTTATATATAGAAAAATGAATTACACCAGTCTTGAAGATGGTAGGTCCTGTAGACATTAGAACATTTTTTTATTTTTTGAAAAAATAGGTTAAATTAAGTATTTAATAAATTGAATTTATATAATGATTATTATATAATATAAATCATATGGAATCATATTATAAGTCCTTTTTAACATCAATTCCAAACATAAATGAAAAAAATCACATCAATTTGTGTTGGTGGTGGTCCACACTTAAGCATGAGCGGCATTATCATTTTCAAACATATTAGATGTTAAGAAGGTATATGAGATAATATTGTACTAGAAGTATTATAATTTCATAATTACCATTTATATAAATTAAATAAATCATAATATCAATATGTGATAAGTGGTGATGGAAAATAAAATGCATCTGTTTACATGGCAGCAGTCTACCGTACACTTGAACGACTGTTTCATTTCCAATTTACTGGAAGATAATATAGTTATAGGATATTCAATTAACGTAATAATATATCACTATATATAAGATACTATTGTTAATATTACATCATTAATTAAGTATATATTATTTATGTAGAATAAAAAAATATAATTCATTGTTAAGAAATATACCTCTTCTTCTGAGAGACTCTTTAGATTTATACAAAAATATATCTTAGGATGGTTTATAATAAATATAGGGAATCTAGTATATGGGTGGTGATTTACTGAATTTTTTCATATTTATTACTTCATCAATATAGATCTTTAATTGAAGGAATTATATGAGAGTGTACGTAATTTTTTAAGTGGTGGAGAGGCGCCACAAGGAATTTTATAAATACAAAGCCAACCTATTTCTACTATTTAACACCATGGAAGTAGGTTCAAAAAGCAGGTCCTATATGGTTATTTCAATAGGTTCCTACTTATGTCCATTGTTTAAACCATGGAAATATGTATATATATCCATGGATTACAATGTGTTAATAGGTGGATTAGAAAAAGGTCGATATATAGACAATTTAAAATGGGTAAATAAGTGGTTATAACTAGTTTTTAAACTATTGAAATAGGTTCCCACAACTAGGGGTTAAATTGTGTAAATATGAGGAAATGTCCATGATTTAGAACTATGCCCTTAGGTGTCTATTTCCATGGATAAAACTATTCCAATATCCATAAAAATATAAATTCTTACATTGAGTTTTGATCCTTCGACCACTTCAATATTCTTCAAAATACATTACCACTACGCTGATCACATCTATAAAGATATAATTATATACATATAAATGTGTATATAATTATATATAATTAAAATTAATATTCATTTTAAAAATTTAAAAACGTATTTATATGATTGAATCCATGGAAGGAGCTAACTATATCAATGACTACAAATGGCGGATATAAGTGACTATATCATTAGTTGAAACCATTAAAATAGGTGGCTACGACAATGATTCTAATCGTAGAAATTGGTTGATATGGACAGACCTTATTCAGTGAAAATATATGGTTATGGACACACATTAAGTAATGGAAATTGATGGTTTTCAAAAATCATGAAATAATGGATAATAGTTTCTATGCCTCTAGATTACAAAATTGAAATAGTTGATAAGGCCATGGTTTACTAAATCATGGAAGTATCCCTTTCCCACCAATTTCCCACACTATTTGGGTTTTTAGTCAAAACCTATCACCATGTTTTCATATAACCATGGATATATGGGGTGTTATAAACATGGTTTTTAGAAACTACGGATATAAGCTGTCTACAACTATGATTTTCCATACCACAGAAATAGAAAGTGTGGCCAGACCCAAATTTTGTACATGTTTTTTTAAAGAATGAAAATTATTAAACTATTATTCCTAGAAAATAGATCCCTAATTTATAAAACCTGATTGATATTTGATATAAAGTTAATATATTTCCATAAAATAGTTTTTTAAAAAAATATGCAATTTTATCCCATATTGGTTTTGTTTAACACATCTGTGAACCTGTTTCTATCTTAACAATGATTATTACTATTTTTCCACATCATTATGACAAAAAATTATTTATAAATTATTAGATTATTTTAATTATATTTTTTCTAAATATAGAATAAAATTTATCACATTCTATAAAATTATTTGTCAGAATTTTATATAAAGTAATCCAACAAAATGTGATGCAAAGTGGGTTTCCAATGAAAAGGTTTTCTCAATTATATATATTATTTATATAAAAATTATTAATAAACTAGATTCAAGAATATGTAAATTGAATTGCTAATAATAAAATTAATATAATTTTAATTTTAATTACTTTTTTATAAAAAAATTATATTTTCAAATTCAATGAACGAAAAACAATTATAAATAAAAATAATAATTTTTCAGTATTCATCAAAAAATCAATCATTCAAAAAAATTATAGAAGTTACTTCTAAAATAAAAATGTATTAATAATTTAAATCCAAAAGTTCATTTTTTTAAATAAATATTCTAATATTGTATGAAAATTAATCATATTATTTCCTCCAAAAATAATTAAAAAACATTTTTTTGGAAAAATTATATTTTAAAAAAGTCTTTAATTAAAAATATATAGATTTTATTTAAAAAAAATTAAATATATTTAAAATATGTTTATTATTTTTATTCTATAAATTTAATTTCTTGGTTATAGTTCTATAATATAATATAGTTCTTTTGGGATTTTGTTTGAGTGTATAGTAATTTATCGAAGAGATTATATTTATTTTAGAAATTTATATATTAAATCCTCTGGGTATTACAATAACCAAGTATTATTAATTTCTGGATTTTTATTTTAATAATTTAATGTTTCTTATACATTTTCATTATTACATCATATATACAATTATATAAAACTTAATGGAAATTTTATTTTTATAAGAAAAAAAAATGCAGTTTTTGGAAAATACAAATACATAACAGTATTTTTAGAAAATATAGAATTTTGAAATAAATTTTATTTTTTAAAAATATTAATATAAAATAATTGTTATTTAAATTAAAATGGTGATATCATTTAACATAGTTCAATGTAATCTTAATATGGGCCATAGAAATGTTATTTTCATAAAAGGGAGATAATGACCCCTAAGTTCTGCCTTTAGTATGCCCCAGAGTAGCGACTAGCACCAATTGTATTAGTTTTCACAAATATGCAAGGCATTAAACATTTTATTATTTAAGATCGGGAAATAGGATGAGTCAAACACAAAAAGAAAACAGAACCAGTAAATAAAAATAAATCCAAACCAATCCCACATGCATGTTTAAACAATTCTGAAACAATGTACAAGTACAAGAAAACTCAAAAGTACAATACCATAAGAAATAAGAGTTTAGCAAACTGGAACAACTCCAACTGTCCCGACTAGTAGTGTCCTGCACGGCCCTAGTAGTCCTCCTGGAAATGTGAAAGTAAACATAGGGTGAGCATATAAGTATACTCAGTAGGGAAACCAAAAGCTCTCGTGCACAGGTGGGGAGACATCCTAATGTCCCATGAGAACAAAAAAAGAAACCAAAACCTAGCAAGGAATTCTATCCACCCAACCTCACCAGCCACGCTCACCAAAAACACAAAACAACTGGTAGTAGTATATAAGAAGAAGAGTATTGGGTACCCGACACCATTTCCACCCACTAGCTAGCTGCTCTTACTAACGGCGAATGTCCTGACGCTACCTCACCCTTCCTGCTCGCACACACCTGGGCCTCACAAACTACATATCCGGCCCACAAACACCTGGGAATCAAAAACCACATATCTCGACCACACACACCTAGGCCTCACAAAACACATCTCCCACCCGCACACACGTGGGCCTCACAAACCACAAATCACATCCCCACCCAAACACACATGGGCCTCATCCCGAAGGTTCATGGGAACAGTAAACCTGCTCGAAGAGTCTTGGGCTTAAATCTCACAGAACAAAACCTACCCAAAGAGTCTTAGGTGTAAGGTCACCTCAAGCCATCACATATTATGGAAGAAGGAGCATAAAAGAGCTAGTAACTAAGGGGAAAAACCCTCTCCCATGAAATGGGAGTGTTCGACACTAGGTGCTCAACATGGGTGGGGTGAGACAAAACACAAAGATACAGATACATTAATTTATACCAAACACACAGACCATCCCATGGCTTCTAAACAGAGAAACTGAGCACGTGCCATGGCTCTGCTACTACGGATCATGCATACAACAAACAATACATACCCAATTTTGGTTTTCATGTTTCAATAGTATTTAGTTTATTATTTCCTTAACTACTAGGAAATTATCAAACCAGATCAACTGTTTTGTAGAAAAACCCTGCCAACCAAAAATCAAGTAAGACAGAACACAAGAAACACAAAACCAACCTTTTTATCATCAATTAATCTCGATTGATTGTTCCCGTGTTTAATTCATTATCATTCCCCACAGTTCATTTATCAACTTTCCACTTTCTTTTAATATCACAACCCATTACTGCAGCTATGCTGCCACTATAACCACATCTCCACAACTGTATCACAAAACAAGGCTTGTGCCACATCGTTTCCCCTTTAAAATCAATTACTGCAGCCCCACTTCCCATCCTATTTGTAAAACCTAGGATTCACCACCACCCTTTTCACACACCACGTAACCATACCAACACCCCCATGTTCATTATTCCATTTTGTTCAACCACGGTGATCACACAAGTGTTCCTGATATTCATTTAATCAGCCAACTTTAAGTGATTAACCAATTTCAATATTCCACAAAGTTTCCATCCACAAAATGGTATAGAATGATAGGGAGTCATTTAATTACACAAGAAAAGTCCCCCAACGACTGTGATTTTCAGTAGGCATAAGCCTATAACAATTCACAAAATAACAATAGAATAAACAAGGATAAACATAACAACTTCCCCATCCCCATTCCTTAATCCAGTTATTATCTTCATTAGACTAGTTCAACTATGACTCGTGAATGAAAGAGGACACCCATCCCACATGATGCACAAATTAGAGAGATGAAAGTAAAATCCCTACCTCAACAGGTTCTGATCACAATGCTCCCTCAGATCAATATTAGAATACGTCCGTCGACGTCCGTCGCTTCTATCAAAACCTGGAAAAAACATCCTTGGGTGGAAGCTGGGAAGGAAAGGCCGAAGGAAAAAAAACACATCTAAGATCAAAAGTTTCAACTCGACATTACGATCTTGTGGCCGCTGACGGGTCGTAAATCGGAGCTCGGACGAAGAAGTTATGGAAGAAAAGAGCTTTGGAGTCTTTCAGGAGGGCTCTGCCCGAAGGAAGGGGGACGATAGGAATGGTCTGAAAAGGACGAGAGGCCCCCTCCTTTTATAGGTGAGAAAAACAAAAGTACACAATTTGTACTTACTATTACACGGCGTGTACTCGGCCATTCCACATGGTCGCCACACGACTTCCAAAAAGGCATTCAACGCGGCACATGGCCGTTGACCAGTCAATACACGGTTTTAGGGTAACATGTATGCGGGGAGAAACTAAAAGGCATGTACAATGGGATACATGGCGTGAAATTATTTATTTCATGCAGCAAGGACACAAATATAACATGGGGTATACTCGGCATGGTGGTACATGGCGTGTACTCACAATACAGGACATGTAGTTTCAAAATTCTGAAAAGTGTGGGAAAAGTCCATTCTACCCTTCATAACTCTTCATGACCTTCTTTTCCACAAATGAATGTCCCGGAGAGGTCCAATCCATTATACCAGATACCTCTTAAAATGCTCTTGTCACGGATAATTCAAAAACCAGCCCAGAGAAACCCACCAAGATACCTCTTAGGGATCTCGTTATAACAGGAACCCAACCAATAAGCCAAATCATATGTGTTGGGAATTCTTTCTCCTATGTCGAGATATTATCCGCTTTAGGCGGCACTGAATCACCTACATGTGTTTAATCACATCCTCATTAATCCCTTAAATAATCATTAAAATATAATATATTAGTTTAATATATTAAAATCAATTCTCTATGAACATGGATCACTTCCATATCACATGTGGTATTATTTTAATAAATTCACCATTGGAATTTAAAAAAAAATCTTCTAAATTAACCATTGGAGGGTTTGTATTTTTTTACATAGAGTTATATATGTTTTTTTTAAATTAATAATGATTTTTAGGTCCTTTCCTATAAATACCCACCCAACCTCCCCCTCAAATTGATTCAAACCCCATTGGGGATTAATTTACTCTCTCTCACCCCCAATATCTAAATAACTCCCATGGAGTTCCCAATCTGTTTACAACATCCAACCATGATTTTATACGGACCCTCTCAAGGTAATGGGTTTTCCCCTCCTATTTATTAAAGAACATTATTTGAGTTATGCCTTTTGATTTCCAATTTTTCATGGTTTCATATATTTTAACGCATTGATTTATTTTAATTGTAATTCCAAGGTAATAAGAGTCCTCATATTACTCTCATTAAGCCCTTCTATATATCTCTATGTATAATCGTTATGATAAAATAATTCTCTAGTGAGTTTACATATAAATACCCTTAATTATTTTGGGACTCCTATTTATATAATCAAACTTCCTATATCATTGGATTAAAATTGATGAAATACATCCATTTGTAGTATGATTTATGTGGAACACAAATGAATTTATATGATATGAAAATGATGGTTTGACATTAAATTATTTATCCCTCCAACACATTGGGTAGTGTTTTTATCACATGAGATACCATGTTTGGTTAAGTAGAGGATATCCTAAAAATACAATTTTATGATGTATTTACTATTTTCCTTAAATATTTATTAGGATTTCATTTTTTATGTTGTGTCCAGATTAATATGATTTTTTAAGTATTCATATTATATAATTATTTGATATAAAATCATATTACTCTCACCAAATTTAGGTGACGTTGTTTTGACAATTGACTCACATGTTTTAGTCTCATTATGTTATATATTAATTATTTCATTATTAGGATTTATAGAACATTTTTTTCTTATGTACATACCTAGATTATCTTGTTATTTATGGGAAAATAATGTAATTTTTTAGGGTATTTAAATATTTTAGTTGTATCCATAATTGATGTTTTTATTATATGTACCTAACTACCCAAAAACAATAATTTTCCTAATTAATTTGGATTTCAGGGTGTGTAGATTTTTTTAATATGTCCAGAATTATGATGTATTAAATTGTTTGTGTTATCGTAGCTGTTATCAGAGAATTTAAACTCATTTTTTGTAGTTATGATTTGGAAATTATTTTTAACTCCACAAGAAAAAATATCTAAACATAGGAAATCATCAAAAAAATTTAAGTATAGGGTAATTTTTTCTAGGGAAAAATGTTATGTTATAGATAATACAAGAGGATTTGGTTATGGGGTATTTATACCTAGTGATAATAAACTGATAAGTTTTCATTGGGTATTAACAATATTAGTACGTAGACTATGAAAAAAAAGTCGTGTTACACACCTTGTTTGACACTCCTTACAGATATGGATGACTAAATTCAAACATACCATACATAACAACATGAAGGGATTAAATATTCTCATAAAAAAATTTCTAGGAAATGTAACATGGATAAAATATATTTATATCCTTAAATTTTATGGTTATGGGATGTGTTTCATTTATGATTTATAACTTAAATAATAATAATACACCATTTATGAATGTAATAGTTTGAAAATTCACATGCTAATTTTTCCCATTATTTTTTTTGTATATTAAAATATAGGGAATAATGTCAAATTACAGTGTAAAAAGTAATGTGTGGGATTCACATGTGATATTCCAAACCTAATTGGAGAAATATTCTAGAAAATGAGGACAATAATATTCAAATAACTCATGTTTTGAATAGAAACAAGTATTGTGGGGAAAATAACACCCCTTGAGAAAGTAAATGTTGAAACTGATACCTTTATATAAAAAATAACTCCAAAAATAAGTCAATGTTTCAATAACATAATCAAAAAAAATATTAACTCCAATAAAGATACATCATCACTCAATCCATGCTCTGATATAGTGAAATTCATTTTGGATATTTATTGTATGAATCGACAAGATGATAAATAGTGGATGATTATAAAAAACAAAAATCATTTGGGGGGGAATTTATTGAATTTATATAATTGTAGAGTATATTTTGTTTAATGAATTCCTCACACTATCTGAATAAAATTGGCGAGGGGGATCCTTGGCCTCATGAAAAAGGATGGTGAATCTATCAGTCTGTTAATGGGAAATATCACGTGAATTATCTGATATAACTCTAACTTTTTAATTGGCCCCATTAATGTAAAATTTACTCTATATTTAGTGGTATATAGCCTATTCTGTGAACTTTCATAGTGATTTATCATTTCACAAGAATTAAAGAAATTTTCTAATGTGCCTTCAATGATAAAATGGAAGTCAGTAAATGTCATGGTTTAGGATATAGAAATTGGTGAAATATTTCATTTCAAAAAGACAAATGGATAAATATAATAGTAATAAGATAAGAAATCCTACTATGATACCATTATGAATATATATAATTTCATTATCTATGAAAATTTTTAGACCTAATTAAATAGTCAATATTAGAAAACCGTTATTATTTTATAAACAAGCAGTTGAAATCCATTATCTGAATTCCATTTTTCCATAAACGAATCCCAATTTTCAAAAATATGCATGGAAAAAAATCAATAAAAATACCATCATTATATTATATATTAAAAACAACATGTAGTAATATTTTATCATAACTCAAAAAGAACAAAGATTATATTATGAATAGAATGTATTTAATGAAACACATGGTGTTCAGCCTTGCGACGTATGAAAAATAGTGAATTCTCATAGATCACTAATTTGCATATATAAACAAACAAATAATTAAAATTAAATTGTTGTTTCCCATAAAAATACAAACATTAAATGTTAACCAATTAACTAATGATGTAGATCTATACTCATCATGGTTATCCAACACATACCTGATGATATTCATATTCTCCACATAGAAAATATATCTCATAGGTTTTTGATATTAAATAAAAACATAATCATCAATCCCTTATAATAATGTCTGATGAATGTTTAATATCATCTAAAATATATATATCATTCAAATCCACCATTAAATAAATCCATTTGAATTAAAATTCCATTTGAATCATTTTATTAATATCTTTTTGAGCAGAGGAAAAAAATTATTAAAAACCATGTGAAACTAGGTCACTATGGGTCAAAATTCATAGGGGAAAATCAAGAAGAAAATAAATCATCGTTCATGATTTTAGACACACTTTAACAAGATAAACCGTGGAAACCTATGCAATAATGTTATTCCAATGAGAATACCATTTATGTAGATATGGTTACCCCAAATCAACAATTATCTAATCGCCATAACATGATACCATAGGTGAAAAGAACTACAGATCAACCAAAACATAGGCACCAATGATTTAACATCTCTATTCTACATTATAATACATTGGAATAATTTCTAAAATATTTTCATATGAATTCACAAATTCATCATAAGATTATATGTCAATAGGAAACACTATCATTATAGAATAAAAATATTAAATATAATATGTAATGTTCCTATATTTTTTATTAAATAATGAAATATGATTTCAAAATTATTTTATATTGGAAATATAAATCTACTATTAAATTTAGAATGATATTTCATCCATAGGGGCGACATAATCATTGTATACACTGGAAAATCATGTGTGGAATAATAATTAAATGAATAAATTTATTATTTAATAATTTGTTGTGAACAAATACTCCACTAATTTTGCATGGATATAAGGACATATTAGGGTAAATGACATGCCCCTAGAGATTAGAGATGACTATTTTTGAGATCTTGGGAAAATAACATTGGGATCATGTATCAACGAACAAAATTCCAAAGAGTATGTAATCGTCAAAAGATTTCTTTGATCTCATGAATTACAACAATGTGTAAATCATTATTCACTAGTGATGATTAGTTTCTGAGTTATAAAATTTGATTCCTTTATACAATCCCTATTTTTTAACCCATAATGAAAATGAATATATTCATTTGGAAAATTAATTCATATATCAATTGTTGAATTACAGTTGAATATTTTTCTTCATGTAATTAGGAATTGATATTTTTTTGAAGATACTAAATTATTCCTATACATTAATCATTATCTCAATCAATGGATTAAGGATAACCTGAATAATCATTGATGTTCTTGTCCTTACTTATTTTTTCTTTATTTTCACCCCTCATTATACAAATGTTCATATTGAGTTTTTCAATTGACTAGAAGCTCAACTATAACCAAAAATTTATCATTGGAAAATATATCCATGTAAATATTGATCAATGTTCTGGGATCATATTCCTTTTCCATATGATCATTTTGTGATGATGATGATGATGATGATAGATGTTTAGGGAAATATTGAGTTTTTCTTCCATTGGGATTGTAATTTCATTGATATAGTTTAATAACATATTACTTCCAAGTTGATGGGTGTATAAATCTGGTCTCTCATAATAGATCAATCTCAAAAAACCATAGAATAAAATTTTGTAGGATTTATTTTATATTGACGTACAAGAGGATACAATGTTGGTGAATACAAATTATGTACATTGGATTCAAGAAAATCAGGATATACATAGTGTGCAGTTTAAATGATCACAGGTTGTGTGCACCCCCTTCAATGATGATAAGGATTATGAATATAGATAAATATAATATCTTCAGTGACTTTTTTAACAACCCATGAAAGGGGTAAAGGAACACCTCAAGGGGTGTCTATGTCATAAATCCATAAAGGGTCATTCATAGAAACTCACCAAGGAGGTGATAATTATTCAATGTATACAACCAACAACATGAAATATCAATGTTACATAACTTATTAGTGAATACATACAAAATCTTGGATTAAAATTCAATTTAGATGATTCCTGGAAATTAGGAACGTAGCACGCCATCACATATAAATGATCTGACTTTTGAAAAACTAAACATGACTACCTACCATTATTCAATGCCAGATAAGTCGTCAGGTATCACGCTCTAATTCATCATGATTTAGAGGAAATGTGAATAATGGATGATGAATGAAAAATTAGGACATATGATCCCAAATCAAGATAGAACAACTAGTTCCTTAAATAACAACATAACATCAAAAATGAATTAAGGACTTTCCATTATGGATCAAATGAGGTAAACCATGCTCAAATCAATGGATGGACAGAGAAAGGATCTGAATTCCTAGTTTATGCTCATGGAGAGAGAATCCCAATGTATCATTTATTACTAAAGTTAAAATGATCCCAAAATAGGATTCAAAGGGTATTTTAGTTTAATTTAATATAATTAAATATATAATACAGCTGGTAATGCACGTTTTACTCGCACCGTTTAGAAAATAGTGTTGAAACCATGCACAAATTCCTAAAGGGTTGAGGAATAGCACACAGTTACCATTAATGTTTTATAAACCATTTCAAAACAATGCTAAAGTTCTCTATCATAATATTATAAAAACTATAAACGTGTCTCACGGTTTTGCAGATCATTTGTCACGATTTACCCAAACTGTGTGTTCTATTGGCCCCCATAGTCCTATCTTGAATGGTTTAGTTAAACATTATGACATGAACTACATGGCATGAACATACCATGTTCTTGGTAAAAAAACATCAAAGCAGTGTGTTCCAGGCTCAAGCTAGAACCATACGCCTTAGATACCATCATAACACCAAGAAACATCATCCATAGGCCATAACTAAGCATTTAAATAGAGAATTGATGAAAACAATAGATTTATACCTCAAGGAAGTGTTGTGTTATTACAAATATCACTGGTAAATCAATTCATTCCCAAATTTCCCTTCCAAGGGTGGAAAATCCTGCTATGATAAAAACTCTATCCATTATAATCATACATTAGCCTACCTCTCCAAGGTCACGTTGGGTACATGTCACTGCTTACATAGTACCCATATATACAAAACATACCAACCTTGATGAAAATTTATGATGTGATCCACAATTCCTATGAGATTCTCCTTAGTGTATGCATCTACTTATAACTCAACCTCCATGGGATAAAACACATTATAAAAGTCTATATATAAACGTTGATGTTTAGAAACATGGAATATTTCATTTTTCTCTCTGTACCTCGGAGGTAAATGAAACTGAAATGCTACAGGCCTAACTCTCCCAAGATTATCAAATGTTCTGACATATCTCGAGGGAATCATACCCAATTTCATTATCCTATTTTGTACCAGTATTAGTGAATCATATAATAAAACCAGATCCCAGATCTCAAACTCTAGAGGTCATCTACGATGATCAACATATGATATTTAACGAGACTATGTAGTATCCATCCACTTCTGATTCAACTGCACCTATTAAGTCATATCCTATATAATACAAGGTTCAATAATAGATTCCACCCATGCCTCCAGTAAACATAGCGGTGATCGATATGGTAAACCATACAAATCCTAAAATGTTGCAATTAGAATAGTTCTATGAAAGCTATTATTCCAAGAGTACTCAACCATGGGTATTTTCCTCACCCACGAGCCCTAACAATCTAGTATACATGCATATAACCTATCATTAAGGAAATATATTATGCACTATGACTATCCATATGTATGGAGTGGTATTTTTTTCTCTGAATCACTTTTATACCCAGCAATCTCTATATCGTTTTCAAGAA
This sequence comes from Viscum album, assembly GCA_963277665.1. Lineage (NCBI taxonomy): Eukaryota > Viridiplantae > Streptophyta > Magnoliopsida > Santalales > Viscaceae > Viscum > Viscum album. Next base: position 173,342,798 of record OY728138.1, read on the forward strand.
TCAAGAAGTAAACGCGGAATCGTCATTTCCTCTCGGACACCATTGTAATCCTCTCACAAAATCCATGGCGATGGTATTTGTTTTGAAATTTTGAATTTGTATATTTTGTAAAAGACTGGTTGTTCATTCATGTTATTCCACGACCTAATAACAAGTGAAATACCTCACATGAAAACCATCTACATCTCATTTTATTCCAGGACACCAATACTACAAATGAAAATCTCTATACATCTTGGTGACACATTGAAGCATTGTCAAAGCTGATGTATGAGAATCCAACATTAAATTCGCATACATGTTTTCAGAGACCAATACACAAACATGTACTCATAGGATCTCATCCTCACATATGTTCCATCCAGTAGGACAGTCCTCCCCTTCCACGCACTCTTATATAAATATTCCTTTTATGTCCAATATATACCTTATCATCACTCTATCCATTAGTTTAGAGATAACATCTAAAGAATAATTTTATGTCTTTCCCTGACCATTACACTCTTCCAAAAGCATATTATAGAAAAATATCATAAGCTACCACTATCCATGGGGCTTTTACACCCCTCGTATCCATGTACTCTTGCTTAGTACATTGGACACTGCATTACCATTAGGAGGATTGTAGGATGGCAAGAAGTCAAAAGGCTATAGGTACACCAACCAATTTTATGGCTTATGTTCATATCTGGAGGTGTAAATATGTACTTGATGATTTTCTACTCCCTGTAAACAAAAAAATTCTACCAATAAGTAATTTATCATATAATTTAATTCCTGATCCACTATAGCTAACTAGAGATAGTGTGTCTGGTAGTTCCTCTCGTGTGTCCTCAAATGAAAAAATGCATATATAATGACTCAATACCCATTTCTATGATTTTCTTCTATACTGATACCTTAATGCATTGTATTACATAGTGTAACTTCTACCTATTATAAAAAAATCATTATCGATGATGATTTCAATCTCTCTTTTATCTCTTGAAAGTTCCTCTCCATCAAATCTAACCATACATACTTCACATCATTCATAATCAAGCCCGTCAGAAGCATTATTAAGCATGAAAATTTATGTATAAAACAACTGTAGTAATCATCTAGCCCTAAGAAACTCTTCACCTTAAAGATGTTTTTGGGATGATCCTTAGAAACTATAGCTCTCATCTTCTCTCTGTCTGATGATTCTTCGATCATTTAGATAGTGTGACCTAAGAAGGGAATCAAATCCATACATGAGTGGACCTTTTTTAATAGCATATAACAGATTTTTTATCATTGTATTCAAAATTATCTAAAAATTCATGGTATGGTTGTTTTGATTACGAGAATACACCAAGATAACATAAATTAAAATAACCTCAATAGAATCGAGATAAGGAGGGAATACTTTGTTCATCAGTTCCATTAATATCTCTGGTGCATTCGTGAGACCGAACAACAGAAAAATACCCTTGTAGACTATAACTGCTCTAAATATCTTTAAAAGGTGTGTATGATGATCTAACATGAATTTCATGATGACTAGATCATAGATCAATTTTTAAGAGGAATCGAGATTCTCAAATCGATTCAAAGATATCATCTATACATGACAGAGTATATCAGTTCAAAACCATAAATTGGTTCAACATCTAGTAATAAAGGCATTGTCTATGGTTATTGTACACCTTTTCCTGAAAAGGATAGGAGAACCCCATAGAGAAGAACTGGGTCTCATGGAACTCATTACCTCTGAATCATCTAGCGGCCTATAGATCTCTTTTGTTTCATTACTATTATTCATTTATGGAGGAATTGAAACAAGTCATCTCATGGATCTAGCTCGATATAGTTCACTACCTATCTCATTGATTGTAATTCAGAGATTTCATCCTCAAAGACTTCCCTGAAATAGTGAATTGCTTGATGTAAATCTTCCTAACAAATTCCTTGATCATCTAGATATAAACTCACAATCTAGGATGTAATCTACCCCAACCAATGATGTTGTGGTCCAGCTGAAATCTCATGGGAATATAATTCACCCTCGTAGATAAACTCATCACCCTATATTGATGTGAATGTCAACCTTTAGCAATAGTATTTATCATATGTGTTATATGCTATGATCCATTCCATCCCAAGTACGACAACAAAACCTATCATCTAAAGGAATTAATGGCACTAGAGGATGTGTAACCCACCAATCTGAAGGGGGAACTCTATTAACTATATTAGACCCGCTATTTTGTTTCATAATGGAGTTTCTACTATCACAACACCCTTAGGAAGTTGATCACTAATCCCATGGATCTCCAAAATGGTCATAGATATAAAACAATATGAAGCCCACATATCAAAAAGTATATATGATAATGTATAGGATTCTAGAGTATGACCTATTATAGAATAAGGTCGTGGATTTGTATCATGGAGGGTATCCTTCACTCCATATACATGGCCTAAAATATGACTATGTGGTGCTACCCATCTGCCATTTACAGGTCCTCCCAGTTTTCACTACAAAACTGGTGTATGATTGCCCTGAAAACGAACCCCACCTCTGCCTAATCAGCCAACTGTATTCCATCTCCCTTCCTAGTGAGAAGCTACTAACCCTACTCCAGAATTTGGATTCGTTTTAAACCCTCTCTTACTGGCTACTATGGGAAATGTTCTGTAGAATCATTGTAGATGGACCATCTTTCTAAAATAAAGTAACCCGACAAGGACCCTCAAACATTGTGGCCTCATATTTCCTAGCCTACATCCATGGTAGGACCTCGTCTAGCTACCAGATAATATTTTATGACTTCTATTATTTCCATGTGGAAGATCGAGATGGTGATTCCTAGTACTAGTCGATGTAGTACCAAAACTATGTGTTGATATACTATGGCTTACACCTATATATTCACCATGGTTATGCTCTATGAGTAGAACCTAATTCATTATCCTAGATTTTGTAGTCAACTACATGACATTTACCTGTGATCAGTTGACTTTGGTTTGACCATCCTCGAATCACCTTGCTTTAGACAATACATCACCCTTTATAATGGGTGACAAGTATTGGAGCTCAGTAAAATAGTATGAGTAATCCATAACTGAGAGTGAACCCTAATATAAATGCATCAAATCTTGAACTTTATCTGCCCTCAATATCTATAGATAGATGTAGTCATAGATAGACATCTGGAAATCCATCCAATCCATCTGTTTATGACCTTACATATAATTTTATAACATCCAAACAAATCTTAGGGTAGTATCATAGCCTATACATAGCGATCTTGACCCTCCACTAAGGAGGCGTCGCAAGAATCACAAATATAGATAGCATGGCCTCTATCCATAACTCTATAGTCTATGGTATACCATACAAAAAAAACATGGGAGAATGCTACAACATGAACACTTTTGTCAGATTTTCCATACATGTGGTAGGCTATTGTGCATCATGAAATATCTGCATGAAGCATATAATGTTTTCACAGAACTTTTCCTCAGAACCGGTATCTGGAAAAACTCATGGTGCCTCAACCAGTTCAACCGAGTGATCCACTAGTATCCCATGGAATACCTCATCTAGGGTATGATCATCATCACCCTCCAAGTGTATTAATTGGGGTCATCATGGTGGCATGGCTCAACAATTCCAATCCCACACCTCAATTGGTGGTTTATAAATAGTTTGCAGGCAAAAAGCATAGAATTAGAGATATGATAGGTATGAGTAGTCATATGAGATTAATCCCTTATGCCTACCCCATGGGTTAGTTCTTGGTGATTAATATATAACATAAAATTGAGAGAAACTACTGAAATCCCACTACCATGGTCGCGTAAGTTCATGTTCTTTGTTATAACTCTATATAGATTTACAAGGATTCATATCTATTTCATTTCAAACTGATATCACATTCCCATTATTTTAATTGATACTTATTCCATTTTTATCACAACCGTTTTGAATGGTAAACAAATTTTAATCCAAATTCTCCTCCAAGGGGGACCATACTCACAATGAGATCAAAGTTTGCTGTCCACCTATGTAACATGACAACAAATTTAACATTAATGTGAACCATGGTCCACCAAATTTCGATCCAAGAGGGCCCATACACCTCAGCGAACAAATCCTATTGTCCATCTATTTCACACAATAACATATTTCAATATACTTATCAGAACAGAAGTCATATTCAATACATCATCAATCACAACAACATGAAATCGATAATTCATCCTAAGTGTAATGGTATTATGTAGAGAAAGAGAAATCTAGAAGGTTACTATATGATGCATGAAATGGATTACCCACATCTCATAATGATTTAATGGAATAAAACCGAAGTTCATATCAACAATAACAACATAAATCAAGTGTATCACCCAATAGTGGAATAAAATCAATTGTAACTGTCAAAATACCAAAAATAAAAATTCAATTCGAGGAACATTAAATTTTTCATGTTTTTGGGTCAACTAAGCCCAGTAAAAACTCATTATAGAATTCCATTTCTTTTATATCATCCCCAAATAGTGATTTAAACCAGAAAAGAAAATCTATTTGATTCCACTTTATAACATCCCAAACCAGGGTTCCACTGAATGGTGCCCCATGCACCTTGGTTCACGTGGCCTCAAACACATCTCCCCAAACACAAGAGGATTACATCTAGAAGGAAGGGGTTGGGTGAGTCTTTGTGGAGACAATACACTTATTAGAAAAGTTTACCATTGATGAATATCAGTAATATATATATTTAGTGGAAGTAGTAAACCATGAAATAGAGATAGAATTCTAAAGACTAATAGTATAAATGAAACTATAAATCATATAATATAATTTTTTTGATATATATCAAGTGTTTCTAAAAAAATTACAATATAGGCACACAAAAGATATATACAATACATTTATAAATAAGAAAAAAATGAAAAATGTGTCTCAATCACATGCTAAGACTCTATTATGTCTCAGGCTTTCCTGCTCCAAATCAGCATATCAATTACCAATATTAGGGCTCTTTACCTTATCATTAAATGCAGTAATATGATCTATTTTGGCCCAAAAACAAGACCCAAACTGGGCGTGAGACTAAATAGAAGTAAGAAAACACCCATAGACTGTTCCAATCAGTCATTTTGTATATATAGCGAGTAATATGTGATGAGCTATGAAATAAACAAGAATAACTCAAATGTAAATATCCACTATATTCTGGTACTCATTTAATATCTATTTCATTTAATTTAAAATTTAACAATTCTACTACATTATACATATATGTATTGAGATCGGTCTCAATCCCATCATTCCCCATGTAGCTGGAAGCACAAAAAATGCCTCAGAAGTCCATCTAATCAATATAGGCAACAAATGACTCCAAGGATTTTCTTTGGCATATATACATGTCATAAGTCATTCTGTTTTATTCATTTACTCAGTTAGAGAATGATTCCATCCCTGAAATTTCCATATTGGAATTCAATTATAAATATAGGTGTAATCAACAAATTCCCTACCAGTTGATCCAATGAGTACCTCTCATGAACCCATTTATGTCTCAAGATGTGGTATAAAGTGCATTCCATATGATTCTATCCCTGGTGGTCCTCAATGGAAACCCCAAGTATCACTCATGGCATATAAAAAATTCAATTTTATTATGCCCTTGGTAATCCATTTGAATTCCACATATTACAAAATGATCAAGAAAATATCATTGAGTCCATCCATGGAATCTCTTAGTTGGATCCATGTATCCTGCATGAAAATATCACATTTTCCACTAAGTCATTCGACAATATTCAAAGGTGAATCCTTGTATCACTCAAGGTCCAAAGTTCAGTAGTCACGTGAGTCCATCCCTAGAATTATAATTCGAATCAATGAATCACCCCTGGCTATCTATCATTTAAAAAATTAAATTTTATTGAAATTTTTAATTTATCATTTCAAGGTAAAAAAATGAATTTAATATATCTCACCGTAAATGTGTTACTCAATCAAGGACCAAGAACAAGGGCTTGGCCTTCAATTTACTCACGCGAACATAATTATTCACAAATATCACATTCATAAAAAACTAATACATGTAATTAACATCAATTAGCACACATGGGCATATTATTATAATGAGCTTCCCAAATTTTAATAAATACATTACATATCATGGTCCCAATATATCATATTTAGGCTAGTAATTCAAGGACCCTTAAATTTATGTCATGGAAACTTTTAATAAAAAACCCTAATAAGTCTATAAATATATCACATGAATTAATTATAATATAACTCACATGGGAAAATAAAAAATTATATAAATTCAACCAAATTGCATCAATTCAATTCATGGGATATAATTTACTAATTGGTAATGGAAATGAAAAGGAAACAATCTTAGAATTGTAATGGAAAACATGGGTTATATGGAAAGGCATTGATCCCATACCTCTCACTAATTCAATTAAAATATATAAAATTTCAATTCTATCTATAAAAAATCCATTTTTTACCACCCATGACTAATATAAAACCACACTTCATGGGGTGTCCATGTCCTAAATCCAAAAAGGACTATCCAAGGAAAACCACCCATTGGGTGGTCCTTATTCAAGGTATACAACCTACAACATCAAATGTCATTCCTATTTAACTAATTTGTTAATCCCTGCTAATTATTTGATTTAAATTCTATTTAGGTGATGCTAAGAAATTGGGTGTGCATCACATCGACACATATAAAGGATTATAAATTTAATGAAATGCACATGTACACCCACCTTTAGTACGTATGAGATAGATCATCCAATATCAATCACTAATTCGCCATTTTTTGGAAGAAATCTAAATAATAGATGAAGATTTAGAAATAAGTGCATGTGATCTTAAATCAATATAGGAATTTAAATTCCCTAATGAATGGAATAAGATCAAAAAGTAATTAATTCCTTAAGATTACGGGATCTAATGTGAAGAAACACACTCGAATTGGAGTCCCGATGAAGAAAGGATATGAATTCCTAGATTATGATCAAAGGGATAGGTTCTTAAGGACTTCTTTGTTATCCCGGTCAATATAGAACTCATAATAAAAATAGAAATTATTTTTTAATTTAAAATTATTAAAAATCCAACATAAAATGACTCACACTATTTAAAATCATGGTTTTCGAAACCATATGGAAACTATGAATGAATTCATATATTCTTGGTGCATAGAGCACACTAACATTGCATGGTTTATAAACCATGCGAATACTATTCTAAAACCCTATGTTAAAATATTCTAAAAAATGCAATACTGTAACACAACCATGATGATCCTATGCCATTTTTTACCCAAACTATGTGGTCTATAATCACATGATATCCATCCTTGAATCGTTTAGTCAAACCATCTAACCAGACAGAAATGATTTTCACTAACCATATGACATGAAAAAAACACCTAGACTTTGGCCTCCAGGCTCCAGACCGGCACCGAACGCTACAAATACCATCATGAATCCAATTGGCAACAACCATAGAACATAAAAAATTATTTAAATTAATAATTTATGGAAAAAATAGTTATTTACCTCATGTACGAAATGGGGTCTTACACATAGTTGGTATCATCTTAAATTTTATTTATGTTTGGGAATAATATTTGAAAACAACAGATAAATACCTAGGGATAATACTTATCATAAGAAGATATACCTAAATTTTGGTAATGTATCAATTGAATGGTTTGAAAGAAAAAAATCCCTCACTGTATACTATAAGTGGATGTGGTACTGGCACACATGTACCATGAAGAGAAACCCAAAAGCAATGCATTGGACTATAATCGACTTGGAAATGGGTCATAGAAATGAACCTTACTGAACACATGGTTGGGAAATCATTTGGGATTTACCTTAGTAAATTTACATTTTCATTTCAAAAAAAAATAATGGAATCAAAAATGGCTATTAGATTCAAATATTGAAAATATATCATGGATAACAATGACATAAGAAAATAAATTTATTATATAATGAAATAATTTTAATTGATCTATTATCAGTTTAATTTTATCAGATTAATATTTATGATACTAAAAATGTAAACCCTAATTTTTTTACTTATTCTAGATAATGAATAATAATAGGTGGAAACAATTAAATCACCAATGTGAAGGAAAACTTGATGAATTCATGAATGAGATTCCCAATAAAAAGGGATATCAAGTAGAACATATTGTGATTTCGCCAACCAAACTATCAAAAATAAATATTACCAACCAAAATTTTTTTAAATACCCAAAGAGGTCAAATATGTAGAATATACCATCTCAGGTTTGTTTATATAAAGCAGTTGGTAAGGTAATGAAGGAAGAATTTTATTTCTACAAAAAGTGTAGAATGAGGCACCATAGGAAATGTCACAAAGAGACTGTATGTTTTTATTTGTGTAGAAGGATTGGGAATAATGAATCCAATATGAATAAAAAAATTATAATATGATGGATGCAAATAAAGATCAATATATGGTTATTCAAACAATTTTATGTTGTAAATGTGGAGAATTTTGTAATTATCCACCCAAATTCTCTACTCCAATGAATAAATAGTGTGATGAGCATAAATAATCTCCAAAAAAAGGGAACGACGAAAGTAAAAATGTTGAGATGGATCATCATGAATGGTGTACATGTAACCAATACTATCGAGTAGTTTATGAAATGTTTTATGTAAAATCATTCCACATATGCATTCCTACTTATGAACATGAATTCACCACCCAAAATTATTTGACATCATAAAAAACATCTATAAATATGTATAAAATATTGATATTTAAGGGAATGTTCTTATTGAAAATCTTATCAGAATTCCATTAAATTATTTCAATGTTATTATAATTAAAGAATATGTGTCCTATTAAATTAAAAATATAAATTTTTGGGTGAATGAATTCACCATCTATAACATGGATCGCCATATGATTCTGTAAATGTACAATGTTGGTGATAAATATTATTCAGTGTGGATATTACTACCCTAAAATAAAGCATATATATCTCAAATTATTTCATACTATGGAATGACCTATTATATAGAAATAATTAATGTGTAATTTCTACAATTTTTAACTATTGGTATTTAATATTTCTGTTTTAAAAGTAGTATATCAATGATATAATTGATATAAGAATATAAATTGACTTTTGATTTATCCATAGTAGTTTTTATTTAAGGACACTAAATTTATGTTCAATAGTACAAGTAACCTATATATTTTATTTAGTGACAGTGGTATATTTTATAAAACATGTGATTGAGGGATTGAATTCTCTTACCAGTTTATTGATGTTGGAAAAAACATAAAAATTCATTCAATGATATGTATAAGGCTAATCATAGGATTAAAATCATTGATATAACATTTGTTCATTTATGTGATATAATTTTTGTATTTTATACTGTGTAACATATTATAAGGTCAAATATTATTACTTTACATTGATTAACCATATTAAAAGGGATATTATATTTGGGTTGGGGTATTTATAACCATTAGATTTAATAGAATCTATAATTTAAGAATAATAATATTATGTCTAATGAGGTGTTAGACTAAGGGTTTCAGACATCCTCTGAGATTAAAAATATCATTAATATTGAGGATATTAATTTTATTTATGATATAGGGATATTTATTTAAATAATGATACATGTAAATTGTTGGGTTTTTTTTGAAATTTTTGTGATTAAGGTATTAATGATTATTATTTTTCAATAATATCCACCATTATGCTAAAAATTTTGGATTATGTGATGGTATGGGGAATAACATGGTATTTTATGGAGGATTATTTGATCAATTAGAATATCATTCTAGTTCTTCAGGTTTAAATGTTTTCTTATTTAGTTCTAATCATTTGGAGAAAAGATGACATTTTAGTGTAAATTTATTAATTGTTGAAATAATACTCTTAATGAAGTTATTTTCATTATTTTCCTAGTATAAATGGTAAATGAATTTCTTATCTCTATGAAAATAATCTTAAATAATTTTTTTTTCAAATTATTATTATCTTTGATACATTGATTGTCATTTTACCATCACGGATTTATGGTTTTTTGGTTATTTAAATACTTTTGACTATGTTCTATATCACCCTATATTAGTTATATGGTGTTATTATTCTCTTCGATGAAATTTTTTTACTTCCCAAAAATTTTCTCCTACTTGAAAGAATTGTTTTTTGATGACCGTTGTACTTACCTTTCTCTATTTTAATGTGGATGACATATTTTCCTTTTTAATGATACGGGTTTTAAAATAAAAGTATTTTCAATTATAAAAACATTTATTATCATGATAAATCATAAATGGAAAGTACATATAATATTTAATAGGTTAATAATGTAGCACCCCAATTCTTTAAATGAGAAATTTATTTTCGATTTCATATGAATACACTACACTGAACATAAACAAACAATTGTTTTTTAAATATGAACTTTATAAACATTCCATTAAGTTTTATGATATGAGTAGGATTTAGTACATTATGATATATATATATATCCTAAATTTATAAAATTATTAGTAAATAATAAGTTAATTTTCTGATAATTTATTTTTGATTTTGATAAAATGTTTTCTTAAAAATGACATTTATTTATTTGTAGAAAAAAATTATAATTATTTACCAAAAAATTTGAAAATTATTTTATAAAAAAAACTACATTATTGGTATAATAATACCAAAATGCATTGGTTTAAAATTGGGGATTCATGGTAGAATATTTATTTTTTAGTGAATCCTGAAAAATACCATTTTAAAGTAAAATAAGATTTATTTTGATAAATTAATTAATATAAAATTATAATTATTAATTTTATTTTATTTAATGGTAAAAAAATATTATTCTTTATTTATATACAATTTAATTGTTATATTTAATTCATCTTTGTAATTTATTTATATACATGTTTATTTTTAGGCATCAAAACATATTATCATGAAAACATTTTAAAAAGGACTAATGATTCCCATTATAATAAATTAATATAAATAATAATGAGAAATTATTTAAATGAAATATATATATATATATATATATATGAATTTAAACACATGTAATCAGGATTACTAGTTATCGAGTTAAGGTGAAATCATCTTTTTCTTAAAAAAATGTTCATTCTAGAAAACTATTTTCCTTCACAGTTGTGGGTTTAATATTAAATTTAATTCGTACACATATGGGAATTAATATTGATATAATTGATTCAGTATATTAATTCATCATAATTAATATTAATTAATAATTTCAAGTTAATTAATAATAACTGTAGAAAATATTTATTACCACAGTAAAGGGAATATAGGTTAATTATGGGAAAAATAATTTTAAAACACTAGAAAGAAAGTAATCCTAAAAACGTATATTTTTATTTTATTTCATATAAATAATTATTATATTTATTTATTTAATCTTTTTAACTTTTTAAATAATTAATAAATTAGTTTAATTAACAATATATTTTGATATGTTAAAACAAAAAATTGTATTTTTTAGTAATATTCAATTTCAATTATACCATATATTTGGATGAATTATTATATTTTTAAAATAAATTATATTTTAATACAATTATATTATTAAAAAATATTTACAATGTATCATATATGTTTTATGAATATTTTATGATGTGAAATGTAATTTCAATAAGGGTTCGAAAACTATTATAGTCAAAAACCCATTAATTTTCAATATATATTTATTGTTATTTTAAATTTCCTGATTAACAAGTTTATAATTTTTTTGGATAATGTGAATATTATTTTGGAATCATTATATCAAAATTATCCATTGGTGATTTTTCCATTATTTTCAAAGAGAGTCAAATTTTACTGTAAATAATAAATATTTTATTAATTTACGGTGTCTTTTATGACATCATAATGACCGAAAAACGATATAATAGGAAATATAAATGTTATATATGACCTAATATATGCATCTCTATTGAAAAATTATTATTTTATGTCTATTAGGTCAATTTTATAGTCCAATTATAAATCCCCAAATAAAATATTATTTTGTGTTTTTAAAATCATTTGTTTAACGGCATGACTCACATCCACATCAGACAGGGTGTTGTATTAAAAATTTTATACCTTTTACATATTTAATAATGAAAATTTCCATTATTTAGTGGATACCATCTGAACAAACCATTAGAATATTTACATTTTTGGTTATTTTTTTATATATAGTCCAAAACATAGGATTGGAAAACCATAATGAATTCCCCAAAATATTTTCTATATAACCCAACAAAATGTGAAATTTAACCTCAATAAAAAAAGGATCTTCTTCATACTCTTCCATATATTCTCTATCATCCTTATAATTTTCCCCCAATACCCCTAGAATCTCATCCCATGCATTTGGAATCACACTCTCATTTTAGGGACCTTCCTCCCCTCCATTAAATTCAAGAATCTCCCTTGAAGTTAGTCTTTTTAAATTCAATTAAAAATATTTTAATTATTTTATAAACACAACCTTACAAAAAAATTGTTGTTATTTAAATGATAGATCATGTATCAAATATCATTTTTACTTATACCTATTCTATTAATATTCTGAAAATTTGGAAGGGACTTGTCCCTCTTTTTTATTCAATGGCTTCTTTTATGTCCTGCATCATAGTTTCATATTTTTCATTGTGGAATATATTCTTAAATATCCCCCTTACTGTCCATTTTATATATAAATTATGATATACCCCATTAACATTCATTATTCCATTTTATGAACTTTTATGTACACCTATTACCATGCTGAAATTTCGTAAGGGATCCTTTCCTTCCCTTCCTTATTTATTATTATACGTTATCTTATTCATTATATTTTCAATTCCAACTTTTGGAATATGTTATTACATTTTACTATTACTTTGAATTTTATGTATAAATGATAATTTTCGTATTTCTATCTTATGAACCCATTTCATGATTCATAATTAACAACATTACACAATCGAATTTTCACACTCATTTCCCAGGAAAAAAAATCTATAGTGAATACCCATACCCTTTTTCCTATAAAGGGTGTTCAAATTTTGAAAAAATAACTCATTTATTATGGAATCAAGTGTATAAATTCAAAACACAATTATTGTGGAATAAAATGTGATTATAAATTATTATATATTTTATGATCTATGTGGAACTCTTAATTATTAGAATGAAATGAATGTTACTGATGCACACATAAATAAATATTGCACCATTTCATTCATTATTATCATAGAGTATATTCTTAATATCATGATACTCAATTGAGTTTATTCTATATGGATTCTTCAAAAAAAGTTTATCACCGTGTTTGAATTCAATTTTATACTCAACATCCTGATTCCGTTGAAGACCTATACATCATTATGGAAATACATAAAAATATCCATACAAAATTATAATATCAATGATGTTGAAATTATCCACAATAATATGAGATATAAAATAATTTTATATATGAATCATGACCTATATTAGGGATGTAATTTCAATAAAAAGTTCATTTTTTCATCATAGTAATTTTTTATCGTTGTTTGGCTAGGAATATCAAACATAACTTCTACTATATATAAATTGATTTGGTGTTTCTATAATTTATAACAATACAAGTCCAAATTAATATAGAACTAAACTAGATGTTTAATAATAATATTTATAGGAAACACATTTCCAAAAAATATCAACATTATAAGGATCATAATATTGGGATTTGATAGTCACACCATTTATGGTTTGTACTACTATGTTAACATCTATTCTCTTTGTATGAACTATGATACCCTTGTATGTGTGTTTATATATTAAAGAGTTTCTAGACATAGAAACAATTAATACATTAAATTTTATTTAGTGGATGCTAATTTTATCGTTGACTACATTGTTTTCATACCCCTCATTAGAAATAGTGATCGCAAGTGATTTGCATTTGTCTCTATGATTAAGAGGTTGTTGACATTGATCATCAACATTATCCATCAGATTTAAAAAAAATTATAATAATTCACATACTTAAACAATATATTGTGTTGGGGTGTGGGGGATTAATTAAATTTAGATTTATCTCTATTCACATCTTTATCTGAACTTTTCCCATCACAAAGACATTAAATATCTAGATAAACATCCTTTAATCACGTGATTCATTTATCAGTTCACATAAGATAATTTCCCATATGTTTCTATCCACATTTTCAGCATAAATGATATCTCATATTCTTCTCATTTGGGTATTTATAGTTTCATTATAATTACATTTTTCTTTTCTCTTCACTTTCATATTATTTATCGGTAACTCTAAACTATATCTCTACCTTGGAAAAAATACAAATAATTTCATCATGGATACTCATTTTTTATGGATAAAAATTTTTAGAGACATTATTTTATTCCATTGAAACATTAATCATCATTACTTTTATGTTTGATGATATACCAAAATAATTCCATGCTTGTTTTGTGAAATTTTCCTCATAGGTTCCAATAGATTCATCATCTATTTTCATTATCTAAATAAATTATTTCTCTATTTTTGTATAAAATTTAAGATGAATTTAATTTTTAAAAATAATTATTTACTATTTTCACACTTCATAGAATTAATTTCATCTTATTCTCTAGTGTTCTTAATAAGAATCCATGACTAATATACTTCACCTTTTAAATGATAAATAGTTATAATTACTCTCTCATGTCATGGTCCCATTAGAAAATAAAACATATTTTCAATTGTACTGATCCATTTACTAATGACTAGTATATCATGATATCCACTAAAAGAAGGTGGTGGTTTCCTCATGAAGGATTGAAAAGAACATTTTTCCAACCTATTTATTTTTGGATGTATATTTTGAACTGTATCATGAGAAATATTTGTGTTAAAACAACAATATTTTTCACTCCAGCTGCCATACCATTTGGGTTCTCATGAGGAAAATAATTTTACTGATTACTGAAATTGAAATAACATGATTCTTTCATGTTATAGCCTTTAAATAAAATTAAAATGCGTTGTATGAGAAGAAATAATCATGGTTAAAAATTATAATTTTGGAAAATAATTTATAGGTTGTTTAAATTACAACACATTCGTCTGTGGCCTTAGGTTTATCCTAGTTTATTCATAATAATTACTAAAACATTAAGATTATACAATATACATTAATTAATTCTAAAGGTTAATAAAAATGATTTCTCATCATTATTTCCAGGAGGAAAAATAAAACATTCCAATGATACCAATTATAGAGGAATAGAATTATTTCTCGTAGACAATAATTGATACCTATCAGATAACTTCGTGGGTGGATACACCTCTTGGGAGGGATATAACTTCATCCCCAATAGAATACATTTCCTCGTGACGACCTTAAGTTGATATCCCATGTTCATCCCGCACTCACATCTGAGTGTTCCCTTAGACCAAATATTATACTTTTCATTGAAACTAACTATAGTGTCTCCTATATTTAATGCCTGGATATTACATATTAACATATGAAAATTCATTACATTAAAATTTTATCCTCACCAAAATCATTTTGTTCTAGTATTATTGGAAATATAAACACCTAAAAAATAATTCTTAAATTAAATCCACCATCTCACACTTATTTATTCATAACTCTAACCCTCATTAATAATACTATACTTCATTCATTTGAACATAAACTAGGGAAAGGAATATTTTAAAAATGATGTTCTTAGATACCCAGTGGGGGTAAACGAGGTTGATATAAATGATCACATGATGATAAGAGTATATGGACATGATATTTTTATTTAAAAATCATACTTCTTATATTAACGATCACAATCATAATTCATAGAATAAATCATTTCAGTTAATAATACATGAATCATTAATGAATCAAATAAGATGAATCATTAGATCATAATGTAAGAATAATACATGGAATTATGGAATATCCATAAGTATATAAAATAATTTCTATACTAATTAAGGATCTTTGAAAATGAAATCATAGTTGAATAGGTATACTCCAAAAATAAAAGGGTGTTATATCGTTTAAGACATTATAATCGTAGTGGAAATATGTTCTTACAAAACTATGTTCTTTCCCCATTCAATATGGTTTTTCCACAAAACATCAATCATTACCCAACACATTAGAGGGAGATATATAACAACTAGAGATAAAATTGAAACCATTAATGTTTGTGGAATATGTTCATAAATCATTCATCATCTAAGAACATGTAAAAATAAATGAGCTTCATTGACATTTCATTATAATGCGACACATGGAAAAGAAATCGGTTCTATAAACATTTAAAATTTTATTCATATAAATTAAAAATCTAGTGCATGAATAAACATGGCATCCTTTGATAATATCCCTATTATATCATATATAACTTCAAATAATTTCATCATAGATAGAAAATAATGTTTATAGAACACTTTGAATAATTCTTGGAAAAAAATCCTTTCTATTACGAAATATTTTCTTTTTTTAAATGATGCACAATTATAAAAGAATAAAATTTCATTAAAAATGTGATGTAAAATTATAATGGAAACAAATAATAAAAAACTAGTCATGATGGTAGAAAGTTTCATTTCGTCTAAATAATTTTTTTTTAAAAAATAACCTTTCATATTTTGTTTGTAAAATTCACAAAGATTTACGTTTTGAAAACAAAAAATAAACCTCTTTTAAACCATTTTGTATAAAGTTGATCATGGGTAAAAATGAAATTAACCAATCATATTATAAAATTAATATATATATATATATATATATTAAAAAACATGTATATGAAATAGAAATATTCACAAGTAGGTATCTATAAAATAAATAATCCATATTATTGATGAAATTTTGAAACAAAATCTTATCATTTTCGTAACATTTCAATTGTCATACCCATGAGTGGAAGAACCATAAATTTGAAAATCCTAAAATATTCATGATAATAATCATAAAATTCATTATTGGGATGTATATAGTACAAAATAATGAAACAAGTGGTATATAAGGAATGTGTTATATAGAAATAAATCTAAGATAATGATCTCTTACCACGAGTTATCCTTGTCTTAAAATAACTGTAACATCCTCTTATTTGAAATGAATTATCTCCTTGATATAGTTGTAGGTTCAATATTTGAGGATGAAATAAAATTATATTTTGTTGATAGGGAGGTTGATAAGGGCTATTCAGTAATTTTGGTTGAGGAGGAAGAATAAAAGTGGTGTAAATAATTTATGTAGGAGGTTACCTTTTATAATTGGGGTTATTGGGAATTTTGGAATTTTAGAATAGATTAAATTATAATAAATTAATTATCTATAAAAATGAATCTAAATTTCAATAAGTTATATTTTATTGTAGGATAATATTTTAGTACCATTATCCAAATTAATTTAGATATTTTTTGGTGTAGATTTATACCTTATCATTTTGAATAACCACTAGAAAGTCTATTATATTTTATCTATGGTGATACATTTTTTAATACTAAAGGGGTGTAATTTTTTATTATTAGTTTAAAATTGTACAACAAATGGATCATTTATGATATTTTTTCCCTAAAATATTTACATCATGTTGTTGTAATATTTTAATTATTTCATTATAATTTAAAAAAATATTATTTTGATAAAAAATGATTGTTGGCAATTTTTACACTATTCATTTAATTTAGCAATAAGCACATTAGGATAATTGAGGAATTATAATATAATACATTATAACATTTCAAATACATCCTATAGATCTATAAAATTCATGGGACACATTAGGTAATTAAAATTCTATCACTTTTATTATTTTTATAATTTTTTCTAATTTTTTTTGATAGATACATACTCCAATAGATTTTCAAAGTAAATTATGGTCGATAAGTATTTAATTTAAATTAGAAATAATTTTTTCATGAAAAAAATTTTATTTAGATAAATATAAGTTCTTATATTCTTTCATAACCTAATTTTGGCCCAATTTGGATAAATAATTTATATTATAAAGAGAGACAGTGATATTGTTTAACTTTCTTCTAATTTAAAAATATATATGTAATTTTAATGGAAATGTTTCCATTAAGCAACTCAATTTTTATATTAATGTGTTATTAATATAAATAACTTCATCTATTAATATTTTTTTATGAATAATAATGGCCTTGTCACTTATTTATTCTATTTTAATATAATTTAACCATTACTAAAGTGATAAATTTATCAAGAGTTACAATTCATATTGGGAAAAAATTAAAGGGGGATAATTATAAAACTTGATCCTACTAATTATATATATGTAATTAATTTAATTTAATTAAATACCTCTAAATAGAAAAAAATAATAATTTTAATGTATGTTTGATAAATCTAAAAAAACATTTTTATCGAAAAACTAAACTTTTATGCCTAAATATAGATTTATTCTTATCCTATGCCTATAAAAAGTTTATTGATCAATTAAAAAATTATATCAAGTAACTAAAATATATATTTAAAAATATAATTAAAAATTTGGATTATTTCAAGATAAAATTATAAAAAATACATTACACACATTAAAAATATTTTTTTGAAAAAATATTTATTTTTATTTCAAATGATTGTTTTTCATTATTAATTTATAGCCAATTATTTTATTTTATCCATAAATAAAGATAAATATTATATAATATAGTTAGTCTTATTTATAACCACCAGCCCATTATCTATGATATGAAATTAATTTTAACTAATACCATTTTAATTGAATATCATGGTTCATTTAAACTCGGTGTTCCAAGTAACACTAGATATTGAATAAATAAAATTATATAGAGACATATATTATAAATATTTATTGGTTTTACAATCTTTCACCATTAGTGGTAAATTTGAATAAAAATAGTTACAAATCATCCAATATTTTAGAGCCATTCGAGGGCGTGTTTGGGAGATGTTATAGGTCACTATTGTACTTTTCATATCATAATCAGAAAACACATATGGGCACCGAGTAGGTGAGACCAATAATAGTGCAGGTGTTTATCATATAGGAGTATATGAGGATTTCCCAAATTCGAAATATGTCATAAATCATCCAATGGTGAAGAAACATTGTGTTTTTTTGTAGAGCATGTGTTCCTAAAAGTCTAATAGTGGTGAGGACTATAGAGGTTTACCCAAGGCGAAAGGTCTTCATCAAGATTCATTATTCCATTCAAGATATTATATAGGGGTAGTTACATGGAGTGTCATTTAGCATTACCATCATAGTTTCAATCGGAAAATAACGTCATCTACATATCACCACTAAGGAGGTATGATCACGATCAATCACATATTATCTACTAGGGTGATCTAGACATTGAGTATGGATATACATTCATAGTGTACCAAGTAGAGATTGTAGATCACATGAAAAACAACCTTAGTGGGTGAAATATTTCCTTTATACCTTTTAAATGAATATAAAATAAATTTTAGGAGGTACATATTTATTAATAAAAATGTATCCAAGCTATGTGTAATGATGAATTTCGGTACAGTTTTTTATTTTTGGGATGAAAATCCTTCAGTTGGAGAAAATATAACGCAAATAATTTTCCATTTTATTACAATGTAATATTATAATAAAAATTTTATATATCCGGAGAAAAGTCAACATAGAATTTATGGGCCAGTGGAGCCTCAGTGTTGACATCATAAAAATTATTATATATAAAATGCCTTACAGTCATAATTTTTTAGAAAATAATTTATTTTACATTAAATTTTTTTATGATTGGAAATACTTTGCCGATATTAAATAAAAAATGAATGTTTTACCCTATTCATAAATTAGTCTTTGTATTCATCCTATATTTTTTTAAGAGAATTCAAAAGCATAATATTATACCAATAAATAAATTAAATAATTTATTGTTTTTAATTATTCATGACCAATTCATTTCATATTTAATCATGGTTTTGGAAAATCATAGGGTGAGGTTAAAACCATGGATATTAGAGAGATATATAGAGGACATATCAAGTTTATGATAATAGGATCATTGATTGATTATAATTTGACTAGTAATTTGCTATCCTAAATAGAGTTCATGTATTTAACTACTGACAAGAAATATGAAAATTGTTTATTTTTAGTGATTGGTCCATTTTCATTGAAGAAATTTTTTTTGATGTATTAATTTCAATATTTTTCTACCTTTTATAATTTAAATTACTTTTTTAAAAATACATTCAGAAATTTATTTTTTATTTATAAATGGTGATTTTTCTTTACAGAATTAAAAATTGAACTGTGATTTATTGATCCTTGATTATTCATCAATAATCATTATTCTATACATTATTAGATTATAAATTTCTGATGTTGACATCTACACATGAATATTTTTTTGTTTTCTCCCCTATTTATTTAGATATTTGCCATCAGTATTTTTATGACTAGTTGTTTTAAAGTACATGGAAACCAATAATAATGAAATATATATTTGTAAAATTGAATTATTACTACAACTTCATATTTTAGATTTAAATGAATTATCAAGGTGTGACAATAGAAATAGAATATAAGGATTGGATAAAGGGTTTTTTTCTCACTAGATCTGAGATTTAGTGTTACGATGTAATGAGATATGATTTTTTAGAAGACATGAGGTTTCAATTTGACCACCACTGATGAGTAGGGCTTGGGTAACTATAGATTCAAAATTATATAGCTTGATTTGAGGATATATAAAAGGAAGAGGCTACATAAGAGGATATACAGAAATACATTTGGATAATATCAAATCATGATATACATGGGGTTTATTTTTGAAGAAAAAATGTTGTGTGAATCCCCTAATATGATGTCCTAGCATACACAAGAACATAAACATCACACACCCTATGGATAATGAAAATGATGTGTGAACTAAATTTGATGGCCTAACACACCCCACTAGTTATTTGGGCAGAGGTACTTCTATTGTATAAGGGGGCATCCAGAATAACCATTCATGAACAGTGTACATAGGAAAGAATAGAGTACACCTATATAGTGTGGTGTACACTAATACAAACATGGGATTGTCCAAACAATGAATTAAACACTTTGTATTCCATATAAAATCTAAGTAACCCTTATAAGGTATGTTAGAGTAACAATTCTCTTTTGTGTATTTGAGTATCAATGGGGTACCAAGCCTTGGCACATCCCCCTGATCGTATAGTGAATCATCCCATTTATGAGTATAGGATGAAAAATTAACTCAATGTTATAATTATGGATAGTTTTCGGCATTCCTCTTTGTGTCCCAAGCTGTGATAATCTACAATTATTCCATAGGTCAGTTCTGGTATACACATTACTGTTTTTTAGTGAATCGGATCCCCACCCTTATGTATTATTACATATATGGTTAGGTCTCCCCCATATCTGGGTGAGGTCCCCAACTTGTGTATTTAAATATACATTGTCCCTACATCAACCCATTCAATTAGAAACGTCGTTCAGCATTAACTTTCATATGATCACATTTAGTTTTGGCATCAATCGATATTCAATTTCCCATATGTTAGCATAAACTAAGATCCTTAAGTGGAATACCAGGTTAGTTGTGTGGATGAGGCCTTAAAATTAGACTTGGGTATTATATTTGAGTATATATGGAATTTTATCATCGTTTATTTTAAGTTAATCCACTTTAATACTCTATGATTGTTGATTTGGATTGTTATAATATGTATGATTATACTGACCACTACATTAGATCATCCCTCACATGTCATGACCCATTAGTATGATATCCCTATTGGCAGAGTATTAGGATTACCAAGAGTTGGTGGATTTAGATTTCACGATGAGAGCCAGTATAGATTTTATGAATAAAATACCAATAGAAGTGCCCTTTTAACAAGAATATTTAACTCTTTTTTATTTTTGCAGGCTTATATTTTCCGTTTTATTTATTGTACTCATGTTATAAATTGATGTGGGATTAGATTCATGAATTCATATATGGTTTCGTTGGATTATATTACTTCTGTATTATATATCTATTCACAGAAATTTATATATATATATATATACAACATCTTAGGGCCTCCCATGAGTATAATATACCAATTCGACAGTTGTCTCTATCCCCTATCCCTTTGGGGGTGGTATGGGGGTGTTACACATAGCCCATCCTCTGGCTATGTGGGCCTCAAAGGGTTTGGTCAAGACAAAATGTTCTCCATTATAATTCAAATCTTAACACTTGGATTGGTTCCCATGGGTGGATAAGGTTCTCACATTAAGAATAAATGGATGAAAATGATGATACAAAATAGGGGTGTTAGAAATACATAAGAAATTGCTTCTTAGATCAATATTTCCACTCAGTATGGAATGAAAATCACTAAAGGGATATGTGATAGGAGGGAGATTTATATTTAGTCCTCTAATATCATTAAAATATAGATAAATGATCAGAGAAATGTGTTAAAACAATATAGAAGAAAATAGTAAATTAAATATATTAAATATAGGGATATGTGTCACATTGTCACAATCACCTTCAATTTCTAAATGTCTCCTTACATAACCTAGGATCCTCTTCCATAGGGAAAATCACTATGTGACCTCCATTATAATTTTATGATGCACCCCTCCCATAAAAATTTCCCCTCATCCTAAATCGCATCAGGACATGGGATACCCCAATCACAACCCAACAAATATTCTCTCTAAAAACCCAAAAAGCACAATGGAATAGTCATGGAATAACCTATGTTGGCCTCCTGATAAACCAAAACAATCTAATACTAAAGATTTCATAAAATACCCCACCCCAACCCCACTCTAAAAACAATTAAAATTCCGAAATTGAGAGAATTATATTGAATATATATTTTAAACATATTACTGTGAAATGATGTGTTACACATAATATATGTAAGAAAAGGGAATCATAGTTTCATTAATTTAAATGAAAATGTTTATTTTCCCTTTTGATTCAAATTTTTATAGGAATATCATTCTATATAGTGTAGAGATACCGATATTAGTTTCCAAAAATATTATGATATGAGAACGAATACAAAGAATCACCATAATTATATAGATAATGTAGTTATAAAAAAATTCAATATCAGATCACCTCTGTAGTTATCAATATTCAATGTTTACATATTCAACATCAAAAATAGTTGGATCACTTACAGGGAAGCAAGAATAGTTTTCATTCCAATTATAGTTCTCTAGTATGTTATGATTTATCATTTGGAAATGGGTGATCAATCAATGATACATCTTTTTATAATTTATTAATTGAAATAATCATTTCTAACTCCCTAATATCTTGATACATTATCTCTTTAAAGGCTCACTCTTACTCTTATAATACTAAATTAATGGAATATTTGGAACAAAAAGATTATTTCAACATTCAACTGAAGATAAACATAATGATTGGACCCACTAATTATCCATTTTTTTCCACTTCTTTTGTAGTGAATCTGTAGTACAATGATTTCACATTATCAGTATATTAATTTCATATTGAAAATTTTAATTTCTTACTAATATATATATATATATACTAAAATAATAACAAAATCATTATAATATATATATATATAATATTAAAAATTAAATTTTATTTAATTAAATTTTTATTATATTATTTTTCATATATAAACAATATTATTTTCAATGATAATATTCAAAAAATTAATATTAAAAGTAGCTTTTGTAAAACATAATTATGAATAAATATCATTTGGGGTAATTATGAATAAAACAAAATTACTTATATTTTTCAAAATATATTTACTAAAAAATGTA
Source organism: Viscum album (assembly GCA_963277665.1). Lineage (NCBI taxonomy): Eukaryota > Viridiplantae > Streptophyta > Magnoliopsida > Santalales > Viscaceae > Viscum > Viscum album. The sequence goes on from OY728138.1 coordinate 173,366,635, forward strand.
TACAAATAAATATATCTATAAATTTTAATAAATAAATTTTAATATAATTGTTTGTATAAATTTTTTTATTTATATATTTAATTTAAATACATTTTCAATAATTTGATGATTATTTAACTGTTAATAATATATATTTCATTGATTAAATTAAATTATTTACAATTAGTAGGTTTTTTTTAATTTCATTCTGTACAAGTAATATTATCAATAATTATCTATAAAAAAATATTATTTATATTTAATGAATAATAATTTCTTTCAAATATATCTATGTGAATATATTAAAATCTAAATATTATTGTATGTGTATGTACATATAGTATTGTATAATATATATATATTTAAATATATTTACAGTATATTATTAGAAACATATATATTGAAAATTATTCAAAAAATATATATTATTGTAGAATTATTTTTGACAATATTTTGAATAAACTTTTTTTAACATTATATATATATATATTTGATTATAAATAATATGTAATATTAATTTTATTCATATTTATGAAATTTCAATAAATATAGAAATTAAAATCATATATGAAATAGAAAATATAAAATATATATGCATATCTATATATTATTTTAATAAACATTCAAAAAAATATAATTATTCATGTTAACAAAATACCATTAAATACTAAAATTAATATACATATATTATTATTTAAAATTTTGATTATAAAAATATACAGATATTCGTTATTTAATTTTTATATATAAATATACTAATAATTAATTTTATTATTTATTATTATTTATATGTTGAATATTTTTAATATCACCAATTAAATGTAAAAAATTATTTTTTATTTAATTCACAACACACACATATATATATATATATATGATTATAATAAATATGATTATTTATTTTTAAATCATATTATTAATCACATTATTTTATAGTATTATAAATAATTATGATTAAATTTATTATTAAACTATATTTAGTAATTGAAAAACATGTAAACTGTTATTAAAAATCACAGTAATATCACTACTGAAAATCCGGCCTTTAGCGGCCGCTCAGCGACCGCCATTGGCGGTCGCTGTTGCCTCGTCGCTAGAGGCTTTCAGCGACCGCCAATGGCGGTCGGTATAGAAGGCCGACAGATCGGCCTGCAGCGACCGTTTGGCGGTCGCTGAAGCCCCTCTGCCGGGCAGGCTATAGCGACCGCCTATGGCGGTCGCTAGTCTAAAACAAAAAATTTTTTAGAATTTTTTTTATTGAATTAAATATATAAATAAATAAATATATATATATATATATATATTCATATATATACTATTAAATACAATATTTTAAATATATATATATATATATAATATATTTTAAATGTTTTAATATATATATAATATATATATATAATATAAAATCATTGTGCTATAATAATTTAAAAACTTCGATTCAAGAAATAATCTCATTTCACGTCTTTCGGAGCACGTTTGCTCCGAATTGACCGCCGCACGCCGTTTTGGTGTTTAATGGCATCCCGAAATGCATTTCCGGCCGCCGCGGTCACACGGAACCTCCGAATGAGGTGCCGTCTGGCCGACCAATTCACAATTCACACCCCGGATGTTGTCGTACGGTTTCGTGGCATTCAGAGGTCGTTCGGGTGGTTTTGACCCCCCAATGCGCCATTTCAGCGCGCGCCGCGATGCTGAAAAGGACACAATCGGACTTGCCGCGCGCATCGCACATCCGATTGATGTGCAGCCTCCTCCTGCATCTCAGGAATAATATTTCTATCGTTCCCGTGCCGTTTCAGGTCGTTCGGAGCACGTTTGCTCCGAATTGGACCGCCGCACGGCGTTTTGGTGTTTTAGGGCGTCGGAAACGCGTTTCCAGCCGCCGCGGTCAAACGGCACCTCCAAATAAGGTTCCGTCTGGCCGGCCATTTCACAATTCACGCCCCAGATGTTGTCGTATGGTTTCGTGGCATTCGGAGGTCGTTCGGGTGGTTTTGACCCCCCAACGCGCCATTTCAGCGCGCGCCGCGCTGCTGAAAAGGACACAATCGGACGTGCCCCGCGCACCGCACGTCCACTGCACGTGATGCATCCTCCTGCATCTCAGGAATAATATTTCTATCGTTCACGTGCGGTTTCAGGTCTCTCGGAGCACGTTTGTTCCGAATGGGACCGCCGCACGCCGTTTTGGTGTTTTATGGCGTCAGAAACGTGTTTCCGGCCGCCGCGGTCAAACGACAACTCCCAATGAGGTGTCGTCTCGCCGACCATTTCACAATTCATGCCCCGGATGTTTTCGTACGGTTTCGTGGCATTCAGAGGTCGTTCGGGTGGTTTTGACCCCCCAACGCGCCATTTCAGCGCGCGCCGCGCTGTTGAAAAGGACACAATCGGACGTGCCGCGCGCACCGCACGTCCGATAGACGTGCGGCCTCCTCCTGCATCTCAGGAATAATATTTTTATCGTTCCCGTGCGGTTTCAGGTCGTTCGGAGCACGTTTTCTCCGAATAGGACCACCACACGCCGTTTTGGTGTTTTAGGGCGCCGGAAACGCGTTTCCGGCCGCCGCGGTCAAACGGCACCTCCGAATGAGGTGCCGTCTGACCGACCATTTCACAATTCACGCCCCGGATGTTGTCGTACGGTTTCGTGGCATTCGGAGGTCGTTCGAGTGGTTTTGACCCCCCAACGCGCCATTTCAGTGCGCACCGCGCTGCTGAAAAGGCCACAATCGGATGTGCCGTGCGCACCGCACGTCCGCTGGACGTGCTGCCTCCTCCTGCATCTCAGGATTAATATTTCTATCGTTACCGTGGGGTTTCAGGTCTTTTAGAGCACGTTTTCTCCGAATGGGACCGTCGCACGCCGTTTTGGTGTTTAATGGCGCCCGAAACGCGTTTCCGGCCTCCGCGGTCACACAACACCTCCGAATGAGATGCCGTCTGACCGACCATTTCCCAATTCACATCTCGGATGTTGTCGTACAGTTTCGTGGCATTCGGAGGTCGTTCGGGTGGTTTTGACCCCCCAACGCGTCATTTCAGCGCGCGCCGCGCTGCTGAAAAGGACACAATCGGAAGTGCCGCGCGCACCGCACGTCCGATAGAAGTTCGGCCTCCTCCTGCATCTCAGGAATTATATTTATATCGTTCCTGTGCGGTTTCAGGTCGTTCGGAGCACGTTTGCTCCGAATTGGACCGCCACACGCCGTTTTGGTGTTTTATGGCGCCAGAAACGCGTTTCCGGCCGCCGCGGTCACACGGAACCTCCGAATGAGGTGCCGTCTAGCCGACCATCTCACAATTCATGCCCCGAATATTGACGTACGGTTTCGTGGCATTCGGAGGTTGTTCGGGTGGTTTTGACCCCCCAACGCGCCATTTCAGCGCGCGCCGCGCTGCTGAAAAGGACACAATCGGACGTGCCGCGCGCACCGCACGTCCGCTGGACGTGCTGCCTCCTCCTGCATCTCAGGAATAATATTTATATCGTTCCCATGCTGTTTCAGGTCTTTCGGAGCACGTTTTCTCTGAATGGGACCGTCGCACGCCGTTTTGGTGTTTTGTGGCGCCGGAAACGCGTTTCCGGCCGCCGCGGTCAAACGACACCTCCAAATGAGGTGCCGTATATCCGACCATTTCACAATTCACGCCCCGGATGTTTTCGTACGGTTTCGTGGCATTCAGAGGTCGTTCGGGTGGTTTTGATCCCCCAACGCGCCATTTCAGCGCGCGCCGGGCTGCTGAAAAGGACACAATCGGACGTGCTGCGCACACCGCACGTCCGATGGACATGCTGCCTTCTCCTACATCTCAGGAATAATATTTCTATCGTTCCTGTGTGGTTCCAGGTCTTTCGGAGCACGTTTGCTCCGAATGGAACCGTCGCACGCCGTTTTGGTGTTTTATGGCACCGGAAACGCGTTTTCGGCCGCCGCGGTCAAACGGCACCTCCGAATGAGGTGTCGTCTGACCGACCATTTCAAAATTCACGCCCGGATATTGTCGTACGGTTTCGTGGCATTCGGAGGTCGTTCTGGTGGTTTTGACCCCCCAACGCGCCATTTCAGCGCGCGCCGCGCTGCTGAAAAAGACACAATCGGACGTGCCGCGTGCACTGCACGTCCGATGGACGTGCGGCCTCCTCCTACATCTCAGGAATAATATTTTTATCTTTCCCGTGCGCTTTCTGGTCGTTCGGAGAACGTTTGCTCCGAATAGGACCGCCGCATGCCGTTTTGGTGTTTTAGGGCAGCGGAAACGCGTTTCCGGCCGCCGCGGTCAAACGGCACCACCGAATAAGGTGCCGTCTGGCCGACCATTTTAAAATTCATGCCCCAGATGTTGTCGTACGGTTTCGTGGCATTTGGAGGTTGTTCGGGTGGTTTTGAACCTCAAACGCGCCATTTCAGCGCGCGCCACGCTGCTGAAAAGGACACAATCGGACGTGCCGAGCGCACCGCACGTCCGATGGACGTGCGGCCTCCTCATGCATCTCAGGAATAATATTTCTATCGTTCCCGTGCGGTTTCAGGTCGTTCGGAGCACGTTTGCTCCAAATTGGACCGCCGCACGCCGTTTTGCTGTTTTATGGCGCCAGGAACGCGTTTCCGGCCGCCGCGGTCACACGGCACCTCCGAATGAGGTGCCGTCTAGACGACCATTTCACAATTCACGCCCTGGATATTTTCGTACGGTTTCGTGGCATTAGGAGGTTGTTCGGGTTGTTTTGACCCCCCAACGCGCCATTTCAGCGCGCGCCGTACTGCTGAAAAGGACACAATCGGACGTGCCGCGCACACCGCACGTCCGCTGGACGTACTGCCTCCTCCTACATCTCAGGAATAATATTTCTATCATTACCGTGCGGTTTCAGGTCTTTCGGAGCACGTTTGCTCTGAATGGGACCGCCGCACGCCGTTTTGGTGTTTTATGGCGCCGGAAACGCGTTTCCAGCCGCCGCGGTCAAACGGCACCTCCGAATGAGGTACCGTCTGGCCGACCATTTCACAATTCACGCCCCGGATTTTGTTGTACGGTTTCGTGGCATTCAGAGGTCGTTCGGGTGGTTTTGATCCCCCAACGTGCCATTTCAGCGCGCGCCGCGCTGCTGAAAAGGACACAATCGGACGTGCCGCGTGCACCGCACGTCCGATGGACGTGATGCCTCCTCCTGCATCTCAGGAATAATATTTCTATCGTTCCCGTGTGGTTTCAGGTCTTTCGGAGCACATTTTCTCCGAATGGGACCGCCGCACGCCGTTTTGGTGTTTTATGGCGCCGGAAACGCGTTTCCGGCCACCGCGGTCAAACGACACCTCCGAATGAGGTGCCGTCTGACCGAAAATTTCACAATTCACGCCCCGGATATTTTCGTACGGTTTCGTGACATTCGGAAGTCGTTCGGGTGGGTTTGACCCCCCAACGTGTCATTTCAGCGCGCGCCGTGCTGCTGAAAAGGACACAATCGGACGTGCCGCGCGCACCGCACGTCCGATGGACGTGCGGCCTCCTCCTGCATCTCAGGAATAATATTTCTATCATTCTCGTGCGGTTTCAGGTCGTTCGGAGCAGGTTTGCTCCGAATAGGACCGCCGCACACCGTTTTGGTGTTTTAGGGCGCCGGAAACGCGTTTCCGGCCTCCGCGGTCAAAATCCACCTCCGAATGAGGTGCCGTCTTGCCGAACATTTCACAATTCACGCACCAGATGTTGTCGTACGGTTTCGTGGCATTCGTAGGTTGTTCGAGTGGTTTTGACCCCCCAACGCGCCATCTTAGCGCGCGCCGCGCTGCTGAAAAGGACACAATCGGACGTGCCGCGTGCACCGCACGTCCGATGGATGTGCGGCCTCCTCCTGCATCTCAGGAATAATATTTCTATCGTTCCCGTGCGGTTTCAGGTCGTTCGGAGCACGTTTGCTCCGAATTGGACCGCCGCACGCCGTTTTGGTGTTTTAGGGCGCCGGAAACGCGTTTCCGGCCGCCACGGTCAAACGGCACCTCCGAATGAGGTGCTGTATGGCCGACCATTTCACAATTCACGCCCCGGATGTTGTTGTACGGTTTCGTGGCATTCGGAGGTCGTTCGGGTGGTTTTGACCCCCCAACGCGCCATTTCAGCGGGCGCCGTGCTGCTGAAAAGGACACAATCGGACGTGCCCCGCGCACCGCACGTCCGCTGGACGTGCTGCCTCCTCCTGCATCTCAGGAATAATATTTCTATCGTTCCCGTGCGGTTTCAGGTTTTTCGGAGCACGTTTGCTCCGAATGGGACCGCCGCACGCCGTTTTCAGTAAGCATTTCATGCATTGGATCAGTCATCCTTGCATCAACATCCATCTGAGCTGCATCTGTATTTTGACAACGAACATATTCTTCTCCATGACGAGTCCAACTCTTATAATTTTTCAGAAATCCATTAAAGAAAAGGTGCTCCCTCATAGTATCTCGTGTGAATTGATATCTGTTAGCAAATTTTCTACATGGACAACTAATATAGTCACTTTCAAATCCTCTCGTGAAGTCAATAAACTGCATAATGCCATTGAAATATTCTCTAGACGTTCGATTTGAAAGATCAATCCAACTCTTATCCCTAATAATATCTGTATAACAAACATTTACACAATACTTATTACATTTACATTTTTCAAATCAACTACATTCAAAATAAATATTAACCATTTGTTTATGAACCATTGATAAAATAATAATGTAACAGAAAGCTCATGTTACCTGATTGAGCTACAAACCTGAAAGGGAGGGGAGCCGAAGGCGGTGCTGCGAGGGAGGGGAGGCAGCGAAGGGGAGCCGGAGCCAAAGGCGGAGCGGCAAGGGAGGGGACGGGCGGCGGCGGGGAGCTGGAGAAGAGGAGGCGGTGAGGGGACGGGGGACGGGCAGCGAGGGGGGGGGGGCTGTCCGAGGTGCGGGTAGGGGTGTCCGAGGTGTCGGGGGCCTGTCAGGGGTGCGGACAAGGGTGTTCGGGGTGCGGGGGTGTCCGGGGTGCGGGGGGGGGGGGGGGGGGGGCTGTCTGGGGTGCAGGGGGGCTGTCGGGGGTGCGGGGTGGGGTGTCCGGGGTGCGGGGGGCCTGTCCGGGGTGCGGGGGGGGGGGGGGGGGGGGGGGGGGCTGTCCGGGGTGCGGGGGGGCTGTCCGGGTTCGGAGGGGGGTGTCTGAGTGCAGGGGGGGCTGTCCGGGGTGCGGGGAGGCGTCCGAGGTGCGGGGGCGGTCGGAGTGCGCGGGGGGGGGGGGGGGGGGGGGGGGCTGTCCGGGGTGCGGGGAGGCGTCCGGGGTGCGGGGAGCAGTCCAGAGTGCACGCGGGGGGGGGGGGGGGGGGTGGGGGTGTCCGGGGTGCGTGGAGGCGTCCGGGGTGCGCGGGGGGGGGGGGGGGGGGCTTTCCGGGGTGCAGGTGCCGTCTGGGGTGGGGGGGGGAGGGCCGAGAGGCCGGAGGGCGGCGACCGGAGGGCGGCGACCGGAGGGCAGCGGCCGGAGGCCGGAGGGCAGGCGGCGGGGGAGGGCGGGCGGCGGGGGAGGGCGGGCGGCGGGGGAGACCGGGCGGCGGGGGAGGGGAGGGCGGCGAGGGAGGGCGGCGAGGGAGGGAGGGGGTTAGGGCGGCGAGGGATCGAGGTCGAGGGGGCGCGGGGGGGGGGGGGGGGGTGGCGCAGAAGCCCCCCATTTTTTTTATGTAGGTTAGCGACCGCCAATGGCGGTCGCCCGAGTCTGGGGGGCTTCAATGCCCCCTTTTCTAGTAGTGTATCATTGAGGCATTATTAGTCTTCAGATGACCGGCCAATGAATGATTACAATTTTTAGTTCTAATTATTTTGATGTGGTTATATAATTATTAATAATTGAAATTTCTCCCAATATCGATGACTAGTTTATCATCCCTCTCTCTCTCTCTATGAATGCAAGGACATTCATGCTGGAAAAAAAACTGTAATGTATCCCAAACCAACAGAATCCATCACATGAATGAAAACATGATTATAATAATTGTGTAATCTATTGGAGGTCATATTTATTAATGCTACATTTGTACATAATGATTAAAAATATATTGGTAGTTGTTGATATATGAGATAAGAAGTGTGATTCATATAAGATCGTCATAGAGTGATTATAGAATTCATTTATAATGATTGAATTTTTTGTGACGTCCCAAATATTATCTTTGATATCACCTCAGAAATATTGGATTCAATGTCTATATGTATTTAAATATTAAAAATAGTTATGGAAATTCATAGAGCGGTTCTTTTTCATTTTAATATAATTTTTTTCATTAATTTTTTTCACTACATTAAATATAAATTTTTATTCATCTTTTAGAAAATGAGCCATAGGAATGAGTTTTTGAGGGGTGGCATGAAATATTTCCAAGGTGTGATCATTCCATATATGGTTACATAGTATGGATTTTGAGTAATATTTGACCACTATTAGATGGTGTTGGAAGGAGATATGGTCATATGACCACAAATATTGGGGGCTATAATAACAAGGTTTTCAAATGTGTTCGTAATCTACCAATCAAACACATAGTACAAGAGACACATTTTAAATGATGAGATAATTTCTTGAATTCTCCAAATGGTGTTATTAGAGGATGAAATAGATAATGCTCATTAGATATAAATTCCATGGGGACACTGATATAATATTATTGGACACAAACTATAGGAAATATGGGAAATGTCCATGGGCTATGGTTGTGGCATTAACACAAATGAATGTAGAAATATGATATAGCCTCAATCAAGTCACCCCATGAGGATTTTTTTTGAATTGTCCTTATGGATATATCCATAGGAAAAACCCAATATGACCTTTATTACTTCTTTTTCGCAAACATGTGTCCATGTAGAACCATTCCACATGAGACCCTTTACCACATCCCATCACAGTGGCAGTATATTTTAAAAAATATGGATCTTGTGGGAGTTAAGGAATCATAACTTTTTATATAATGAAGATGAATATAATAATAAATTAATATATAATTTCTTAATATATAAATAAATTTAAAAATAATTATATAATTTCGCAATATATAAAAAAATTAAAAAATTAATTTGAAAAAAATATACAATGATATTTAATTACAACTAATAAAATATTTCTAACCAGACACTACACCCTATAGATTTTTGAGTTACCACAAAAGGCTAAATGAATTCTATTTCCATAAGCACAATATCACATGACAATAAGGCCCCTATGTGAGAACCTATATCCAAGATAATTATCTTTTTTGATAGTTATTGAGTCCCATGCATTGGATTATATCCATGGGAAGTCTCTTTGGCTAGATATAAACATTTTTATTGATTTTCCAAAAAACATTATCCAATGGTAACTTCTGGATCACTATAGACATAGTCTATCCTACTCAGACTATTGCCCCCACAGACATGAACTACATTTCAATTAGAAGAGTCAATATTTTTGGGTTGAATGGTTGACTTGGATGGGATTCCCTTTTATGAAATAGAGCAACTCAACAGTCTAATAAGAAACTATTTTCTAGTTCTAGTTGTCTTACTAGAATGTTGGAACTGTTATAATAGTTCTTTTTAGTTATTTGAGTATTCATTTGCACATGTTATTCCTATATGTGAATCAGTGAAGATTTCAAGGGAACCCTATTTTGACACAGTATATCAATTCAGCACTTAGATGGGCTTATGTAGTTAAACATAGATGTGTGTTAGTGATTTTTAATTGTTAACATGGTTTGTTGATCTATTGGTTGTGGGCCAATATAAAATCTGGTATCACCCTATGGGGTGACCAATTTATACTCACATTAGAAATGATATTGAATTACATTGAGAGCCTAGGGTGGGACTATATTGAATGAATATGCCTCCTAGGGGGTCAGATTGATAAAAAGCCTCCCAATATAGATATAGAGATAACTGATTAATGAATTATTGATTATTTATTTATATTTTCTCATTTATATTTAAAATTTTGTTATATTCTCATATTTTTATTATGAAATGACTGAAAAAAATTTATTGATATTTCATTTAGGTTTCAAACGATATTGTTATGATCATTTTTAGTAGAAGACAACCAAAAACATATTATAGGCTTATCTAATAATTGAAACACATGAAATACCTTAAAACAATGTATCTAGAAATGGACATCAGAAGTATCCATCCTCTTTATAACAAAAATATGATTCATGAAATATATCATAAGGAGATTCTAACAAATGTACACTATCTATGTGGCAATACACCAACTCTTGGATCCTTGATCATATCAATTGCATACCTAAAACCTAAAGGGGTTAGAGTACCTTAATTAAGATTGATAAACAACGTTTTCAGAATAATATTGGCTTTCAGTATTCTCTATAGTGTCACAAACTCAACAGTATGGGATCGTTTCCACTTTAAATGAATTCTTCAACACATTTCATTAAATGAAGAGTATGGACTATATCAAAATTGATTATGTGATATCATATGGGGAATACAGGTTATAGACTTTTATTTTTAATTAATATAACACCTAAAATGAATGTTCATGGAATAAATAAACCATCTACTATATTTAAAACAATTATTAACCATTCATGGAGAAAAGAATAATATATATATATATGATATAAATATATAAATATATATATTAAAATGATGCATCATATGCTTTGAAATATTTATTCATCAAATTATTGTATAAAATGTACATGATATATATATATATATATCATAGATAGACATTTTAGTGAAAATATTACAATCACCCACTTGATTTAAAATCTCAGAAGAAATTTAAAAAAACACACAAATCATTATGAATTATTCTACAATAATTTGGATATGGATTTATAAATATCAATTCATTTTAAAAAAAATCTAAAACAATTTTCTCATCCCTTGGCCTAATTATATATTAATATAGCCCTCAATAGATTTAAAAACAATAAATACCATATTATCATATATGTAGAAATAATACCGCCTCTAGAAAATTTTCCATGTAGCTTAATAAACTAAGGGGTCTATTGTGATCTTCGTCAAACATATTCTTATATCTAAACTAAAATTTCCCCCATAATATGTTTAATATAAATAATATATATCCCTATATAACACCATTAGCCATGATATATAGTGAAAACTATAAATTGAACATATAACATTTGTATTGGCCTTTCATTATTTCATAATTAGTTGAAAAATACTATCAAATTATATTAATTATTCATATGTCCTTAATTTATCTAATAAATACAACACATGTGGAAAATTTAAGTAGTTCAGTACATCATATGTTAATCACCTATGAATGGACATCTATTTTCTTTAGGTTTTTTCATTCAAATGATATATTTATTTAAATTTCACACAGGTGGACAATTACCATCTTGATTGTGCTCTTACTGACAACATGTTTGGAAACATACGTGACCAAACCAATATATGAAACATAATAATGTATATATATATATAATCAATTTTTGAGGGTTCTTGGGCTAGGTATCATTCCATCCTCAAGAAAAATGGATTGATAAAAATTCAAGAACCCAATATATTTATATAAAAATGTATGAAATTATATGAGATATAATTTAGGGGATCAATCCATTTAATATTTATCAAATTACTGCATAATAATTTCATTAAATATAAGTCAATATAAAAATCCTAGTATTGAGTATAATATTTTTCTACCCAAAATAATCTGCATTTATCAATGTTAACAAATAATATCAATGCTTAATTTTTGGGGATATTATCATTCAACCATTCATATAAAATCAGTTTCACAAAACATGAATGATATATAAATTAATATTTAAATTATTATAGTAAAATAATACATTTAAAACCAACTTGACTAATCTCCCATGTTTTTAACCCTAATAGATTCCCTTTGATCCTCATATTGTTGTTTTAATAATGGTTTCATTACCATATCTTTTATATTATATGAAGTATCTACAAAACCTATCATTACAACACCCCTCACAATGACCCCCCTATATGAGATGATATTTGGAAAGGACATTTTAGGTTATTTGATGATATTATGGTTTCTTTAGGCCATGTAATAATACATTTTTGTTTCTATATAGGTCGATTTATCCATATTTCTTTGGAATAAATCTTCTGTTCAAAAATGAAAATCCTGATAAAAACATTATCCTTCATTTCATAAAGTATGGTGATGTATCTAGAAACTATTGTCCAGTCCACTATACCGAATTATTTGTAAATTTAATAATTAATTTCTCTAAAATTTAAAAAAAAATAGGAATATAGATTTATATTCTATTTCACCTTTTCGTACAGTAATATAGAATTATTTTAATTATTTACATTGATATTTTTCTCTCCTCAAAAGATAATTTACATATCATTAGTACAAAGGTACATGTTGACATTCATCAAAGTAATTAAATGATTCTAATGAGGGTTGTATTGTGATATACTTGTTATGATAAACCATATGATACATTAGATCAAATATAATACCAGGAATAAAAGATTAATACTTTTATTATTGTAAAAATATATTATCCATCATTTTTATATCTTTATGAGTATTAGAAATATCCCAAAATTCATTCCATGAAGCATTGGTAAAGGCATATTCATGGAATTATACATAATAAAACTCCATAACATTATACTAATATACTTTTTCTAACATAGTAAAAAAATTATTCATATATATTTCAACATAGACTCTCATATTAAGAAGGTAATCCACTTCACCCACGTATTTTATTGATAAAAATTGTCCCAAACAAATATTCACTAAGTAATGATTTATGAGATCACTTACAATAATTATTATGTCAGATATTTATAGTATCATAAAAAGTACTATAATCAAACTAAAAATATGTATACATAAGAATAATTTTTATCCATTAAGTAAAAAATTATTTTCATTCATTATTAGAGATGATATTGCAAATATAATACGTTATTTTACTTCCAAAAGTTAATTATTACAAATTCAAAATCATAAAATTGTATTTTAGAATATAAAAGACACATGATATATGGTATATATATCCATAGAAAAATTCCAATTATATCATTATATTTTCAAATCCATATGATATATCCCACAATCATAATGGCCTATCAAGGATACCAAAACTGTGATGGTAATTATCATCACAAAATGTTAAAAGGAAACATAACAGTAGATTCCATGAACTTTTTTTTAAAACATTTACCCCATGTATTATATATTGGTAGATACACTTCATTAACACTGATTTTTATAATTAAAAGATAATTTCTAGCTTATAAATTACACATTCTATTACATCCACCATGTTATAATCATTCATTGTGTCCATGAATTTCATCATAGATTCTGTTGCTTTTAAACATTTATTAGAATCAAAGAACTGAATAACTTCTTTTATGGACTAATTTTGATGTAGTACCCCCAGTTTCTAGAATGTAACCCTTTATTGATGCTTTTAATGGTTATAAAGTTAAGGGTGTCAAATGGGAGAGTCGATAGAACGTGGAATGTGTTTTGGGAAAAAAAGGGATGTCGCACAGAAGGCGCACAGTTTGCCTAAACCGTGCGGCCAAACCATGCGGAGATGGAATGGGAGGTAGTGGATTTCGCACTTTCAGCGCACAGTTTGTCTAACCGTGCAGCCAAACCATGCAAGAAGGGTGGCCGAGGTAGAATCTAATGTACGGTTAGCGCACGGTTTTTCAAACCATGCAGACTAATTGTGTGGTCACTTAAAATTAGATCCTTAAATTGTGGATCTAACTCGTTTTTTCTCTAATAGCTTAATTAAAGATCTTAAGCGGCCCCAACTCGGGATTTTGGTTCTCCTAAGGTCAAACAGGGTTCTCCCATCATTCCAGAGGTGATCTGAAGGCTTCTATTAGTGAATCGAAACTAGATTCTTGAGGTATGTGGTTGTTCTCTTTCGTTCCTGAATGGTTTCTTAGATCTTCTTAGATATACTTCTCATCCTCTCTCGGTTTCTTAGATTTACACCCGATAGGGGTAGATCAAAGTGTGGGGATTCCAAATATGATGATATTTGGACTTGGTTATGTTAGGAATATAGATCTAAGTAGGATTATTGGAGATTTGACTAGGTGTTCTTGACCGTTCTTCGTCCGTTGCTAGGTTTCACCTTTTTGTTGATGTAGGTGGATTTGCTCTCGACTCCTCTCATTAGAAGTGCTTGGCTTAGTTTCAAATTGGGTATTTGAATGGTATATATTGTGAAAATCATGGAATAAATCATCTTTAGTGATGATTTATGGTTGTGATGAAATTGATAAATCTTGGCAAATTGTTGTGCAATGTGATTTGGCTATTTGAATTTAAAATGATGATTTTAAATTATAAAATTGATGAAATTGTAAATGGTTTGATGAGAAATGGGATTTCAATAAAGAGGAGAGATTTATTGAAATGGTTTTAATTGGTTTAACACACTTGGTTTTGATTGGAAAATGGTTTTCTATAAAACAGGTTTTATTGAAGGATGTTTTTGGCATGATTTTTGCGAATGTGTGGTGTGTGTTAATATTTCATTGTATGAGGCTTGGTTGAAATTGGACTTTGTGCTCAGTGCCAAAACATTTAATGTCATGATGGTAACTATATGTACAAGGCTTGGTTGAAAAATATGATCTTGTGCTCGGTGCCAATGGTGTAATGGCACATGGGAAATAATTACCTTGTGACGACTTAGTAGATCGATGAGATACTAATGATGAGTATGGAATTGTCATAACGATGCATGCATGGTTGATTTAATGGGTTTGTGAAATAGTTGGGTTTTCCAAAATGGGATATTTGTGAAATGGATTGGAAACTTGTTTGGTTAATTTTCTAGAAAAATAACGTGTTGGAAAAACCGGTTTAAATTTCACCTTGATGCTTTTGAGCATGGAGGGTTTTTGAAAACTAGTTTTTATTTAGTTATAAACTACTTTGGTGAAATTTTTTTATATAAACTGTTTTTATATAAATATGGCTAACTCTTCTATCCTGGTGGCGTGAGTAGGGATGTCATTGGGGAAAACCTAATGAGATTTATACTCAACCCTGCTTTCGCACTTTGGTGATTTTGCAGATGTTGTATTCCAATACCCAGGTAAAGGTAAAGCATCTCATTACTAGTGGCTTGTGGTGATGTTTGGGAGATTCTGTGGATCTTGGTGCTTGTAGACAAATGAGTCGTGGTGTCTTTTGGGAGTCATGTGTTGTTCCTTATCTGTTGTGTACTTTGATGATTGGTTTAATCTTCCGCTTCTATGTACTTTGATGTGCTTTATTATAAATGAAGTTGTTTATTGGTCTTCAGTTGTTCATGCAACATACAGTGAAGGGTTAATGGATAGGTTTATTTTCTTAAAGGGTAAATCATCCCCCAATTGTATTTGATCCCTTCGGCATTTATTTATAGCATTTGGAATCTTGGGGGTGTCTCTTAAGGACAAGTAATGACTTGTTGAGCTCTCAAGCCAATGAGAAATTGGTGTGTCATTACAAATGGTATCAGCTTGTTCGGTCCTTTCCAAACAAGTAGTCATTGATGGTCTTGGTCTTGGAGTTTAAATTCCTTATTTTCTATTCCTTGGGTTAAAATCTTAGACAGGAGTAGGATTTTCGTAACATGAAAGGTATAGCATAAAAGGATGTAGCTAACATGTTTATGCTGAACTTCATGTTACCAGGGTGTTTGGTACATAAGTGTTTTGGATACACTTCTAGAATGATGGAAATCTCATTTTCATGGGTTTATCTAATGAGAGGAGCATGACATGAATTGTAGAGGAATGGCTTCCCACTATGATTTCATATCTCATTGTGAGGAATGAGTAAGAATTTTGGGAAAGGTGACAATTTTTTAAAAATACAGGAATTGTTTACAACTAAAAGACATAGAAAACAAGGTATTTGGTGTATTTTGAAAATATATTGACTTTCAAAAATTATATTTAATCCAAACTGAATGACTTCACCTATGAGTGTTATTTCTTCATCATTTTTCATGAGAAATAAGTATCCCTCATCTTACAGATAAATCCAAACTGACCATTGTGGTTCTATTGTAACATGAGACATTTATTCTTCCATAAGACATCATGTAATAGACTGAACAAGCATATTAGTAAAAAAGTATACTTTTTGTTATTGAACATCCCCATGATAATAATTCTCCCAAATTACTACACGATCAACACTTTTTCTTTCCAAGAAAACACTTTCTCATGCCATAAAATTTGGATGTTAATATTTGTGGTATAAATACAATACATTAGTTTCCTTGGGATAATAAAACAAATTATTCATTATTTTGGCATCGGACCTAGAATTTCAAAATTAAATCCGCACACGAATGGTTAAAAATATAAAATTCTCATAAAATACATAATAAGACATTTATCCATCTATATCTCCTATGGTGTCTTTATTAATTTATTTAATGGAACACAGTTAATTAAAAATGCAGTAATATCTAGATCATAAGTCAAAAATAAGATAGGAATGTCACATAATCACAACCATGATTGATCAATTTCTAACAAGGTATGATTACTCCTAAAAAATATCTCATTTTATTTTTGTGTTTTAGGGGGAGGGATGTCTATAAATTCTATAATGTCTCAAATTTACACTTAAATCTCCACTCCAATATTCACTACCCTAATCTGATTGAAGTAGATATATAATTTCCATAAATTGATTACTACTTCCTTAAAAAATACACTGAACATTTCCAATGATTCATAGAACTATTTCATTCAAAAAAATTCACATGTTAATGAAATTCATAAATAAAGTAATCAAATACCTAATCCAGTATTATCATTTGTACTCGTTGGATAACATATATATCTATGTGTATGATTTGGAAGTACACTATATCCTAATTGTTTATCCATAAAAAAGAAAATTTTAATTCTTACTAATAAATAAGGTTCTCAAGAATCAAATTATTCATAATAAAATTACCCCACAAATAAATATCTAAGGAATATTTGATTTTGTTTCTAATTTATATGTCCATAATGATAACGCCAAAGGATGGTAGGAAAAAAAGAAACTCTGAACTTCTTATTCTAAATTTTAAAAACTAGATTATCTATAAGAAGAATACATAAATCATTCATTAATTTCCAAATTCAATAAAAAATCATTATTATAATTAGTGTAACAATTTTTATTTTGAGTGAATGAAAATATAATCTTATAAAAATAAAATATAAAAACAAATTTATGTTTATTGTGGGAACAAAATAATAGTTTTATCAATTATTGGATCGATCTACTTGGTAAATTAAAATCATAGGTGATGACCATTAATGTAGTAACTCATCCAGAATTATCGAAAAGAAGATCTACTTCACCATTAATAAATTATATACTATATATATATCATTTTTAATCATCACATGAAGTATCTAATCCCCATGATTGATAGTTAGGTAAATCAATTTCTGTAACATTCAAATTTAGGCTCATAGAATTATTCACCTTGATAACTCTTTTCATTCTCATATACTACATTTTACCTATTTTATAGTCCATACTTATTATTGATCTCAAAATTATTAATGTGGTGTAATCCATAGACTGTAAAAATATATATTAGTATGTGAATATCATGTATTATATATTTTTATTAAGGTATTTGAGGTATATTTTTTTACCTAAAAACAAAAACCCAATCATCATATCCATTCTATGACCCAATATCCATATTTCACTAACAAATGACCCTACTTTTGTGTGAAAATCATTTGATTGGTTATAGAGATAAGAGTTCATATCGAAAGAAAAAAAACACTCGGATTTTTGGAAAACATAGTATATATATCTTTAAAAAAATATATCATATAGATTCACTCAATTTTATCCATTAGGTATCCTAACCCTTTGGGTTTCCCAACTAAGTGTTATCCAATGTAATCATAAAAATAATGTAAACACAAGAAAGTATAGGGGAACCCATTTTTGGTGTGAAACTACTCCTTGGATAATCCAAATTCAATCATTATGTGATTTACATACACAATATACACAATGGGATCCATATTTGGCATGAACTATTTGATTATATTACTATGTTATAGAAAAATGATTCTTTAGATGGAATACCATGATTTTCATTTGTGGGTTTCTATTTTAATGTTTGAAAATATTGACATACATTATATGTATATTATAGTCTTAAATATTACAAAATATGATACCTTTATCTTTCTAATGTTTTATTTATTTATTTTTACATATGCTTTAATCAATTTTGTTTTTGTAAATCATTACAACCATTAAATTAATTTTCTAAAACAAAATTTAATTTTTACCGTCAACACAACCCACATGTCTATATATCTCACCCAAAAATAGATGTTGATTATATTCATACATATCCAAATGCATCAAATTCATAGGGTACATTACCTCTCCATTTATGTTCATAGAGATATATGACATAGACCATGTCCATATGTGTATTCCAAAAGATATTTATATCCAATTACATTAACTTTTCAATCCAAGTCACAAGCATCAAAGAAAGTGCAAGGTCCATGTCCAAGTCCCTCTACCCATGGTGACTTTACTCAGTGGTAATTAAATTAATGAAAACTCCACCAAAAATATGAACAATCTATTTCAAAAAATATATTCATAATCTAAAAATTATAACTGCAAACTAAAGGCATCATAGATGAAAATAAAATTTTAAAATATATATTCTATAATGTCATGAGAGGATCTATCCTAGAATATCTTTCATATAAATTCACATAAAAAATATAATAAATCTGAATATATTTTTTGAAAATGAATATCAAATAAATTTATCAAATAAAAAAATCAACTTCTTCCAAATAAGGATACATTTATGAAATATTTATTAATGAATTCTAATAATAAACATTTGATAAATTGGTTATAATATAAAAATTATATATTCATATTAATATGATATTTCTCCATAAGTTGTATTATATAAATTATATGAGATATTTAATGAATTATAAACACTTCTTTAAATAAATTTTTTTATATAATTTTTTTATATATTATTTAAATTTTATATATTATTGTAATATTCCAACACTATATAAATTTCCATTCAAATATTATAAAAAAATCTATTATTTATAGATAATGAAAACTTAATTATAATTTTTCTAAAGGCGTTTTAATATGTTTCCCTATATTTTTTCGAAAATGATTCATAAACATTTATTTAATAAAATATCAATAAGTTATTTTTAATTATTTAGTATTTTAAAATTAATCTAAATTAAATATCCCAGTATTACCGTTTATTATAATTTATAAACATTTTATATTCTCAAAAAACATGTAAATATTTTATAAAAAAATTATTTTTTCATAGTTTCCCCTAATGAAGAATATATTTTGTGTATCCTTACATTACCCTTATGTAGACACTATGTGTCAGGGTATCTACCCTCTACCTTCACACATATACTTTATGTCAAGGTAAGATCCTAACATAACACTAACCCTGTAAGTTTTAGAAAGAATTTACCCTTAATTATTTTCTCCCATAATGGCGATATATGTATTTATGAACTTTTATAAATATAATTTATTGGTTTCTTATATAATGATCAATTGAAAACTATTGTTTTATTTCAATACACATATTAATATTAATTACCTTCCCAATGAAAGGGGATGAAATAAATTTACATAAATTTTTATCCAGAGCTGTTAAACATTACATAGCCTACCAATTAATTGGTAATTCATATTTACCATTACACATTTTATATAACGGTCTATAATATTCTTTAATTTTTTTTAAAAATAGGGTTTTTATTTTTCCATAAAAAACCATTGAACAAAATAAGTTTGATTATTAATTAAAAATCCCTTTGATACCACTTATGTGTTTTATATGATCGTATATTAATCATTTTCAACAGAATACATCCAAGAACATAGGTGGTCTATTTTTCCTATTTAGAAATTCATAAAATATCATAAAAAATATTACCTCGATATGAATAGAATCAACTTATATTTTTATCACATCCAAATAGATTTCATGAAACATATCATGAGGAGTAAAAAAATTTACCTTCCCTATATAGAAATAAACTAGCCGTGGCACCTTTTACCATATCAAGAGCATACTTAAAAACTGAAAAGGTTCTAGATCGATCATTGAGAATTATTAACAACATTTTAGAAAGAAGATCATTAAGGTAGTGGATCATAAGTATGAAAAACCCAACAAAAGATGTTATAATCCTCTTATATATACATTCTCAATGGTCTTCATGAAATAGAGAGTGTCAACTATATCATAATGGATTCAGTGCCATTTTAAGGAACTCAAAAATTATATTCAATTAGAGTTCATTTATTTCACACCATCAATGTACACGTATGTTATAAATGAACTAAATTTAGGTTCCAAAATAATGAAAAGAACTATTAGGGGAGAAATGGATAATATATATGTATATATGTATATCAAATATATATATATATATATATATATTCATGAATATCATGCATTGTAAAATATAAGCATCACATTCATGTATTAAATGATCACTATATATATATAATCATATATTATATATGTTTCATACATGCCATTCATGCATATTTTAGTAAAAATTCCACAATTTCAATATTGATGAACAACTCTTCCATCAACATCTTTATGTTTACATTATTCTAAAAAATATATAATTTTTTATCATAGAAAATCATGTCCTATTGTCCCCTTACACGATTCAAATGTACATTGGGTAGTTTTATAAGATCCAAAACACTAAAGAATAGAAGCAATATCATCACCAAATAAACAAAACTTATTGAAATAAATGTATCAGAATATCACCCTATGATGTTACTAAATCGTATTGAAATTTCATTAACTATTTCTAGAATTCATAATTCTAATTATCTTCATAGAATATTGTATGGAATGATTTTCATTATCATGTTTCATTATTAATTATTACTATGAACCTCGTTGTTCTTCTTTTATTTGTTATATAACTATTTGATAAATTTTATTTCCTTAATATGAATACTATGTATAATATTGTATTTAGTTATTGTGTATATTGAATTTCTTACATTTCATTATTGGCTAGATTCACTTCATTCCTTAGAGGGATTCCTTATTCCTTCCTAGACTGTACTAAGGTCACACCACTCCCATCATGATGCACGCCTCGTTGAATCTTCCCTGTTCATTGAAATGTTTGGTTTTATAGAATAGAGATGGATGACTTTTCCTTTGTTTACCATTAGTTAATTTTCTCTCCTACAGTGAGATATAGGTTACATATACATACTATTTATCTACTAATAGAAGAAATAAAAATTACTCAAGGTAAATAATATCTTTTGTTATGCCTTTTTATAGAGGTTGAAACTATAACAAATTATGTTTTAGGTGACTAAGGATACAAGTTATTTAATTTTTAGGATGATTGATGGTTAATAATTTGGAGTCATTCTATGAATTTTATAGTTTAATGAGAACATCACCCATTATGCCAATTTCTATGAGGATTTAATTATTTAATTATTTTCACCTGAATAAATTATATGTATTATTAATGTAGCAATCATCATCGGTCATTCAAATAAATTTTTTGTTATGAAGTATTAACAACTTCCTTATAAATTAGACTATAAATTGTTGTACGGGTTGGTGTTTTCATATAATATTTATAAAAAAAATCATTATGTATTATATTTTTCATCAATAATATGAATATTATAAGATATTTTGTTCTTATAAAAATATGGGCATGAGAGAGAATACTTCACTTTTATCCACATGTCCTGACACTAGTTTCTTCTAATATTTTATAGTACACCCATTGTTTAAAATAGAATGCTTTCTATTCCATTATATATGAATATAAAATTAATTAATTTTTATTACTATATTATAACTTTTATAATTTTATCTGAAATTTATCTCATCCCATTAACATCTAGATATATGAATAAAATTTATATAAACATATAGCCATATGATGGAGATTGTTTGTCTATGTAACATATTTTATTATTGAATATATTGTTTTATTATTGTCATATTTTTTACATAATATAATTTATTAATTTCATATTCATATTTTGATATTAAATTTTTCAATGACTCTACATTTTGGGCATATCCTCTGGTGTCTCATGCTATATAGTGTAAAGATTGTTGTTTCGTGCACTTGTATCAGAACTCTTATTAATTTTTACCTAGTTACAATATAGTATTTTTATTGAGTAGAGATTCCTTTAAATTTTCATTATCCCATTCCTATATCCCCAAGATAGTTTCCATTACATCATTCCCTAAAGATGTCAAGGAATAAAATCATCCCTCATAGAGAATATCATGACCACTATATAATGTTATTTGAAAATGGTCATGAGTCTCGATTAGGATGGTTATGAATGATATACATATATGAATCATATCAAATATATTATAGACCCATTAAAAATACATTTTATTTCTCACATGAATCCTAGAAGGCTACCATTAATTTGTAATATTCCATCAATCATCTTTAGAAAATCATCATTTGAATTATTCTTTTATTAACTTATTTTACAATATAATTTTTCTATAAGATTCTTGATCAGACAAATAATTTTCTTCTTTCTTCTAATAAAATGATTCACATTTGAACATTCCAATTTTCACAAAATATTGAACGATCTAGTACTTATCATTGATGTGAATTATTATTCCTTTCTCAATGAGGTACCAAATGATGCTGAGGATGATGAGCCTCATATGGATGCGAAAGAGGGTGACAAGGATAATATGTATATTTCACATGACTTTCTTCTTTATGGGTAGGATTTATAGCATGATTAAATATATGTTACACTTATTCATATCAAAGATGAGCCACCAAAATAGGTTTTCCATACTTAGGACCCCAACACATTTTCTAGTGATTCTACAATGTATCCTCTTATTTAGATTTTGTTGTGGTGAAAGTGGGGTAATGGTGTGTGTTTTTTTCTACATATACCCCCTTGAGAAACTACTCACTAATCATAAACTACCCTTCACATGTGGGATAAAAATCTATGCATAAACAACTTTCCATCCATATATGATAGGGTATGTGTGGGGATACATTAGATCCACCGCCTCAGATACTAGATAATGTGGATAGAACCATAATAGATGATATATATTAGTTTTGGAGGTCAGAGAGTATACATTGAGAAACATAGAGAGGATTCAATAGGTATACATTAGGATTTATCATAAAGGAGAATCTGAGACAGTGACATAAAAAATACTTATGCACTTCACAGTGTTGAATTTTTTTTGACAAAGATCAATATTTTATGTATTTTAAATTATTAGTTTTACATTATTTGAGAGACTAAATTTTATATATAGTTAACGGAAATAATAATTAACAACATTATTGTTATCATTATTGTGTAATTATATTTTAATAATATAATATTAAAAAACATAATAATATATTAAATTTTGTAACTTGAAAAAATGAAATTAGTATAATTAGTAGTTAACTAATATATTTATAAACTACCAATAAATGATAATTTGATAAACTATGATATTGATATAGATAATTACTAATTATATTATATCTATATTTTATTTTTAATTATATGAATTTCATAAATATTAATATTTACAGTATAAAATATTATATTAATAACATATAATTACTAAATATTTATTTATTAATGAAAAAATATGTCAAAAAGTACAAATTATTATATTAATATATAATGTTATTGTAAAAATATATTACATTACATTAAAAAATTATAATTATATTAATTTTTTAATGTATATTATTATTTATTTATTATATATTGCAATATTAGTTATATCATCTATTTTGAATTATTTAATTGATAATAAAATTAAAAATTTGAAATATTAGAAATTATTGAGAATGTATTTTTAATTATATAATTAATTATATAATTTATATGAAATAATTTAAAATATTATTTTTAATTACCATGCTCTTATTTAATATATAGATCATTACTTTTCTAGTTTAGAGTCAATGTTTTATCATAATGAGGATGTCCTATGGCCTTAAAAATGTCTTCGAAGTGTCCCTGACTGTTTTAGGGACTGGAGTGTTGGAAATTGGAGATATAGTATAAGATGATTGGTTAGGGAATGTTTAGTTCTAAATGTGGGACTACACCACATGGGGCACTCAATGCATAACAGGAGGATGCATGGTTTTCACTAAATATGCTTTCTAGTGCCCAAACCCCTAAAAAGTCTCTGTGGTTTTTAACAGAGGAATATGGCATGGTATACTCATGGTTAACCAAACCATGTGCATGATATATGCAAGGAACCTCCTTGGATAGTGTTAGATTCATTATTGGTGCATGTTCTGTCCAACTAGGCAGCCAAACCATGTGACCCCTTAATTAAATTTGATTTTCCACTATTTTATCTTAAAATGTTTCTGACATCTCTCTCTCACTTCTATCCTCCTCCAACAGATGTACAGAACCCTTTCTCCTCCCTTTGACATTTCACTAATATAGGATATGATTCTTGTTTCTCCATCACATGGAATCGAATCAGACAACTATTAGATACATTGGATCACTCTCGATATGCTCTAATTCAACCATCATTTTTTTATAGTTTATCTTATCATATATTTTGGTATTTTATATGAGATCATTGTCACTATTTTTATGGAATTTTTTATTTTGGAATTTTCTTCTATTATTCCTCAAGTAAATTTTTAATACATGATTTGTGGTCATCCATGAATCGAAGGTAGGTTGAATATCAATTTTACCCAAGTTTTTATATCCTCAATGGATTTTATTTTCATTCTAAATCATGTCAGACTCCCCATCATGTTATCCCAATATTAATTTTATCTTTATTATTAAATGATCCATGTTAGACAGATAGTAAATATTTAGTGGATTCCTGTCTATTGTATAAAACACTATGGGTGAGTTGAATAAATTTTAATCCTTGAGTTACATGTTTAGTTGACTGAACCACTCATAGAGTTTTTAGATTAAATATAAATTAAATTCTCATTCAAAAAATAAACGGTTTCATTTAAATAAATATAAGTGGGTGGAATGGCCATTCCATGTGTTGAATAATTATTCATAAGAATTATATAGACTTTAATACCCATTACTTGTTCAGTTTAATGTCTATAAATTTTTTGAGGTAATCCCTCATGATGACTATTATTATTAGGCCGTGGATATTGGTCATTGGGAGAATGTAGAGGGTTTTGTTGAGCATGGAGTTTCACGATTCCTTATATGGGGAGACTCTATAGGTCATAGTTGTACTTTTCATACCGTAGTGAGAAAACACATATGGGCACCGTGTAGGTGAGACCAATGATGTTGAATGTATTTATAATCTAGGACTAGATGAGGATTTCCTAAATCCAAAATATGTCTTAAATAATTCAATGTTGAAGGAACATGGTTCTTTTTATGTAGATAATGTGTTCCTAAAAGTCTCATAATGTTGAGGATTATGAAGGTTCACCCAAGGTTAAAGGTATTCATCGAGATTCCTTATTGCATTCAAGATACTATATAGGGGTGGTTACATGGTGGGCCATTTAGCATTACCATAACAGTTTGGATGTGAAAATAATGTCATCCATATATCAAAACTGGGGATGTATGTTCACAATCAATCACCCATTATATACTAGGGTGATCTAGATATTGAGTATGGATATACATTCACAGTGTACCCAGAATAGATCGTAGATCACTTGAAAAAAAACCATTGTGGTTGACATATTCCCTTTGTACCTTTCCAATGAAAGTAAAATAATATTTAAGAGTTAACCATTTAACAATAAAACCATATCCAAGCTATGTGTATTTATCAATTTTTGTACACTTTTTTTCTTTTTTGGTTGAAAATCCTTTAGTTAGGGAAAATATAACACCAATAATTTTCCATTTTATTACAATGTAATATTATAATTAAAAAAAATTATGTCTGGATAGTAGTCAACATTGAATTTATGGGAAAGTGGATCCTTAGTGTTGACATCATTAAAAAAATTTTATATAATATGTCTCACTCTCATAATTTTTTAGAAAATAATTTATTTTACATTAAATGTTTTTATTATTGAAAATATTTTACCGATATTAAATACACAATGAATGTTTTACACTATTCATAACTTTTTCATTGCCTTCATCATGTATTTAGTTTAATTGAATTCAGTAGTATCATATAAAACCAATGAATAAATTAAATAATTTCTTTTTGTTTAATTATTCATGACCAAGTCATTTCATATTAAATCATGGTTTTGGAAAAAAATTATAGTGTTAGGTGCAAAACCTTGGAGAATAGAGAGAACTATAGAGGACATATTTAGTTTATGATAATGGGATCATTGATTGACTATCATTTGAAAATTAATTTTCGATCCTAAATAGAGTTCACATATTTAACTAATAACAAAAAATAAGAAATTTGTTTATTTTTAGTGATTGGTACATTGTCATTGAAGAAATTTTTTTCTGATATTTTAATTGAAATATTTTTCTAGATTTTATAAATTGAAATAATTTTTTTAAAATAGATTCACAAATTGATTGTTAATTTACAAATGGTGATTTGTCTTCATAGAAATAAAAATTGAACTGTGATTTATTTATCCTAGATTATTCTTCTATCTTCATTGTTCTCTCTATCATTGGATTAAAAAATATCTGATGTGGACATCTTCACATTAATGATTTTTGTTTTTTCCCCTATTTCATTGGACATTTTCCATCAGTATTTTTTGACAAGTGGTTTTAATGAACATGGAAACCTATAATTATGAAATCCCTATTTGGAAAATTGAATTACTACTACAGGTTCAAAATTAGAGTTAAATGAATTATCGGGGTGTGACAAAAGAAAAGGAATATCAAGGTTGGATAAAGGGTTTTTTTATCACAAGATTCGATATTTAGTGTTATGATGCAATGAAATATGAATTTTGAGAAGACATGTGGTTTCAATATGACCATGACTAAGGACTCGAGCTTGGGTAACTATAGATTAGAAATTATATAGCTTAATTTGAGCTTATATAAAAAGAGGAGGCCCCATAGGAGCATATACAGAAAGAAATTTGGATAATATCAAATCCAGATATAGATGGGGTTTAGTTTGGAAGAAAAAAATGTTGTGTGAATCCACTACTATGATGTCCTGGCATACACAAGAATATAAAAATCACACACCTTGTAGCCAATGAAAATGATGTGTGAACTAAATTGGATTATCTAACACACTCCAAAATTTATTTGGGCATAGGTAATTCTATTGAATATGGGAACATCTAGAATAACCATTCATAACTGGTGTACATAAGAAAGAAGATAGTACACATACATAGTCTGGTTTACACGAATACAAACATGGGATTGTCCAAACTAAGAATTAATCACTATGTATTCCAAATATAATCTATATAACCCTTATAAGGTATGTTGGAGTAACAATTCTCTTTATTATATTTGAGTATCAATCGGGTATCCAGCCTTGGCCCATCCCTCTCATCGTATAGTGAATCATTCCATTTATGAGTATAGGATGAAAAATCAACCCAATGTTTTATTTGTGGATAGTTTTATTTATTCTTCTTTGTGTTCCAAGGTGAGATCATCTAAAATAATTTCATAGGTCAGTTCTGGTATACACATTACTATTTTTTAGCGAATCTAATCCTCACCCTTATAGATTATTACCTATTTGGTTTGGTCTCCCCCTTAGGCACTGGGTGAGGTCCCCTACTTGTGTACTGAAATCTATATTGTTATTACATCTACTCATTCAATAGAAAGGGTGATGAGAATGAACATTCATATAATCACTTTTGGTTTAGGATTGAATCAATATTTGATTTCCCTTATATTAGAATAAAATTATATCCATAAGTGGAATACAATGTTAGTTGTGTGGATGAGGCCTTACAATTAGACTTGGGTATTATATTTGCGTATATATGGAATTTTATCAATGTTTATTTTAAGATGAACCACTTTAATTATCTATGTTTCTTGATTTGGATTTTTATAATATGTACAGTTATACACATCACTACATTGGATCTTCTCTCACATGTCATGTCCTATTTGGATGATATCCCTATATATAGAGTATTAGGATTACCATGAGTTGGTGGATCTAGGTTTCACTATGAGATCAAATGTAGATTTTAAGAATAACATCCCAATAGAATTCCCCTTTCAACTAGAATATTTAACTCTTTCTTATTTTTACGGGCTTATATTTTCAATTTTATTTCTTGTAATCATGTAATAAATTGATGTAGGATTAGATTCATGCATTCATATTTGGTTTCGTTGGTTTCTATTACTTACGTATTATATTTCTATTGATAGATGTTTATATATATATATAGGTACAACAGGTTAGGGCCTCCCATGAGTGTAATATACCTATTCGACAGTTGCCTATATCCCCTCTCCGTTTGGGGTGGTATGGGGGTGTTACACATAGCCCATCCTCTTGCTATATTGGCCTCATAGGGTTTGGTCAAGAAAAAATGTTCTCAATTACAATTCAAATCCTAACACTTGTATTGTCCCCCATGGGTGGATATGGTTCTCACATTAAGAATAAATGTATTAAAATGATGATACAAAATAGGGGGTGGATGAAATACATAAGAAATTGCTTCTTAGATAAATATTTCCACACAATATGGAATGTAAATCACAAACGGGATATGGGAGAGGTGGGAGATCCATCTTTAGTCCAACAATATCATTAAAATATTGATAAATTATTGCTAAAAAGTGTTAAAACAATATGTAGGAAAATAGAAAATTAAATTTATTAAATTTGGGTGTATGTGTCACATTATTACCTGCACCTTAAATTTTTTATTGTGTCCTTCTGTAAACTAGGATCCTCTTCCATAGGCCAAATCACTATGTTACCACCATTATTATTTTATGATACACCCCTCCCCTAAGAATTTCACCTCTTCCTAAATCTCATCTTGACATGGGATACCACAACCACAACCCAACACATATTCTCTCTAAAAACCCAAAAACCACAATGGAAAAGTGATAGAATAACTTATGTTAGCCTCATGATGAACGAAAACATTCCCATAAAAAAGAGTTAAGAATATACCCCACCCCCACCTCCACCCCAAAACAATTAAAATTATGAAATTGAGATAATTATCTTGAATATATATTTTAAAAATATAACTATGAAATGATGTGTCACACATAATATCTTTATGAAAAGGAAATCATAGTTACATTAATTTAAATGAAAGAAATGTCTTCTCAATTTTGTTTTAAATTTTTATAGGAACATCATTCTATCTAGTGCAGAGATCATAATAGTAGTTTTCTTAACTTTTATGACATGAGAACGAATATAAGGAATCACCATAATTATATAGATAATGTAGTTATAAAAAAATCAATATTGGAACACTTCCCTGGTAATGAATATTCTATGTTTACATATTGAACTTCAAAAATAATTGGATCACTTATAGGGAATATAGATTAGTTTTCATACCAATTATAGTTTACTAGTATGTTATGATTTATCGTTTGGAAATGGGTGATCAATCAATGGTACATCTTTTTATAATCTATTATTTGAAATAATCAATTCTAACTCCCTAATATCTTGATACATTATCTCATTAAAGGCTCACTCTTACTCTAATAATACTAAATTAATGGAATATATGACACTAAAAGATTATTTCAATATTCAATTGATGATAAACATATTGATTGGACCCCCTAATTTTCCTATTTGTTCCACTTATTCTGTAGTGAATCTCTGGTACAATGATTTCACATTATAAGTATATTAATTTTATATAGAAAAATTCAATTTCATACCAATATATCTATATATATATTTAAAAATAATAACAAAACCATTATAGTATATTTATATAATATTAACTATTAAATTTTATTAAATTAAATTTTTATTATATTATTTATCATATATAAACAATATTATTATGAATGATAATATTAAAAAATTTAATATTAAAAGTAGATTTTGAAAAACATAATTATGAATAAATATCATTTGGGGTAATTATGTATAAATCAAAATTACTAATATTTTTCAAAATATATTTACTAAAAATATATACATATAAATATATCTAAAAATTTTAATAAATAAATATTAATATAATTGTGTATATAATATTTTTATTTATATATTTAAATTAAAGGAATTTTGAATAATTTTATTACTATTTAAATGTAAATAATATATATTTCATTGATTAAATTAACTAATTTTCAATTAATAGGATTTTGATTTTTTATTTCATTTTATACATGTAATATTATAAAAAATTATATATAAAATAATATTATTTATAATTAAGGAATAATACCTTCCTTCATATGTATATATATATCTGTGTGGGTGAATATATTAAAATCTTGATTTTAATGTATGTGTTTGTACATATAATACTGTACAATATATTTAAATTTAAATATATTTACAGTATATCATTGGACACAAATATATTGAAAATTATTCTAGCAATATATATTATTGGAGAATTATTTTTGATAATATTTTGTATAAACATTTTTTAACATTAATTTATTATATATATATATATATATATTATATTATAAATAATATGTAATATTAATTTTATTCATATATAAAAAATGTCATTAAATATAGAAATAAAAATCATATATGAAATAGAAAAAATAAAATATATATGCATATCAATATATTATTTGAATAAACATACATACAAAAATAATTATCATATTAAGAAAATACCATTAAATACTAAAATTCATATACATATATTATTATTTAAAAATTTCATTATAAATATATATATATATATATTCATTATTTAATATATATATATATATATACTAATAATTAATTTTATAATTTATTATTATTTATAGATTGAAATATTTATAATATCACTAATTAAATGTAAAAAATTGTTTTTATGTAATTCACAACACAGCCATATATATATTATAATAAATATTATTATTTAAATTTAAATAATAGTATTAATTACATTATTTTATAGTATTATAAATAATTATAATTAAATTTATTATTAATCTGTATTTTGTAATTGAGAAAAACGTAAAATGTTATTAAAAATCATGGTAAGATCATTGAGGCATTGTAAGTATTGAGATGACTGGCCAATGTAAGATTGTAATTTTTTGTTCACATTATTTTGATGTGGTTATATAATTATTAATAAATGAAATTTCTCCCAATATTGATGACGAGTTTTTCATCCCTCTCTCTCTCTCTGAATGCAAGGACATTCATGTTGGCAATAGACTATAATTTATCCCAAACCAATAGAATCCCTAACATAAATGAAAATAAGATTTTAATAACAATGTATTCTATTTGAGGTCATATCTTTTAATGCTAGATTTGTACATAATAACAAAAAATGTATTTTTATTTGTTGATATATGAGATAAGAAGTGTGATTCGTATATGATCATCATAGAGTGATTATAGAATTCACTTATAATGACTAAATTTTTTTTACATCCCAATTATTATATTTGACATCACATCAGAAATAGTGGATGTGATGTCTATATGTTTTTAAATATTAAAAAATATTTATGGAAATTCTCAGAGTGGTTATGTTTCATTATACCTATATTTATTTCATTAATTTTTATCATTTGTTAAATAGAAACTTTTATTCATCTTCTTGAAAATGAGTCATTGGAATGATTTTTTGATGGGTGGCATGAAAGATATCTAAGGGGTGATCATTCCATATATGGTTACATAGTGTGGATTTTGAATAAGATTTGACCACAATTAGATGGTGGTGGAAGGAGATATGGTCATATTACCACAAATATTTTGGTATATAATAACAGTGTTTTCAAATGTGTTCGTAATCTACCAATCATAAGCATTGTACAAGATTAATAGTATAAATGATGAAGTAATTTCTTGAATTCTCCCAATGAGGTTATCAGAGGATGAAATAGATAATGATCATTAGTCCAAAATTCCATGGGGACAATGGTATGATATTATTGGCCAAAAAAATTATGAAATATGGGTTATATCCATGGGCTACGGTTGTGGCATTAACCTGAATGAATGTGGAAATATGTTATAGCCACAATCAAGTAACCCCTTGAGGATATTTCGTTTGAAATAGCCTCATGGATATATCCATAGGAAAAACCCAATATAGCCTTTAATAATTATTTTTCGCATACATGTGTCCACGTCGTACCATTCCACATGAACCACTTTACCACATCCCATCACTATAGCAGTAAATTTCAAAAAATATATATCTTGGGGTAGTTAAGGAATCATCACTTTTTATATAATGTAGAGGAATATTATAATATATTATTATATAATTTCATAATATATAAAAATTATTTAAAAATTATTTAATTTTTTTTTGAAAAAATATATAATTATATTTAATTACAACAAATAAAAAATTTCTATTAAGGCACTGCACCCTATGGATTTATGTGTTACTACACAAGGATGCATGAATTCTATTTCTATAAGCACAATATCCCATGACTATAAGTCCCCTATGCATGAACCTATATCCTAGATAATTATATTTTTTATAGTTATAGAGTCCCATGCATGGGAATATATCCACCGGTAGTCTCTTCTACTAGATATAAACATTCTTATTTATTTTCCAAAAAATAAATAACAAATGGTAACTTCAGGATCACTATAGTCACAGTCCATTCTACTCAGACTATAGCCCCACAGACATGAACTACATTTCAATTAGAAGAGTAAATATTATTGGGTTAAAGGGTTGACATGGATGAGATTCCCATTTATGTAATGGAGAAACTCAACCCTCTAATAAAAAACTCTTTTCCAGTTCTATTAGTCTTACTAGAATTTTGGAACTATTATAATAGATATTTTTAGTCATTTTACTATCCATTTGCACATGTCATTTCTATATGTGAATCCGTGAACACCTCTTGGGAACCCTATTTTGACCTAGTATATCAATTTAGCACTCTGATGGAATTTTATAGTTCAACATGGATGTGTGTCGATGATTTTTAATTGTTAACATAGCATGTTGATTTCCCGGATTTGGTCCAATAAAACATCTGGTTTTACCCTATAGGGTGACCAATTTATACTCACATTAGAAATTATATGGAATAACATTGAGAACCTAGGG
This sequence comes from Viscum album, assembly GCA_963277665.1. Lineage (NCBI taxonomy): Eukaryota > Viridiplantae > Streptophyta > Magnoliopsida > Santalales > Viscaceae > Viscum > Viscum album. The sequence continues at coordinate 173,399,898 of OY728138.1, forward strand.
AGGGACTATATTGAAAGAATATGGCTCCTAGAGGGTCATTTTGATAAAAAGTCTCCCAATATTGATATAAAGAGAACTAATTGAAGAATAATTGTTTATTTTTTTATATTTTTTCATTTATATTTAATATTTTATTATATTTTCACATTTTTATTATGAAATGACTTAAAATAAATTAATGATATTTCATCCAGGTTTCATATGATATTGTAATAATCATTTTTTATATTAGACAACCTAAAATATATGATACGCTTATCTAATAATTGAAACACATGAAATACTATAAAAATATTTATCTAAAAATGGACATCCGATGTAGCCATCCTCTTCACAACAAACAGATGATTCATAAAATAGATCATAAGGATATTCTGACAAATGTATGCTATCTATGTGAGAATACACCAACCCTGGGATCCATGATCATATCAATTGGATACCTAAAACCTAAAGGGGTTATAGTACCTTAATTTAAAATGATAAACAACCTTTTCATAATAATATTGGTTTTCAATATTCCCAATTGTGTCACATACTCAATAGTATGGGATCGTTTCCTCTTTTAATGAATTCTTCAACACACTTCATCAACTGAAGAGTGTGGATTATATCAAAATTGATTATATGATATCATATGGGGAATGAATGTTATAGGCATTTATTTTTAATTAATTTAACACCTAAAATTAATATATAAGAAATAAATAGACCATTTATTGGGTTTAAAATAATTATTAACCATTCATGGTGAAATGAATAATATATATATATTAACGGTTTCATTGTATGCTTTGAAATATTTATTCATCACATGCATGTATAAAATGTATATGATATATATATTTATATATATATATCAGATTTGGACATATTAGTGAAAATATTACAATCACCTACTTGATCTAAAATCTCAGAAGGAATTTAAAAAAACACACAAATCATTATGAATTCTTCTACAATAATTTGAATATGGTTTTATAAATTTCAATTCATTTTTAATAAAAATAATAATTCTAAAACAATTCTATCATCCCATGGCCTTGATATATGTTCATATAGCCCTTAGTAGAATTAAAAACAATAAATTCCATATTATCATATATGTAGAAACAATACATCCTCCAGAAAATTTCCCATGTAACTCAATAAACTAAGGGCTGTAGTGTGATATCCATCAAACATATTCATATATCTAAACTAAAATGTCCCCCATAATAAGTTTAATATATATAATATATATACCTATATTACCCCATTATCCATGATATATAGTGAAAAATAAAAATCAAACATATTAATATTGTATTGGCATCTCATTATTTCATAATTAGTTGAAAAATACTGACCAATTAAATTAATTAATCATATGTCCTTAATTTATCTAATAAATACATCACATGATAAAACTTCAACTAGTTCAATAAATCATATGTCAATCACCTTATAATGGACATGAATTTTCTTTAGTTGTGTCCATTCAAATGATAGATTTTTTAATTATCATACAAGAGTACAATTACCATCTTTATTGTGCTCTTACTGACCACATGTTAGGAAACATACGTGACCAACCGTATATAAGATACATAAATATATATATATATTTGGAATCAATGTATGTAGGTTCTTAGGCTAGGTATCATTCCAACCTTAGGAAAAATGGTTTGATAAAAATTCGACACCATAATGTATTTATATAAATGTATGAAATAAAATGAGATATAATTTTGGAGATCAATCCATTAAATATTTATCAAATTACTACATCATGATTCCATTCAATATAAGTCAAAATAAAAATACTAGTAATGTGTAGAGTATTATAATAACCAAAATAATCTGGATTTATCATTATTAACAAATAATGTCAATTCATAATTTTTGGGGTTATTATCATTCAACCATTCATATAAAATCAGTTTCAAAAAACATGAATGATATATAAATTAATATTTCATTTATTATAATAACATTATACATTTAAAAACCAATTTGACTAATCTTCCATGTTTTTAACCCTTATAGATTCTCTATGATCCTCATATTGTTGTTTTAATGATGGTTTCATTACCATATAATTTTTATTATACGAAGTATCTACAAAACATATCATTACAACACCCCTCACAATGACCCCCCATATGAGATGATATTTGTAAAGGACATTTTAGGTTATTTGATGAGATTATGGTTCCTTAGGCCATGTAATAATACATTGTTTTTGCTATATAGGTCGATCTATCCTTCTAGCTTTGAAATAAATTTATGTTCAAAAATAAAAATCATGATAGAAACATTTTCCTTCATTTAATCAAATATAGTGATGTATCAATCCACTATGGTCCAGTCCACTATACTGAATTATTGTGAAATTTAATTATTAATTTCTAAAATTGTTTAAAAAACAAGAATGTAGATTTATATTCTATTTCATCTTTTCATATAGTAATATATTTTTTTTAATATTTTACATAGAGATTTTCCTCTCATAGAAAGAGAATGGACATATCATTAGTACAAAGGTACATGTGGACATTCATCAATGTAATTAAATGACTCTCATGAGGGTTGTATTGTGATATACTTGTAATGAAAAAACCATATGATATAGAAGATCAAATATAATACCAGGAATACAAGATAAATCATTTTCATGTTTTAAAAAAATATTATCCATCATTTCTATATCTTTATAAGTATCCGAAAAATTACCAAAATTCATTCCATAAAGCACTAGTAAATTCATATTAATGGAATTATCCTTGATGAAACCCCATACCACTATAATAATATATATTTTCTAATATAGTTAAAAAAAATATTCATAAATGTTTCAACATGGACTCTCATATTAAGAAGGTAACCTACTTCACACACGTCTTTTATTGATAAAAATTTACCCAAACACATATTTGCGGAGTAATGATTCATGATATCACTTCCAATAATTAGTATGTCAGATATTTATATTATCGTAAAAAATACTATAATCATATTAAAAATATGTATACAGGAGAATAATTTTTATTCATTAAGTAAAAAATCAGTTTTTTCATTATGAGAGATGATATTACAAATATAATAAGTTATTTTATGTCCAAAAGTTGATTGTTACAACTTAAAAATCATTAAATTTTCTTTTAGAATATAAAACTCACATTATATATGGTATATATATCCATAATAAAATTCCAATTATTTCATTATGTTTTAAAATCCATATGATATATCTCACCATCAAAATGGCTTATCAAGGAATCTAAAACTGGGAAGGGAATTATCATCACAAAATGATAAAATGACACACACTAGTAGATTCCATGAACTTGTTTCTAAAAATTTTACCCCATGTATTATTTATTAGTAGATACACTATATTCCAACTCATTTTTATTATTAAAAGTCAATTTCTCCAATAATAATTACACATTATAGTGGACACACCATGTTTCAATCATTCTTAGTGTACTTAAATATCATCATAGATTTTGTTGCTTTTAAACATTTATTATAATCAAACCACTTAATAACATCTTTGATGGAAAAATTTTCATCACCTATGAATGTTATTTCATCATCACTTTCCTTGAGAAATAATTATCTCTCATCATACATATGAATCCAAACTGACCATTGTGGTTCTCTTATAACATGAGACATTTATTCTTCCATAAGCCATCATGTAATCGACTTAACAACCATAATAGTAACAAAGTATACTTTTTGGTATTGAACTTCACCATGGTAATCATTCTACAAAATTATTATACGATCCACACTTTTTCATTCCATGAAAACACATTCTCAGGCCATAAAATTGGGATATTCTTCTAGGTGATATAAATATTGTACATTAGTTTCCTTGGGATAATAAAACAAATTATTCATTTTTCTGACATCGGGCTTAGAATTTCAAAATACAATCTGCGAATGCTTAAAAGTACAAAATCCTCATAAAATACATAATAAGACATCTACCTATCTATGTCTCATACGGTGTCTTTATTTATTCGTTGAATGGAACACAGTTAATTATAAATGAAATAATATCTAGATCATTACCCAAAAATAAGATAGGAAAATCACATAATCACAACCACGATTGATAATTTTCTTACAAGGTATGCTTACTCCTTAAAAATATCCCATTTCAATTTTGTGTTATAGGGGGAGGGATGTCTAGAAATTATATAATATCTTGAATGATCGCTGAAATCTCGACTCCAATATTAACCACCCTAATCTGATCTAAGTAGATATATAATTTTTCTAAATTGATTACTACTTCCTTCAAAAATACACTAAACATTTCCAATAATTCATAGTACTATTTCATCAAAAAAATTCAAATGTTAATGAAATTCATCAATAAAATAATCAAATACCTAAAATAATATTTTCTTATGTACTCATTGAATAACATATATCACTATATGTATGAACTGGAAGTCCACTATCCCCAAATGGTATCTCCATAAAAAAGAAATTTTAATTTTTACCATTAAATAAGGTTCTCAAGAATCTAATTATTCATAACAAAATTACACCATAAATCAATATCTAAGAAATATTTGAATTTGTTTATCATTTATATGTACATCATGATAATACCAAAGGATGGTGGGAATAAAATCAACTTTGAACTGCATATTCTAAATTTTTAAAACTAGATTATCTATTTCAAGAATACATATATCATTGATTAATTTCCAAATTTAAAAAAAAAATCATTATTATAATTAGTATAACACTAATTATTTTGAGTAAATGGATATTTGATCTTGAAAAAATTAATTATGAAAACCAATTTATGTTTATAGAGAGAAAAAAATAATGTTTTTATCAATTATTGGAATGATCTACTTGGTAAAATCAAATCATAGGTGATGACCAATAATTTTGTAACTCATACTACATTATCTAAAAGAATATCTACTTCACCATTTTTAAATTATATACTATATATATCATTTTTTATCATCACGAGAAGTATCTAATCCCCATGAGTGATAGTTAAGTAAATCAATTTCTGTAACATTAAAATTTAGGTTCACAGAATTCTTAACCTTGATAACACATCACAATTATAGATATTAAATTTTACCGATTTTATAGGCTATACATATTATTGATCTCAAAATGATTAATGTGGTGTTATCCATAGATTATAAAAATATATATCAGTAGGTAAATATCATGTAATATAAATTTTTATTATGGTATTTGAAGGATATTGTTTAACCTAAAATAAAAACTCAATCATCATATCCATTTCGTGATCGAAAATCCATATTTTGCTAATAAATAGACCTAATTTTGTGTGAAGATCATTTAATTAGTTATTGAGATAAGAGTTCATAGAAACAAAATGAAATATGATTTTTGGAAAACATAGTATATATATCTTTATAAAAATCCATCAATATTGATTGACACAATTTTATTCACTGGGTATCCCAACCCTTTGGGTTTCCCAACTATGTATAATCCAATGTAATCATCAAAATAATGTAAACACATGAAAGTATAGGGGAACCCCTCTTTGGTGTGAAACTACTAATTAGATAATCCAAAGTGAATCATTATATGATTTACATATACAATATACTCAGTTGGATCTAGATTTCACATGAAACTATTTGATTATATTATTGTGTTATAGAAAAATGATTCATTAGAGGGAATATCATGATTTACATTTATGGGTGTTTCTATTATTGTTTGAAAACATTGATAAACATTATATGCATATTATAGTCGTAAATATTACAAAATTTGTAACCATTATCTTTCTAATGTAATATTTATTTTTTTACATATTCTTTAATAAATTTGGTTTGTGTAAATCATTCCATCCATTAAATTATTTTTTAAACAAAATTTTTTTTTTAACCATCCACACAACCCACATGTCTATGCATCTCACCCAAAAAAAGATATTGATTATATTTATACGTATACAAATGCATCAGATTCATAAGGTACATAACCACTCCATTTATGGTCATAGAGATATGTGACACAGACCATGTCCATATTAGTTTTCCAAAAGAGATTTATATCCAATTCCATTTACTTTCCAATCCAAGTCATAACCCTTCAAGAAAGTGCAAGGTCAATTTCCAAGTCCCCCTACCCATGGTGACATTACTAAGTGGTAATTAAATTAATGAAAACAACAACACAAAATATGCACAATCTATTACAAAAAAATATATTCATAATCTAAAAATTATATCTGCAAACCAATGGAAACATAGATGAAAATAAAATTTTATAATATAGATCCTATAATGTTATGAGAGGATCTATCCGAGAAAAAATTTCATATAAATTCACATACAAAATATTATATATCATAATATATATTTTTTAAATGAATATCAAATAAAATTAATAGATGAAAAGATAAATTTCTTCCAAAGAAGGATACATTTATGAAATTTTTATTAATGAATTCTAATTAAAAACATTTGATAAATTGGTTATAATATAAAAATTCTATATTCATATTAATATGATATTTCGTCATAAGTAGTATTATATAAATAATATGATATATTTACTGAATTATAAACACTTTTTTGATTAAATTTTTATTATATAAATATATTATTTATTATTTAAATATTATATATTATTATAATATATCAACACATTATAAATCCCCATTCATATTTTATAAAAAAGCTATTATTTATAGATTAGAAACACTGAATTATAATTTGTCTAATGGTATCTTAATATGTTAAACTATATTATTTTCGAAAAATATTTCATAAACATTTATTTAATAAAATAGAAATAAGGTATTTTTAATTAATTAATATTTCTAAATAACCCTTAATTAAATATCCCAAAATTACCATTAATTATGATTTATTAACATTTTATTAACGAAAAAAATTAAATACTTTAAAAAAGTTTTATTTTTCGTAGTTTTCCCTAATGAATAAAATATTTTGTGTATCTTTAATTTACCGTTATGTAGACACTTTGTGTGATGGTAACTACCCTCTACGTTCAAACATATACTTTATGGATGGGTAGGAACCTAACATAACACTAACCTCATAATGTTCAGGAAAAATTAATCCTTATTTATTTTCTCCCATAATAGCAATATATGTTTTTATGAACCTGTATAAATGTAATTTAATGGTTTCTTATTTAATGATCAATTCAAAACTATTTTTTTATAGTAATACACATCTTAAAATTATGTACCTTCCCCATTAAAGTGGATGAAATAAATTTACATAAATTTTTTACTAGAGGAGTTAAACTTTACATAGCCTACCAATGTATTGGTAATTCATATTTACCATTACACATCTCATATAATGGTCTATAATCTTCTTCAATTTTACAAAAACAGTTTTTTTCTTTTTCTACAAAAAACCATTCAAAAAAATAAGTTTGATTCTTAATTAAAAAACCCCTTGATACAACCTATGTGTTTTATATGATCATATATTAAACATTTTCAATAGAATACAACCAAGAATATAGGTTATCTATTTTTTCTATTTATAAATTCATAAAATATCATAAAACATATTATCTAAATATGAATAGCATCAACATATATATTTATCACATCCAAATAGATTTCTTGAAATATATCATGAGGAGTAAAAAAATTACATTTCCTATATAAAAATACACTACCCATGGGACCGTTTACCATATCAAGAGGATACTTGAAAACTGAAAAGGTGCCAGTTCCATCATTGAGAATGATTAAAAACATTTTAGAAAGATGATCAGTTTGGTAGAGGATCATAATTATCACAAACCCAATAAAAGATTTTATAATCATATTATATATACTTGCACAATGGTCTTCATTAGATAGTGAGTGTCAACTATATCATAATAGCTTCAGTGCCATTTCAAAGAACTCGAACATTAAAATCTATTAGAGTTCATTTATTGCACACCATCAATGTACACGTATGTTATAAATGAACCAGATTTGGGTTAGAAAATAATGAAAAAAAATTATGGGAGAAATGGATAGTATATATGTATATATGTATATCATATATATATATATATTCCTGAATTTCATGCATTGGAAAATAAATACACCACATTCATGTATTAAATGTACACTATATATATATATGTTCATATATTATATGTGATTCATACATCCAATTCTTGCACATTTTAGTAAACATTTTACAGTTTCAAAATTTTTGAATAACTATATCATCAACATCATCATGCCTACATTATTTTAAAAAATATGTAATTTTTTTTCTTAGAAAAGCATGTCTTATTGTCCCCTTACACGAATCACATGTACATTTAGTAGTTTTAATAGATTCAAAACACTGAAGAATAGATGCAATATCATCACCAAATATACAAAACTTATTGAAAAAAATATAACATTTTATCACCCAATGGTGTTACTAAATCCAATTGAAATTTCATTAAAATTTTCTAGAATTCATAATTCTATTTATTTTCATAGAATATTATATGGAATAATTTTTTTTATCATGTTTAATTATTAATTATTACTATGAACCTTGTTTTTCTTCTTTTATTAGTGATATAAATATTTTATAAATTATATTTCAATAATAAGAATACTATATAAAATATTTTATTTAGTTATTGAGTATATTTAATTTATTACATTTCATTATTGAATAGTTTCCCTTCATTCTTGAGTTGGATTCTTTATTCCTTCCCTAAGTTTACTAAGGTCACACCACTCCCATCATGATGCACCCCTCCTTGAATCTTCCTTCCATATTGGGATGTTTGGTTTTATGGAATAGAGATGCGTGATTTTTCCTTTGTTGACCATTGGGTAATTTCTTCTCCTATAGTGAGATATAGTTTAGATGTAAATACTAGTTATCTACTTGTGGAATAAATGAAATTTACTCAAGGTAATTAATATTTTTTAAGCCTATCTACAGAGGGTGAAACTTTGACAACTCAAATTTTAGTTATATAAGGATACAAGTTATTTAATTTTTAGGATGATTGGTGGTTAATAATTAGGAATCATTATATGAATTCCATAGACTAATGAGAACTTCTCCATTTAAGCCAATTTCAATGAAGATTTTATTATTTAATTATTTTCATTTGAATAAATTCTATGTCTTATTAGTGAAGTGGTATTCATAGAACATTCAAATAAATTTTTTCTTATCATGTATTCATGACTTCCTTATGAACTATACTATAAATGGTGATATATGTTGGTGTTTTCATATGAATTATAAAAAAAGGTCATTGTGTATCATATTTTTCATTAATAATATGAATATTATAAGATATTACATTCTTATAAAAATATGGGAATGAGAGAGAATCATTCACTTTTTTCCACATGTCTAAAAACTATTGTCTACTAATATTGTATAAGACACCGACTTTGTAAAATATAATTCTTTCTTTACCATCATATATGAATATAAAATTAATTAATTTTTTTTACTAAATTATAACTTTTATGATGTTATCTGAAATTTATCTCAACCCATTAACATCTAGATATATAAATAAAATTTATATACCCATATAGACATATGATGGTGATTCTATTTCTATATAACGTTTTTGATTATTGAATATACTGTTATATTATTTTTATATGTTTTAAATTATATAATTTATTAATTTCATATTCATATTTTGATATTCAATTTTTCAATGATTCTATATTTTAGTAATATCTTCTAGTGTCTCCTTCTATATAGTATAATGATTTTTCTTTCTTGCACTTGTATTAGAACTCTTATTAATTTTCACCTAGTTACATTATTGTTTGTTTATTGAGTACAGATTCTATTCAGTTTCCATTATCCCAATCCTATAGCACCAAGCTAGTTTCCATTACATCATTCCCTAAATATTTCAAGGAAAAAATCATCCCTCAGAGGGAAAATCATGAACACTATATTACGTTGTATGAAAAATGTCTTGAGTATTGATTAGGAGGGTTAAGAATATATACATATATGAATCATATAAAATATATTATACACCCATGAACAATACATTTTATTTCTCACATTACTCCTAGAACGCTACCCTGAGTAGCTAATATTCCATCAATAATCTTTAGAAAATCATCATTTGAATTATTATTTTATTATCATATTTTAATATATAATTTTTCTATAGGATGGTTGATCAGACAAATAATTTTCTTCTTTCAACCAATAAAAGGATTCACATTTCAACATTCTAATTTTCACACAATATTGAATGATCTAGTACATATCATTAATTTTAATTATTATTCCTTTCTCAAATATTTACCAAATGATGTTGAGGATGATGAGCCTTGTATGGATGTGAAAGAGGGTGAGAAGGCTATTATGGATATTTCATATGAATATTTGCTTTATGGGTTGGATGTATAACATGATTAAATAGATGTTACACTTATTCATATCACAGATAAGCCACCAAAATAGGTTTTCCATAGTGATGATCCCAACACATCTTCTAGTGATTATGCAATGTATCCTCTTATTCAGATTATGCTGATGTGAATGTGGTGTAATATTGTGTGTTTTTGTCTACATATAACCCCTTGAAAAACTACTCACTAACCATCAACTATCATTCACCTATGGGATAACAATCTTTTAAAAAACAACTTTCCTTATATATATGATAGGGTATGGGTGGGGATACATTAGATCCCCCACCTCACATAATAGATAATGTAGATGGAACCATAATAGATGTTATATATCAGTTTTAGTGGTCCGAGAGTATATACTGAGAAACATAATGAGGTTTCAAAAGGTATATGTTAGGATGTTGCATAAAGGATAATTTGAGATAGTGACATAGAAAAAACTTATGGCCTTCCAATTGTTCAAAAAAAATTAACAAAGATCTATATTTTGTGTTATTTTAATTATTAGTTTTACATTATTCTGGAGACTAAATACTATATGTAGTTAACTAAAATAATAATTAACAACATTATTATTATTATTGTGTAATTATTTTTTACTAAAATAATATTGAAAAACATAATAATATATTAAATTTTGTAACTTAAAACAATGAAATTAGTATAATTAGTAGTTAACTAATATATTTATGAACTATAAAATAATGATGATATGATAAACAATGTTACTGATATAGAAAATAACAAATAATATTATTTCTATATTTTATTTCTAATTGTATGAATATAATAAATATAAATATTTACAGTATAAAATATTATATTAATAATATATAAATTCTAATTATTTATTTATTAATAAAAATTTTAATCAATAATTAAAAATTATTATATTAATATATAATGTTAGTGTAAAAATATTTTACATTATATTAAAAAAATTATAATTATATTAATTTTTGAAATTATATCATTATTTATTTATTTTAGATTGCAATATTAATTATATCATCCATTTTGAATTACTTAATTGATAATAAAATTAATAATTGAAAATATTATAAATTATTGAGACTGTGTTTGTAATTATAAAATTAATTATATAATATATAATAAATTATTTATAATATAATTTGTAACAATATTACTCTTTGTGAATGTATAGATCATTTTTTTCTAGTTTAGAATCATTGTTTAATCCTAATGAGGATGTCCTATGGCCTTAAAATGTCTTGGAAGTGTCTAGGGATTCTTAAGGGACTAGAGTGCTGGAAATTGGAGATATAGACTAAGATGATTGGTTAGTGAATGTTTAGTTCTAAACGTGTGCCTACACCACATGGGGCACTCATTTCATGTAACATCCCAAGTAAATGAATAATAAGACATATTTTAAATTTATTAAAATTTGTGAATTAAATATTAATTTTATTTTAAAGGGGTTTCTATGTTTGATAGCATACCTGATATGCAACAACGAGTTTCTTTAGAATCTTACGTTGCACACTAATAATATAATATTATTATTTTAAATAATAGTTAACTGCTAGATGTTGTATTGGCGGGAATGGATGAAACTAACTAAAATATGATTATACATAGTTTTTAGATTTATTTACTTTTATACGATAAAAGTTAGAGGCTTAAAAAGTGAATGAATCTAATTTTAAGCATAATTTTCATTAAAAGGCCGATTTATCGCCTTTTAATGGGGAACCCTTTTTAAAACTAATTTTGGTCACTTTAATACATTATATATGATCGAATAAAATCCTTCATTAGACTGGGGACATCAACATTTAATTTGTGGAATTTTTTGGAATTTTTCTGATAAAGTTCATTTTTTAATGAATATTGAAAAATATTGTATTTTAATTCAAAAGTGCTTTTTAATATAATTTATTTATATGGTTAGATTATCTTGTTAATTTGTTTTAAAGTGAATTTAAAATATATTTTTAACATTTAATCTAATGTTGGTCATTGGAATTAATTTCACATTGAAATTAGACATAAACAAGTATCAATCTTTTGATAGTTATTGTTTCTTAAAAACACGCTATTTGTTTTAACAACGGGAATTAATTTTTAAATTAATTAGTGCCACTTATATTTTTTTAATTTTGAAAAATACACATCAATTTTTAATTCTGAATATCAAATAATTCTTAGGCTTAAGTTTTGGTATTTTTCTGAAATACTTCAATTTTTGATTAATAGTGAAACCAAATTGTGGTATTTAAAAAAAATGTCATTTTCATTTAAATGAAATTCTAACACTTCTATGAATTGAATTTAGAAAATCCGACATACATGGTTGTTATCAAGGAGTAAAATGTGGTTAAATGAGATGAAAATATTTTTTGGTGAATAGTAACTTTTGACTTTTATTTACCGCAGTTAAAGGTAAATATGGTAATTCAATGTAAAACAAATATTATAATAATTAAAAATCAACTTAACACTCGTAAAAACCATATTGGTTGAGTAATTAACGACCATGGGAATCATTAGGTCGATTTTGGGACCTCATTGATCCACTTGAAAGTGAAAATAACAATTTTGATTAATTAATTTAATGTAAAGGGAAAACTGACATTAACAAAAATAATTTAGTAATTAATTTTTATATGGTGATATATAAGTCCTATTCTCGACTATAAATATTAATTGTAAATATAAAATTATTTCCTACATGATATAATTTTTTTAATAATTTTTAGACATCGAATAAATTAAATTATTTATGACATAATAATGATGCAGTATTTACCTCATTAATAAATCATTTAAATAAATAAGATTATAATGATTAAAATATTATCCAAAACATGTCCAATTCTGATTGGATGATTTTATTTCGGCCATGAGACATATTATCTTCGACTATAATTTTTTTTGGACCATTAGAAATCTAATATCATTATATAATAAAATAATAGTTTCACACTTTCCTAAAGAGCCCCTCCTCTCCCTTATAAAGGAGAACACTTCTATGCAATTCCTCACACCTCTCAAGCCATTTGTCTCATCCAAAATCTGACCAATTAGGATCCCTACATCCCTCTCCTCCTCCTAGAAGCCTTACCTTAGGCATAAGGCACTTCAATAAGTCGTTTGGTTCAAACCAAAGGGAGTTACCCAAATTAAAGGTAACAGTTTCTCTTAAATTGTTTTCTTTTATTTTACTTCTCCAACCCATAAAATATTTTTATTTCCTTTCTTTTGTAACAGCACCAGTATCCTCAATATACTAGGATTTTTTTATAAGAAGGATTAGAACTACACTTACACACACCTCCATCTAATGGATGAAGAACATAATGTTTCCGTGGATGGAAAACTAACGCCACACGAAACGATGATTGTTCAATTACATATTACCGCCTCTCATGGTGGCCATTATGATGGAACTATATTTATATATGATATATATTATGTTTAATATTTCCTTATTCTCCTATACTTCCAATTTATTTCACACATTTATGGTTTCCATAGTGGGTAAATACGATAATCTCATTTGAGGAAGCGCGGACTACCGCCCCCTCAAAGTGATGTGATCCGTTAATGCCTTATGTGGGATGTATAAAGGATGGAGTTAATGATATTATATAAGATATTATACTGGGATTATAATATACCTATTTATCATTATGTTTCATTTCAATTAAAATAAGAAATAGAAATGAAATTAGCTTTCATGCGTACGTACGGCTTACCGTCTCCATGAATGGTGCATTTCATTTTGTATCTCCGAATGATATGTACTATTATATATACATGTATATACTGGATATATATGATATATATGATATCTAAATGATGAATTTAATTCTGGATATAATGAACTATTGACCACATGGACAACTTTTAAATATAAGGTTTTCATTTTTTACTCAAGTACCAAATATCGACAAAAAGAACATTATTAACTTAAATGATTACATAATGTTTATAACTTGGTAATAAGTGATATAAAAGGAATAATTTACTTGAAAAGGGTTCTTAAGAAGGTAGAAATTAACATTAGTTTATTATTCAGGATATTAAAGAACGATCGAGTCAAGTCAGACACGAGGTAAGGGACTTCGTCTCAATCTCCTTTCATTGAGGCACATTTTGTTTTAATATACAACTTTCTTTTATACGCTATATAAATACCCTTGAATTTTCAAAGGAAATATTTTTCTACAATGCGTTTTACTAAATCAAAAAAATTAATGTTTCTTTTAACGTACGCAGTGACAACGACCTTTTCCGCCGCAGTGAGTATTATTTGATCTTTGGTTTCCTCAAAAAGCTATAATGTTTTTAAAAGAAATTAAATACTATATAATCTTTAATGTATTTTGGTATTGAAAATGATTTTGAAAATGGATTTGTTATGTCAATATACTTAAGTGATATATTGTGATTGAAATTTTGAAATGTTTTCATTCCTTTATATTTGTTGTATATTTTATGATTTTTGTTCGTACTTGGACATTTGACGGGTGGTTACGTGATAAACCAAATGACGGGTGGTGCTGCGAATACCAAGAGGGGTGGTTACATTATAACCTCCAATGCATTAGGTATGGAAGTCGGTCGTATGGCTATTCCATTTAGTGATATGTGTGGAAGTCGACTGTATGGTTATTCCATTTCTGTATGTTTATGTCCCAAGTTACCTTTATATGTTATGTGTTCTTTATATGGGTTTTATGGTAATCGTTTGGTTCCAAAAGGGTAAGTAATGATCTTTTATTCAGCGAAGATTATTTACTACTTCATAATGGTGAAAATTATTACTTATGTTAATGTATTCATGGTTGAATTGTTGTTTTGAAAAACTAAAAATTTTCCTTCTTTGTGTATCCCTTACAGAGCTTTTTATGCTTATCCCATGTTTTTGAAATGTTATTCACAGTACATAATTTGGAATAGGGTCAAGGATGGGATCAAGGAAAATTCAAGTTGTCTTAAACATGGAACTAGACATGACTCTTTATTTAAGAGTTCATGTTTTTTAAAAAAAATGGAAACTGTGTAGAAGTGTCTACTTTGTAATATATTGAGATGTAATAGTTATGGCCTTACTCTCTAAAAATCTAAACCTGAAATTACACTCTATGAGAATTATTCATTTAATTCAATAATATGGAAGGTTTAAGGCTGAGACCTTATAGTTGGTATTGGAGGTTGGTTTAGATAACATTAGGAGTTAGCGTATTGTTAAAGTAATATGCATACAGTAAATTTATGATAATATTGACATTATATAGCATTGAAAGATTACTATGTTGCTTCATCTAAGATATTTCTTTGTTAAGAATGATTTTTCGTAAAAGAAATAGAGCAGCTTTTCTAGGAAGGCATACAGAGGGAAATGACCTTTCAAATCAGTATCCTTAGATGGTCGGAATCAGAATTGAACAATTTACTATAGTGATGGCTCAGTTGACTCAGGTGATAAATGGTGGTTGTGTTTATTGATAATATTTTGGTTTATTCAAAAAGTAAAGAGGAGCATGAAAGTCATTTAAGGGTTTTCTTCCAAACATTAAAAAAAGAAACTTAATGGGAAATTTAGAAAGTGTGAGTTTTGGTTACAACAAATTTCACTCCTTGGTCACATTGTTTCACAAAATGGCATAATTGTTGATCATTCTAAAACAAATGTTGTTGAAGATAGCTAAGACCCACAAATATAACCGAGATTCATAGTTTTCTGGGTTCGGAAGGTTATTACCAGAGGTTTGTTGAGAATTTTGTACGGTTATATAGTCCAATGACTAATATTAGACTCCTCATGTGTTAATCATGTTTTAATGATCACAAATCGTATTACTGATTAATCTCAATATTCATTGCACATCTTGCTAAAGCTATTCAATCTCAATAATAACTTCACATCATGTTTTAATGATAACAAATCTTATGTATGTTAATTACTCTCTTTATTATTTACAAGTCATATGCATGATTACAAATCTCAAATATATTATCAAGCCTTTATATTTATGATTCAAGTTCTCTTAATCTCTAATGATTAAGCTTAATCCATATTCTACATATTATTGTCTAAGTCTAAATACATGTATTTGTCTATGTATGGAGACATCGTGAAAGACAAACCGTGACCCAGACACCGTGACCCAGACACCGTGAAGAACACACCGTGACCCAGACACCGTGACCCAGACACTGTGAAGGAGTCACCGTGACCGAGACACCGTGAGCTAGACACCGTGACATGGACATACCGTGAAGCTCATACCATGAAGCTCATACCATGAACCTCATACCGTGAACCATCTATCGTGAAGAAGACACCGTTTACATAATCATTCTGACACCATTTCTTAACTTTTTGTTAATATTATTTAAATAATGCTAACGGTCATATTTGATGTTTTTAATGCATTCAATGTTATTTAATGATAGTTGTTGGCATGTCAGGAAACCATATCTCGTACCTATGAAAAGTGAATCATTCCTATGGCCAAAACTCGTGGAATATAAGGAATATTAAGATGTAGTGCACGTATATGATGCAGAACACGTGCATGTAGTGAAGCAATAAAAGTGTGACGATACAACAGGAAGAACTTACATACACCCGAGAGCAATGTGGTGAACAAGGAGAACAATCCTGAACAAAAAGAATATTTCAAGACTTTAAAAGAACTCTCATGAGTGCAATCCAACAACACTGAAGAACACCCGACGAATCAAGATATCTTTCTCACTCTTGTAGAACACGAGCTGAACTACGACACTATGTTTTTCAACAGAAAAACCAGAGAAGGACTCAGAACCATTCCTGTTGAATCCAACAATTCCAGAGATGCTTTGATAATCACTAGAGATTTATAAACTCTTATATATCTTCTCTAAGTTATTGGTTTATTTACTTTCGAGCAATGTGGTGTACTCTTTATTTCTTATACACACACTGTCTCCTGTACTGAGCTAGAGGATATAAAATCCTCACTCCAAAACTCTTAACTCTTGTTTACCCAAATCAATTGTGGAAGAGGTCCTTGTGTGGCCCGGTATTTATTTTGTTTCCCACGAAGAACAATGGTAGAGGTCCCTGTGTGGACTAGACAGTTTTGTAAACTATTTTTAACCCCGATCCAGGGTGTGGATCAAATTTATATAAATTTGAGAGTACTAAGTCTCGTCTTGAGACTGAACCTCTTGTTATATCTGTTGTGCATCCTTAGTTTAATTTTAAAGTATACATTATATATCTTCTATATTCCTCCGCTATTACATTGAAATACAAAACTATTTTAAAGCTAATATGATAGTTAAATTAGCAAGTGATTATACTTATTGTAAATCGGTAGGTTAGTTTCAAAAGTTAGTTTAATCTTGTGGTTAAATTAACTGAGACCTAATCAATCTTTGAGAAGCTAAGCGAACATTTACAATCTGTATAAATTCAATACATTTTAACTTTCTTTATAAACTGGGGGATTTTTAAATAGACAATATTTTAACAGAAATTTTAATTGGAACTCAATTCACCCCCTCTTGAGTATCCACTCCGACCATCATTTGGTATCATAGGTGTGTTTTGTTTAAAGATTTGTAAAATACTCTATTTTTCAACTGTGATTTTAGTTGCATCTTTAAAGATCTTAAATTTTTTTTAGTTTTAAATTTTATCTCTTATTATCTTTCTAAAATATGGCTATGGATAATAGACTAGGGGTGATGCTACTAACATGCCACCTTACTTCAATGGTACAAACTATGCTCAGTGGAAGCTTAAAATGAAAATTCATTTAGAAAGAATGGGTTTTGATATTTGTACTGCTATAGAATCTCGATATAAAATTCCAGAAACCGAAACAACATCTTGGGATGAACCTACAAAGACTGCTTACAATAATAATTGTAAAGCTATGAATGCCATGTACTATGCTCTAGGAGATGAAGAGTTTAACAGAATTTCTACATGCAAAAATGCTTTTGAAATTTGGAATACTTTTGGTGTTTCTCATGAAGGAACAACCGATGTTAATGAAATGAGATTAAATACTTATACTATTAAATATGATAATTTTTAAATGAAGACTGATGAACCCATTTCTAATATTTATCTTAGGTTTAATGAGATAGTCAATTCAATGAATTCACTCGTAAAGGTTGTTCCAGCAAAGGAACAAATTATGAGAATCTTGAGACGTATACCAGACAGATGGAGAGGAACATCTATTTCAATCAGAGAGTCATGTGACATTTCTGCTCTACATGTCAATGAACTCATTGGTAAGCTTATAATGTATGTGGAAGAACTCAAGGTAAATAAATAGGAAGATAATGAACCTAAGAAAAAATCTGTGGCTTTCCACACTACTGCTTCAAAGAACAAGGACAATGATAAAGCTCAAATACAAACTGACAGTTCAACAAGTGAAAATTCAGACTCTGATAGTGATGCTGAAATGGCTCAGATAGCCAAAAGGTTTAATAAATTTTATAGGAAGAATAAATTTTTCAGAAAATCAAATTAAAAAGGAAAGTATGACAATAAGGGACATTGGAAGAAGTACTGAAAAAAGATAGATAGAAGTGATGAAGTTGTTTTCTATGAGTGAAAAAGAAAAGGACACATTAAAGAAGACTTTCCAATGTTAAAATCAATGATGAAATATGATTACAAGGACAGTAAGAACAAGAAAGCAATGAAAGAGATCTGGAGTGCTTCAGAAGACAACAAAAGTGAGTCTAAAATGTCTGATTCTGAATGAAATCATTCCAACATATGTTTTATGACTAACACATCTGAGGTGACCTTAGATACTCCTGTTTTAAATTCTTATTATTCTGGAGATGATGCAGAATCTGATTCTGATTCTGAAAAAATGACAAGTGAGGAATTATTTGAATAAGGTAATATGCTGGAAGAGACATGCAATGAACTTAAGGATAAATACAAATCATTAAAGAAACAGCATGCTCTCACTACTACTATTAAAACCGAACTTACTATTGAAAAAGAGAGAAATGATCAACTGTTAAAGGAGAACACTGAACTAAAAAGGTCAAATGAGCAACTTAGAAAGGACTTAGAGAAGTTCAAAAATGGAAAGGATACACTAACTCAAATGTTAGAAAAGCAAGTTGCACCAAAATACACTATTGGAATAGGCTACAAACCTGGACAGAGATAGATTACCAAGAATATATTTATTCCTAAATCTGGACAGAATACTGCTAGTTCATGTTCTGGAAATCCATATGCTTCAACAAGATATTCACATAGTTATAGATCAAATATAGTTTATCATTCAAAATCATATGATTCTGTAAATTATATGAGACCCATCATACAAATTTGGGTACCAAAATCATTGATTGATAACCTGTCTGGACCCAAGAAGATCTAGGTACCAAAGTCATTTTCGATCTAAAATTGTTTTGTAGGAAACATACTTGAAGTGTTCCCACAGGAAGACATGGTAATTGGAAAGTGGATGTTCAAGACATATTTCTGGGGATTACACATGATTCAATCGTTTAATAAAGGTTGATGGAGGCTATGTCACCTTTGGTGATAATTCTAAAGGAAAGATCATCGGCCTAGGCCAAATTGGTAACACTAATTCAATTTTAATTTCTAAAGTTTTATTTGTTGATGGACTAAAATATAATTTGTTAAGTATTTCTCAGTTGTGTGATGATGGTTTTAATGTCAAATTGGAAAATGATTCCTGTAATGTTTTTAATTCTAAAAATATTTTAGTCTTTTCTGCTTTAAGAAATGAAAATGTTTATGTTGTTGATTCAAATTCCTTAGCTAAGCAAAATGTTACCTATTTAAATGCATTTCATAAAGAGTCCTGGTTATGGGATAGAATATGAGGACACTGCAATATACATTCACTTAGAAAACTGACTAGGAAGAACTTAGTTAGAGACCTACATAAACATGAGTTTCCAAATGATAATGTTTGTAATCCCTGTCAAAAGGGAAAGCAACATAATGTTTCTTTAAAATCAGAGAAACAAGTTTCAACTTCTCAACCTCTTGAGTTGGTTCACATGGATTTTTTTGGACCATCTAGAGTTTCTAGCTTAAATGGGAAGAACTATGTATATGTCCTAGTAGATGACTTTTCTAGATATACTTGGGTATACGTCTTAGCTCATAAAAGTGAAGTTTGTTCTTATATTGTTAAATACTCCAAATCTGTAGAAAATCTTAGTGGACTTAAGATTAAAACTCTAAGAAGTGATCATGGTTTTGAGTTTGAAAATCATGAATTTGAATCCTATTTCTCACACAATGGCTATAATCATCACTTTTCTGCTCCAAGGACACCTCAGTAGAATGGTGTAGTAGAAAAAAGAAATAGAACCCTTCGAGAAATAGCTAGAACTATGCTTAATGAATATAACCTGCCTTTTTTACTTCTGGGCTGAAGCTGTGAATACAACATGTTATATTATTAATAGAGTCTTAATTAGACCCGTTCTTAAGAAGACCCCATATGAGTAGTGAAAAAATAGAAAACTGAAAGTTAGTTACATTAGAGTCTTTGGCTGCAATGTTTTTATTCTCAATACAAAAGATAGTCTTGACAAGTTTGCTTCTAAGAGTGATGAAAGAATCATTTTAGGATATTCTTTAACTAACAAACCTTATAGAGTTTTCAACAAAAGAACCAAGTGTGTGGAATAATCTGTTCACATCACGTTTGTTGAAACCGATCCACATTAGCCTAAAACCTCTCTTGAAAATCTTGAAGAAGATTTATCTGTTCTGGACATTAATGAAAAATCTAAAGAAACTTCTATAAAGACAACCAGTTCTGGACTTATTCCAGAATCTGCTACTAATGAACCCGAACATAGAGAAGAGACTGAAATTTATAGTCCTACCTTTACTAGATCAACTAGAATGCTAGAGAATCATCCTTTAGATTTTTTTGTAGGAAATATTGATATAGGGACACAGACTAGAGCTTCTCTTATAAATCAGGTTGAACATCGAGCCTTCTTGTCACATCTTGATCCAAAAAATATTGATGATTCTATTAATGATGAATTTTGGATAATTTCTATGCAAGAAGAACTCAACCAATTTGAAAGAAATAATTTTTGGAATCTTGTTGAAAGACCTAAGGACACTTTCACCATAGCCACTAAATGGGTGTTTAGAAATAAAGTAGAGAATTTGGAAATATAGTTAGAAACAAAGCTAGGCTAGTTCGACAAGGCTATAGTCAAGAAGAAGGTATTGACTATGAGGATACTTTTTCTCTATTAGCCAGATTAGAAGCCATTAGTATTTTACTTTCCTATGCTGCACATCTAAATTTCAAACTATATCAAATGGTTGTCAAGAGTGAATTCTTGAATGGATATATTGTTGAAGATGTTTTTGTTAAACAACCACCTATATTTTCAAACCCTCATTTTCCAAATCATATTTTCAAATTATCAAATGCTTTATATGGTTTAAAGCATGCTCCAAGAGTTTGGTATGATAGATTAAGTACTTTTCTAATTTTTAAATGTTTTACAAAAGGAATAGTTGATCCTACTCTGTTTATAAAACGAATTTCCAAAGATGTTTTAGTTGTACAAATTTATGTAGATGATATTATTTTTAGATCTTCATGAAATTCCTTATGTACTGATTTTTCTAAAATGATGCAAAATGAATTTGAAATTATTTTAATGCGAGAACTCAAATTCTTTCGTGGATTTTAAATCTTTAAAAACGATGATGGAATTATTTTAACTCAAATTAAATATTCTAGTGATCTTTTAAAACATTTTGGACTGGATAGCACAAAATGTAGTGACACTCCCATGAGTACCACCTGTACGTTGGATCTTGA
Organism: Viscum album; assembly: GCA_963277665.1. Classification (NCBI taxonomy): domain Eukaryota; kingdom Viridiplantae; phylum Streptophyta; class Magnoliopsida; order Santalales; family Viscaceae; genus Viscum; species Viscum album. The sequence continues at coordinate 173,422,155 of OY728138.1, forward strand.
AGAAGATGGTAAATCGGTTGATCAAACCACTTATAGATGAATGATTGGAAGTCTACTCTACCTAACTGCTAGTCATCCTGATATTATGTTTAGTGTGTGTATGTGTTCTCATTTTCAAGAAAACCCTAAATGTCACATATAAATGCTATAAAGGGAATTTTCAAATACCTCAAGCATACTCTCAATTTAGGATTGTTCAATCCCAAAGGAAAATCATTTAAACTAGTTAGTTATTCTGGTACTGATTTTTCTGGATGTAAGTTAGATAGAAAAATCTCCTCTGGAACATGTCATATTTTAGGCAAGTCACTAGTATCATGGTGTAGTATGAAACAAAATTCAGTTTCATTATCTACTACAGAAGCTGAATACATAGCTGCTGCAAGTTGTTGTGAGAAACTTTTGTGGATGAAACACACATTACTAGACTATGGATATCAATTCAGACATGTCCCAATAAATTGTGACAACACAAGTGCTATTAATATTTCTAAGAATATTTTTTCTCATTATAGGAAAAAACATATTGATGTAAGACATCACTTTTTGAGATATCATTATCAAAATGGTGATATCACTTTGGAATTCATTCGTACTGAATATCAACTTGCTGATATATTCAATAAACCATTAAATTCTGAAAGATTAGACCACATCATACATGATCTTGGTCTAATTAATCATAAATGAATATCTTACTGATCTTAATGTTTAATAATTTACTATATTTTACATTAAGATTTCATACTCACTATGTTACAGTTACTGTTTCATGCTCACGGTCTCACCATTAAGACCCTGTGCTCACGGTTTGTCAACTCACTGTCTCACCGTGACGACCACCAACAGTCTCACTATGATGACTGCTTTTCATAAAACAGTAAGGCATACTCACGGTCTCACCATGATGATTATTTATATTCTTATTTTAACCCGTATCGTGGTAATTTTTATTTCACCGCTAATTGATTTCCCGCGTCTTTGTTTTTATGACATTTGGCATTCCCAAATGAGAAAACTTTAGTGTTTCATTCGATTCCTTACCCGAACTCTCTCTTGAACCTTCTCTTCCCTCTCACCCGAACCTTCAGTGGATTCCAAGGATGAAGCGTCCATGTTCACCTTCATCTGAGAAGCGCCACTCTAAGAAGTAGAAGAGGATACAGCGAATAGCTTCAGAAGGACCTCTAAACCCAAACATGGTAAGTCGTACTGTTGTACCTAAAAAAAAAGTTTTCCCTGAATGGTTTCCATCTAGAAAGTCTTTAGTTTTGAAGGTTTTAAGAGAAAAAGGATGTCTTGAATAGTTCTCTGGACAAAATAGACCGATTTACCTGAGGCTGGTATCTCAATTCTATCAGTATGTAAAGTTTTCCTTTGAGTCTGGAGAAAGATTTATGGTGACAAGCTAGATAAATGGTCAGAAGTGCTCTTTATTTTCGAGGTTGTAGGATTCATGCCTAATAATTCCACATGAAGGAGTTTGTGAAGACTACCAGATAGAACATCATCCATCTTCTGATATCTTCAATCTGGAAAATGCCATGAAATTTTTAACTGGTAATGGCACCAAGCGAATGGCCATTGCTGCAGAGCTAGATGAAGAATCTAGACTTCTGTTCAAATTTGTTCCGAATTTTATTAGTCCGAGAAAAGGTGATTTTGCTGTAATAAAGTATCAGGATGTGTTCCTAATTCATCTATTGAAGAATGTCCATAAGATCAATCTTTTCAAGTATGTCATTAACTACATCTGTGAGCTGATTAAAGTCACTTCAAAATCCACCTCCATATTTTACTCAAGGATGATTTCATCTATGTTAGTTGACAAAGGGATGGTTGGACCAAATGAAGAAAAGTTATAGGACATTTATTTCTACCTATCCATGCCTATCATCAGAAGGATGATGATTTGCTGGAATCCCTGGAAGAAGCAGTGGGTTGAGGATAATGATCAACTCTATAAAAAGATTAATCCTGTTGACTGTCAAAGAAGCCCTTAGAATCTATCTGATACTGGTTTGGAACTAGATGAAGTGGCTGAGTATTCAGAAGAAGAAGAAGAGGAAGTGGCAGCTGAAGTATCACCTAGAGAAGAAGCTGAAATATCTCCAATGGAAATAGCTCCTATTGAAAAAAAGGAATGTTGTCCCTGCTGTTATCCCTGGAGAAATACCTCAAGGAGAGGAATTTGCTGTTGGTTTGAGAGAAGAGGAAGCTTATGCTTCTAGTGAGGATGTCAATCCAGAAACTCATCCTCATACTATAAGAAAATTGGTTTTTACTGATTTAGAACAGCAAGAAACCATAGAGACCGATCATGTTGAAGAGGATCTCCATGTTGAGAAAGAAGAAAGTCTGGAAGCTCAACCAGTGGAACAATCGGTTCCTGAGTATATTCCCTCTGCTGAAGAGAGGATGGAAATTGCCTTTCAGCTAGAAAGGCAAGTGTTTTCTAAAGAGATTAGAGATGATCTTGTGGATTTTGACCATGTTCTTGAGCCTCAAGATTCTGTAAGGGTAGCACAATTTGAGGGGGAGGAACCTAAAAACCTTGAGATTATAGAAGATGGATCTGATGAAGCTTCTCAACCTTCTGTATCATACTCTGTACACACCCGAAATGTTTTCCCGAGCATTTATGATGTGAATGAGTCAGATAAAGTGTCTACAACTGGAATGGATCTTTCTTCTCTATTTCAGCTGAAGTCTGTAGCTCATCCAGAACTAGAACCAGAGACCCAAACTCAATCAGAATCAGAATCTGAGTCTGAAGAGAACTCTGAACCTCAACCAGAACCTGCTCTCCTACCTTTACCTACACCCATACTTGAGAAACACTCCTTTGTAACTAAAGATGATCTGAATGTTTTTGGAGGAACTCTCTTAGCTGGAGTTGAGAAAATTGTATCCACTCAACCTCACCCAGTGACACAGTTAAGTCATGAAGATGCATCAATTCTCTTGGAAAATATTATATTGCATATTAAACCAAGGATGATTCGAGAAATTCAAGAATTGAGAGTGGAAAATAAGCTGCTGAGTGCTGATGTTGCAAACCTGAAAAATATGGAAGCAAACTTGCAGAATGAGTTGTCTTTGAGATCAGGGCCTACTCTTGTTTCTTCCCCTGCACCTATTGCTACTTCTCCTGAGACATCTGATTCCATCCTTGCTATGGAGATTGTGTCTCAAGTTCATCCATATCTACTATCTTTTGATGATAAGATTGGAAAAATACACACCAAGATGCTGGAATGCATGAGGGAGCTTGTAGAAAATCTGAATAAGCTTACAAATGAATACACTGGATGCCTGCAAACAGTTTTGAAATAGATCAAAGTTCTAACTGAAGTTTTCAAGGCTTCTCCTGCATCTGGTTAGACCTCCACACCTTCATTGGATGATTCTCTACTGAGATCCACAAGCATGGAAGAACTTCAGAATGCCTTCAGTGGATTGGATCTATCTTCTTTGTCAGAAGTGGTTAAGAATAGTGATAGAGCATTTGACTTTGTGAGGATTCATTCTAAGATAGCCAATGATTCTCAAAAAGAGATCACCAAGAAAATAGATTTTTATCTCTCCCGGATTTTCTCTAAAAGTGGTATGCCATATCACTTTAGATATCTTGTGGAAAATTTTAGAATCCCTCTGGTAACTCAAGCTTTTAAAACTCAAGTTCAGAAACATACAGAGTTCACCAGATTGTTGGACAACTTTAGGGAGAATAAGGACGATTTTGAAAAGGCTATGCAATATGGTGGTGAAATCATTACTAATTTCATAAATCTTTTGAAGCCTTATCTTCATGTGTAGAGTACGGCTATAGTTTCTCCAGATGCTGCACTACTTAGACCTGGTCTACCTTCCTTAGCATCCACTTCCATGACAGTTAGCCAAGCTCTTTCTCCGATTCGGCCAGTCATTCTTGACCAACCACAACCTAGATCTTCTATTTCTCCTACTTTGGCTCCATCTGTTTTGGAAGGTCTACCCTTACCCTTTTTGTCTACCACATCTATGCCTTCTTCTACATCGGCACCATCTCTTACTACTGATAATGGAAAAGATAAGGTGGATCCCTAAAGAGTCATGGGACTGTTTTCCTTTTTGATGGGATGTCATTTGATGTTTAATGTATTTATTGTTTTCTGAACCCTTTTTTAATCAAAAATGCAGTGTTTCATTTCATGTTTCTATAAGTTTTTTATAATCCCAAAAGGGGGAGAAAAACTACAAGTATAAAAGGGGGAGAAAAACTACAAGTTTCAGTACTATAATGAGATATGCTCTTCTAATATGCTAGTTTCATTAATGTTTCATTTCCTTTATATTTTGACTATACATGATTTGTGATCATCAAAAAGAGGGAGATTGTTGGACTCCTCATGTGTTAATCAAGTTTTAATGATCACAAATCCTATTAATGATTAATCTCAATCTTCATTGCACATCTTTCTAATGCTCTTCAATCTCAATAATAACTACACATCATGTTTTAATGGTAACAAATCTTTTGGATGTTAATTACACAGTTTGTGATCATCAAAAAGGGGGAGATTGTTGGACTCATCATGTGTTAATCATTTTTTAATGATCACAAATCCTATTACTTATTAATCTCTATCTTCATTGCACATCTTGCTAATTCTCTTCAATCTCAATAATAACTACACATCATGTTTTAATGATAAAAAATATTATGGATTTTAATTACTCTCTTTATTATTTACAAGTCTTATCCATGATTACAAATCCCACATATATAATCAAGACTTTATATTTATGATTCAAGTCCTCTTACTCTCTAATGATTAAGGTTAATCCATATTCTACATATTACTGTCTAAGTATAAATACATGTATTTTTCTAAGTATGTATACACCGTGACCTAGACACCATGACCCAGACACCGTGAAGGACACACCGTGACCCAGACATCGTGACCCAGACACCGTGAAGGACTCACCGTGACCAAGACACCGTGAGCTAGACACCATGACAGGGATAAACCGTGAAGCTCATACCATGAAGCTCATACTGTGAACCTCATACCGTGAACCATCTACCGTGAAGAAGACACTGTTTACATAATCATTGTGACACCGTTTCTTAGCTTTTTTCCAATATTATTTAAATAATGCTAACGGTCATATTTGATGTATTTAATATAATTAATTTTATTTAATGATAGTTGTTGGCATGTCAGGATACCGTATCTCGTACCTATGAAAAGTGAATCATTCCAACTACCAGAACTCGTGGAATATTAGGAAGATTAAAATGTATTACACGTATATGATGCAGTACACATGCAAGTAGTGAAGAGGGAAATGTGTGACGATACAACAAGAAGAACTTACATACACCCGAGAGCACTATGCTGAACAAGGAGAACAATCCTGAACCAGAAGAAGATTGCATGACTTTAAAAGAAATCTCATGAGTACAATCCAACAACACTGAAGAACACACGACAAATCAAGAGATCTTTCTCACTCCTGTAGAACATGAGCTGAACTACGACACTCTGTTTTTCAACAGAAAAACCAGAGAAGGACTCAGAAACATTCCTGCTGAATCCAACAAGTCCAGAGATACATTGATAATCACTAGAGCTTTCTAAACTCTTATTTATGTTCTCTAAGTGATTGGTTTATTTACTTTCGAGTAGTGTGGTGTACTCTGTATTTCATATACACACACTGTCTCATGTATTGAACTAGAGGATATCAAATCCTCACTCCAAAACTCTTAAATCTTGTTTACCCACGTCAACTGTGGAAGAGGTCCTTGTGTGGCCTGGTCTTTGTTTTGTTTCCCACAAAGAATAGTGGTAGAGGTCCATGTGTTGCCTGGACAGTATTGTAAACTGTTGTTAACCCCGATCCAAGGTGGGGATCAAATTTATATAAATTTGGGAGGACTAAGTCTCGGTTTGAGACTGAACCTCTTGTTATATCTTCTGTGCATCGTTAGTTTAAGTGTAAAGTATACTACATATATCATTTATATTCCACTGCTATTACTTTTAAATACAAAACTATTTTAAAAATACTTTGATAGTTAAATTAGCAAGTGATTATACTTATTGTAAATCAGTAGGTTTGTTTAAAAAATTAGTTTAATCTTGTGGTTAAATTAACTGAGACCTAATCAATCTTTGAGAAGGTAAGTGAACATTTACAATATGTATAAATTCACTATAGTTTAGATTGTTTTATAAATTGGGGGATTTTTAAATAGACAATATTTTAACCGAAATTTTAATTAGAACTCAATTCACCCCCCACTTGAGTATCCACTCTAACCAACATTTGGTATCAGAGGTGTGTTTTGTTTAAAGATTTTTGAAATACTTTGTTTTTCAACTGTGATTTTAGTTGCATATTTAAAGATCATAAATTTATGTTAGTTCTGAATTTTATCTCATTAAATTATCTTTCTAAAATCTAGCTATGGATAATAGACTAGAGCGTGCTGCTACTAACATGCCACCTTTCTTCAATTGTACAAACTATGCTTAGTGGAAGCTTAAAATAAAAATTCATTTAGAAATCATGGGTTTTGATATTTGGACTTCTATAGAATCTCAATATAAAATTCCAGAAACCGAAATATCAACTTGGGAAGAACCTACAAAGACTGCTTACAATAATAATTGTAAAGCAATGAATGCCATGTACTATGCTCTAAGATATGAAGAGTTTAACAGAATTTCTTCTTGCAAAACTGGTTTTGAAATTTGGGATACTTTGGGTGTTTCTCATGAAGGAACAACGAATGTTAAAGAAATGAGATTAAATACTTATACTATTAAATATGATAATTTTAAAATGAAGACTGATGAACCCATTTCTTATATGTATATCGTGTTTAATGAGATAGTCAATACAATGAATTCACTCGGAAAGGTTCTTCCAGCAAAAGAAAAAATTATGATAATCCTGAGATGTTTACCAGACTGATGGAGAGGCACATCTATTTCAATCAGAGAGTCATGTGACATTGCTGCTCTACCTGTCAAAGAAATCATTGGTAAGCTTATGATGTATGAGGAAGAACTCAAGGTAAATAAAGAGGAAGATAATGAACATAAGAGAAAATCGGTCGATTTCAAGACTACTGCTTCAAAGAACAAGGACAAAGACAAATCTAAAATACAAACTGATAGTTCAACAAGTGAAAAATCAGACTCTGATAGTGATACTGAAATGGCTCAGATAGCCAGAAGGTTTAAGAAATTTTATAGGAAGAATTTTTTTTTTCAGAAAATCAAATTACAAAGGAGAGTATGACAATAAGGGACATTGGAAGAAGGACTGCAAAAAGCTATATAATAGTGATGAAGTTGTTTTCTATGAGTGAAAAAGAAAAGGACACATTAAAGCAGACTGTCCAATGTTAAAATGAAAGAAGAAATATGATTACAAGGACAGTATGTACAAGAAAGCAATGAAAGCAACATGATGTTCTTCAGAAGACCGCACAAGTGAATCTGAAATGTCTGATTCTGAAATAAATCTTGCCAACATGTGTTTTATGACTAACACATCCGAGGTAACCTTATATACTCCTGTTTTAAATTCATATTATTCTGGAGATGATGCAGAATCTGATTCTGATTCTGAAAAAATGACTAGTGAAGAATTATTTGAATAATGTAATATGCTGGAAGAGACATGCAATAAACTTAAGGATAACTTCAAACCATTAAAGAAACAACATGCTCTCACTACTACTGTTAAAACCGAACTTACTATTGAAAAAGAGAAAAATGCTCAACTATTAAAGGAGAACACTGAACTGAAAATGTCAAATGAGAAATATAGAAAGGACTTAGAGAAGTTCACAAATGGAAAGGATGCACTAAATCAAATTCTAGGAAAGCAAGTTGCGCCAAAATACAATACTGGAGTAGGCTACAAACCTGGACAGAGATAGATTACCAAGAATAGATTTATTCCTAAATCTGGACAGAATACTTCTTGTTCTAGTTCTAGAAATCCATATGCTTCAACTAGCTATTCACATAGTTATAGATCAAATGGAGTTTGTCTTTCAAATTATTTTGATTCTGTGAATTATATGAGACCCATCATACAAATTTGGGTACCAAAATCATTGATTACTAACCTATCTGGACCCAAGAAGATCTAGTTACCGAAGTCATTTTCGATCTAAAACTATTCTGTAGGAAACCTGCTTGATGAGTTCCCACAAGAAGACATGATATTTGGATAGTGGATGTTCAAGACATATATCTGGGGATTACTCATGCTTCAAGAGTTTAATAAAGGTTGATAGAGGATATGTCACCTTTGGTGATAATTCTAAAGGAAATATCATCAGACTAGGCCAAATTGGTAACAGGGATTCAGTTTTAATTTCTAATGTTTTATTTGTTGATGGACTGAAATATAATTTGTTAAGTATTTCTCAATTGTGTGATGATGGTTTTAATGTCAAATTTGAAAATGATTCATGTAATGTTATTAATTCTAAAAATGTTTTAGTCATTTCTTCTTTAAGAAATTAAAATTTTTATGATGTTGATTTGAATTCCTTAGCTATGAAAAATGTTACCTGTTTAAATTCTTTTCATAAAGAGTCCTAGTTATGACATAGAAGATTAGGACACTGCAATATACATTCACATAGAAAACTGACTAGGAAGAACTTAGTTAGAGACCATCATAAACTTGAGTTTCCAAATGACAAAGTTAGTAATCCTTGTCAAAAGGGAAAGCAACATAAAGTTTCTTTAAAATCAAAGAAAGAAGTTTCAACTTCTCAACCTCTCGAGTTGGTTCACATGGATTTGTTTGGACCATCTAGAGTTTCTAGCTTAAATGGGAAGCACTATGTCTATGTCCTAGTATATCACATTTCATGATATACTAGGGTATACATCTTAGCTCACAAAAGTGAAGCTTGTTCTTACTTTGTTAAATACTCCTAATCTGTAGAAAATCTTAGTGGACATATGATTAAAACTCTAAGAAGTGATCATGGTCGTGAGTTTGAAAATCATGAATTTGAATCCTATTGCTCACACAATGGCTATAATCATAACTTTTATACTCCTAGGAAACCTCATCAGAATGGTGTAGTAGAAAGAAGAAATAGAACCTTTCAAGAAATATCTAGAACTATGCTTAATGAATATGACCTGCCTTTTTACTTTTGCGCTGAATCTGTGAATACAGCTTGTTATATTATTAATAGAGTCTTAATTAGACATGTTCTTAAGAAGACCCCATATGAGTTGTAGAATAATAGAAAACCTAAATTTAGTCATTTAGAGTCTTTGGCTGTAATGTTGTTATTCTCAATACAAAAGATAATCTTGAAAAGTTTTCTTCTAAGAGTGATGAAGGAATATTTTTAGGATATTCTTTAACCAACAAATCTTATAGAGTTTTCAACAATAGAACCAAGTGTGTGGAATAATCTGTTCACATCATGTTTGATGAAACTGATCCACATGAGCCTAAAACCTCTCTTGAAAATCTTGAAGAAGATTTATCTATTCTGAACCTTAATGACAAATCTAAAGAACCTGCTATAAAGACAACCATTTATGGACTTATTCCAGAATCTGCTACTAATGAACCCAAACCTAGAGAAGAGCCTGAAATTTATAGTCCTACCTTCACTAGATCAACTATAATTCTAAAGAATCATCCTTTAGATGGTGTTGTAGGAAATCTTGATATAGGGACACAGAGTAGAGCTTCTCTTAGAAATCAGGTTGAACATCAAGCCTTCTTGTCACAGCTTGAACCTAAACATTGATGATACTATTAATGATGAATTTTGGATAATTTCTATGCAAGAAGAACTCAATCGATTTGAAATAAATAAAGATTGGAATCTTGTTGAAATACCTAAGGACACTTTCACCATAACCACTAAATGGGTGTTTAGAGATAAAGTAGATAAATCTGGAAATATTTGTTATAAACAAAGCTAGGCTAGTTGCACAAGGCTATAGTCAAGAAGAAGGTATTGACTATGAGGGGACTTTTTCTCTAGTAGTCAGACTAGAAGCCATTAGGATTTTACTTGGCTATGCTGCAAATCAAATTTTCAAACTATATCAAATGGATGTCTAGAGTGCATTCTTGAATGGATATATTGTTGAAGATGTTTTTGGTGAACAACTACCAGGATTTTCAAACCCTCATTTTCAAAATCATATTTTCAAATTATCAAAAGCTTTATATGGTTTAAAGCAAGCTCCAAGAGCTTGGTATGATAGATTAAGTACTTTTCTAATTTCTGAATGTTTTACAAAAGGAATAGCTGATCCTACTCTGTTTATAAAAAGAATTTCTAAAGATGTTTTATTTGTACAAATTTATGTAGATGATATTTTTTTTGGATCTTCACGAAATTCCTTATGTACTGATTTTTCTAAAATGATGCAAAATGAATTTGAAATGATTTTAATGGGAGAACACAAATTATTTCTTGGATTTAAAATAATTAAAAATGATGATGGAATTATTTTAACACAAATAAATATACAAGAGATCTTTTAAAACAATTTGGATTGGATAGCACAAAAAGTAGTGACACTACCATGAGTACCACCTATACGTTGGATCTTGATGAAGATGGTAAATCTACTGATCAAACCACTAATAGATGAATGATTGGAAGTCTACTCTACCTGACTTCTAGTCATCCTGATATTATCTTTAGTGTGTGTATGTGTTCTCATTTTCAAGCAAACCCTAAAAAGTCACATTTAAATTTTGTAAAGATAATTTTCAAATACCTCAAGCATACTCCCAATTTAGGACTATTATATCCCAAAGGACAATCATTTAAACTAGTTAGTTATTCTGATGCTGATTTTGCTGGATGTAACTTAGATAGAAAAAGATCCTATGGAACATGTCATATTTTAGGCAAGTCACTAGTATCATGGTGTAGTATGAATCAAAAGTTATTTTCATTATCTACTACAGAAGATGAATAAATAGCTGTTGGAAGTTTTTGTGTGAAAATTTCGTGGATGAAACACACATTACTAGACTATGGATATCAATTCAGAAATGTCCCAATAAATTGTGACAACACAAGTGCTATTAATATATCTAAGAATCTTGTTTCTCATTCAAGTAAAAAACATATTGATGTAAGACATCACTTTTTGAGAGATCATTATCAAAAAGGTTATATCACTTTGGAATTCATTGGTACTGAATATCAACTTGTTGATATATTCACTAAACCATTAAATTTTGAAAGATTAGACCACATCATACATGATCTTGGTATAATTAATCATAAATTAATATCTTACTGATCTTAATGTTAAATAATTTACTATATTTTACTTTACAGTTTCATACTCACTGTGTTACAGTTACTGTTTCATGCTCACGGACTCACTGTTAAGACCATGTGCTCACGGTCTGTCAACTCACTGTCTCACCGTGATGACCACCAACTGTCTCACTGTGATGACTGCTTTTCATCACACCGTAATTCCTACCCACGGTCTCCCCATGAAGATTATTTATATTCTTATTTTAACCCGTATTGCGATAATTTTTATTTCACCACTATTTGATTTCCCGCGACTTTGTTTTTATTACATTTCACATTCCGAAATGATAAAACTTAAGGGTTTCATTGGATTCCTTACCCAAACACTCTATTGAACCTTTTCTTCCCTCTCGCCCGAACCTTCAGTGGATGCCAAGGATGAAGCTTCCATTTTCACCTTCATCTGAGAAGCGTCGCTCTAAGAAGTAGAAGAGGATACCGCAAATAGCTCTGGAAGGACCTCTAAACCCAATCTTGCTAAGCCGTACTATTGTACCTAGAAAAGAAGTTTTCCCTGAATGGTTTATATCTAGAAAGTCTTTAGTTTTGAATGTTTTATGAGAACAAGGATGGCTGGAATTGTTCTCTGGACAAAATAGACCGATTTACCCGAGGCCGGTATCTCAATTCTATCAGTATGTGAAGTTTTCCTTTGAGTCTGGAGAGAGCATTATGGTGAAAAGCTGGATAAATGGTCAGAAGTGATCTTTCATTTCGAGGTTGTAGGCCGCATGCCTAATAATTTCACATGAAGGAGTTTGTGAAGACTACCAGAGGGACCCTCGTCCTTATTCTGATATCTTCAATCTGGAAAATGACTTGTAATTTTTTACTGGTAATGGCACCAAGAGAAGGGCCATTACTGCAGATCTAGATGGAGAATCTAGACTTCTATTCAAATTTTTTCAGAATTTTATTAGTCTGAGAAAAGGTGATTTTGATGTAATGAAGTATCAGGATGTGTTCCGGATTCACCTGTTGAGGAATGGCCATAAGATCAATCTTTGCAAGTATGTCATTAACCACATTTGTGAGCTAATTAAAGTCACTTCCAAATTCACCTCCTTGTTTTACTCAAGAATGATTTCAGCAATGTTAGTTGACTAAGGGATGGTTGGAGAAAATGAAGAAAAGTTAGAGTACTTTGATTTCTGCCTATCCATGCATATCATCAGAAGGATAAAGATTAGTTGGAATCCCTGGAAGAAGTAGTGGATTGAGGATAATGATCTACTCTATAAAAAGTATAATCCTGTTGACTATCCAAGAAGGCCTAAGAATCTATCTGATCCTGGTTTGGAACCAGATGAAGTGGCTGAGTTTTCAGAAGAAGAAGAAGAAGAGGAAGTGGAAGCTGAAGTATCACCTAGAGAAGAAGATGAAATATCTCCAATGGAAAGAGATCCTGTTGAAAAAGAAAGGAAGGTTGTCCCTGCTATTATCCCTGCTGAAATACCTCAGGGAGAGGAAGTTGCTATTGGTTTGAGAGAAGAGGAAGAGTCTTCTTCTAGTGAGGATGTCAATCCAGAAACTCATCCTCATACTACAAGAAAATTGGTTTTTCTTGATTCAGAACAGGAAGCAACCATAGAGACAGATCATGTTGAAGAGGATCTACCTGTTGAGAAAGAAGCAAGTCAGGATGCTCAACCAGTGGAAAAATCGGTTCCTGAGTATATTCCCTCTACTGAAGAGAGGATGGAAATTTCCTTTCATCTGGCAAGGCAAGAGTTTTCTAAAGAGATTATAGATCATCCTGTGGATTCTGACCATGTTCCTGAGCCTCAAGAATCTGGAAGGGAAGCACAATTTTAGGGGGAGGAGCCTCAAAACCTTGTGATTATAGAAGCTGGATCTACTGAAGCTTCTCAACCTTCTCTCTCGTACTCTGTGCACACCCGATATGTTTTCCAAAGATTTTATGATGTGAATGAGTTATATCAAGTGTATAGAACTGTAATGGATCTTTCTTCTCTTGTATAACTAAAGTCTGCAGCTCATCCAGATCTAGAACCAGAGCCCAACCTCAATCTAAATCCGAATCTAAGTCTGAAGATAACTTTGAACCTCAACCAGAACCTGCTCCACTACCTTTACCTGCACCCATACCCGAGCAACACTACTTTGTATCTAAAGATGATCTGAACGTTTTTAGAGAAACTTTGTTAGCTAGAGTTGAGAAAATTGTATCCACTCAACCTCGTCCAGTGACTCAGTTAAGTAATGAAGATACATAAATTCTCTTGGAAAATATTATATTTCATATTCAACCAAGGATGATTAGAGAAATTCAAGAAGTCAGAGCGGAAAATAAGCTGCTGAGTGCTGGTGTTGCAAACCTGAGAAATATGGTAGCAAAATTGCAGAATGATTTTTCTTTGAGATCAGTGCCTGCTCCTGTTTCTACCCCAGCACCTGTTGCTACTTCTCCTGAGACATCTGATTCCATCCATTCTAGGGAGATTGTGTCTCAAGTTCATCCATATCTACTATCTTTTGATGAGAAGATTGGAAAAAGACACACCAAGATGCTGGAACACATGAGGGAGCTTGTAGAAAATCTGAATAAGCTTACAGATGAATACACTGGATTCCTGCACAAAGTTTTGAAATAGCTCAATGTTCTAACCGAAGCTGTCAAGGCTTCTCCTGCATCTGTTCAGACCTTCACACCTTCTTTCGATGATTCTCTGCTGAGATCCATAATCAAGGAAGAACTTCAGAATGACTTCAGTGGCTTGAATCTATCTTCTTTCTCAGAAGTGGTTAAGAACAGTGATAGAGCATTGGACTTGGTTAGGATTCATTCTAAGATAGACAATGATGCTCAACAAGAGATCACCAAGGAAATAGATTTTTATCTCTCCCTGATTTTCTCTAAAAGTGGAATGAAAGATCACTTTAGATATCTTGTGGAAAATTTGAGAATCCCTCTGGTAACCAAAGCTTTTAAAACTCATGTCCAGAAACATACAGAGGTCACCAGATTGTTGGACAACTTTATGGAGAATAAGGATGATTTTTAAAAGGATATGTAATATGGTGGTGAAATCATTACTGATTTCATAAATCTTCTAAAGCCATATCTTCATGTGAAGAGTATAGCTATAGTTTCTCCAGCTACTGCACCACTTAGACCTAGTCTACCTGCCTTAGCCTCCACTGCCATGACAGTTAGCTAAGCTCTTTCTCAGATTCAACCAGTCATTCTTCACCATCCACAGCCTAGATCTTCTACTACTCCTACTTTGTCTCCATCTGTTTTTGAAGTTCTACCATTACCCTCTTTGTCTACCACATCTATGCCTTCTTCTACAGCGGCAACATCTCTTGAAGATGATAAAGGCAAAGATAAGGTGGATCGCTGAAGAGTCAGGGGATTGTTTTCCTTTTTGATGGGATTCCATTTGATGTTTAATGTTTTTATTGTATTCTGAACCCTTTTTTAATGAAAAATGAAGTGTTTCATTTGATTTTTCTCTAATATTTGATAATCCCAAAAGGGGGAGAAAAACTACAAGTATAAAAGGGGGAGAAAAACTACAAGTGTCAGTACTATAATGAGATATGCTCTTCTAATAAGCTAGTTTCTTTAATGTTACATTTCCTTTATATTTTTAATATACATGATTTGTGATCATCAAAAAGGGGGAGATTTTTGGACTCCTCATGTGTTAATCATGTTTTAATGATCACAAATACTATAACTGATTAATCTCAATCTTCATTGCACATATTTCTAATTCTCTTCAATCTCAATAATAACTACACATCATGTTTTAATGATAAAAAATCTTATGGATGTTAATTACACGATTTGTGATCATAAAAAAGGGGGATATTGTTGGACTCCTCATGTGTTAATCATGTTTTAATGATCACAAATCCTATTACGGATTAATCTCAATCTTCATTGCACATCTTGCTAATTCTCTTCAATATCAATAATAACTACACATCATGTTTTAATGATAACAAATCTATGGATGTTAATTAATCTATTATTTACAAGTCTTTTCCATGATTACAAATCTCACATATATTATCAAGCCTTTATATTTATGATTCAAGTTCTATTACACTCTAACGATTAAGGTTAACCCATATTCTGCATATTACTGTCTAAGTCTAAATACATGAATTTGTCTAAGTATGGAGACACCGTGAAGGAAAAACCAGAACCCAAACACCATGACCTAGACACCATGAACGTCACACCGTGACCCAGACGCCGTGACCCGGACACAATGAAGAACTCACCATGACCGAGACACCGTGTGCTAGACACCGTGACAGGGACATACCGTGAAGCTCATACCATGAAGCTTATACCGTGAACCTCATACCATGAACTATCTACCGTGAAGAAGACATCGTTTACATAATCACTATGACACCGTTTCTTAAAATTTTGTAAATATTATTTAAATAATTCTAACGGTGATATTTGATGTTTTTAATGCAATTAATTTTATTTAATGATAGTTGTTGGCATGTCAATAAACCGTATTACGTACCTATGAAAAGTGAATCATTCCTACTTCCATAACTCAGGGAATATTAAGATGCAGTACACGTATATGATGCAGTACACATGCAAGTAGTGAAGCGAGAAAAGTGTGACGATACAACAAGAAGAACATACATACACCCGAGAGCACTGTGCTGAACAAGGAGAACAATCCCGAACAAGAAAAAGATTGAAAGACTTAAAAAGAACTCTCATGAGTGCAAACCAACAACACTGAAGAACACACGACGAATCAAGAGATCTTTCTCACTCTTGTAGAACATGATCTGAACTACGACACTCTATTTTTCAACAGAAAAACCAGAGAAGGACTCAGAAGCATTCCTGTTGAATCCAACAAGTCCAGAGCTGCATTGATAATCACTAGATCTTTCTAAACTCGTATCTATATTCTCTAAGTTATTGATTTATTTACTTTCAAGAAGTGTGGTGTACTCTGTATTTCTTATACACACATTGTATCCTGTACTGAACTGGAGGATATCAAATCCTCACTCCAAAAATCTTAACTCTTGTGTACCCATGTCAACTATGGAAGAGGTTCTTGTGTGGCCTGGTCATTGTTTTATTTCCCACGAAGAATAGTGGTAGAGGTCCCTGTGTGGCCTGGACAGTTTTGTAAACTGTTATTAACCCTGATCCAGTGTGTGGATCAAATTTATATAAATTTGAGAGGACTAAGTCTCGTATTGAGACTAAAACTCTTGTTATATCTGTTGTTCATCGTTAGTTTAAGTTTAAATTATACTAAATATATCTTTTATATTTCGCTGTTATTACTTTGAAATAAAAAACTATTTAAAGCTACTTTGATAGATAAATTAGCATGTGTTTATACTTATTGTAAATCAGTAGGTTAGTTTCAAAAGATAGTTTAATCTTGTGGTTAAATTAACTGAGACCTAATCAATCTTTGAAAAGCTAAGTGAACATTTACAATCTGTATAAATTCACTACTGTTTAACATGTTTTATAATTTGGGGGATTTTTAAATAGACAATATTTTAACAGAAATTTTAATTGGAACTCAATTCACCCCCCTCTTGAGTATCCACTCCGACCAAAAACTATGTTTACTCGAAAAGGTGTTATGTTCATCTGGAAAAAAGAATGTGATGATTGTTTTCAGGAATTGAAAAGAAGATTGGTGAATGCTCCAGTTTTGGAACTGCCTTCCAGAAATTGTGAGTTTGTTATCTACAGTGATGATTCGTTGAAAGGACTGGGTTGTTCCCTAATATAGAATGATCAGGTAATTGGTTATGCTTCACGTCAGTTGATACCACATGTGTTAAATTACCCTACACATGATTTGGAATTAGCTGTTGTTGTTTTTTCTTTAAAAATTTGGAGGCATCATTTGTATGGAGTGAAGTTTGAAATATATACTGATCACAAAAGTTTGAAGTATATATTCACTCAGAAATAAAAGAACATGAGACAAAGGAGATTGTTGGAATTAATCAAGGATTATGATTGCATGATCAATTACCATCCAGGAAAATAAAATATAGTGGCCAATGCATTGAGTCAAAAAAGTAATTCTTAATTAGCCATGATACATTTGGAACGAGATCATTTGGTTTTTGATTTGATGAATTATGGAATAGAAGTTGTTGGTTCAGGAAATTCTTCTGTTTTTGTTTCAGGTGTCAGTGATATCATCACTATCAGACTGAATAAAGAAAGCGTAGAAGGAATATAGTGAGTTGCAGAAAAATATAGTGTTGGTTCAGAAGGGTAAGTCTCTTAAATTTAACATTGATAAGGATTGTGTTTGGGGGTTTGGAATGAGATTATGTGTGCCTTGTGATTCACAGTTGAAGAATGAGTTGTTATGTGAAGCTCATAGTTCTATATTTTCAGTTCGTCCTGGTAGTACTATGATGTACAAAGATCTTCAAGAGTATTATTAGTGGGATGGAATGAAAAGGGATATTGTTGATTTTATTGTAAAGTGTTTGAAATGTCAGCAGGTTAAAGCAGAGCGATAGTTCCCGAAAGGAATGCTTCAGCCTCTACTGGTGCCAAAGTGGAAATTGGGAAATATATCCATGGACTTTTTTGTAGGATTACCAAAGACATATCGAGGTAATAATGCAATCTGGGTTATAGTTGACCGATTGACTAAATCTGCTCATTTCCTTCCTATTAGAGATACTTTGTCTCTAGATCAACTTGCTCGGTTGTATATTAAAGAGATAGTCAGGTTGCATAGAGTTCCCCTCTCCATTGTATCTGATCGTGATCCCAGGTTCACTTCTGACTTTTGGAAAGGCCTTCAGAAGTCATTGGGTACTGAATTGAATTTTAGTATAGCTTTTCATCCTAAAAAAGGTGGGCAGTCAGAACGAACAATTCAGACATTGTAGGATATGTTATGTGCGTGTTCGATGGATTATCCAGGATGTTGGGACCAATATCATTATTTTGTTGAATTTTCATATAATAACATTTTTCATTCCAGTATACAGATGACTCCATTTGAGGAATTATCTGGAAATCATTATCGAACTCTAGCATTTTGGGATGAAGTAGATGAAAGAAAGTTGATGGGACCAGAATTGTTAGAAGAGATGGCAGAGAAAGTTCAGTTGATTCAGAAGCACATGAGAACAGCTCAGAGCAGACAGAAAAGTTATGTAGATAACCTGAGGAAGGATCTTTCTTCTGAGGTAGGTTACCATGTCTTTCTCAAAGTTTCTCCATGGAAAAGTGTGATGCATTTTGGTAAGAAGGGAAAGATGAGTCCGATGTTCATTGGACCTTATGAAATTCTGGAGAAAGTTGGATCGGTTGCGTACATAGTGGATTTACCTCCTTGTTTATCCCAGGTACACAATGTTTTTCATGTTTCGATGTTGATAAAGTATATTCCAGATCCATCTCATGTTTTGAGCCAAGAGGTAGTTCAGTTGGAAGAGAATCTATCTTATGAAGAACAACCAGTCCAGATTCTTGACCATAGAGAGCAAGTGTTGCAGAATAAGGTAATTCACCAGGTAAAGGTTTTGTGGAAAAACCATATGGTTGAAGAGGCAACGTGGGAATCTGAAAATGCTATGAGAGATAAATACCCCCAGTTATTTTGATAAGTAAATAAAAATGGTGAGGACGCAATTACCAAAAGGTGGGAAAAAGTATGATCCCAGGTAAATGAAGAATACAAAATATTTCATATTTAAAAAATTTGTGAATTAAATATTAATTTTATTTTAACGGGGTTTCTTTGTTCGATAGCGTACCTGATACGCAACAACGGGTTTCTTTGAATCTTACGCTGCACACTAATAATATAATATTATTATTTTAAATGGTAGTTAACTCCTAGACGTTGTATTGGCATAAATGAATGAATCTAACTACAATATGATTATACATATTTTTTAGATGTTTTTACTTTTATACGATAAATGTTACAGGCTTAAAAAGTCAATGATTCTAATTTTAAGCATAATTTTCATTAAAAGGCCGATTTATGCCTTTTAATGGAAAACCCTTTTTAAAACAAGTTTTGGTCACTTTAATACATTCTATATGACCAAATAAAATCCTTCATTAGAATGGGGACATCAAAATTTACTTTTTGAAATTTTTTGGAATTTTTCTGATAAAGTTCATTTTTTTAATGAATAGTGAAAAATATTGTATTTTAATTCAAAAGTGCTTTTTAATATAATTTATTTATATGGTTATATTATCTTTTTAATTTGTTTTAAAGTGAAATTAAAATATATTTTTACCATTTAATCTAATTTTGGTCATTGAAAATCAATTTCACTTTGAAATTAAACATAAACAAGTATCAATCTTTTGATAGTTATTGTTTCTTAAAAACACGCTATTTGTTTAAACAACGAGAATTAATTATTAAATTAATTAATTCCACTTCTATGTTTTGAATTTGGAAAAATAGAAATTAATTTTTAATTCGAAATATCAAACAATGCATAGGCCTAATTTTTGGTATTTTTCTGAAAATACATCAATTTTTGATGAATAGTTAAACCACTTAGTGGTAGTTAAAAACACTAACTTTTTCATTTAAATGAAATTTTACCACTTCTGTGAGTTGAATTTCAAAAATCCGACATACATGGTTGTTATCAAGGAGTAAAATGTGGTTCAATAAGATGAAAATAATTTTTGGTGAATAGTAACTTTTGACTTTTATTTACCGCGGTTAAAGGTAAATAGGGTAATTCAAGGTAAAAAAATATTATAAGAATACAAAATTATCTAAAAACTTGTCCAAACCTTATTGGATGAGTCATTAACGACAATGGGCATCTTTGGGTCGATTTTGGGACCCCATTGATCCACTTGGGAGTGAAAATGACAATTTAGATTAATTAATTTAATGTAAATGCCAAATTGACATTAACAAAAATCGTCTAGTAATTAATTTTTATATGGTGATATATATGTCCTATTTTGGAATATAAATATTAATTATAAATCTAAAAAGATTTCCTACATGATTGGTTTTTTTATAATTTTTAGACATCGAATAAATTAAATTATTTATGTCATAATAATGATGCAGTGTTTACCCCATTAATAAATCATTTAAATAAATAAGATTATAATGACTAAAATATTATCCAAAACATGTCCAATTCTGTTTGGATGATTTTATTTCGACCATGAATTATCTTATCTTCGACTATAATTATTTTTGGACCATTAGAAATCGAATATCTTTATATAATAAAAAAATACTTTCACACTTTCATAAAGAGCCCCTCCTCTCCCTTATAAAAGGAGACCAATTCTATGCAGTTCCTCACACCTCTCAAGCCATTTGACTCATCCAAACTCTTCCCAATTAAGCTCTCTACATCCCTCCCCTCCTTTTAAAAGCTTTACCTTAGGCAGAAGGCACTTCCAGAAGTCCTTTGGTTCAAACCAAAGGGAGTTACCCAAATTAAAGGTAACGATTTCTCTTAAATTGTTTTCTTTTATTTTACTTCTCAAAACCCTAAATTATATTTATTTACTTCCTTTGGTAAAAACACCAGTATCCTCAATATACTAGTATGTTTTTAAAAGAATGATTCGAACTACACTTACACACACCTCCATCTAATGGATGAAGAACATAATGCTTCTCTGGATGGAAAACTAATGCCTCATGAAATGATGATTGTTCAATTATATCTTACCGCCACTCATGGTGGACATAATGATGGAACTTTATTTATATATTATATATATTATGTTTATGATTTATTTATGCTTCTGTACTTCCCATTTATATCACACCTTTATGGTTTCCATAGTGGGTAAATATGATAATCTCATTTGAGGAAGCGCGGACTACCACCCCCTCAAAGTGATGTGATTTGTTAATGCCTTATGTGGGATGAATAAATGATGTAGTTATTGATATTATATATGATATTATACTGGAATTATAATATACCTATGTATCATTATGTTTTATTTCAATTAAAATAAGAAATAGAAATTAAATTAGCATTCATGCGTACGTACGACTTACCGTCTCCATGAACAGTGCATTTCATTTCTCACCTCCGAATGTTATGTACTATTATATATACATGTATATACTGGATATATATAATATATATGATATATAAATGATGAATTTAATTCTGGATATAATGAACTATTGACCACATGGACAACTTTTAAATATAATGTGTTCATTTTTTACTCAAGTACCAAATATCGACAATAAGAACATTATTAACTTAAATGATTACATAATGTTTATAACATGGTAGTAAGAGATATAAAAGGAATAATTAACTTTAAAAAGGTTCTTAATCATGTAGAAATTAACTTTAGTTTATTATTCAGTATATTAATGAACGATCGAGTCAAGTCGGACACGAGGTAAGGAACTTCGTCTCAATCTCCTTTCATTGAGGCATTTTTTGTTTTAATACACGACATTCTTTTATACGCTATATAAATACCCTTGACTTTTAAAAGGGAATATTTTTCTAAAAAGATTTTTACTAAATGAAAAAAATGAATTTTTCTTTTAACATACGCGGTGACCACGACCTTTTCCACCGTCGTGAGTATTATTTGATCTTTGGCTTCCTCAACAAGCCGTAATGTTTAAAAAAAAATTAAATACCATATACTCTTTTATGTATTTTGGTATTGAAAATGGTTTTGAAAATGGATTTGTTATATCAATATATTTTAGTGATATATTGTTATTGAAATGTGGAAATGTTTTCTTTCCGTTATATTTGTTGTATGTGTTATGATTTTTGTTGTTACTTGGACATCTGACGGGTGGTTACGTGATAAACCAAATGATGGGTGGTGTCGTGAATACCAGGATGGGTGGCCACGTTATAACCTCCAATGCATTGGGTATGGAAGTTGGCCATATGGCTATTCCATTTAGTGATATGTGTGGAAGTTGACCGTATGGTTATTCCATTTAAGTATGTTTATGTCCCGAGTTACCTTTATATGTTATGTGTTATTTATATGGGATTTATGGTAATATGTTGGTTACAAAAGGGAAAGTAATGATCTTTGTTTCAGATAAGAGTATTTACTAATTCATAAAGGTGAAAATTATTTCTTATGCTAAAGTATTCATGGTTGAATTGTTGTTTTGAAAAACTAACAGTTTTCTTTCTTTGTGTATCCCTTACTGAGCTTTTTATGCTCATCCCAAGTTTTTTTCAATGTTTTTCACAGGACATAATGTGGAATAGGTTTAAGGATGGGATCAAGGAACAATCATGCTATCTTAAACATGGATCTATACATGACTCTTTTATTAAGATTTCATGTTTTGTAAAAAAAAGGAAACTGTGTAGAAGTGTCTACTTTGTAATATTTTGAGATGTAATAGTTATGGCCTAACTCTCTAAAAATCTAAACCTGAAAAGGTCCTCAATGTGAATTATTCATTTAATTAAAAAATATGGAAGGTTTAAGGCCTGGTCCTTATAGTTAATAATATGTGGCTTCATGGTTTTCCCTAAACATGCAAGCTAGGGCTCAAGCCCCTAAAAAGTCACTACAGTTTTTAGTAGAGGAATATGGAATGGTATACTCATGGTTAAGAAAACCATGTGAATGAAATATTCATGGACCCTCCTTAGATAGTTTTGGATTCATTATTGGTTCTTGGTTTTCCCAACTGTGTGGCCAAACCATGTGACCCCTTAATTAAATTGGATTTTTCACCTATTTTCTCTTAAAAATTTTCTAACATCTCTCTCATATGTATCCTCCACCAATAGATAAATGAACCCCATTCACCTCCTTTTTAAAACTCACAAATCTAGGATAGGCTTCTTGTTTCTCCATCACATGAACTCGAATCAGACAACTATCAGATACATTGGATCACTCTCGGTAAGCTCTGCTTCAACCGTCATTTTTATTATAGTTTATCTTCTCATATATTTTTGTATTTTTATATGAGATCATTGTTACTATTTTTAAGAAATTTGTTTATTTTGGAATTTTCTTCCATTATTCCTCAAGTCAATATCTGATACATGATGTGTGGCCATCCCTGAATCGACGGTAGGTTGTATATCAATTTCCCCAAAATTTTAGGTCTTCAATATATTTTTTTCATTGTTCTTCATGCCAAACTCTCCATAATGTTATGCCAATATTAAATTTTATCTTTATTATTTATTGACCCATGTTCTAAAGATAGTAATTATTTAGTGGATTCATATCTATTGGAAACAACACTATGGGGGAGTTGAATAAATTTTAATCCTTGGGTAACTTTTTTAATTGAACGAACCACTCATAGACTGTTTGTGTAACAGCCAAATATTTTATAAAAAATATTCCTTTTAATTTTATTAATGTCTTGTGTTGTACGCTATCCCAAAAGGAGCTTGCACAACACGCATCCTTGACTTGACTTTCATTACACGCAATCACGACCTTCCTCGATAGCGTGTGTAGTACGCAATAACGAGTTTCACTAAACAGCGATATGCTATTAAAATGTTATTAAAACTAGCCGTTATGAATAGTAATAACCACTTTATAAAATTCTGTAAATCTTATTTTTCAAATTGAACTTCATTTTTGGATTCGGAGTATCGAATTTATCCTAAGGTGAAATTTTGGTACATTTCGGATAACTTTCATATTCTGATGAATAGTGAAAATTACTAAATTATAATTAAAAAACAACTTTTATAATCGAAATAATTAATAGTGATAAATTATTAATTGGAGTAGTTTTAAATTATATTTAGAATATATTTTTACAATTTAATACAATGTTGGTCATTGGATGTAATTGCACATTTAAACCAGACATAAACAAGTGTCAATCTTTTGATAGATATTGTTTCTTAAAAACACGCTATTTGTTTTAACAGCGGGATTTAATTATAAAATTAATTAATTCAACTTCTATGTTATGAATTTGGTAAAATAGAATTCATTTTTGAATTCGGAATATGAAATATAGCTTAGGATGAAATTTTGGCATTTTTCTGAAAACCTTCATTTTTTGATGAATAGTGAAACTACTAAGTGGTAGTTAAAAAACTGAATTTTTCATAAAACTTAAATTTACCGCTTCTGTGAATGGAATTTCAAAAATCCGAGAGACACGGTTGATGTCAGTAAGTAAAATGTGGTTCAATGAGATGAAAATAATTTTTGGTGAATAGTAACTTTTTACTTTTATTTACCACGGTTAAAAGTAAATAGGGTAATTAAGGGTAAGAATGATATTAATATTACCCTAACACATGTCCTAATTCTATTGGACAAGTGTATCTCGACCAAAAAAAACCTTAAGTGTAAAATATTATCATTTAGGCCCACTTGGATTAGATTAGGACATTTATTATTATTTAATTCAAAGAAGAGTTAAAAGAGTTAAAATCAAAGTTTATTCACTAAAACATTTTTAATATAGGGTTATACATAAGATAAATTCGACTATAAATATTCATTAGAAAGATAAAAATATTTCCTACATAATGATATTTTATTTATAATTTTTAGACTTTAAATAAATTAATTTATTTTTGACACAACGATGATGCAGTAATTACCCTTTTAAGGAAATATTAACATAATTGATGTTATAAATACTCAAATGAATGTAATTTGAGACTTTTTATGAATTCCACTAATTTTTTAGGTTACTATGATATATTAGTGTTGATTTAATAAACTTGGTTCGAACATATAATTCTGTTATGACTTTCACAAAAATCATATATCGAATAGTGTCAAAATTGACACAAAATAGTTTTTAAATCAAATATTATATTATTAATTGTTATTTTATTCCTAAAAATATAAGGTTCGGCCAAATGACTTAGATAAGGATATATATATTAATAATAAACAATTTGGGGTTCGTTTGGCATGTTATAGTAAGTGTATTAACCATATAGTTAAAGAAAACAAAAAGACACGGTAAAAGTTAAATTATTTAACTTAGAGTTAAATCTAATTGATAAGGTTCAAATAATAACCTAAACTTGTCTAAATCCTATTGGTTGATAAGATTTCGACCCATACCCACTTTAGCTTCTAAATAAGACCCTTTGGAACCATTATAAACCGATTTTTACTTTAATATAAAATAATATTTTGAGATATTCCTAAGGTGCCCCTCTCCTCCCTTATAAAAGGGCACCTCCTCCCCCTCCTCCTCACACCAATTTGAGAACTCAAGCTCGGCCAACCCCTGCCAAAATCTCTTCTCCACTTCTCTATAAACATCCTATAGGTTCTGGTCTTCCTCAAAGACCAATTGTAGTTCCCTAAGAGGAGGTCTCAAAGAGGCGCTTCAAAGAAGAGGTAATTACCGTTACCAATTCTTTCATCTTTATTTCTTCTTCCACTTATTCTTCTTAGGTTTTTTCATTATGAAGTAATAACATCAGTATCACTCATATACTGATATGTTATTATAAGTATGAAACAACCCTATTTCACCATCTATCTATCCTACGGAAAAAGAAATCACCGCGCGTGCGTACGTACAGAATACCGTCTCCACGCCGTGGTGTAATCTATTTTCCACCACCACCTTACATGGATGGGTATAATGGTGTAAAGAATAACTATACATAGTTATTAAAACATCATATTGATTCTGATATATTGTATAATCCACTCAAATTCAATTCCATATTTATGGAAATGATATCATCGCTCGTGCGTACGTACGGACTACCGTCTCCACGACGCGATGAGATTCATTCTCCATGTTAACCATTTAAGAATGATTATAAAGTATATATAAGAAATAATAATGAAATATATGACATTATAAAGCTACTGGATTTATGTATATATATATATGTATGTCATCTACTTACTTCCATTCAAGACAATAGGGAAAGGAAAACAGCGTTCATGCGTACGTACGGACTACCGTCTCCATGAACGGTGTTTTTCATTTCATTTATCTATCTATTATATATATATATATATACTGAATATATATGATATATAAATCATATTTTATATTCTGGAAGTATGTAAATCATTATATAAGTAATAATAATGTCAATAACAACAAGTCAAAACACCTACGATAAAAGAAACGATTTTACCCAAAACGCTTCTTTAACATGGAATTTACAAAAGAACGGGTAATATAATGTCATAAGTGAACCATATATGATATCATAACAATTAATATGATTCTTTAATAAGTCAATGACATTATTTAAACCATTATACAGGAGCTTCGGACACGTACAAAGCAAATCGGACCTAAGGTAAGGGAAATATCACAATCTCATTTTTATCCGAGATTGTTTATTCATAAGTATTTACTGGGGTGTATTTTATCATCCACATCCATGTTTCATCAATATGTAATATTATTTCCATCCACCTACAATTGTTTAAATCCATTTTTACCCTTCGGTGAGTTTTTAGTAATATCTATGAAAGGAATCTTTTGTCATACGAGGTACTTTTTGACTTTTCCGACAAAAGTACGAAGAATGCTTTTTTTACTTATACGGCATGAATGGATTATTAAAACATTGTTTCCAAGAAGCTTCCTTTACAAGTTTTCAAGTTTATTTTTAATCAACTTCTTTTATTTTAAATTTGTATGACATGTTATGAAAGGAAAAATGTTTTTGAAGAAGAAAGGTTATTTTCCTCAAGAATGGAGTTCAAGTGTTTTATCAAAATTATTTTCCATCTAAGATAATAAAGGGTTCTGTTTTTATCCCTATTATTAAATTGATTTGTTCATGTTGTGATGGAATTATTTTTATGAATTCCTTTATCTTATATGAATTGATTTATGTTGTCATGATGTTTCAAGAATCCCATTTTTGTTACATGTGTTATGCGATGATGTATGTTTTATGATTATGTGGCAGACATAAGAAAGGATTCATTATAAGATGGGTGGGACCTATATCTCCCTCCAATGCATTGGGTAAAGATTTTATATCTCATGAGATAGACAGGGCTGGAATGGTAGGTTATACCGGTTCAGTGAAACAGGACTGAAACGAGGGTTACTCGATTCAGAAAGGGACTTTGTCCACTAAGATAGTCTTGGCAATTAGTCTTGACTAACAAGAAATGATTCTCTATGATTATGTGTGTATGCCACAAAGTTTCATGTTTTAAGTTATGATTATTGGGATTACTTTTTCACTGCCATGATTTATCCCATGATTATGAAATTATGCTCTCTTTTGCAGGTTATGATTTCCAAAATGCTATGTTCTTATGAATATGATGTGATTGATATTTATTTTGTTTACCCTTACTGAGCATTTGATCTCACCCTTTTATGTTTTCTTTTCCCCAGGATATAAAGAAAGGTTTTAGGTAAAAAAAAGGAGGAAGATTTTATGGGAGATTTTGAAGATCTTTCACCACGATTAGAAGATTATAGTCCGAGTTTCCAAAGACACTAAACTATTACGGTCCTTGTGTGTGTGTTTTTTTTAATGTACTAAATATTCCGAAAAAGTAATGTAATGTCAATGTACGTCTAGCTTCGGGTCTCTACAGTTTGGATTAACTATAAAATAAATTCTCATTCAAAAATTAAAGGGTTTGATTTAAATAAATCGAAGTGGGGGGAATGAAGATTCCATGTGTCGAATAATTATTCATAAGAATTATACAGACTTTAATACCCATTATTAGTTAAGTTGAATATTTATAAATTGTTTGAGGTAATACTTCAAGAAGAATATTATTATTAGGCCTTGGATATTGGTCATTGGGAAAAGGTTAAGGGTTTTGTTGAGCATGGAGATCCATGATTCCTTATATGTGGTGATGGTCATTATGTCTAACATCATTTACATTATTCAAGTGACTGGCGTGATGTTCTATGTTTTATACCATAAGGTGTCGGGAATGAAGACCCACCCCACATTATAATGTTTTGGGAATGTAAGATAACCCCAAAATCTTCATATAGGAGAATAACTTCTCTCACTCATTTGATATTTAGGGCTTGTACCCCTTCTAGAGATCAGTGCTTTTCAGTCTAGTTAGGTAATCTGAAGTTACACCATGGGTCTATTTAAAACCATGTATCAATGTATATTCCTTTAAATGTCCTCATATATATAGTGTATATAAAATAATTGTCAGGACCTGTCCTGAGGTGCCTATGCCCTGACTACCCCAAGCCCGCCTCATGAAGGCCAGGGGATGGCGACTAGCACAGACGAAATGAACCTGTAAGTGGGAGGAATTATTTGAATACATGTAAACACACATATTCCCAACAACATTCAATAACACTTAAAAGGATGGAAAACAGACCACAAAAACAAATTTCTGTGCAAATATCTGAATGTAAGTGGGCCAAAATACAAACCCAACACAAAATTGAAAACAAAAAAACTCAAAACAGAACTCTAATGGAATTCCGCAGAACAACACCCACATGATTGTGATGGTAGTAATGCTACTAGAATATGAATTGACATGTCGTGTCTGCCTAGTCCTACAGGGCCCTTCCTATTTCTAGTCTACCATGTCCATCGCTGAAGTGTCTATCAGTCCAGTCTCCCTAAACACAACTATCAAAATGTCTGACATCTGGACTAGAAACTACATGTGAGGGTGAAGCCCATTTAGGGGTGAGTAACAAAGTAATAAATAGGGACCAAATCAAAAAATAAAGACCACAAATCAATTATCAAAGTAATGAACAAAACACTAGACAACACGGACTATGTATATTCTAAGGTAGTAAAAGTAGGTTCATCAATCACATCGTTGAAGACCTCGACTGCTGGAGAAATCCATCTCTAGGGAGTACAGTGTGCCTGTCAAGTAAAAAAGAGGTTCTTCCCATTAACATTAGACTGCTTAGTTAATCCTCCCTAATCATATACCATGGGCCTACAAAGTCACAGAGAGGTGATTCCCACTAGTCATGGCCAACTGAGGTACTCATCCTAATCACGTATTGTAGTCCTAGTAAGTCACAGAGAAGTGATTACAACCACGGGAATTCCATGTCAGAGAGGGTTTCTTCCCACTAGGCCAAAATTCTGAATTCTTCAGGTCTTATCTAGTCGTAGAATTCATTACATATTGTGTCTAGAAGAACCACTGCTCAAGCCCTTCATCACATCGTAACTGGGCCTAGTCTGAACTGGTCGGATCGGCCTGAAAACCCTATCCCAGGGGTCCCACATACCTCGTTTCATTAAGATGGACCTGACACAACCTGGAGCTAGTTGAGGTCAGTCTGGTCTGGTCTAGACAATGGGCCAGGCCTAATAGGTCTCGTTAGACCCGGTCCGGTTGGCTGAGTGTCCAGCTCACTGGGTCGGACATTTACCCTGTCTAGTCCAGCCAGGTCCGAAGGGGGTGTAGGTCTCGCCTACCAGTGCCTTCCTAGCCCAATGAGAGCAGGTTTGACGAACCTGCATGGGTTCGACCCGACCCTTATCGGGTTCGCCTTGCCAACTGTAGACTATCCATGTGGTGCGGCCAGTGTGAGCACCTAGGATGTGGAATCCATCCATTTACCTTCCATATTTAGATGTTGGTATCCCCTCCACATGGTGCACCACCTTGCGCCATGTCCCCCAACACTCTACTGCTGCTGACGAGTTGCGACTTCCCTATCAGCATTTCCCGCTGCTGCGAGACACCTCTTCTATACGGCCAGCATGGCCAGACGCCACCATCAGTGCCGACAAAATGTTTAGCGGACCACTATATGAGATTGGTTGGTATATCTTCTGATATGTCTATGTCTATGGCCTACGGGGAGAGCCCTCTTCACCGCAAGTATATCAAATCTTGTTTACTGCCATTTCGAGTGTATGTCTACCGAGAACGCACATGTGGAGGCTCTCAGGCATTTTTTGTGTTTTACTAAGGCATCTGTGTTAGAGGATTAAAGAAGGGGGAGGATCATGGTGTTCCTATTAAATCATTCAATGCCACAATTTGGACCTCAAATAAAAAATAACCCCATGAATAAAATAACCTCCTACATAACTCACAAATCATGGGTCAACATGTTTGTGTGTTGATCTGTGTTCGTCATTTTGAGAAAATGATGAGGAAGAACGTTAAATCAAAAACCCACACCTCTAATTAAATATGAGGCCGCAAGGTTTTTACATGATTTCATAAGATGTCGACATCACTTCCCAGGTCCGTTCTTTGAAAGGTATCAATGATTTTGATGTTCTGTCAGTGTTCGTCATTCTTAACTGGGGTGTAAGTCCGTCAGAGGTTTTCCAGGGAGTCCCCAAAATTTTTATTCATTATTTCCCCAGTTCAAAAAAAACTATAAATAGGTGTATGTCACAACATCTCCCTTATGATGTGACATTGTTTCATTATGCTATTATTTTAAAAAAATAGTGTCAATGTTTCATGTCATTAATGTTTCATTTCGCTGCGGGTTAATGAGCCATTACAGAGCCTCATTAATGTGAATTGTCATCGCCTCATCTCTATCCTACAGTGTCACTGCCCACCACTCTATGGTGAGAAATGAAATCAAATAACTCTTTTAACTTATTTTATTATTTTTATTGAAATGTTTGAGAAATAAATTTTTTTCTTGGCCCTTTTTAGCTGATGTTAACTTATTTCTCGGCAAATATTAGAATTTGGATTTCAACGGTGCCATCAGATTTTTAATCTGAGCACTGGTTCAAATGATATGAAAATATTTCTCGCATGTTTACTAAACGTTCCATAGAAAAATTTCAAAAACAATTACATTCACACTCGACTCATGCCGGTCGAGGTTAGGCTATTCCTAGGGGTAACATTCCCCAAGTGTTCAAAGTTACTATGGATTTTAAATCCAAGTTACTATTTAGAAGTTATAAGGATATGAAAATAAAATAATTGTAACATAATTATTTTATTCATGACCAAATACTAACTTCATGTATTAGAACACTCCAGCCAATGTTAAGATTTTTCTAAAAAAACCATATCCTTATGAGTTCAGCTGTGGTCTCTGATTTTTATTCAGAGTCACCGTTTGTGAGTTCAAAGAATTTGAAAAATAAAATAATTTTATTTACTTATTTTATTTACATTGATGTAATTTTGGGTTCTTATACTGGAGGCATTCACCAACATATCATTATTAGTTCATAGGGTAAACATTCCATCCTGAATAAAATGGTTCCCTCGTATTTCTATTCCTAGAAACCATTTAGGATGTATTCATATTTTCTATGAAAACTACTCACACTTTCTATTTAAAGACTAAATTTTTTTGACAGATCATTTCAGGAACTCCAGGCCTCAGAATCACATTCCATTGAATTTCACATCATTGAAATATTTCCATATAAATAAAACATATTACACTGAAATTATAGGAAATTACACTCTCCCCACCATAGTGATTTACATCCACTAAATACAATACCAAAATAGTCAACCAGATAAGGGTACTGAGCACAAATCTGTTACTTCTACTCCCATGTGCTCTCCTAGATATTCTAGTGCTTCCATCGAACATGAATT
Source organism: Viscum album (assembly GCA_963277665.1). Lineage (NCBI taxonomy): Eukaryota > Viridiplantae > Streptophyta > Magnoliopsida > Santalales > Viscaceae > Viscum > Viscum album. Next base: position 173,453,996 of record OY728138.1, read on the forward strand.
AGAGGAATCTACCACCCCCATAGTAACCACTCATGTTGATTCTCAAACTCTACTGGAAACTCCACAAACGTATCCCCTTCATCAATATCTAGATACCCCTAGTCGATGATCTGCAATGGTTCGTGCACATACATCCTCATCTACAACATGTCGAAAACATCATGTTCCTGGTGCATTTGTGGGAGAAGAGCTAGGAGGTAGACCACCTCACAAACTCTGCTCAGGACCTGGGAAGATCTGATGAACCTCATAGATAGCTTTCCACCCCGGCCAAATGTACTCAATCCCCATCAGGGTGAGACCCAATTGAAATTAGGGCCTCCCTCCCCAAACACCGAGGGTCTCTATCTCCTGGCCACCAGTACTAATTTTGGGGGTCCTAGTATATCTTCACCGCACCGTGACATAGCACAAAACGGGATTCATATAATTCCCTCAACACCTCATCCTGTAACACCACTGGTACTATGGTTTGTACTCTAAAAAGAATGACGTGATCCCCACCTATCGATAATTCATCAAGATCATGTCCTGAGGAGAACTAATCAAGTCAGTCCTCATAGTCTACATCCACGAACAGTTCCACCCAAACTCATTGTATGAGTGGGGGAGTGACAGTCATTGACTGAAGGTAAGCTCCTCCATACTTATCCATGATGCATATCTACATCATGGCTAGCTGCACTGTTGCCTCAATTAGCAATTGTAAACCAGACCTCCTGTTGAATAAGTCTACCACCATAATATCCTTACTATAAGAGCAAATTATATGAGGGTCATAGTCTAAAATGAACTTTATCCATCCCCACTATCTCAATTTCTAAAAAGACTACGTGCACCTTTCCATCCACGTGAAAGGCTACCACTTTTAACTGACTGATGTCACCATCGACCAATTTGTAGTGGGAACTCATTCTCTATAGCCACATCATAAAAGTGATGGTTTTCCTCACATAACCTCGAAGACAGGGTCTTACTATGCCCTTCCTCTACTAGTCCACCACTTAATCCCCCTACTTGAGAAGCTCTACAAAAGGCCTCTGATATACTGATGCTGATATCTGTGGAATATCAGGGTTTAGTATGATACTAAAGTCCCCCGCTAATGGGAAGGTAACCCTGAAAAAATCATTTGAGGGGATGTTCCCACACTCCACCTCTACTATTGAGAACTGAAAACTAAAAACATCTACTTCCCTGAGGGTATGACCAATCGACTCAAGAGTGATCGAATGTACCCTCCGATGCATAAATTTATCATATTATACATGTGTTTCCCCTATTATTTCACCAACCAAGGAAAACCCCATTCCAATCTAGTAGATATACCATATACTTTTTTTCGTAAAACAGTCAATCTAAGTTTGAAAAGTGGATGAACCGTCCATACCCAATCTAACATCGTAAGGCCTCGACACTGCCACCAATCGGTTGTAACCGAAACTCTCACCTCAGGTTTCTAATCACATTGTCATCACAAGTGTTACTATTGAGTCTCCTCCATATGTATCTCTAAATGTAAGGATTATGTCTACAGTTTAAGAGAAAACTCTAGGTCTTGAACAAGATTCTCGATAAGAAGGAATGATTATCACCTGTGTCTATTAATACTAGAATCATTAGTAACACACAATGTACCTCGAATCATTCATGGATACCATGGGTCATACCCCATGACTTCATGTAGCTACCACTTTCAATTTACCCACAACTCTACCCTTAATCCATGATGCTCTGTGGGAGCTATTCGATATGATAGTGTGGATATCAATGTCTTCCCAGGGTACATATCAAGGAAGAACTTTAACTCTCAACAGAGAGTTAATCATGGATAATATTAAAGGGAGACTTCCTTATACTATACTGGCACTGAGGAACTTGATGACTCATTACAATCAATTAACTAAGTGTTGAACTAGTCAACTAAATTAGAATTTCTTATACCCTTCACTACATGAGTTCATCAAGAGCTGCATGGATTTATCCTCTATTGAAAAATGGGAAATCAAGTTCCATCTCTACAGATGAACCACGTAGTTTTCCTAATACATTAAATACTGGAATGAACAGTAGTATTCCATACCATGAATGATGTCATAAACACTCGACGCTACAAACAATTGATCCCAACTGATACTATCCCCACCAAGAGTCAGGTCACATTGTCGGAACCAGTGTGTGGTCATTGGGTCTCCTCTGGTAGGAGCGTCTGATTTTGAGTGTTTAGAAAACTATCTTAACCAGAACCTCAAGGTATCAAAAAATATGAAGTGGCGGGAAAGTGAAATGACTATTAAAAGTTCATATGAATACTACAACTAATGTTGAAATACATGCATCCTACCTTGATTTATCTCTGGTGTCCTGGGGTCATAAGCCTTGATATTCTGTAATTATCTCCTCTCCGACCTTGTAGCAGGAAAAGTGGGACAATCATGTACGTGATATCCCTTTTTATGACAAGAACAACAAAGCTTGCCCTTCTGGGATCTAGGATTCTCTCTTTTATGAACCCTCTTTTCTACAGCTTACATTGTGCGCCTAATATTCGTAAGTCCTATTGACCCATAATTTCATGCGATTGTTGCCTCAAATGCCCCTGACACACATTCAAAACCTATGCCTCATCGCTATGTGACAAAAAAGTCATCCATGACTCTATTTGGAAAGCTACATCCACCTAAACCACAGAAGGTGGGCCTGCTAGCTTATCAATAGGAGGTGGTAACATAGGTATACCACTCGGTGGGGCCATCTCTAGTACCAGTCCCTAATCAGATGCCTTATCACTAAGTGGATTGTTCTCATGAACTCATATTAGAATCCTGTCTGGTCTTCCCTGTGGAGGCATGCTGAGATATATCAAGATGTACCATGATTATATGGTTATAACTGGTTGGATGACTATTATTTAAAATAAAGAGACCCTTAAGAAACAAGGTTTTTCATGTATTCATCGCAAAACCGAATTCTAGGTCCAAGTGTATGGATATGTCGGCTGATGCACCAACAATGAACACACCAAATATGAATGATGAGCTCACAAAACTTAAAAGGTTTTCCCAAAAACAAAAATAATAGACTCTCAGTCTCTGTGTCTGGATAGACCACCCTCTAATAACAATTTGTCAGGACCTTTCCCCTAAGGCCCATTCTGTGACTACCCCATGCCCACCTTCCGAAGGCCAGGGGCTTGCAACTAGTTTCGAAGGCATCAACCTACAAGTGGGAGGCATTTCACTGAATACTTGTATGCACACACACTCACAACTACATCTTAACTCACCGAAAGGTGGGGGAATGAAAACCACTAAAACAAAGCTGAGTACAAGTAAATATGAAAGTATGTGGGCCAGAATACATGCCCAACAATGAACTAAAAATTGAAAAACACAAATGGGGACTACGATGGCCATCCACAGAAAACAAACCCCACCTGATCACGATGTTAGTGAAGCTACTGGAATCCGAAGTATTTTGTCATGTCCGCCCTGTCCTACTGGGCCCTTCCTGGTCCTAGTCCTCTATTTCCACTACCAAAGCATCCATTAGTCCCATCTCCCTAAGCACCCATTTTGAAATAACAGTCATCTTCAATAGACACCACACATGTAGGGGAAACCCATGCATGGGTGAGTAACACAGTACTTAGTAGGGACCCAAAAATAAAAAGAAATTACCACACAAAAATTATCAAAGTAAATAATGAAACATAGTACAACTCACAGTAGGTATATTCTAGGTTAGTAATAGTAGAATCATTAGTCACATATTCAAAAACCTTATCAATAGGAGAACACTTCATCTAGGGTGTACAATGGGACTTCCATGTCACGAAGCGGTTCTTCCCACTAACCTTGGAGTGCATAGGTAATCCTCCCCCATCGAGTACCTTGGGCATGCATAGTCCTAAAGTGGTTCTTTACACAAGTCATGGACAACAGAGTTACTCATCTTAATTGCATACCATGGGCCTGAAAATTCACTGAGAGGTTCTTCTCACCATGGACCTATCAATTCATAGAGAGATGCTTCCCATTGGGCCAAAAGTTAGCAGTATTTAGGTCTCAGCCAATCACAGGGTTCAATAAGTAGTGTGCATGGGAGAACCACTCCTCAATACCTTAATTGCATCTCAACTGTAACAAAACTCTCCATTTAGCATGCCAAAATATATTTCTCATGAAGAGGGTCACAATCCCGCAAACGGAACATCAATAAAATGTGTATTTTTCAATATTATTGTGTTTTAGTAACCAGGGGACCTGTTGAGATGGGGCTCGATCCGACCTGGTCTTACCAACCTGACCAACCTGACCAACCCAACACGGGGGGGTCAAACATACACCAGTTCATTAAGATAGAATTGACCTGATTTGGTGTTGTTTGAGGTCTGTCTGGTCTAGTCTAGCTAGTGGGACATGCCCAATAGGCCCCACTAGACCTAGCCCTATGGGTCGAGGGTCCATCCCATCAGGTCACCTGGCGATATGTTTAAGTTCGCCCCGATCAAAAGGGGTGCAGATCCAGTCTACCGGTATGGGTCTATCCCACTGGGTGTGTGTTTGTCCCATCAGTATGGTTCTGGCCTATCGATGCGGCCCAAACCTCTATGCCCAGGTCCAGCTTACTAGGTAGATGGACATGCCCAACAGACCAAGGGATCGGCCCGCTAGCTGAGGACTGGCTATGTGGTGGAATTGGTGTGACCACCTGCGACGCAGATTCAAGCTATGTCTTGTCCCTATCTGAATGTGGACCGTAAGAGGCGAGGAGAACCACCATTGCGATGCCCTCCTAGCACCGCGTCTAGCTCCTACCACGACCAACGGGCTGCGACCACCCACTATCCTCACGGATGTGCGGGGAACCTCAGCCTACCATAGTCAAGGACCATGGATTCCAACTCATCGGGATGTCCATGATGTGGGTCGTCCCTCCACATGGTGCACCACCTTGTGCAGCATCCTCCAGTGCGCCGATGCGGTTGACGGGCCTTGGCTTCTCGGTCAACACAGCCTGCCGATGCAAGCCACCACCTCCACTCGGTCAGCATGGCTGGCCACTGCTTCTGCTGTCACTAGCACCGGAAGAATGTTTTGTGGAACACCATACTAGTTCCAGTTGATTTTCCTCCATGTTTTCTGCATATGTGGCATCATGGGAACACCCTCTTCACTGCAAGTATCCCAAACCTACCTCACCACCATTTCAAGGTTATGACCACCAAGAGAATGCATGAGGACATGATCTGGATTAATTCATGTTCGCCAGGTGCCACCATTTTAGAGTTTCAATAACATGGGAGGTTTGGTGAGTTTCCGTACAATATTTCTATTCCATGATTTGGACCCCGAAAAAAAATAACCTCAAAAATAAAACATTTTCCCGCATAATGCAGGAATCACGGTATACTTGTTTGTGGATTGATCCATGTTCATCGTCTTTCGAAAAGGATGTGGAAGAACAAAAAATCAAAAAACCCTAACTCTTATGGCTTTTGATGCCACAGTTTTCATCCTTGAAAGATTAAGAAGTAAACTTCACTTCCCAGCTCCATTCTTCGGAAGGCTTCGATGATGATAATTTTTTGTCAGTGTTCTTCTTTCATCGCAAGGGTATAATTCCATCAATGTTTTACTAGAGAATACTCTAAATTTTTAATCCTTATTTCCCCGTAGTGTCGAGCTATAAGAATGAGTATGTTTTAGCATCTCTATTATGATGTGACATCTCATCGTTACGCTATTTTATTTAAGAAACAACATCTCTGTTATGCATCATTAAGGTGTCATTACTCTGGGGGTTAATGAGATATTAATGAGACTCATTAATCCCCATCATTTCCACCTTATCGCTGCTCCACTACATCTCCATCCGCCACTCAAATGTGAGAATAGAAAAAAATTATTCTTTTTGATTATTTCATTATTTTTAATGAAATGTCTGAAAAATAACCTTTCTACTCGTCCCTTGTAGGATGATGTTGAGTAATATTGAGGTGAATCCCATAATATCGAATTCAACAATTCCGAATAATTTTTAATCTTTGAAATAGTTCAAAAAATAGTAAAATCATTCTCACACGTTTACTGAACATACCTTAAAAAAGTTAGAAATTTTTTAACATTCACCATTAACATTTATCGGTTGAGGTTCGACTCTGCCTAATGGGAACATTCCCCCATGATTTCAATGATACTATCTAATTTTCAATCTGAGTTACTATTGAGGATTTATATGGATTTGAATATAAAATAAATTTTACTTAATTACTTTATTCACATCCAAAACTAACATCCATTATTGTCATATTCCATCCAATGCTAGAATCTTCTAAGGAACGAATACCCTAAAGAGTTCAATGGTGGTCTCATTTTTTAAATTTGAGTCACCACTTTTGAGTTATAATAATTTGAAAAATAAAACTATTTTATTTTATTAATTTATTTATGGTTATGTTATTTTCAAGAATTCATATTGGAGGCATGGACCGACTAAACATAAGTCGCGCATTGGGTAAACCCTCCATCCATAATGCAATGGTTCCCTAACGTTTCAAATCTGAGAAACCATTTAGGATTTGTTATACTTTTTCAAGAAAACATCTCATGAGTGTTATTTAAAGATTAACATTTTTTAACAGATCATTCGGGGAACCCCGGGCCTCGTAACCATGGTCATCGAATTTCGCCTCCTCAAAATAATTCCATATAAATAAAAAAAATACATCGAAATTCAGGGACATTACACTAATATATATTAAACATATATACATGATTACATATATATGGTAAACTGATTCAACTCATTTCAGACAATGATGTAGTAGGTAAAGCCAGCTTAGTGTCCAATAAGAATTTGAGCCAAGTGGTTTTTATTTTTTTCAATGAAATTTACTAATAATTATACCTATATAATTATATTCTTTTTTGACTGATTTGATTATTCAAGAAACTATTATTGGTGGGATATAGCTATTTATCGCACATCATACTCGGGTTTCCTTTGGTACTCGAGTAGACATCATGAATGAAGCTATATATAAGAGAAATATCACAATCATAATTTCTTGATAAATTTTCTCTAATAGCTTGGAGAGTAAGATCATATGACCGAGTATATACTCATGATTCTAGTGGAGTTGTATTTTGGTTGTTTTTATTTTGAATAGTTTTTTGTAAAGAATGTATCCTATATCCTTTGTTTCCCCCTTTTTATTTATCTTAATTTAATGATATCATTTTTTATATGACTAATAACATTACATGATTTTTATTAATATTGTATTGTTGTATATTTTTTATTGTTCATTATTATGGTGTGTGTTACTTCAATTCTCTTAGATATCATTTATTCATCTACTATTTAATATCACTTCTTATCCTCACCATGCTACTTTGAGATGAGGGTATAATATCCCCACCATAACACCATGGAACCTCACATATTGTATTCATTCATTAGTGTATGGGGTGGAATGCTTGAGTCTGAATGATAGAATGGCTAGGGGAACCATTTCATTGGATTTCTTTTTGGGATGTTACAATGCGATATCAGAGAAAATTTCAATTTAACTTACTTTTTCAGTATTATAAAGGACACTATGTTGTATGTGAATTTAGAAATGATCATGTTTAAAGGAGTATATATCTAATTTACTTGGGAAATCCAGATTACATTGGTTGGGTTACTTCTATTATTGGATTGTTCCTGTTATAGTTTCATTGGTTTCACTATTATGTGACTTAAATGTTTTGTGTTGTTATTAATATTGATATTATAACAATTTTGGAATTACGTTTTTTTGTGGCCTGGAATATAATGTTTTTATCACTTCATGCATTATTATAGGATCTTTAGGACTAATAATCAATTCATTTTTTTCAATCCATTTCTAGTTTCTACATTCGTTCCCTGGTATATATAATTTGTGAATGTATTATTATATATGAATATGTGCTATCATTTCCTGAATGGATAAAATAATTGGACTACTAAAAGATTCTACATCAAATTAAATGAAATTATATTACATAAATTTCTTATGAAAACTTAATTGGAAAAGTATACCATGTTGTTGGATATATACCAAATACTTCCTAAGAAAGAAATAAAGTTAGTTGACTGGGTTAATTTAATGTAAATGGTAATTTATAAAATATGTAATTATATACATTCATAGTGGTAATTTATGTAATTAAATATTTTCATATGACCAGTTATATCTAGAAATCATATTTAAAGTCCATGTTAAAATTACACAATGTTCAATTTTCAGTTTATATGAGTAAGGATATTATTAATTTTTAATAGTGACATATTTTAATAGATCATGATATATATTTATATATGAGTACAAAACTAAAGGAAAATATAAATTTAAATGAAATTTTTACTGCTAAATAGGGATTCCAATTGAAAAGAAAATGGTGTTTTCCCATATAACATGAAATTGAAACCCCATATATAAGAAACTATAATGAGTGAGATGATATTTAGACACAATCCCAGCAATTGTAGTGTGACTTTTGGAGTGTCTCCTATAATTTTTATATCCAGTTGGGGTCTTAGTTTTTTCATATATACCTATATTTAAAATTAGTAATAAATTTTTTATTTTTCATAAGAATTCTATGTACTTTTCCAAGTAATTAATCTATAATAATTTCAAATGGTGAATTAATTATGAGGCATGAATTTGAGATTGTAGAATCATTCGACACTGAAAATCATGATAAATTTTCTATGAAGGTGGTGGAGGACTGTCATTTGATGAGGTGGTCCCTAAGACACTAGTATTTACATCTGTAGTTCCACAAGAGGCCCCACTTAATATTTTAGATATTGTCACTGATACCATGTTTCGATAGGGTTTTCATTGTATGATGCAGTCTATGTAAGGAGTTTCTCGAACTACACCAACTATGTTTGAGTTGACTAATGAATTTTTTCAAAAACATCCTCCAAAATTTTCATCGTATGGTAGACATCATTGTTTATAAGAATGTATAGAGTCCAGGTTGTCGATATTCCAGAATATAGAGATGATTCCAAGTATGATTGACAAGATCACTCCCAATATAGTGTGCATTTAGTTTAAGTGATGAAGGGAAGACATTTCATAGGTATACATACATTGGGAGATTTTATTTATGTTATATACATGTGGTCTTATGTGATTATTTATTTCCATATACATTGTGCGATAACTGATCTAGTGAGTTCATGAACATAATGTATGGGGTATTTCTGTAATGATATATTCTATGTGTTTTGATATGTTTCTATAATTTATACTGACACTACCATATGATGATCATATGGCTAAAAACATATTTGAGGATGGGATTTTATATGATATATGATCAAAGGTCAATGTCTCCATTGGGGACCATCATATGTGATATAGTCATATATTCCCTCATCATTGAAAAAAATTTGAGGTAAGCAGGTTGTGGAATCTTGGGTTGTTCAGCACCAATATTGGGCATTTTTTTTCTACAGTATTGAATTTGTGTTTTTATGTTTCCAATGGGGGTAGTAGAAATTAGTCAAGTCCCATAGAAAGATTCAATATATTTCAATAGTGTTGAAATCTGAGACATACAAAACCATAGTGTATGTGAGACCCATTTGCGTGTGGAGGCTGTGGCAGGGTGGGGAATATATAATGCTACTGCATGACCTTTCCACTAGTGTCTAGTGAGAGAGGTTCTATTCATACTCCAAACATTTTAAAAAGACTAGTAATATATCACTAGGCAGATATTTATAATTTCACTAACTTCATTGGCCGAGGTGGTGGTCAAGGAAGAGGGAATTAGTATCATGATTTACAACTCCAGCAGAGCGGTCCTACTAAGAGAAGTTAGGTTATGACTCAGTGTCAAGGTATATTACAATTACTTATTTTGAAATCTTTTCTTGAGGAAAAATCCACTATGACATATATATATTTTTAGTATATATTCTAGTATCATATACCTTGTTATATTCATTATTTTTCAATTTCAAATTTAACTTAATTACATCTGTGGAAATTATGGATGGTTTTGGGCCTCAAGAAAGAATAATTATGTGGAATCATGACATTTGAAAATAAATTGTGTATCTAGTCAGAGAGTGTTTAGAAATTTGTGGAGTTTCACCTTCTGATATAAAGTTATAAATTCATATGGAATATAATAGTCCTCAATGTGATTGTTTTTTATGTTATTATTGTGATTAAATATACATATCCTTACTAAACTCATATCAATTTTCATTACTTGTGGATTAATTTTACATGAACATAGGGTGGTAGAACTAAGAATAATGGGGAATGGAATGTTAATTCCACTCGATCTAGGCCAGATAAGTATAGGCCAGGAAGAGTGGCATCCATGATCATGAGTTAGATATCATTGATACTGACCATTTTGTCTAATGTAATATATATACATGGGGTAAATTGGTCCTTTTTTCAAAAAATTATTATGGTAACAATAGGATTAGCGTGGAATAGAAAATTTTGAACCCACTCATAGTGAAGAACATGTTTCAAAATACATGAATAGAAGAAAAAATTAACCTGCACCTATGAGAGAGTGTGTGTTTTCAATGATTGATTTTTGGTTGGTTTATCATCAGGGGTATGTTGGATCTATATATATACATTGTAATCCTTTCTAAAGTATTCATGGTCTTCATGTGTATCAAGTAATTAGATTCAATGGCATGAAGACAATAAAAATTTTCATGGATATGATGAATCAGGTTGTCCACAAATATTTCGATTCTTTTATGGTGGGATTTTTCGATTAAATCATAGTGTATTATTGCTCTCAAAAAGGCCACCTAAAAACATGGTGATCATGTTCAATATAATATGATAAAATAATTTTTTTAAAATTATACTAAAATCCACTTCTAGATCAACAAATTAAATTTCATGCTTCATGTAATATCATTAGTAAGAGTTTCAATAGCCCTAGAAATGGTTAGATCTATAGTATCTGAAGAGAATATTAAGAATATAATTGATATACTTAGATTTTACAGATAGGCTGGTAATATTGATGCCTCATCATGGGTTTCTCAAGCTTAATATCAACATATACATACTTGGATGATATGGTTGTATAATTTTTGTAATGAAAAATTTAGAATGATAAATTAAGGATTTCATTGGAAAACTAACGTCAATAGAAATTTTGATTCTTTTAGAGTCATATAAGAGCTACACAATTTTCTATAACACAACATAAATCAGACTTGGAACAGTTATGGTGTAGGACGTTTGAGTCATAGTGTCTGGTTCTCATCAGAAGAAGCCTCAAAAGTAGAAATTTACTGATGCATGATTTCATGATAGATGAACTTGTTCTTTGTTTACATTAATGGAATCATTGTTTAGTAGGTGATATTTTGTGGTATTTACAAATCAATAAATACTCAGGTATATTTTTATGTTGATTGATCTGAATTAGAGGAAGCACAGTTGTTTTGAATTTATTCAATACATTGATTTTGAGATTTCATACACTCTTGGTAAAGGAAATGTAGTAGGAGATGATATGAGGTGAAAGTGACAGAATTTAGACATTTGGGAAGCCATTGGTGAGTGTAATTTGGTGGGATTTTCTTCAAAGATATTTTAATTGTTTAGAATGATCAGGGACAACCTATCTACTATGGTATAGCAAGGAGCGCTATCCTCCCAGAACATTAAAAGGATGAGGCAAATTTCCAATCATAATGGATTAGTTTAGAGGGATAGATTATCATATAGGTATTTATATTCTTGTTTAACCATGGATATTTATGAGACTCCACTTGAACATGGGTCTTTCTGAATACCAACAGACATCTAGGAAAAAGATAAGTAGTAACCTTTTTCCATAGCTTGGGTAGTTCATCCCGGTGTCACCAAAATGTGTCAAGACATACGTCTCCAGTATCATTGGCCCTGTATGAAATGGGGCAGGGATGTATTTATTAATCAGTGTTTAACCTATAAACATGTGATGGTAGAACATCAATCATCAGAATGGATTTTATAGCCATTTTTCATCCCAATTAGAATTTAGATGGTGTCTCCCTATATTTATTTATAGGTTTTCGATTATCACCTGAATGAAAATATATGGTTTCGGTAGATTCTAACCATTAAATGAAGGTTCATTACTTAATATCTATTTAATAAACCTTATTGGTAAATGATATTGGGAGACTATTTGTTTGTGAGTTTGTGGTCCTTCACGGATCTCCATGATCTATCATATCTGACCAGGATTCTAATTTCACGTCATGTTTTTTGAAATGGTTTAAAAACGACTTTGGTGAACTTGTGCTTCTTATCATAGGCTATCACTCCCAGCCTAATGAATAGGAAACAAAATTGGTTTAGGTGTTACCAGGCAATCTGCAGGCATCTTTCTATGAATTTTGGGGTTATTGGGAGAAACAAAAACCATTAGCTAATATCATGTAAATTTGTAGATTTTTGGGTTCTATATGGATGTCTCATTATGATACCTTTTATGTTAGGCTCTATTGATCACCTCTATGCTAGTTACAGGAAGGGTATGTAGCTTTCTAGGGACTATGATTCATCTGAGAGACTTCATAGTTGGTTTAAGTGACCAAGAAACACATGTTGAATTCTCTGTATATAAATTAATCATATTCTAATTGACACTAATTTCCATTTGAGTTCGAGTTTGGGGATTGGATTTTATAACACGTTCCGACAATGTTGGCCCATCTATTATTTTAGAGGCTAGGTAATGATTGATCTAAATTCATAGATTTTTTAGGGTTTTTGAGAAAGTCAAACAACTCGCATATCAGATATGACTTTCTCAGAGATAACAGTCTATGAAAAAATTTATTAAGAGGTATGTGTTCCATCAATTGTATATGGACCCATAACATGTTTTGCATCCATAGTAGTTTGAGATATATTTTAATGAATCATTCGAGTAGTTCCCAATACCTATCATGGATCGGCATGCTAAGAGACTGCATGGTAGGTAAATTATTGTTGTGTTGATGTAATGGAAGCATAGAGAAGTAAGTATAGAGACCTAGGAGGAAGAAGTAGATTTACATGCCTAGTGGATAGAAAATTTCTTATATAATCAATTTATACCCAAATTAGTCCATCTCATGGTTGAGTTGCTTTAAGGAGGGGAGGATGTAATGAATAGACTCCTAATTAAAGTTCATATCTTTGTTTTTCCAATTCAGGTTCATTATTTTATCCTAATGAGGATGTACTAGGTGCCCAAAAAAATATTTGGAGCATCCAGGGATTGTTCATTACATGATGTTCAAGAAACCAGTGAGATTGATTAAGCAAGTCGTTCAACACATGGTTGGGGATAACTGTGTTTCTCAACCATGCGGGGATCTCACTACACAGTAGGGGGCCCATGGTTATCCGTTATTATGCGAGCGTGGTTCATTCCCATGAAATTCCATTGTAATTTTTTACTGAGGAATATAGAATGGTTTGTGCATAGTTTATTAAACCTTGACCATGAAGCGTGTGATGTTCCTACTTATATAGTGTCAGGGACACGGTTAGCACACAGTTTATCTATCCGTGTATTTAATCCATGTGAACCCTTAATTAATGTGTATTTAAACATTTTTTTATTAAATAATATTTACTCCCTCTCCTTCATTTGTCTCTTCATCTTGTGGATGTGAATTGCATTTCTCCTACTGTTGATATCTTCCATACATTGGATAGAAAATTTATTTTATCTCTCATCCGGACACAAATTTTGAAACCCATTATTTTTCCATTGGTTATTTAATATTAATTGACAATTATTTTAAATGATACTAATAGGTATAACTGAAGATGTGTTGGTTCATATAAAACCCTATAATTCATTGGTAAATGATATTATCTCATGACATAATTTGGAGTTAATATAATGGTTCTATTTTCATAGTCATATATATAATTGTTTTTTCACTCATTTTAGGTCTTCACATAATGAGTCTACTCATATAAGGGTTGGATGAATGGGTTTTCATACACAATATTTCTTATTTAATAGATGTTTTATATATTCAATTTAATATTGTTATGAAAATTTTATAAGTATTGTTTATATTATTTTAGGATTCAACATTCATTTAACTTACCTGAAATAATATATTTTCATAATATTTTTTTTGTATCATGAACCTCATTCCATTCAAAATTGTTCTATGTTTTCTCAATTCTGTTTTTTGAAAATATTTTACCAATCTTATTTGGTTCTATCTTGTTTGGTGTTCGTCAAAAATGATAATATGATCACTTATTTATATATTAATGTTCTTATTATAATCTAAATAGGAATCAAGACTAATTGTTTATGATATGCCTTTACCCTCATAAAGCCTTTCATCTCACCCCTTTCTTATTTTAAATTCCTTATAATATAAAGATTATTAAATAAATTAATATGTATAGTATATGTTCAAGAGTTGAAAATTTTGGGAAAATCATTGCAATGACTATAAAACATGTTGTTTTTGCAGCTAATTTCCAAGACACATCATCAATTGGTCCAAGGAATATGTGACTGTTGTGTTATGTGTTGTTGAAGATAGGAATTTATTGTATTATTTATGTTATAAAAAATATGGGTCACTATTGTTGGTATCATATGATGATATAATTATTCTTGTAGATTAGTTTAGATATCATTAGTGTAAACTCTAGAGAAGTGTCTAGGCGATGATTATAGCTATCAGATAACATACCTTTGTTTTGGTAAAGTATGGATTATCTGGATTTCCTAGAAATACATCCATATTTGGATTATAAAATAGTACATGTATTTTGAATATATTCTTCAAGGGGAAACACTTTTGAAATAATTTTATTGATTATGTCTACACCAACATTATGGTTCCTAGTGAATGAGATATTATTTCACACATAGTTTTCCCACCTAGAAGATGTTCATTTGTCAATAAAATTATCTATACTAACCATTATCAATGATTTTATTGTATATAACTAATTAAATTAAATATACAATCATGGAAAACCTTTCTTGAGTCCTACATATCCATAGGCTAGTGACTGCAAATAATAAAAGAAATCCTTATTCGATGTTTCTTGTTTATTTTTATATAAAATCTCAATTTTATTTATACACATTAAAATCATTCCTTTAGTCATAGTAATAAAGGGACCCTCAATGAACAACTTTGACAATATATTTATTTGTAAAGTGTATATATCGTCTCAATGGGTTACATATTGTTATTGGGGAAGCAATACAGAATATTAGGATAATTCTCACCTAACTACATTATGACGTGAAAAATAACCCAAATCATGTTGAGATCCAACACTCACTAAAGAGGTAGGATCATTCTACCTTGAATTTTATGAGGTGACTCCCACTATATTTTAGATGGTCTTCTAATCAAATGGATTCTCAGTAGTGGGTCAATAGAATGGAAGATGTGTCTTCCATTTTCTTGATATCAAACCATGAGAAGATTATTTTAGTTGTTTATTATTTTGATGGTTATACTAACCAATTTTGGAGTCTAACTAAGAACACTATGTAAAAGAAATAAATAGTCTCTATTTAATGGTATGTTTTCATTGGTATATTTTTTATTATTTATTTTTTATGAAAAAATTACACAATTATGGAGTTGTAATTATAAGAGTAGAAGAAAAAAAAGATGACTATATTGAGGAATATGAATCAAATTCACAAGATATGTGAGGTATATATCTAGTTTTTTCTCTGATAGTGAGTGTAAAATTAATCACCTCTTGACTAGATTATATCCATATTTTCAATGATATAATCAAACAAGTAACATTAGAATAAATAAATATATTATCAAAAGATATCTTACTGTTGGGGTGGAAACTATAACCATTAAATATTCATAGGAAATGAAAAAGGAATACGAAGTATCATGTATGCACTGATAATAAGACACATAGTGGAATTAATTCTAAATTACCTACATTTTTTATACATAGGATGAATATCACATGTAATTATATGAAGGGATAACGGAATTTTTAAAATATTAGTAAAGTAGGTCAATATGAAAAAAAAAACTATCAAATAAATTCAAAGAGGAGAATAAAGACCCAAAAAAATATAAGAACGTCCTAACTAATAACTTTTCTATAGTATAAAGCTTCCTGATGAAGGAGTTTTCTATTAACGGGAATCAATACTTCTACTCTCAATCCAAAAAGAATACATCCCCCAAAAACCTCCCCAACCTAGAAAAAAATTTAGGGAATTCATTTTCACAAACATTGAGGTAGAATATGATAATGAAGGGATGAAAGGAACACTTTATCTATATATATCCATGAATACTTAAATTATTATGGTTTTATACATACATTTTTATCATATATATTTTCTATGAATGTGAAATCACCACACCATTTTATGGATTCAAAAATATTATTTAAATATCATAGTGGCACAACAACCATGAATAAGATTGATAAATATTAATTTATTGATATTTATTATAGGATAATTCCTAATAATCTAATTCTTCTTAGTTTTTTTGAAATTGATATAATATTGGGTTTGGATTAACCTTCCCTACTTAAAAAAGTGTCAATTCAGAGGAAAAGGATGTCTTATTTTAGATACAAAATCATCATATTTTAAAGTGTCGACACAAGGATTATAATTAACACCCTTTGGAATGAAATTATATAATATATTTTATGGTACCCGGTAGAAATAGACTCAAGGATAAAATAATCAAGGAGGAAGTCACCCCATATTACATTCTACATTAGCACCTTATTATTTTAATGGTCACAAAATTTGATTCCAATGTTCCCAATGAGCATAATGTTTTATGATATTGTATAATTTTATATAATGCATAATTGAAATAAAAATTAATATGTACTAAAAATAGATATTGTTAGTTAAAATATCTTATCATTAGTACATGTGTATTATAGTTAGTAAAAAAGGTTCATCATTTTTCCAGGAATGTTCCACCACCAAAATTATTCCACCATTAGTTAAAATTATGCTTCCATTAAAGATTAGACAATATCAGGATTTCCACCATTAGGCTATCCATTGCATGTCTCCTATAATCACTAGAGTCGTCCCACTACCAGAATCTGGATAATTTCATAATGATCCATAACAAGATTCCTACTATAGCCAGACTTGCTACCTCCAAATATTCAACAACGAGGAATTTTCTACTTACATCCATGTGCTACCATTAATTTAATATTTGTTAATCATATTTTGTTACCATTGGCTCGTTTTCCCACTGATTTGTGGTATAGATGGTTTATGCTACCATTATCTATGCTACCATTTTTATTCAAATTCATTTGAATTTAATGCTTAAAATGTTTAGTTTATGGATTCAATGCACACACAGTTGTCCTATTTTCTTTTGTGGTTGTTCCTAGTCTATTTCATATATTATTTGAATACCAAGACATCGGTTTCCAAATTTTATTCTTCGTAAAAGAATATAAAAAATATTGAATATTATTCTTCAATGAATATTTCAACATGTAGTTACATATATTTTATATTATCTCCATAATAAATTATTGTTTTCTTATTTGAATGTAGTAAGAGAGAGCCCTTAAATTCTGTATACATGAAAATTCGAATGATTGGAATACATATAATATAATGTTCCTTTCTTACACTGAATCAAGAGAATAATTTCATGGAATACTCATACAATAAAATAGATCTCCACAGTACTATATTTTATATGCCTTTTTAGAGAACACGTTCGAGCCATTCAACAATTAAAATTTGAGGACCCTCATTTTTCTAAAGCATCATAGATTGAGATGCACTAAATTTATCATCCATGTTTAATCTATTATATTTTTCATTTATACAAAAGTATGTGGTATTTTTCTTTATATTTAAATATAGAAACTGTTATTGTTAATCAAGAAATTACCTTATACCCACTAAATACATTTTTATCTATTTACCCACAAAAATTGTGGAAGAGGTCCTTGTGTGGACATTTTTATATTTTTCCCACATATAACTGTGGATGTGTATTTGTGAATGGACAGAATTTTTATGTTTTTTGTATGTCTGATGCAGGTTTTGTATCATATTATTTATTATAAAAATTTCCATGTTAGCATGTGATTTCCTTGTACTGGGGATTAAATATATATAGGGGACCGAATCCCTTTTTATCCATTATGATCAACCATTATATTTTTCGATTTCAATTCATAAAATATTATTTTATTTAATATATAAAAATATATACTATTATGGTTAGTCATAATCTATGTTTAAATAAAGGATTTGACTTTGTAAATCGATTTCAAATGTTAATATAATTTCATGTATTTTTTTCTGATCTTTAATCATTTATTGAGTATTAATGGAAAATATAGATGATATATTAAACTACTTGTTTGATTAACTAGTATGTTTTCAATGAATTGTGGGATTTTATTTTATCCAATTTTTAAATAATTTTTATTTTGAAATAAATTCACCACCTTATTTAATTACTCACTACAACCAATATTTGGTATCAATGAAATTTCAAATTTCTATTCTAAAATTATTTAGTTGTCTCTAAAAGATATTATATTTTAGTATTTATAATTTTATTTCCTTATTGATAATAAAAAATATGATTCTTCTAACAACATACCTCTTGATATTAATAGATTTAATTAAACTCCATGAAGAATTAAAATGAAAATTCATATTGAGGGATTCAATTTTAAAATATGGATTTATTTTACAGATAAATTTTAAATACAAAATAACATAAATAGCAATATGGGATTATTAAACTAAATATGGTTATAATAATAATTATAAATCCATAAATTTGTTATATTTTTCTTTCAATGATAAGAAATTTAATCAAATTTATACATATACATCAACTTTTAAAAATTGGTAGAGCTTAGATATTTTTTATAAAGGTACATATAATGTTAAATAAATTGCATTAAATAATTATAATTTTAAATAAAATATTTTTAAGATTACACATATTGAAGATATTTTATAAATGTCTCTCAGGTTCAATTATATTTTCAATACAATGCAGTCATTGGGGAAATATATTTCAAATAAAGACCAATTGATGTGCACGTTGAGGTTTCTACTAGATAGATGGAAAAGAACTTTGATATCAATTAGATAATCATGTGATATTCTAAAGTAACCAATAATGGATATTTTAAGGATATAAATGATGTTAGTGGAATAAATAAATTTAAACATATAATATAAGAATGAATAAATAAATTATATCCTTAAAATCTACTATTTTAAAAAAAGTGAAAATCATTTGAGCTGATATTTCATGTGATGAAGATAAAAATGATGATATTGATGATGAAATGTCTCGTATAGAAAAAAAATAAAAATGTTCAATGATAGGAAGAATTTATTTAGGAAACAATTTAATAAAGGTAAATATGATAATAAAAGAACTGGGAAAAGTATTAGAAAAACATTGCTTCTTCAAATGAAATAATCTTATATGATTGTATGTGGAAATGGAAAGTCAATGATGAATATGATATGTTTAAATTCAAGAATAAATATTATTATAATGATAATATATGGAATAAATCCCTAAAATCCAACTAGATTTATTTTGGAGATTGTTTGAGTGATTTAGACACAACCCATGAGCTTAAGCATGATAGAGCCCCCATGCGTTTTATGACACAGAAAACTAAGGTACTTAAGGAATTTACATATTCTCTTATATATATTTTTAATAATTTTGGTGGTTAATTTTTTTTAAAAATTGTCTAATAAATTTATAATTTTAAATATATAATATTTTTTAATATAAATACAATTAGGATAAGGATAAATATAATATTTTAAAGAATCAGTATGCCTTGACTACTTTATATATGCCTAATTATACTATTAAAAAATAGAAAACTTATAAATTTTTGAAATAGAATTGTGAATTAAATTTATCTAATTGGAAATTATAAATTATGTTTAATGACATACAAAATTTTAAAATATTCTTATATAAATTCTTAGATAGAAGGCTACTCCCAAACCAACTACTAGTATTGGTTATCATCCTATACAGTGGAAGATAGATAAAAATAGTTTTATACTTAGTTTTAGTTCTAGAAATTCATTTTCTAGGTTTCATTCATCTAGAAAAAACAATGTTCTTATTTCAAAAACATTAAAATATTATTTTAGGAATAATTTTATGAAATTATGTGTTCCAAAATATTTGATTACTAACATATCTATACCAAAGAGAACATTGGTTCCAGAATAATTTTGACAAGAAAATTTGTTTTGTATGAAAGCTACTTTAAATGATCCATTATTAACTTATGAAAACTAGATAATGTATGTACTAGAAACATGACTTGAGAATATTCATTTTCCAAAAATTTCATCAATTTTGATGGTGTACATATCACTTTTAGTGACAATCCCAAAGGGAAAATTATTGGTTTAGTTCCAATAGGTAATGACAATTATGTTATTATTTATAAGGTTTTATTTATATAAGTTTAAATTAAAATATTAATATACTTTCATAGGTTTGTGAAAATGTTATTCATGTTATATCTGAAAATAATCCATATAATGCTTTCTTTTATAAAAATGATGTAGTTTTTACAACATTAAGAAACAAAAATGTTTATGCTATTAATTTAGATTCATTATTTTCTCACAATATTTCATTTTTGTGTTCCATTCATAATGAATCGTATATTTGGAATATAATAATAAGACATTGAAATATTCAATCTATTATAAATATAACTAATAAAGTTTTAGTCAATAATCTAACTAAACAATAATTTCCACGTGAAAATGTTTGTATCCCATTTAAAATGTGGAACAAAAAATTATATTTCACATCAAAGAAAGCGCCTTCAACATTTCAGTCACTATAGTATATTTGAATTGAATTGTTATGAATTTCAAAATTTTCTAAATTAAATAGGAAGAATTATGTTTCTGTTCCTATAAATTAGTTTTCTAGTTATTATAGGGTATTCTTTCCAGCTTTCAAAAATGATGCCAATTCTTATTTCTCCTTGAATGAAAAATTGGTAAAATATATTAGTAGATATAAGTTTAAGACAATAATAAGTGATCATGGTGATAATTTTTAAAATCAATAAATTGAAAAATATTTATCAGAAAATTTCTATAATCAGAAAAATTTTCTCTACAGACCACGAGCAGAATGGAGATAAAGAAAGTACAAAAAGAACACTTCATGAAATTTCTGTGAACATTCCCAACTAGTATGAATTACCTATTTATTTTTGGGATGAAGCTATGAATAAATATTTTTATTTAATCAATATAGATTTAAATATCACTTTTATAAAGAGAATCCCTTGAAAATTGTGTAATAGTAAAAATTAAAATCATAATTACATTTGAATTTTTTTTTCAAAGTATTTATAATTAATATGAATGATATTCTTGAATTGTATCATTCTATGAGTGATGGTGTAATATTCCTTTGTTATTCAACTTATATTAAATATATCAGGGTGTTAAAAAACTAAATGATTTTGGAAGAATATATTCATGAAATATTTTATGAGGAAGATCCAAGTAACCCTAAGACCCCTTTAGAAAACCATGAGATTGATCCCTCAATTTTTAATATTAGTGCCAGACTTCCTTGACAATTATATAAAAAAATTATTCCTATTTTTAGGAACATCATGAATCTAAACTTAAACCAATATTAGTCAATGAGTTTTTTAGAAATTATTAACTAAGAAATTCTAGGACCCATATGTAACATCATTGAGATTCTGTAGTTAAAAATCAAGATAAATGTATATAGATTGAACTTCCCTAGGAATTTAGGTATATCATCAAGAATTCTTATCACAACATGATTCTAAGAATATAAATTATGTAGTTATTCTAGAATTTTTTGTGAAGATAATGAAAGGAAAAGTATATAAACATTAAATAAATTGTGTTTTGAAACTAGTATATTGACATAAGTAACTTCTAACTACTGGAACTATGTAGGGTATTAAAAACAATATTGGTGACTAAAAACAATAGTTATAAATATAGGTAAATTGTTTGCACTAGGATATTGTAAATAATATGGTATTTATAATGACGAAACATTTTTTCTAGGGTTTATACCTGAATCCATTAAAATTACTCTATCCTATAATGCACATTTTTTTTAAAAAATATATCAAATTGATTTCAGATGAACATTCTTAAATGTTTATATAGTTTGGATGTTTTTTAGGAACATACAATGGATTATAGAAGTTCATATTCTCCAAGTCATGTTTTTAAATTTAAAAATTTCATATATAGTTTAAAACATGATCCATGATATTGGTACGATATGGTCAGTAGATGAATGATTTATAATGGCTTTTCAAAAGGAATAGCTGATCCAACTCTATTTATAATAAAATTAAGGGATTTTTTAGTAGTTCATATATATGATGACTGTATTATTTTTTAGTATTATGTAAATTAATTTAAATGTTATTTTTGAAAGATGATGCAAAGTAAATTTTCGAGGAGTTTAATGGGTAAACTAAAATTCATTCTTGTTTTTAAAATATATCAAAAAAATGATAGAATTATTTTAAATAAATGTAAAATTGAAAAAAAATCAAAATTATTTATGAATTGGATTGAATTAAAATTATACAACCTTTTATTATTACCACATGTATCATAGATAATGATAATGTTGTAATGTTAGTAGATAAAACTAGTTATTTAAGAATACTTGGAATATTTCTCTATTTAACTGCTATCTAGCTTAATGTTGTGTTTAGTTTGCTTATATGTGATCCTTTTTTAGAAAATGTTAAAGAGTCCCATATACATTCTATTAAAATAATTTTCTAAAATCTCAAATATAAAACCAATTTATGATTGTTATTCCATATAAAAAATAATATGAGTTAGTGATTTTTTAAGATACAGATTTTAGTGGTTTCAGGTAAAATAACATATAACCTCTATAAAAGGTCATATTTAGGGAAAGTCACTAGTATGTTATAGTAAAAAGTTAAAATCAATTACACAGTCTACAATAAAGGTTAAGTATATAGTTTTCAGAAGTTGTGGTGAACAAATTTTTCAAATAAAGCACAAACTTCTAAATTAAGGATTTAAATACAAACATTTCCCCATAAATTTGCACAACAAAAGTCTGATTAACAGTTCTATAATTCTATTTTCTTATTGATGTATAACATCAAATTTTGATAAATATTTTCCCAAAGGGTGATAAAACTCTTGAATTCATTAGAACTGAACATTATATTACTGAATGTTTTTTCAAATCTATTAAATTATAATAGATTAAGATACATAAAACATGATTTAGTAATGATAAATTTCAGTTCATTCTTAGTCATATACTAGTCACAATTGGTGATCCGCCATTTGAATAAACCTCTATCGGAATGATACACTAATGGAATGATACACTATTGGAATGATCCTCCATTGGAATGATCCTCTATTGGAATGATCTTCTATAACAATGATCTATCATTGGAATGATCTCTCATTTGTAAGATCATACTTTGGAATAATACACCAGTGGAAGGATGGTATCATCCATTGTTGGAATGACCATAAATTGAATTGAGCTAGCATTGGGATTCTTCTAGTCTCTTTATCTATTTTTCTTATGTTTAAACCTCTACTTTTCCACTGGTTATATTTTTTAGAGTTTACATTTTTACTTTATTTAATTTATTATATTTTTTATTGTATGTATTCGTATAAAATATTTGACATAATATTCAAATTTGGGTCATTCCCTATCTTTTCCCTACCCCTTTGATCATTTTTTGCTTCCACTAATCATCAGACACTCAGCCATATCACACGTTAGCTTCACCTTCATTGTGAGGAAATGGTTGGAGTCAGCCTTCCTTTTGTGATGTACTTGGAATGATCATGTACCATTAGTAAAAATATAGGATTATCGATATGTGCTATTATAGAGATGAGTAACCCACTACTCTCAAACTATGTGGTTGTTTTAGAGGAAGAAGTAGACGCAAAATGGATTTTTTAAAGTAAGTAGTTGATACCCATGTTGATCCAATATAATGTATTGATATTAGGTTCTAAGAAAATTATATAACTTTCATCCTAGGTTTTTTATTTTTTTATACTAATATGTTGAGTGTAGTTTTGGTGGATAGAAATAAATTATTTGATTTATAATTGATGGAAAAGTGTTTTTTTATTCAATATATTGGTTTATGTGTGTCAATGTACATCATTTATGTGTTTATGATCATTGTCAAGGATCTATTTTAAGTAACAGGGAAGGTTTTGTGTCTGAGGATGCGCTGCTAGAGGTAACTGTTGATGGTATTGTGAGGTGACATGCTGCTAGTGAACTACATGGAGAATTAAGATTGTTGTTTATATCCATTTAGAATATGATGTGTCCCATTAAATGGTACGTTATCATATTAATGAATCAAGAGGTGTATCTTATATTCATTATGATAAGAGGTTTTATACTTATTCCTTATAGATATATTATGTTACACATGATGGATATGTGAATGAAATATGCCATGTTGAATTTGGTGATTTACCCTATGTCTATTTAACCTGTGTTAAAATCCTAGGGATTGATAGATGTGGAATAAGAGGTACTGGTAAAGTGTTGTGGTTTTTATTTTATAATGTTTACTCCTAAAAGGATAGAATTGATTTGGAATCCCAAGATGAAGAAGTCAGTTGGAGATAATGATTAACTCATTGAGGATTTCAATCCTATGGACAATCCTACCACACCCAAGAATCATGTTGAACCTGGACTAGATGTAGATGAGATTGTGGATTGTTGTAATGAGGAAAAATAGTTTAACTTTTTTTTGTTGAAGAAGATGATGTGGCGGTAATATACAGATATTTTATAATGAAAATATTCTGTGTGATGGTGTACAATATACACAACACTAAGCATAAATGAAAAGTGAAATATTAGTAATTAAATCTGACAATTATATACATGAATTTAAATTGGAAAGAATGAATAGAATTAATTGAATTTCAAAATATACAAAATAGTCATACTAAATGAATATTAATTAATTATGTCTTTGTAAATGTAACACCCAAGGTAAATAAAGAATACGACATTTTCACATTTATCCATATTTGTGAATAAAATATTAATATAAGTTTAATGGGGATGCTATGATCGATAGCATACCCAATACGCAACAACGAGTTTCTTGGGAATCATACGTTGCACTCTAATAATAAAATAATATTATTTTAAATTGTAGTTAACACCTAGCCGTTGTAATTGAGGGAATGAATAGAACATAGTAAAAAATGATTATATATGTTTTTAAAATATTTTTACTTTTTACAATAAATGTTAGAGGATTAAAAATTCGAATGAATCTAATTTTAAGCGTAAACATTCTAATACTCTTTAAAAGGTTGATTAACTGCCTTTTGATGACGAACCTCTTTTAAATCCACTTTTTGACAATTTTATGTGTTATATTTGACAAAATAAAATTCTTCTTTATAATCGGGTCATCAAAATTTACTTTGTGTAAATTTATGGTATTTTTCCGATAAAGTTCAATTTTTAATGAATAGTGAAAAATGTTGTATTTAAATTCAACACCTCTTTTTAATCTAATTTATTTATATGATTATATTATCTTTTGAATTGGTTTTAAAGTGAAATTATAATATATTTTTACCATTTAATACAATATTGGTCGTTGGAATTAATTTCTTCTTGAAATTGGACTTAAACTAGTGTCAATCTTTTGATACTTATTGTTTCATAAAAACACGCTATTTGCTCTGACAGCAGGAATTAATTATTAAATTAATTAATGTAACTTATATGTTTTTAATTTTGTAAAATAGACATAATTTTTGAATTCAGAATATCAAATATATATTAGGGTGAATTTTTGCTATTTTTCTAGAAAACTTTAATTTTTGATGAATAGTGAAACCACTAAGTGGTACGTAAAAAAACTGCTTTTTCGTTTAAATGAAATTTTACCACCTCTGTGTTTTGAATTTCAAAAATCTTACATACATTGTTGTCATCAAGAAGTAAAATGTGGTTCAAGGGGATTAAAATAATTTTTTTTGGAGATTAGTAACTTTTTAGTTTTAATCGCGATTAGAGGTAATTAGTGTCGATTAAGGTAAAAATAATGTTTTAATAATATGAAATGACCAAGAAAAATGTCCTACCGTCATTGGATGGGTCATGGCTGACCAAGAAAATCCATGGGTCAACTTTGGAACCCCATGGAGCCACTTTTCTTGGAAAATGACATTAATACCTTTTTATTTAAAGTTAAAATTAAAATGTCACAAACATGTGTTGTTTTACTAAAACAATTTTTAGATGGGGTTATAAAAGTCATATTTTTACTATAAATATTCATTATAAATCTAAAAATATTTCCTACATCATGATATTTGTTTTATAATTTTTAGATATTAAATAAATTAATTTATTTATGACACCGTGATGATGCAGTGATTACCTCATAAATGAACGATTTAAATAAAATGAGAAGATAGGGTGAACTATAAGTCTTACACTTGTCACAAACTAATTGGATGGGTAGATTTAGAAACCTTATCACCTTATCCTCAAAATATATCCTTTTGGGACCTTTTAAATCCAAAAATCATTTTATAATAAAGTAATATTTTATAACTTTCCAAGAGTGCCCGTTCTCTCCTCTTATAAGAGGACCCCACCTTTACCACCTTACAAACACCTCTCATACCTTTGGCTCGGCCAACCCCTGCCCATTTCATCTCTCCACTTCTCTCTCGTCATCATTGAATCCTCAATTTGGGAAGAATACTTTCCAAGGAAGCCTTTGAGCTCAAATCAAAGAGAGTTACCTGATTTAAAGGTAATGTCTTCCCTCGTGTTCTTTTGTTTTATTTTTCTTCTCCAAACCCCTAAACTCTTTTTATTACTTTTTTTGTAACAAAAACAGTATCGTAAATATTCTAGGATGTTGTTATAATAATTATTCGATCTACACTTTCATACACCTCCGTCTAATGGTTAAAGAATATACTGTTTTGTGGATGGCGAATTACTACCTCACGAAACGATGATTGTTCAATATTATTTTAAAACCTTCAATGGTGGTCATTAAGATGCCACTATATTTATATATGATATATAATATGTTTATGTTTTCCTTAAGCTTCTGTATTTTTCATTTATGGCATACCTTTATGGTTTTCATTATGGGTAAACGCGATATCTTCATTTTAGGAAGTGCGGACTACCGCCCCCTCAAAGTGATTTGATTCGTTAATGCCATATGTGGGACGTATAAAGGATGGAATTAATGGTATTACATATGATATACTACTGTAATTATAATATAACTTTAATCATTATTCTTTAATTTCATTGAATACAAAAAAAGAAATGAAAGTAGCGTTCATGCGTACGTACGGCTTACCGTCTCCATGAATAGTACATTTCATTACTTATCTCAAAAAGTTATGTACTATTATAAGTACATATATATAATGGATATAGATGTAATATATTACATATAAATGAAGGATATAATTCTGTAATTATAATATATATATCTCTCCTTTTGTTTTAATTCCATTAATATGAAAAAAAATGAAAGTAGCGTTCATGCGTACGTACGGCCTACCGTCTCCATGAACGGTGCTTTTAATTTTTAATCTCAAAATTATATGGAATAGTATAAAATGATTATATACTGGATATATATGATATTTAAAACATCAATACTATTCTGGATATGATGTAACTATAACTGCATGGAAAATTCTTTTCCTACAAGTTTAATTTTAACTCATGTACCGAACATCGACAAAAACGTCTGATATGAACTGACTTTATTAACAAATTATTATAACATTATAATATGTGATATGAACTGAATAATAATCTTTAAAGGAGGTCCTTAAGAAATTATAAATTTACCAAATTTTATTATTCAAGAGATTAAAGAGCGATCGAGTCATGTCGGACACGAGGTAAGGGATCCCACCTCTCTCTTTCTTTTTAAGTACACTCTTTTATGTCATTCCTTTTAAGCTCTTCTTTGTTATGATCGAGATTTTATTTTATATTAATCTTCCTGTAATTTTTATGTTCATTTTATGAGTGACCCTATTTTCTCTCATCAATCCATTTTGGAAGTTTTAATTGGCACCGTTAGGCTGCCGAAATTTCGTAAGGGGCTTTTTATCTCACTTTGTGTTTTCATGAGATTCATGCTACATTTTCCAATATTTACATTTGATTGGTGTATGTACTGTTCATTATAATACTCTTTGTGTAACATAATTTTTTTATGAGTATTTTCATCAATGTTGTATATTCCTTCTTTCATGGGGTGTACGTTTCGAAAGTTACCCAAATCGGTAAGGGAACCATTCACCCTCCTCTTTTAAAAAGACTTCTTTTGTTATGTCTTTTAATTTTCATCTTATTGTGTGGGGATAGATCTTATATATCCTTATTTCCATAAATTTTATGTCCAAGGGATTAGATACCATTTATCTCTCTCATCAACTCTTTTTCTAAAATTTGATGTGACGTCGTTAGGCTGTCAAGGGAACTTCTTAACCCAATTTTGATTTCTTGGGGTTCAACATGTAGTTATTGATTATGTCATCCATTGAATACGTGTGAATGACCTTTGATTATTTTACACTTAATATCCACTTATATTTGGTGTATTTAAATTTTTCGCACATAATTATGAGATTGATTTATCCTTAATTTAAGGATACCATCTTTATAATGGATTTCATCTCGATTTACAGTTCCATTGAGACTTAATTGTTGTTATGCACCAATTCACTCTTATATGGTGTATATACTATCATTTGTCATATTATATCATGAATCCCTTTATTATAATGATATTATAAAGTTTTGATTAAATTTTATTCCTCAATTATTATATTCATGTGTCTCTCGTTTTGTTAAAAACCCTTTAAATAAAATATCGTTTTAAATGTTTTAATGATTTAATCTTATAAATATTTCTCATTAAAAACCATGTTTTCGGAATGGTTTTAATGATTTCTTTATATGGATATTAATGGGTTAAAATGTTAAAAGCTTCATTGTGGTATGGGAAACTTTGATTTAAAAATCTCTTTATTAAATGTTTTAAATGGTTTTGAAAATGGTTTTTAGAATGGATTCATTATTTTAATATCTTAAAATGTTATATTGTTATTGCAATGTGGGAATGTTATCTTTCTTTTATGCTTTTGTTATGTGCTATGATTATGTTATGGTTCTTGGGAATTGTTATGAAGATGGATGGTTCCGTGATAAACTAAGGGAGGGTGAGCCCGATATAGCTCTCCAATGCATTGGGTAACGCGAATGAGTTAAACGTTAAGGTTTCTCCGAAGAGATTTAGGGAATATACTATGATGGGTATTCCAAACGTATCCAAGAGGGTTACTCTCTACGTAAGAATGTTATGAATTCCTCAAGATACCTTGATGTCTTATGATTTCTATGATTTATTCATGATTTTATGAGGTATGTTAAAGTGCTTCTGTTTTATGGGTAAAGTATGATTTCATTCTTATGTATATACGTACTCATGATTCCTTTCCATACTTTTTATAACCCTTACAGAGCTTTTTATTCTCATCACATGTTTTTGAAATGTTTTTCACAGGTCATGGGAATGGTACATGATATGATGATAGTTTCAAGGAAGTGTCAAGAAATAATCCATGTTTTATTTTAAATATGTTTCCATTGATTGAAAAAACTAATACCATCTTTTATGTAACCAAATTTTTTAAAGGTGGAATGTAATGAAAGTTTTATGATCTAATTCTCTAAAACTCTAAACCTGAAAGGATCTTCAATGGGTAATATTGTAATAAATCATGATTAAGTAAGGTTTAAGGTTGGGGCCTTATAGTTGGTATCAGAGGTCAGTTTAGATAACTTTTGAGGTTAGGGTATTCTCTAGGCATAAGTGACATTACCATAATGGTTATGATTTCAAAAAGAGTCCTAGTTTTAGATAAAGTGAATGTGTAATTATATCTTTGTGTTTATCTTCCTCTTTAGTACATGATGTTTTTGTTGATATACTCACACTGACAAAACTGTTTTTAGTGAATGGATGGATCTAGCAGGCACCAAAGTGACAATAGGTTTGAACGAAACTGTGGTGGTTCTCTGATTAAGAGACTGGATGAATTGGGGGATTCAATAAGGAAACTCGTGGTTGTTCTAAACCAACTATTAATGAGTCCTGATCAACCACTTGTACCTTGGTATGTTCTGTAATTCATCATGTATGAGATGACCAATCGATGTGGAAGATCAGGTTATAATTATAAAGGTAACCATTAGGGTTTATATGATCCTTACTTTTGAGGTAATTATGGGTTATTATATGTTATGATGGAAAATGAAAGGCATGAGATAAAAATGAGGGTAAAATATGTTATGAATATTTTTGAAGATTTCATCTTGTTTTGGGGAATGTTTTAAGAATTATATAGTTTTGGAAAAAAGACAACACACAGACCGTGTGACAACCCGTCGCGTCGGACAAGGCTGCGGGAATCGAACCCACAACCAAAGTGCGACTAGTATTTATCACCTACCACTGGACAACGTGAAGTCCCTGGTTAGTTTGACTAATTTTTTTTAGTTAGGTGATTTTATAAATTAATAGTAAGTTTATTTTGGGTTATGTATGGAAAGTATTAACCTATCATCAAGGATGTGTGATTAGGTTAATTACTTTTCAAAATGAGAATTTAACAGCAACTGATGTTATTTGGAGATAAAAGTTAATTTGTACCTTGGAAGACTATGTGATTAAATCAATCAAATATTTGGGTTTTAATCTTAGTTTTCTTTACATTGAAGAATTTTATGGACAATTGTTTATTGAATGGTCTTTGTTGAACTTTGGGTTTTTTTGGAAAAATTTAGGAGATTAAGAATAGATTTTCTTTTTATAAAGGATTATACTTTTGTGGATTATCTGATCTCATACTAAAAATTTTGGTTTTGTATTTTGTCTAAATACATGGGAAATATATAGTTCTCTTTTGTGGATTAGGTGATTCTCATGAAGTTGATTATAGTACTCTTAATGCGAATAAGTCTTCCTAAAAATTTGTCTTTTAGAGAAAATATGTGTTTGATTAAGGAATCTAGTAAAAGTTTAAAGTCTACGTGACAATTAAGTATGGTTCATTATGATTTAGTTAAGCTCAAAAATAAATTCCTCAATGAAGAGTAACTTAATACAAAAATGTTGTCTGTTAACTTTTCCTTCTGGGGAATCGAATACCGTTTAACCCATCACAAGTTTGTGATTTTCTTATGGTTAACTTTCTCCTAGACATGTTTACTATCACTCTCCCTCAGAACATGTCCCTTTGTTTTTTCTCCATATCCATGTTTTCCTACATGGAATCCTAGTATGGGTTAACTCTTGTGACCTTTTTAGTTCTCTTTATTTATTATAAAGTTATTGTTTTACTGACTCTTGTTTCGATGTGGGATTTTCAATGATGTTTCCAAGCACAATTTTAAAATTGTGAGGACGCAATTCCCAAAAGGGGGGAAGGATGTAACACCCCAGGTAAATAAAGAATATTAAATTTTTACATTTATCCATATTTGTGAATAAAATATTAATATAACTTTAAAAGGGGACGCTATGCTCGATAGCGTATCCAATACGCAACAACGAGTTTCTTGGGAATCTTATGTTGCACTCTAATAATAAAATAATATTATTTTAAATTGTAGTTAATGCCTAGCAGTTGTAATGGAGGGAATGATTAGAACTAAGTACAAAATTATTATATATGTTTTTCAAATATTTTTACTTTTTACAATAAATGTTAGAGGATTAAAAATGCGAATGAATCCAATTTTAAGCGTAAACATTCTAATATTCGTTAAAAGGTTGATTAACCGCCTTTTGATGATGAACCTCTTTTAAATCCACTTTTTGAAAATTTTATGTGTTATATTTTAAAAAATAATACTCTTTTTTAGAATCTGGAAATCAAAATTTACTTTGTGTAATTTTTTGGTATTTTTTTGATAAAGTTCATTTTTTATTGAATAGTGAAAAATGATGTATTTTAATTCAAAACCTCTTTTTAAAATAATTTATTTATATGATTAGATTATCTTTTGAATTGGTTTCAAAGTGAAATTAGAATATATTTTTACCATTTTATCCAATAGTTGTCATTGGAATTAATTTCATCTTGAAATTGGACTTAAACTAGTGTCAATCTTTCGATACTTATTGTTTCATAAAAAACACGCTATTTGCTCTAACAGCAGGAATTAATTATTAAATTAATTAATGTAACTTATATGTTTTGAATTTTGTAAAATAGATATAATTTTTGAATTCAGAATATCAAATATAGCTTAAGGTGAATATTTGGTATTTTTCTGGAAAACGTCAATTTTTGATGAACAGTGAAACCACTAAGTGTTACTTAAAAACTGTTTTTTCGTTCAAATGAAATTTTACCATCTCTTTGTTTTGAATTTCAAAAATCTGACATACATAGTTGTCATTAAGAAGTAAAATTTGGGTCAATGGGATTAAAATAATTTTTTTGTGAATAGTAACTTTTAAGTTTTAATCGCGATTAGAGGTAATTAGTGTAGTTTAAGGTAAAAAAATGTTTTCATAATATGAAATGACCTAGAAACATGTCCTACCCTCATTGGATGAGTCATGGCCGACCAATAAAATCCATGGGTCAACTTGGGGATCCAATGGAGCCACTTTTCTTGGAAAATGACATTAATACCTTTTTATTTAATGTTAAAATTAAAATGTTGCAAACATGTGTTGTTTTACTAAACAAAATTTTAGATGGGGTTATAAAAGTCATATTTTTTACTATATATATTAATTAGAAAGCTAAAAATATTTCCTACAACATGACATTTTTTTTTATAATTTTTAGATATTAAATAAATTAATTTATTTTTGGCACCGTGATGATGCGGTGATTACCTCATAAATGAACGATTTAAATAAAATGAGAAGATTGGGTGAAATATAAGTCTTATACTTGTCAAAAACCTATTGTATGGGTGTATTTAGAAACCTTATCACCATATCCTCGAAATAAATCATTTTGGGACCTTTTAAATCAAAAAATCATTTTATAATAATGTAATATAATATAACATTCCAAGAGTGCCCCTCCTCTCCTCTTATAAAAGGCCCACACCTCTACCACCTTACACACACCTCTAAAGCCTTTGGCTCGGCCAACCCCTACCCATTTCATCTCTCCACATCCCTATATTCATCATTTAATCCTCACTTTGGGAGGAATTTTTTCCAAGGAAGACTTTGAGCTCAAATCAAAGAGAGTTACCCGATTTAAAGGTAATGTCTTCCCTTGTGTTCTTTTGTTTTATATTTCTTCTCCAATCCCCTAAACTCTTTTTATAACTTTTTTTAACAACACCAGTATATTAAATATACTAGGATTTTGTTATAATAATGATTAGATCTACACTTTCACACACCTCCGTCTAATGGTTAAAGAACATAATGTTTCTATGGATGTGGAATTTCTGCCTCACGAAACGATGATTGTTCAATATAATCTTAACACCTTTAAAGGTTGCCACTAAGATGTCACTATATTTATATATGATATATAATATGTCTATGTTTTCCTTAATATTCTTAATTTTTCATTTATGGTATACCTTTATGGGTTCCATTATGGGTAAACGCGATATCTTCATTTTAGGAACTGCGGACTACCGCCCCTCAAAGTGATTTTATTCGTTAATGCCATATGTGGGATGTATAAAGGATGGAATTAATGGTATTACATATTATATCCTACTGGAATTATAAAATATCTTTAATAATTATTCTTTAATTCCATTGAATACAAAAAAAAGAAATGAAAGTAACATTCATGCGTACGTACGGCTTACCGTCTCCATGAACGGTACATTTCATTTCTTATCTCCAAATGTTATGTACTATTATAAGTACATATATATAATGTATATATATTTAATATATCACATATAAATTAATGATATCATTCTGGAATTATAATATATATATCTCTCTTTTTTTTAATTCCATTAATATTAAAAAAATGAAAGTAGTGTTCATACGTACGTACGGCCTACCATCTCAATGAACGGTGCTTTTAATTTTTTATCTCCAAATTCTATGGAATAGTATAAAATGATTATATACTGGATATATATGATATTCAAAACATAAATACTATTCTGGATATGATTTACCTATAACTACATGGAAAATTCATTTCCAACAAGTTCAGTTTTTACTCATGTACCGAACATCGACAAAAAACGTCTGATATGAACTCACTTTATTAACAAATTATTATAACATTATAATATGTTATATGAACTAAATAATAATCTTTAATGGAGTTCCTTAAGATATTATAAATTGACCAAATTTCATTATTTAGGTGATTAATGAACGATCGAGTCATGTGAGACATGAGGTAAGGGATCCTACCTCTCTCTTTCTTTTTAAGTACACTCTTTTATGTCATTCCTTTTAAGCTCATATTTCTTATGATTGGGATGTTCGTTTATATTACTCTTACTTTACATTTTATTTTCATTTGATGAGAGACCCTATTTTCTCTCATCAATCCATTTGGATGTTTTAATTGGCGCCGTTAGGCTGCTGAAATTTTGTAAGGGGCTTTTTATCTCACTTTGTGTTTTCGTGAGATTCATGCTACATTTTCCAAAATTTACGTTTGAGTGGTGTATGTACTGTCCATTATTCTAATCTTTCTATAACATACATTCTTTTATGAGTATTTACATCAATTTTTTATAGTCCTTCTTTCATGGGGTGTACGTTTCGAATGTTACCCAAATCGGTAAGGGAACCTTTCACCCTCCTCTTTTAAAAATACTTCTTTTGTTATGTATTTTAATTTTCATCTTATTATGTGGGGATATGTTCTTATATATCCTTATTGACATAAATTTTATGTCCAAGAGATGAGATTCCCTTTATCTCTCTCATCAACTCTTTTTCTAAAATTAGATGTGACGCTGTTAGGCTGTCAAGGGAACTTCGTAACCCAATTCCAATTTCTTTGGGTTCAACATGTAGTTATTGAATATATCATCCATTGAATATGTGGGAATGAACTTTGATTATTTTACAAATAATATCCACTTATATTGGGTGTATTTATATTTTTCTCACATAATTATGAGATTGATTTATCCTTAATTTAAGGATACCAACTTTATAATGGATTTCATCTCGATTTACATTTCCATTGAGACTTCATTGTTGTTATGCACCAATTCACTCTTATATGGTGTATATACTGTCCTTTTGAATATTATATCATGAATCCCTTTATTCTCATGATATTATAAATTTTTGATGAAATGTTATTCCTCAATTATTGTATTCAAGTGTCTCTCATTTTGTTTAAAACCCTTCAACTAAAATATCGTTTTAAATGTTTTAATGATTTAATCTTATAAATATTTCTCACTAATATCCATGCATTAAAAATGCTTTTAAGGATTTATTTATAAGGATCTAAATGGTTTAAAATGTTAAAATCTTCAATGTGGTATGGGAAACTTTGATTTAAAAATCTATTTATTAAATGTTTTAAATTGTTATGAAAATGGTATTTAGAATGGATTCATTATTTCAATATCTTAAAATGTTATATTGTTATTGCAATGTGGGAATATTATCTTTCCTTTATGCTTAAGTTATGTGCTATGATTATGTTATGGTTCTTGGGAATTGTTATGAAGATGTTTGGTTCCGTGATAAACTAAGGGTGGGTGAGCCCGATATAGCTCTCCAATGCATTGGGTAACGTGAAGGAGTTAAACGTTAAGGTTTCTCCGAAAAGATTTAGGGAATATACTGTGATGGGTATTCCAAGCGTAACCAAGAGGGTTACTCCCTACGTAAGAATGTTATTAATGCCTCAAGATACCATTATTTCTTATGATTTCTATGATTTATTCATTATTTTATGAGGTATGTTACAGTGCTTATGTTTTATGTGTAATGTATGATTTCATTCATATGTGTATATGTACTCATGTTTCCTTTCCATACTTTTTATAACCCATAAGGAGCTTTTTATGCTCATCCCATGTTTTTGAAATGTTTTTCACAGGTCATGGGAATGGTACATGATATGGTGATAGTGTCAAAGAAGTTTCAAGAAAGAATCCATGTTTTATTTTAAATATGTTTCCGTTGATGGGTAAAATGAATACTTTTTTTATGTAACCACATTGTTTAAATGCGGAATGTAATGCATGTTTTATGATCTAATTCTCTAAAACAATAAACCTGAAAATATCCTCAATGTGTAATATTGTAATAACTCAAGATTAAGTAAGGTTTAAGGCTGGGGCCTTATTGTATTTGTAACATATTTTTATTAAATTCAGTTTATTCATCAAGAACATATTTTTTTCAAAAATGTATTTATATATTTTCAGGTAGATGTAATTTAATTTATTTTTAGTCATTTTAGAAAATAAATCATATAAAAAAAATTGAATGAATCATGAATTTTTTTCCCATTCATAGTTTTTAGATAATTTTTTTAAAATTATCATTTAATAATGAATAGTGTAAAATAGAGTGTTTTATTAGAAATTATTTTATTCATGTGTTTACAAGTTAAAATAATATTATTGATTATTTTTAAATTTCATTTAGTTATTTTTTATATAAATTAAAAAAATATTCTTTTTTCCAATGGATTTTATAATTGAATTTAATATAAATCCTTCTTATATTTTAAGAGTACATTTATTTTATAAACATTTGTTATTGCGTTTTTTGGTATAATTTTAAATTAAATTTTATGAATTCTATGTTTTAAATTATTCAAAATGGATTTCATATTTTAATTCAATAGTTTCAAATTTATTAAATATTTCTCTTCTATTTTTTAAATATAAAAACTATCTTTGGTATTTTTTGTTACCGTAGTAAAGGGTAAATGCGTTGATTATGGGTAAAAGATGATAATGACTAGGAAATTACCAAACACTTCACCCAATATAATTTCATGGATTTTTTTAACCTAATTATCAAAAGATAAGATATTATAACCATTGATATCCATTTGGATGAGGTAATAACTTTTTGTGTATTTTATTTAATGAAACGTCAATGATGTCATATTTGTTGTTTTAATAAATTTAATTTCTTTAATAAATGGTTATCCAAAATATATCATTTATTATAAAAATAAATAGAAATCAAAAAAATCATCTAAATATTTTTAATTTATGTTTTTCTTTTTATTTATTAATTAATTACATTACATTCTCAAATAATGCTGATATAGAAATTATTTTTTTAATGGAAATATATAATAAATAATATTAAAAATATTAAAATAAATATAATTTATTATAATTAATGTCATATATGAATTTAAAATATTTAATTTATATGTTATGTATATAATAAAATATATTTTTTGGAATTATAATGGATATGGTTATATTATTCATGTCGATGTAATGAAAGGTTCCTAAAAATGACATAAAATTTATTAATATTAAATAATATATTATTAACTAAAATAAATTTCAAAAATGTTTTAAATTTAGTTAAATTATTTTTATAAGGATTAAAATTTCGTATATTATCCATTTATTGGAAAGTTGTAATTTTAATTAAACTATATTAACACTTAAATAGTGTAAAATCAAGTTGTTGTGATAAGAGTTAATGAAATTAAATAACAATTAAAACCAAATGATAAGTGTATAAACCTGACCTAAAAATGTCCAAATAAATTATTTAATGAATATGATTTGATTAATTTATCCTTATTCTCTAATTGGAATTTTTTAATTGAATATTTTCCTTTAAAATGACTTATATATATTATATAAATCAAATAACGATTCGAAATGCCACTCTCATTTTCATTAATACCATTTATGCTTTTACATAGGGTCAAAATTAAGATATGAA
Source organism: Viscum album (assembly GCA_963277665.1). Lineage (NCBI taxonomy): Eukaryota > Viridiplantae > Streptophyta > Magnoliopsida > Santalales > Viscaceae > Viscum > Viscum album. Next base: position 173,492,082 of record OY728138.1, read on the forward strand.
TGAACCAAAATATATATTTCTATGTAAATCCAATTATTTTCATTATTGATATTCATTTTTCATTTTTATATGTTATATTATTTTCTTATATTCTTCTAAAATGTTAATAAATTATTTAAATAATTTATAAAAAAATTACTTTAATGATATTAATTTTTGGAAAATATTAATGAGTTAATCTATGAAATAATTTTTCATAATATATTTGACGTTTGATATTATTTTTATATCATTATACTCTATATTTCCCATTTTTAAATGTATTTTAAGACAATGTAAATGAAAATTCTCTAAATTGACATTATTAATAATTTAACTTAGTAATATTTTATTAAATTTGATTAAAATAAAAAAAAATATTTAGAAAATAAAAATTTATTATTATATGGACTAATATTTTATTAATTTACCATTTATGGAAATTAAATACAATATATGTAAGAGTTACAATCTATTCATATTGTAAATGTTGTTATCTTAGTTAAAATTAATATTATTTATTTAATGATTAATCAAAATGATATTGATTAAATTAATTGAATAACGTGTCTAAAATATATTGGATATTTATATGTCAAAATTATCATATCATATCTTACTATTCATGAATATATTGTGGTATTTTCAAAGAAAATGAATTTATAATAATTTAATCTTTTATGAAATTCCAAAAATTCCACTCATGTCAAATATAAAAGGGAACCACCTCCCTCAATATTTTTACATCACATTGAGAATTATAGATCAACCATATAAAACTATTTTCTCTACTTAACTTCACTAGATACAGTATGTATGTACTTTTCTTCTCAACATTCTAATCCTATAGCCCTTTAGAGGAGATCCAAATTAAACATTTTGAATAATTTCAAATCACTCAAACATTTGACTTTGTTTTTGTAATCTTTCATACATATTCTAAATCAATGATATTTATACTAAAACTATAACTTAATTCAAATTAATATGATTAGATTTTATAATTATTTTTTAAAAACCATTATACACTCTTTCTCATAAAACAATATGTAAATGTTTTTCTTGTGCGTATGTACTGAATATTGTCTTGACAAAGCAATACAATTCAATTTTCATCACAATTTTTTATGGATGGTATTATTATCTGTTAAAATAACATATATTATATATATGGTACAATAAAATGAATATTAATATGAATTATGTTTTATCTTCATTCCTTTCAATCAATCCAAATTTGAAACAACATTCATGTGTACATAGGTCATACCGTCTACATGAATAACGTAATCCATATATATATTTATTCATTGTTGGAATGAATAAAAAATTTAATCTAATTATTATATATTTCTTCTATAAAAAGATAAAAAATATTGAAATAATGATACTACGTTCAATGTATATGGTCCATGACTCTCAAGCCAGAACAATCATGGAAACAAACATTCATCATCGAGAATAGTTATTTTAATTAAAATTATTAATAAAAAAGTGATATAATGAAATAGATAAATCATTATTGGAATGACAAGTATATAGTTCTGTAATAAATTTATCATAAATCTATATTTATTATATAGGATGTTTAAACGTGAACAGTAGAATTCGAGACTTGAGATAGGGGATTTCATAAATCAATTTTCGATTCATTCAGTTAAAAGGGAATTTCGTTAATTTTGTATTTATATGATTATGTAAAAAATAAATTTTGGTTAACTAATATTTAATTTCAATAGTTTCATTTTTATTTAATTGGAATATTGATAATCTATTCATTTGATTAATGATCTCTTCAAATAAGTTATAATTCTATGAGATCTTGGTTTCAATTTTATTTATATGGGACACATGTTGTATACACTATTTTTTTCTTTTATGTGGTGTATATACCAATAATTAATGTATTTTAGGCATCTTATCATGAATATTATTTTAATTAAATATCCATACTATTTTCTTTATTTCATGTGGAATACGATTGGACTGATTACAAAGTGGTAATGGGTAATTTAAAAATATCATTATTATTTCTTATTTTTTATATGTATGTATCTATTGGTGAATATTTAACTTCCATGTCCATGATTCCTTAAAAATCATTTCAGAAGTGCTTTTAAAATTATTTTTATATCTTTTTAATGGAGTTTTCTCCCATATGTGAATTTTTATTAAACAGTTTTTATGGAATATTTTTATCGTTTTCCAAATGAGTAACTTTCTATCTTTTCTAAAAATGTTAACTTTTTAACTTGTATGGCATGAAAATAGTTTTTTTCTTTAATTATTAATTAATTTACTAAGAGTTACTTCATATTATTACAAGTTTCTTTCCAAATAACATGACTTATCTTATAATTTCAGGGCTATTTTGAAAAATGATTCAAAATAGAAAAGATATCTTCCAAAATAATCATTTCAAGTGACCTTGGAAAATAATTTTACATCAAATTTTGTGACCATTAACACCCTTTGGAATGAAATTATATAATATATTTTATGGTACCCGGTAGCAATAGACTCAAGGATCAAATAATCAAGGAGGAAGTCTCCCCAGATTACATTCTACATTAGCACCTTCTTGTTTTAATGGTTACAAAATTTGATTCCAATGTTCCCAATGAGCATAATGTTTTATGATATTGTATAATTTTATATAATGCATAATTGAAAGAAAAATTAATATGTACTAAAAATAGATATTGTTAGTTAAAATTTCTTATCATTAGTACATGTGTTTTATAGTTAGTATAAAAGGTTCATCATTTTTCCAGGAATGTTCCACCACCAAAATTATTCCACCATTAGTTAAAATTATGCTACCATTAAAGAAAAGAAAATATCAGGATTTCCACCATTAGGCTGTCCATTGCATGTATCCTATAATCACTAGAGTTGTCCCACTACCAGAATCTGGCTAATTTCATAATGATCCATAACAAGATTCCTACTATAGCCAGACTTGCTACCTCCAAATACTCAACAACGAGGAATTTTCTACTTACATCCATGTGCTACTATTAATTTAATATTTTTTAATCATATTTTGTTACCATTGGCTGGTTTTCCCACTGATTTGTGGTATAGATGGTTTATGCTACCATTATCTATGCTACCATTTTTATTCAAATTCATTTGAATTTAATGCTTAAAATGGTGAGTTTATGGATTCAATGCACACACATTTGTCTTATTCTCTTTTGTGGTTGTTCCTAGTCTATTTCATATATTATTTGAATACCAAGACATCAGTTTCCAAATTTTATTCTTCGAAAAAGAATCTAAAAAATATTGAATATTATTCTTCAATTAATATTTCAACATGTAGTTACATATATTTTATATTATCTTCATAATGAATTATTGTTTTCTTATTTGAATGTAGTAAGAGAGAGCCCTTAAATTCTGTAGACATGATATTGTGAATTATTGGAATACATATAATATAATGTTCCTTTCTTACACTGAATCAAGAGAATAATTTCATGGAATACTCATACAATAAAATAGAGCTCCACAGTACTCTATTTTATATTCCCTTTTAGAGAACACGTTTGAGACATTCAACAATTAAAATTTGAGGACCCTCGTTTTTCTAAAGCATCATAGATTGAGATGCACTAAATTTATCATCCATGTTTCATCTATTATATTTTTCTTTTATACAAAAGTATGTGGTATTTTTCTTTATATTTAAATATAGAAACTGTTATTGTTAATCAAGATATTACCTTATACCCACTCAATACCTTTTTATCTATTTACCCATGACAATTGTGGAAGAGGTCCCTGTGTGGACATTTTTATATTTTTCCCACATATAACTGTGGATGTGTATTTTTGAATGGACATATTTTTGATGTTTTTTGTATGTCTGATCCGGGTTTTTTTATCATATTATTTGTTATAAAAATTTTCATGGTAGCATGTGATTTCCTTGTACTGGGGAATAAATATATATAGTGTACTGAATCCCTTTTTATCCATTATGATCAACCCTTATATTTTTCAATTTCAATTCATAAAATATTATTTTATTTTAATATATAAAAATATATACTATTATGGTTAGTCTTAATCTATGTTCAAATAAAGGATTTGACTTTGTAAATTGATTTCAAATGTTAATATAATTTCATGTATTTTTTCTGATCTTTAATCATTCATTGAGTATTAATGGAAAATATAGATGATATATTAAACTACTTGTTTGATTAGCTAGTATGTTTTCAATGAATTGTGGGATTTTATTTTATCCAACTTTTAAATAATTTTTATTGGGAAATAAATTCACCACCTTATTTAATTACTCCCTACAACCAATATTTGGTATCAATGAAATTTCAAATTTCTATTCTAAAATTATTTAGTTGTCTCTAAAAGATATTATATTTTAGTATTTATAATTTTATTTCCTTATTGATAATAAAAAATATGATTCTTCTAAAAACATACCTCTTGATATTGATAGATTTAATTAAACTCCATGAATAATTAAAATGAAAATTCATATTGAGGGATTCAGTTTTAAAATATGTATTTATTTGATAGATAAATTTTAAATACAAAATAACATAAATAGAAATATGGGATTATTAAACTAAATCTGGTTATAATAATAATTATAAATCCATAAATTTGTTATATTTTTCTTTCAATGATGAGAAATTTAATCAAATTTATACATGTACATCAACTTTTAAAAATTGGTAGACTTTAGATATTTTTTATAAAGGTACGTAAAATGTTAAATAAATTGCATTAAATAATTATAATTTTAAATAAAATATTTTTATGATTACACATGTTGAAGCTATTTTATAAATGTCTCTCAGGTTAAATTATATTTTCAATACAATGCAGTCATTGGGAAAATATATTTCAGATAAAGACCAATTCATGTGCACGTTGAGGATTCTACTAGATAGATGGAAAAGAACTTGGATATCAATTAGATAATCATGTGATGTTCTAAAGTAACAAATAATTGAGATTTTAAGGATATAAATGATGTTAGTGGAATAAATAAATTTAAACATATAATATAAGCATGAATAAATAAATTATATCCTTAAAATCTACTATTTTAAAAAAAGTGAAAAAAATTTGTGCTGATATTTCATGTGATGAAGATAAACATGATGATATTGATGATGAAATGTCTCGTATAGAAAAAAAATCAAAATGATCAATGATAGGAAGAATTTATTTAGGAAACAATTTAATAAAGGTAAATATAATAATAAAAGAACTAGGAAAATTATTAGAAAAACATTGATTCTTCAAATGAAATAATCTTATATGATTGTATGAGGAAATGGAAAGTCAGTGATGAATATGATATGTTTAAATTCATGAATAAATATCCTTATAATGATAAGATATGGAATAAATCCCTAAAATCCACCTATATTTATTTTGGAGATTGTTTGAGTGATTTAGACACAACCCAGGAGCTTAAGCATGATAGAGCCCCCGTGCGTTTTATGACACACAAAACGGAGGTACTTAAGGAATTTACATATTCTCTTATATATATTTTTAATAATTTTGGTGTTTAATTTTTTTTTTTAAATGTCTAATAAATTTATCATTTTAAATATATAATATTTTGTAATATAAATACAATTAGGTTAAGGATAAATATAATATTTTAAAGAATCTGTATGCCTTGACTGCTAATTATATACCTAATTATACTATTAAAAAATAGAAAACTTAAAATTTTTGAAATAGAATTGTGAATTAAATTTATCTAATTGGAAATTATAAATTATGTTTCATGACATAAAAAATTTTAAAATATTCTTATATAAATTCTTAGATAGAAGGCTACTCCCAAACCAACTACTAGTATTGGTTATCAACCTAGACAGTGGAAGATAGATAAAATAGTTTTATACTTAGTTTTAGTTCTAGAAATTCATTTTCTAGGTTTCATTCTTCTGGAAAAAACAAAGTTTTTATTTAAAAAACTTTAAAATATTATTTATGAATAATTTTATGAAATTATGTGTTCCAAAATATTTGATTACAAACATATCTATACCTAAGAAGACATTGGTTCCAGAATAATTTTGACAAGAAAATTTGTTTTGTATGAAAGCTACTTTAAATGATCAATTATTTACTTATGAAAACTAGATAATGTATGTACTAGAAACATGTCTTGAGAATATTCATCTTCCAAAATTTTCATCAATTTTGATGGTGTACATATCACTTTTAGTGACAATCCCAAAGAGAAAATTATTGGTTTAGTTCCAATAGGTAATTAAAATTATGTTTTTATTTATAAGGTTTTAATTATATAAATTTTAAATTAAAATATTATTATACTTTCATAGGTTTGTGAAAATGGTATTCATGTTATGTCTGAAAATAATCCATATAATGCTTTTTTTTTATAAAAATGATGTAGTTTTTACAACATTAAGAAAAAAAATGTTTATGCTATTAATTTAGATTCATTATTTTCTCACATTATTTCATTTTTGTGTTCCATTCATAATGAATCGTATATTTGGAATAGAAGAATAGGACATTGAAATATTCAATCTATTATAATATAACTTATAAAGTTTTAGTCAACAATCTAACTAAACAATAATTTCCATGGGAAAATGTTTGTATCCCATTTAAAAAGTGGAACAAAAAATTATATTTCAAATCAAAGAAAGTGCCTTCAACATTTCAGTCAATGTAGTCTATTTGAATTGAATTGTTATGAATTTGAAGAGTCTCTAAATTAAATTGGAAGAAGTATGTTTATGTTCCTATAAATTAGTTTTCTAGGTATTATAGGGTATTCTTTCAAGTTTTCAAAAATGATGCCAATTATTATTTCTCCTTGAATGAAAAATTGGTAAAATATATTAGTAGATATAAGTTTAAGAAAATAATAAGTGATCATGGTGATAATTTTTAAAATCAATAAATTGAAAAATATTTATCAGGAAATGTCTATAATCAGAAAAATTTTCTCTACAGACCACGAGCAGAATGGAGATAAAGAAAGTACAAAAAGAACACTTCATGAAATTTCTGTGAACATTCTCAACTAGTATGAATTACCTATTTATTTTTGGGATGATGCTATGAATAAATATTTTTATTTAATCAATATATATTTAAATATAACTCTTATAAAGAGAATCCCTTAAAAATTGTGTAATAGTTTAAAATAAAATAATAATTACTTTTGAATTTTTTTTTGCAATGTATTTATAATTAATATGAATGATATTCTTGAATTGCCTCATTCTATGAGTGATGGTGGAATATTCCATTGTTATTCAACTTATATTAAATATATCAGCGTGTTAAAAAACTAAATTATTTTGGAAGAATATATTCATGAAATATTTTATGAGGAATATACAAGTAACCCTAAGACCCCTTTAGAAAACCATGAGATTGATCCCTCAATTTTTAATATTAGTTCCAAACTTTCTTGACAATTATATAAATAAATTATTCCTATTTTTAGGAACATCATGAATCTAAACATTAACCAATATTAGTCAATGAGTTTTTTAGAAATTATTAACTAAGAAATACTAGGACCCATGTGTAACATCATTGAGATTCTGTAGTTAAAAATCTAGATAAATGTATATAGATTGAACTTCCCTATAAATTTAGGTATATCATCAAGAATTATTATCAAAACATGATTCTAAGAACATAAATTATGTAGTTATTCTAGAATTTTTTGTGAAGAAAATGAAAGGAAAACTATATAAACATTAAATAAATTGTGTTTTGAAACTAGTATATTGACATAAGTAACTTCTAACTACTGGAACTATGTAGGGTATTAAAAACAATATTGGTGACTAAAAACAATAGTTATAAATATAGGTAAATTGTTTGCACTAGGATATTGTAAATAATATGGTATTTATAATGACGAAACATTTTTTCTAGGGGTTATACCCGAATCCATTACAATTACTCTATCCTATAATGCACATTTTGTTTTAAAAATATATCAAATTGATTTAAAATGCACATTCTTAAATGTTTATATAGTTTGGATGTTTTTTAGGAACATACAATGGATTATAGATGTTCCAATTCTCCAAGTCATGTTTTTAAATTTAAAAATTTCATATATAGTTTAAAACATGATCCATGATATTGGTACGATATGGTCAGTAGATGAATGATTTATAATGGTTTTTCAAAAGGAATAGCTGATCCAACTCTATTTATAATAAAATTAGGGGATTTTTTAGTAGTTCATATATATGATGACTATATCATTTTTTAGTATTATGTAAATTATTTTAAATGTGATTTTTGAAAGATGATGCAAAGTAAATTTTCGAGGAGTTTAATGGGTAAAGTAAAATTCATTCTTGTTTTTAAAATATATCAAAAAAATGATAGAATTATTTTAAATAAATGTAAAATTGAAAAAAAATCAAAATTATTTATGAATTGGATTGAATTAAAATTATACAATCTTCCATTATTACCACTTGTATCATAGATAAGGACAATGTTGTAATTTTAGTAGATAAAACTAGTTATTTATGAATACTTGGAATATTTCTCTATTTAACTACTATCTAGCTTAATGTTGTCTTTAGTTTTCATATATGTGATCCTTTTTTAGAAAATGTCAAAGAGTCCCATATACATTCTATTAAAATAATTTTCTAACACCTCAAATATAAAACCAATTTATGATTGTTATTCCCTATAGAAAAATAATATGAGTTAGTGAATTTTTAAGATACAGATTTTCTTGGTTTCAGGTAAAATAACATATAACCTCTATAAAATGTCATATTTAGGTAAAGTCACTAGTATGTTATGGTAAAAAGTTAAATTGAATTACACGGTCTACAGTAAAGGTTAAGTATACAGTTTTCAGAAGTTGTGGTGAACAAATTATTCAAATAAAGCACAAACTTTTAAATTAAGGATTTAAATACAAACATTTCCCCATAAATTTTCACAACAAAAGTCTGATTAACAGTTCTATATTTCTATTTTCATATTGATGTATAGCATCACATTTTGATAAATATTTTCCCAAAGGGTGATAAAACTATTGAATTCATTAGAACTGAACATTATATTACTGAATGTTTTTTTCAAATCTATTGAATTATAATAGATTAAGATACATAAAACATGATTTATTAATGATAAATTTCAGTTCATTCTTAGTCATATACTAGTCACAATTGGTGATCCGCCATTTGAATAAACCTCTGTCGGAATGATACACTATTGGAATGATACACTATTGGAATGATCCTCCATTGGAATGATCCTCTATTGGAATGATCTTCTATAAAAATGATCTATCATTGGAATGATCTCTCATTTGTAAGATCATACTTTGGAATAATACACCAGTGGAATGATAGTATCATCCATTGTTGGAATGACAATAAATTGAATAGAGCTAGCATTGGGATTCTTCTAGTCTCTTTATCTATTTTTCTTATGTTTAAACCTCTACTTTTCCACTGGTTCTATTTTTTAGAGTTTACATTTTTACTTGATTTAATTTATTATATTTTACTATATTTTTTTATTGTATGTATTCATATAAAATATTTGACATAATATTCAAATTTGGTTCATTCCCTATCTTTTCCCTACCCCTTCGATCATTTTTTTCTTCCACTAATCATCGGACACTCAGCCATATCACACGTTAGCTTCACCTTCATTGTGAGGAAATGGTTAGAGTCAGCCTTCCTTTGGTGATGTACTTGGAATGATCAATTCCCATTAGTAAAAATATAGGATTATCGATATGTGCTATTCTAGAGATGAGTAACCCACTACTCTCAAACTATGTGGTTGTTTTAGAGGAAGAAGTAGATGCAAAATGGATTTTTTAAAGTAAGTAGTTGATACCCATGTTGATCCAATATAATGTATTGATATTAGATTCTAAGAAAATTATATAACTTTCATCCTAGGTTTGTTCTTTTTTAAAACTAATATGTTGAGTATAGTTTTGGTGGATAGAAATAAATTATTTGATTTATAATTGATGGAAAAGTGGTTTTTTTATTCAATATATTGGTTTATGTGTGTCAATGTACATCATTTATGTGTTTATGATCATTGTCAAGGATCTATTTTAACTAACAGGGAAGGTTTTGTGTCTGAGGATGCGTTTCTAGAGGTAACTGTTGATGGTATTGTGAGGTGACATGCTGCTAGTGAACTACATGGAGAATTAAGATTGTTGTTTATATCCATTTGGAATATGATGTGTCCCATTAAATGGTACGTTATCATATTAATGAATCAAGAGGTGTATCTTATAATCATTATGATAAGAGGTTTTATACTTATTCCTTATAGATATATTATGTTACACATGATGGATATGTGAATGAAATATGCCATGTTGAATTTGGTGATTTACCCTATGTCGATTTAACCTGTGTTAAAATCCTAGGGCTTGATAGATGTGGAATAAGAGGTACTGGTAAAGTGTTGTGGTTTTTATTTTATAATGTTTACTCCTAAAAGGATAGAATTGAATTGGAATCCCAAGATGAAGAAGTCGGTTGGAGATAAAGATTAACTCATTGAGGATTTCAATCCTATGGACAATCCTACCACACAGTAGAATCATGTTGAACCTGGACTAGATGTAGATGAGATTGTGGTTTATTGTAATGAGGAAAAATAGTTTAACTTTTTTGTGGTTGAAGAAGATGATGTGGAGGTAATATAAAGATATTTTATAATGAAAATATTATGTTTGATGGTGTACAATATACACAACACTAAGAATAAATGAAAAGTGAAATATTAGTAGTTAAATCTGACAATTATATACATGAATTTAAATTGGAAAGAATGAATAGAATTAATTGGATTTCAGAATATACAAAATAGTCATACTAAATGAATATTAATTAATTATGTCTTTCTAAATGTAACCCCCAAGGTAAATAAAGAATACGTCATTTTCACATTTATCCATATTTGTGAATAAAATATTAATATAACTTTAAAGGGGATGCTATGCTCGATAGCATACCCAATACGCAACAACGAGTTTCTTGGAAATCATATGGTGCACTCTAATAATAAAATAATATTATTTTATATTGTAGTTAACGCCTAGCCGTTGTAATTGAGGGAATGAATAGAACATAGTAAAAAATGATTATATATGTTTTTAAAATATTTTTACTTTTTACAATAAATGTTAGACGATTAAAAATTCCAATGAATCTAATTTTATGCGTAAATATTCTAATATACTTTAAAAGGTCGATTAGCTGCCTTTTGATGACGAACCTCTTTTAAATACACTTTTTGACAATTTTATGTGTTATATTTGACCAAATAAAATTCTTCTTTAGAATTGGGTCATCAAAATTTACTTTGTGTAAATTTTTTGTATTTTTCCGATAAAGTTCATTTTTTAATGAATAGTGAAAAATGTTGTATTTAAATTGAAAACATCTTTTTAATATAATTTATTTATATGATTATATTTTCTTGTGAATTGGTTTTAAAGTGAAATTATAATAGATTTTTACCATTTAATACAATAGTGGTCGTTGGAATTAATTTCTTCTTGAAATTGGACTTAAACTAGTGTCAATCTTTTGATACTTATTGTTTCATAAAAACACGCTATTAAATCTGCCAGCAGGAATTAATTATTAAATTAATTAATATAACTTATATGGTTTTAATTTTATAAAATAGACATCATTTTTTGAATCAGAATATCAAATATATCTTAGGGTGAATTTTTGGTATTTTTCTGGAAAACTTCAATTTTTGATGAATAGTGAAACCACTAAGTGGTACGTAAAAAACTACTTTTTCGTTTAAATGAAATTTTACCACCTCTGTGTTTTGAAATTCAAAAATCCGAAATACATTTTTGTCATCAAGAAGTAAAAATGTGGTTCAAGGGGATTAAAATAATTTTTTTTGGGTGAATAGTAACTTTTTAGTTTTAATCGCGATTAGAGGTAATTAGTGTAGATTAAGGTAAAAATAATGTTTTAATAATATGAAATGACCTATACACATGTCCTACCGTCATTGGATGAGTCATGGACGACCAAGACAATCCATGGGTCAACTTGGGGACCCCATGGAGCCACTTTTCTTGGAAAATGACATTAATACCTTTTTATTTAAAGTTAAAATTAAAATGTCACAAACATGTGTTGTTTTACTAAAACAATTTTTAGATGGGGTTATACAAGTCATATTTTTTACTATAAATATTCATTATAAAGATAAAAATATTTCCTACATCATGACATTTGTTTTATAATTTTTAGATATTAAATAAATTAATTTATTGATGACACCGTGATGATGCAGTGATTACCTCATAAATGAACGATTTAAATAAAATGAGAAGATAGGGTGAAATATATATCTTACACTTGTCACAAAATAATTGGATGGGTAGATTTAAAAACATTATCACCTTATCCTAAAAATATATCCTTTTGGGTTCTTTTAAATCCGAAAATCATTTTATAATAAAGTAATATTTTATAACTTTCCAAGAGTGCCCCTTCTCTCCTCTTATAAAAGGACCCCACCTCTACCACCTTACAAACACCTCTCATGCCTTTGGCTCGGCCAACCCCTGCCCATTTCATCTCTCCAAATCCCTCTCGTCATCATTGAATCCTCAATTTGGGCCGAATCCTTTCCAAGGAAGCCTTTGAGCTCAAATCAAAGAGAGTTACCCGATTTAAAGGTAATGTCTTCCCTCGTGTTCTTTTGTTATATTTTTCTTCTCCAAACCCCTAAACACTTTTTATTACTTTTTTTGTAACAAAAACAGTATCATAAATATTCTATGATGTTTTTATAAGAATGATTCGAGGTACACTTTCATACACCTCTGTCTAATGGTTAAAGAACATACTGTTTTTGTGGATGGCGAATTACTGCCTCACGAAACGATGATTGTTCAATATTATTTTAAAACCTTCAAAGGTGGTCATTAATATGTCACTATATTTATATATGATATATAACATGTTTATTTTTTCCTTAAGCTTATGTATTTTTCATTTATGTCATACCTTTATGGTTTCCATTATGGGTAAACGCGATATCTTCATTTTAGGAAGTGCGGACTCCCGCCCCCTCAAAGTGATTTGATTCGTTAATGCCATATGTGGGACGTATAAAGGATGGAATTAATGGTATTACATATGATATAATACTGGAATTATAATATAACTTTAATCATTATTCTTTAATTCCATTGAATACAAAAAAATAAATTAAAGTAGCGTTCATGCGTACGTACGGCTTACCGTCTCCATGAACAGTACATTTCATTTCTTATCTCCAAAAGTTATGTACTATTATAAGTACATATAGATAATGGATATAGATGTAATATATTACATATAAATTAAGGATTTAATTCTTTAATTATAATATATATATCTCTCCTTTTGTTTTAATTCCATTAATATGAAAAAAATGAAAGTATCGTTCATGCGTACGTACGGCCTACCGTCTCCATGAACGGTGCTTTTAATTTTTTATCTCAAAATTATATGGAATAGTATAAAATGATTATATACTGGATATATATGTTATTTAAAACATCAATACTATTCTGGATATGATGTAACTATAACTGCATGGAAAATTCTTTTCCTACAAATTTAATTTTAACTCATGTACCGAACATCGAAAAAAACGTCTAATATGAACTGACTTTATTAACCAATTATTATAACATTATAATATGTGATATTAAATGAATAATAATCTTTAAAGGATGTTCTTAAGAAATTATAAATTTAACAAAATTTATTATTCAGGATATTAAAGAACGATTGAGTCATGTCGGACACGAGGTAAGGGATCCTACCTCTCTCTTTCTTTTTAAGTACACTCTTTTATGTCATTCCTTTTAAGCTCATCTTTGTTATGATCATGATTTTATTTTATATTAATCTTCCTGTAATTTATATGTTCATTTGATGAGTGACCCTATTTTCTCTCATCAATCCATTTTGGAAGTTTTAATTGGCACTGTTAGGCTGCCGAAATTTCGTAAGGGGCTTTTTATCTCACTTTGTGTTTTCATGAGATTCATGCTACATTTGCCAATATTTCCATTTGAGTGGTGTATGTACTGTCCATTATACTACTCATTGTGTAAAATAATTTTTTTATGAGTATTTACATCAATTTTGTATAGTCCTTCTTTCATGGGGTGTACGTTTCGAAAGTTACCCAAATCGGTAAGGGAACTTTTCACCCTCCTCTTTTAAAAAGACTTCTTTTGTTATGTCTTTTAATTTTCATCTTATTTTGTGGGGATATGTTCTTATATATCCTTATTTCCATAAATTTTATGTCCAAGGGATTAGACACCCTTTATCTCTCTCATCAACTCTTTTTCTAAAATTTGATGTGACGTTGTTAGGCTGTCAAAGGAATTTCTTAACCCAATTTCGATTTCTTGGGGTTCAACATGTAGTTATTGATTATGTCATCCATTGAATATGTTTGAATGACCTTTGATTATTTTACACTTAATATCCGCTTATATTGGCTGTATTTTTATTTTTCGCACATAATTATGAGATTGATTTATCCTTAATTTAAGAATACCATTTTTATAATGGATTTCATCTCGATTTACATTTCCATTGAGACTTCATTGTTGTTATGCACCAATTCACTCTTATATGGTGTATATACTGTCATTGGGAATATTATATCATGAATCCCTTTATTATAATGATATTATAATATTTTTATTAAATTTTATTCCTCAATTATTGTATTCATGTGTCTCTCGTTTTGTTAAAAACCGTTTAAATAAAATATCGTTTTAAATGTTTTGAAGATTTAATCTTATAAATATTTCTCATTAATAACCATGTTCTCAGAATGGTTTTAATGATTTATTTATATGGATATTAATGGTTTAAAATGTTAAAATCTTCAATGTGGTACGGGAAACTTTGATTTAAAAATCTCTTTATTAAATGTTTTAAATGGTTTTGAAAATGGTTTTTAGAATGGATTCATTATTTTAATATCTTAAAATGTTTTATTGTTATTGCAATGTGGGAATGTTATCTTTCTTTTATGCTTTTGTTATGTGCAATGATTATGTTATGGTTCTTGGCCATTGTTATGAATATGGGCGGTTTCGTGATAAACTAAGGGCGGATGAGCCCGATATAGGTCTCTAATGCATTGGGTAACGCGAATGAGTTAAACGTTAAGGTTTCTTCGAAGAGATTAAGGGAATATACTGTGATGGGTATTCCAAACGTAACCAAGATGGTTACTCCCTACGTAAGAATGTTATGAATTCCTCAAGATACCTTGATGTCTTATGATTTCTATGATTTATTCATAATTTTATGAGGTATGTTCAAGTGCTTATGTTTTATGGGTAAATTATGATTTCATTCTTATGTATATACGTACTCATGATTCTGTTCCATACTTTTTATAACCCTTACAGAGCTTTTTATTCTCATCACATGTTTTTGAAATGTTTTTCACAGGTCATGGGAATGGTACATGATATGATGATAGTGTCAAGGAAGTGTCAAGAAATAATCCATGTTTTATTTTAAATATGTTTCCGTTGATCGGAAAAATTAATACCATCTTTTATGTAACCATTTTTTTAAATGTGGAATGTAATGAATGTTTTATGATCTAATTCTCTAAAAATCTAAACCTGAAAGGATCCTCAATGTTTAATCTTGTAATAAATCATGATTAAGTAAGGTTTAAGGTCCAGGCCTTCTAGTTGGTATCAGAGGTCGGTTTAGATAACTTTTGAGGTTAGGGTATTCTCTAGGCATAAGTGACATTACCAAAATGGTTATGATTTCAGAAAGAGTCCTAGTTTTAGATAAAGTGAATGAGTAATTATATATTTGTGTTTTTCTTCCTCTTTAGTACATGATGTTTTTGTTGATATACTCACACTGACAAAACTGTTTTTAGTGAATGGATGGATCTAGTAGGCACCAAAGTGACAATAGCTTTGAACGAAACTGTGGTGGTTCTCTGATTAAGAGACTGGATGAAATGGGGGATTCAATAAGGAAACTCGTGGTTGTTCTAAACCAACTATTAAGGAGTCTTGATCAACCACTTGTACCTTGGTATGTTCTGTAATGCATCATGTATGAGATGAACAATCGATGTGGAAGATCAGGTAATAATTATAAAGGTAACCATTAGGGTTTATATGATCCTTACTTTTGAGGTAATTATGGGTTATTATATGTTTTGATGGAAAATGAAAGGCATGAGGTAAAAATGAGGGTAAAATATGTTATGAATATTTTTGAATATTTCATCTTGTTTTGGGGAATGTTTTAAGAATTATATAGTTTTGGAAAAAGGACAACACACAGACCGTGTGACAACCCGTCGCGTCGGACAAAGCTTCGGGAATCGAACCCACAACCAAAGTGCGACTGGTATTTATCGCCTACCACTGGACTACGTGAATTCCCTGGTTAGTTTGACTAATTGTTTTTAGTTAGATGATTTTATGAATTAAGAGTAAGTTTATTTTGGGTTATGTATGGAAAGTATTAACCTATAATCGAGGATATGTGATTAGGTTAATTACTTTTCAAAATGAGAATTTAACAGAAACTGATGTTATTTGGAGATAAAAGTTAATTTGTACAATGGAAGACTATGTGATTAAATCAATCAAATATTTGGGTTTTAATCTTAGTTTTCTTTACATTGAAGAATTTTATGGGCAATTTTTTATCGAATGGTCTTCGTTGAACTTTGGGTTTTTTTGGACAAATTTTGGAGATTAAGAATATATTTTCTTTCTATAAAGGATTATACTTTTGTGGATTATCTGATCTCATACTAAAAATTTTGGTTTTGTATTTTGTCTAAATACATGGGAAATATATAGTTCTCTTTTGTGGATTAGGTGATTCTCAAGAAGTTGATTATAGTACTCTTAATGCGAACAAGTCTTCCTAAAAACTCATCTTTTGGAGAAAACATGAGTTTGATTAAGGAATCTAGTAAAAGTTGAAAGTCTACGTGACAAGTAAGTATGTTTCATTATGATTTAGTTAAGCTCAAAAATAAATTCCTCAATGAAGAGTAACTTAAAATAAAAATGTTTTCTGTTAACTTTTCTTACTGGGGAATCGAATACTGTTTAACCCATCACAAGTTTGGGATTTTCTTATGGTTAACTTTCTCCTAGACATGTTTACTATCACTCTCCCTCAGAACATGTCCCTTTGTTTTTTCTCCATATCCATGTTTTACTACATGGAATCCTAGTATGGGTTAACTCAGGTGACCTTTGTAGTTCTCTTTATTTATTATAATGTTATTGTTTTACTGACTCTTGTTTCGATGTGGGATTTTCAATGATGTTTTCAAGCACAATTTTAAAATTGCGAGGACGCAATTCCCAAAAGGGGGGAAGGATGTAACACCCCAGCTAAATAAAGAATATTAAATTTTTACATTTATCCATATTTGTGAATAAAATATTAATATAACTTTAAAAGGGGACGCTATGCTCGATAGCGTACCCAATACGCAACAACGAGTTTCTTGGGAATCTTATGTTGCACTCTAATAATAAAATAATATTATTTTAAATTGTAGTTAATTCATAGCAGTTGTAATGGAGGGAATGAATAGAACTAAGTAAAATATGATTATATATGTTTTTCAAATAATTTTACTTTTTACAATAAATGTTAGAGGATTTAAAATGCAAATGAATCCAATTTTAAGCGTAAACATTCTAATATTCGTTAAAAGGTTGATTAACCGCCTTTTGACGACCAACCTCTTTTAAATACACTTTTTGACAATTTTATGTGTTATATTTGAAAAAATAATATTCTTTTTTAGAATCGGGAAATCAAAATTTACTTTGTGTAATTTTTTGGTATTTTTTCGATAAAGTTCATTTTTTATTGAATAGTGAAAAATGATATATTTTAATTCAAAACCTCTTTTTAATCTAATTTATTTATATGATTAGATTATCCTTTTAATTGGTTTCAAAGTTAAATTAGAATATATTTTTACCATTTTATCCAATAGTGGTCATTTGAATTAATTTCATCTTGAAATTGGGCTTAAACTAGTGTCAATCTTTTGATACTTATTGTTTCATAAAAACACGCTATTTGCTCTAACAACAAGAAGTATTTATTAAATTAATTAATGTAACTTATATGTTTTTAATTTTCTAAAATAGACATAATTTTTGAATTTGGAATATCAAATATAGCTTAAGTTGAATTTTTGGTATTTTTCTGGAAAACTTCAATTTTTGATGAATAGTGAAACCACTAAGTGGTACTTAAAAACTGTTTTTCCGTTCAAATGAAAGTTTACCATCTCTGTGTTTTGAATTTCAAAAATCTGACATACATGGTTGTCATTAATAAGTAAAATGTGGGTCAATGGGATTAAAATAATTTTTTGGTGAATAGTAACTTTTAAGTTTTAATCGCGATTAGAGGTAATTAGTGTAGTTTAAGGTAAAAAAAATGTTTTAATAATATGAAATGACCTAGACACATGTCCTACCCTCATTGGATGAGTCATGGCCGACCCAGAAAATCCATGGGTCAACTTGGGGACCCCATGGAGCCACTTTTCATGGAAAATGACATTAATACCTTTTTATTTAATGGTAAAATTAAAATGTCGCAAACATGTGTTGTTTTACTAAACAAAATTTTAGATGGGGTTATACAAGTCATATTTTTTACTATAAATATTAATTATAAAGATAAAAATATTTCCTACATCATGATATTTTTTTTATAATTTTTAGATATTAAATAAATTAATTTATTTTTGACACCGTGATGATGCAGTGATTACCTCATAAATGAACGATTTAAATAAAATGATAAGATTGGGTGAAATATAAGTCTTAAACTTGTCAAACACCTATTGTATGGGTTTATTTAGAAACCGAATCACCATATCCTCAAAATAAATCCTTTTGGGACCTTTTAAATCCAAAAATCATTTTATAATAAAGTAATATATTATAACATTCCAAGAGTGCCCCTCCTCTCCTCTTATAAAAGGCCCCCACCTCTACCACCTTACACACACCTCTCAAGACTTTGTCTCGGACAACCCCTACCCATTTCATCTCTCCACATCCCTATCTTCATCATTGAATCCTCAATTTGGGCATAATTTTTACCAAGGAAGACTTTGAGCTCAAATCAAAGAGAGTTACCCGATTTAAAGGTAATGTCTTCCCTTGTGTTCTTTTGTTTTATATTTCTTCTCCAAACCCCTAAACTCTTTTTATTTATTTTTTTTGTAACAAAAACAGTATCTTAAATATAATAGGATTTTTTTATAATAAGGATTAGATCTACACTTTCACACACCTCCATCTAATGGTTAAAGAACATACTGTTTCTATGGATGGGGAATTTCTGCCTCACGAAACGATGATTGTTCAATATAATCTTAACACCTTTAAAGGTGGCCACTAATAAGTAACTATATTTATATATGATATATAATATGTTTATGTTTTCTTCAATCTTCTTAATTTTTCATTTATGGTATACCTTTATGGTTTCCATTATGGGTAAACGCGATATCTTCATTTTAGGAACTGCGGACTACCGCCCCCTCAAAGTGATTTTATTCGTTAATGCCATATGTGGGATGTATAAAGGATGGAATTAATTGTATTACATATTATATCCTACAGGAATTATAAAATACCTTTAATAATTATTCTTTAATTCCATTGAATACAAAAAAAATGAAAGTATCATTCATGCGTACGTACGACTTACCGTCTCCATGAACGGTACATTTCATTTCTTATCTCCAAATGTTATGTACTATTATAAGTACATATATATAATGTATATATATGTAATATATCACATCTAAATGAATGATATAATTCTGGAATTATAATATATATATCTCTCATTTTGTTTTAATTCCATTAATATGAAAAAATGAAAGTAGCGTTCATGCGTATGTACGGCCTACCGTCTCCATGAACGGTGATTTTAATTTCTTATCTCCAAATTCTATGGAATAGTATAAAATGATTATATACTGGATATATATGATATTTAAAACATCAATACTATTCTGGATATGATTTACCTATACTACATGGAAAATTCTTTTCCAACAAGTTCAGTTTTTACTCATGTACCGAACATCGACAAAAACGTATGATATGAACTCACTTTATTAACCAATTATTATAACATTATAATATGTTATATGAAATGAATAATAATCTTTAAAGGAGGTCCTTATGAAATTATAAATTTACCAAATTTCATTATTTAGGAGATTAAAGAACGATCGAGTCATGTCGGACATGAGGTAAGGGATCCTACCTCTCTCTTTCTTTTTAAGTACACTCTTTTATGTCATTCCTTTTAAGCTCATCTTTCTTATGATTGGGATGTTCGTTTATATTACTCTTATTGTACATTTTTTTTTTCATTTTATGAGAGACCCTATTTTCTCTCATCAATCCACTTTGTATGTTTTAATTGGCGCCGTTAGGCTGCCGAAATTTCGTAAGAGGCTTTTTATCTCACTTTGTGTTTTCGTGAGATTCATGCTACATTTGCCAAAATTTCCTTTTGAGTGGTGTATGTACTGTCCATTATTCTAATATTTTTATAAAATACTTTCTTTTATGAGTATTTACATCAATTTTGTATAGTCCTTCTTTCATGGGGTGTACGTTTCGAATGTTACCCAAATCGGTAAGGGAACCTTTCAACCTCCTCTTTTAAAAAGCCTTCTTTTGTTATGTATTTTAATTTTCATCTTATTATGTGGGGATATGTTCTTATATATCCTTATTGCCATAAATTTTATGTCCAAGAGATGATATACCTTTTATCTCTCTCATCAACTCTTTTTCTAAAATTACATGTGACGCTGTTAGGCGGTCAAGGGAACTTCTTAACCCAATTTCAATTTCTTTGTGTTCAACATGTAGTTATTGAATATGTCATCCATTGAATATGTGTGAATGACCTTTGATTATTTTACAAATAATATCCACTTATATTGGGTGTATTTATATTTTTCTCACATAATTATGAGATTTATTTATCCTTAATTGAAGGATACCATCTTTATAATGGATTTCATCTCGATTTACATTTCCATTGAGACTTCATTGTTGTTATGCACCAATTCACTCTTATATGGTGTATATACTGTCCTTTTGAATATTATATCATGAATCCCTTTATTCTCATGATATTTTAAATTTTTGATGAAATGTTATTCCTCAATTATTGTATTCAAGTGTCTCTCATTTTGTTTAAAACCCTTCAACTTTTATATCGTTTTAAATGTTTTAATGATTTAATCTTATAAATATTTCTCACTAATATCCATGCATTAAAAATGGTTTTAAGGATTTATTTATATGTATTATAATGGTTTAAAATGTTAAAAGCTTCAATGTGGTATGGGAAACTTTGATTTAAAAATCTCTTTATTAAATGTTTTAAATGGTTTTGAAAATGGTTTTTAGAATGGATTCATTATTTCAATATCTTAAAATGTTATATTGTTATTGTAATGTGGGAATATTATCTTTCCTTTATGCTTGAGTTATGTGCTATGATTATGTTATGGTTCTTGGGAATTGTTATGAAGATGGTTGGTTCCATGATAAAATAAGGGTGGGTAAGCCCGATATAGCTCTCAAATGCATTGGGTAACGCGAAGGAGTTAAATGTTAAGGTTTCTCCGAAGAGATTTAGGGAATATACTGTGATGGGTATTCCAAACGTTACCAAGAGGGTTACTCCCTACGTAAGAATGTTATGAATGCCTCAAGATACCATTATTTCTTATGATTTCTATGATTCATTCATTATTTTATGAGGTATGTTACAGTGCTTATGTTTTATGTGTAATGTATGATTTCATTCATATGTATATATGTACTCATGTTTCCTTTCCATACTTTTTATAACCCTTACGGAGCTTTTTATGATCATCCCAAGTTTGTGAAATTTTTTTCACAGGTCATGGGAATGGTACATGATATGATGATAGTGTCAAGGAAGTTTCAAGAAAGAATCCATGTTTTATTTTAAATATGCTTCCGTTGATGGGTAAAATGAATACTTTCTTTTATGTAACCACATTGTTTAAATGTGGAATGTAAGGCATGTTTTATGATCTAATTCTCTAAAACTATAAACCTGAAAATATCCTCAATGTGTAGTATTGTAATAACTCAAGATTAAGTAAGGTTTAAGGATGGGGCCATATAGTAAATGTAACATATTTTTATTAAATTAAGTTTATTCATCAAGAACATATTCTTTTCAAAAATGTTTTTATGTTTTTTCAGGTAGATGTAATTTAATTTATTTTTAGTCATTTTAGAAAATAAATCATATAAAACAAAAAAATTGAATGAATCATGAATTTTTTTTCCCATTCATAGTTTTTAGATAATTTTTTTAAAATTATCATTTATTAATTAATAGTGTAAAATAGAGTATTTTATTAGAAATTATTTTATTCATGTGTTTACAAGGTAAAAAAATATTATTGATTATTTTTAAATTTTATTTAGTTAATTTTTATATAAATTAAAAAAATATTCTTTTTTCCAATTGATTTTATAATTGAATTTAAT
Organism: Viscum album; assembly: GCA_963277665.1. Lineage (NCBI taxonomy): Eukaryota > Viridiplantae > Streptophyta > Magnoliopsida > Santalales > Viscaceae > Viscum > Viscum album. The sequence continues at coordinate 173,514,736 of OY728138.1, forward strand.
ATAAAACCTTCTTATATTTTAAGAGTTCATTTATTTTATAAACAATTTTTATTGCGTTTTTTGGTATAATTTTAAATTAAATTTTATGAATTCTATGTTTTAAATTATTCAAAATGGATTTCATACTTTAATTCAATAGTTTCAAATTTATTAAATATTTATCTTCTATTTTTTAATATAAATACTATCTTTGGTATTTTTTGTTACCGTAGTAAAGGGTAAATGCGTTGATTATGGGTAAAATATGATAATGACTAGGAAATGACCAAACACTTGACCAAATATAATTTCATGGATTTTTTAACCTAATTATCAAAAGATAAGATATTATAACCATTCATATCCATTTGGATGAGGTAATAACTTTTTATGTATTTTATTTAATGAAATGTTAATGATGTCATATTCGTTGTTTTAATAAATTTAATTTCTTTAATAAAGGGTTATCCAAAATATATCATTTATTATAAAAATATATAGAAATCAAAAAAATTATCTAAATATTTTTAATTTATGTTTTGTTTTTATTTATTAATTAATTACATTACATTCTCAAATAATGCTGATATAGAAATTATTTTCTTAATGAAAATATATAATGAATAATATTAAAAATATTAAAATAAATATAATTTATGATAATTAATGTCATATATGAATTTAAAATATTTAATTTATATGTTATGTATATAATAAAATATATTTTTTGGAATTATAATGGATATGGTTATATTATTCATGTCGATTTAATGAAAGGTTCCTAAAAATGACATAAAATTTATTAATATTAAATAATATATTATTAACTAAAATACATTTCAAAAATGTTTTAAATTTAGTTAAATTATTTTTATAAGGATTAAAATTTCGTATATTATCCATTTATTGGAAATTTGTAATTTTAATTAAACTATATTAACACTTAAATAGTGGAAAATCAAGTTGTTGTGATAATAGTTAATGAAATTAAATAACAATTAAAACCAAATGATAAGTGTATAAACCTGACCTAAACCTGTCCAAATAAATTATTTAATGAATATGATTTGATTAATTTGTCCTTATTATCAAATTGGAATTTTTTAATTGAATATTTTCCTTTAAAATGACTTATATATTATATAAATCAAATAATGATTCAAAATGCCACTCTCATTGTCTTTAATACCAGTTGTGCTTTTACATAGGGTCAAAATTAAGATATGAATGCACCAAAATATATATTTCTATGTAAATCAAATTATTTTCATTATTGATATTCATTTTTCATTTTAATATGTTATATTATTTTCTTATATTCTTCTAAAATGTTAATATATTATTTACATAATTTACAAAAAAATTACTTTAATGATATTAATTTTTGGAAAATATTAATGAGTTAATCTATGAAATAATTTTTCATAATATATTTGAAGTTTGATATTATTTTTATATCATTATACTCTATATTTTTCTTTTTTAAATGTATTTTAGGAAAATGTAAATGAAAATTCTCTAAATTGGCATTATTAATAATTTATCACAGTAATATTTTATTAAATTTGATTAAAATAAAAAAATATATTTAGAAAATAAAAATTTATTATTATATGGACTAATATTTTATTAATTTACCATTTATGGAAAGTAAATACAATATATGTAAGAGTTACAATCTATTTATATTGTAAATGTTGTTATCTTAGTTAAAATTAATATTATTTAATTAATGATTAATCAAAATGATATTGTTTAAATTAATTGAATAACGTGTCTAAAATATATTGGATATTTATATGTCAAAATTATCATATCCTATCTTATAATTCATGAATATATTGTGGTATTTTCAAAGAAAATGAATTTATAATAATTTAATCTTTTATGAAATTCCAAATATTCCACTCATGTCAAATATAAAAGGGAACCACCTCCCTCAATATTTTTACATCACATTGAGAATTATAGATCAACCATATAAAACTATTTTCTCTACTTAACTTCACTAGATACATTATGTCTGTACTTTTCTTCTCAACATTTTAATCCTATATCCCTTTAGGGGAGATCCAAATTAAACATTTTGAATAATTTCAAATCACTCAAACATATGACTTTGTTTTTGTAATCATCCATACATCTTCTAAATCAATGATATTTATACTAAAACTATAAATTAATTAAAATTAATATGATTTGATTTTATAATTATTTTTTAAAAACCATTATACACTCCTTCTCATCAAACAATATGTAAATGTTTTTCTTATGTGTATGTACTGAATATTGTCTTGACAAAGCAATACAATTCAATTTTCATCACAATATTTTATGGATGGTATTATTATCTGTTAAAATAACATATATTATATATATGGTACAATAAATTGAATATTAATATGAATTATGTTTTATCTTCATTTCTTTCAATCAATCCAAATTCGAAACAACATTCATGTGTACATAGGTCATACCGTCTACATGAATAACGTAATCCATATATATATTTATTCATTGTTGGAATGAATAAAAAATTTAATCTAATTATTATATATTTCTTCTATAAAAAGATAAAAAATATTGAAATAATGATACTACGTTCAATGTATATGGTCTATGACTCTCAAGCCAGAACAATCATGGAAACAAACATTTATCATCGAGAATAGTTATTTTAATTAAAATTATTAATAAAAAAGTGATATAATGAAATAGATAAATCATTATTGGAATGAAAAGTATATAGTTCTATAATAAATTTATCATAAATCTATATTTATTATATAGTATGTTTAAACTTGAACAGTGGAATTCAAGACATGAGATATGGGATTTCATAAATCAATTTTCGATTCATTGGGTTAAAAGGGAATTTCGTTAATTTTGTATTTATATGATTATGTGAAAAATGAATTTTGGTTAACTAATATTTTATTTCAATTGTTTCATTTTTATTTAATTGGAATATTGATAATCTATTCATTTGATTAATGATCTCTTCAAATAAGTTATAATTGTATTAGATCTTGGTTTCAATTTTATTTATATGTGACACATGTTTTATACACTATTTTTTTCTTTTATGTGGTGTATATACCAATAATTAATGTATTTTAGGCATCTTATCATGAATATTATTTTAATTAAATATCCATACTATTTTCTTTATTTCATGTGGAATACGATTGGACTGATTACAAAGTGGTAATGGGTAATTTAAAAATATCATTATTATTTCTTATTTTTTATATGTATGTATCTATTGGGGAATATTTACCTTCCATGTCCATGATTCCTTAAAAATGATTTCAGAAGTGCTTTTAAAATTATTTTAATATCTTTTTAATGGAGTTTTCTCCCATATGTGAATTTTTATTAAACAGTTTCTATGGAATATTTTTATCGTTTTCCAAATGAGTTACTTTCTATCTTTTCTAAAAATGTTACCTTTTTAACTTGTATGGCATGAAAATAGTTTTTTTCTTTAATTATTAATTAATTTATTATGAATTACTTCATATTATTACAAGTTTCTTTCCAAATAACATGACTTATTTTATAATTTCAGGGCTATTTTTAAAAATGATTCAAAATAGAAAAGATATCTTCCACAATAATCATTTCAAGTGACCTTGGAAAATAATATTACATCTAAGAACATTATTTCATGATATTAAGGTTATTTTTTAGGATGTTTTTCACATTTATGTAATTTTATAAGAATTATATTAATATAGTTCTATAAAAAATGACAACCCACAAGATGGGTGAAAACACGTCATGTTCTAAAAGGGTGAGTGTATTAGGTCAACAATCGCAGGGTGAAAAGGGGGTATCACCAATAATATTTCAATGTGATGTACCTATTAATGTGAATGTTTTTAGTAAATTACTATGGATGATGAATAAGGTTATTTTTTGTTAAAATTTAGTCATATTGGTTAAAATGGGATCAAATATAGATTAATTGGTTAAATGACTAATGTTATTTTGGTAGAAGAATTCTATTTTAGAGAACCTTATATGATATTATGTTTTATTATTTAAGTAATAAAGGATAAATGGTCCTTTAGAGGAATATAAATTTTATGGTGTATTTATAGTTATTCAGGTTATATATGGATATGTATAGCATATCTTGATTATTATTTGGGAAATTTATTTTTAGTGTGAGAATTTAAAAGTGGTCAATGATATTTGGATACTAATTTTGATAATAATATAGGATTCAGATGGGATCAATTCCTTATGAATTTTAGGTTTTCAATATTTCTCTTGAAGAAATATGAGTAATGCTTGTGTTGTTATTTATTGAATGATCTTTCTTGATCATTGAATATGACTGGTATAATTCATTATTTATTTTAAAAAATTAAAATATCTTATACCATCCATTTTTTTATTGATTAATTCCTAATGATATGGAGAATATATAGTTATATTATTGTTGATTTTTTGATTAGTATAAGATTACTCTGCTTCATTAGGCATAAAAAAATTCATCAGGAATACCTATTTATAGAGACAAATAATAGTTTATTGTTGAAATTTAATAAAATATAAAACATTAATTTTAAATTAATTATATTATTTAATGTTAATTATATTATAATTTAAATAAACACTGAACTCCATGAATGTATTTTTTTTAATTATCCATTTAATTTTTTATCCAAGGAATATATTTCCTTTTACTAACAAGGATTTATAGATTTTTTTATAGTTAACATTATAATTATCATGATCTATATCACTATTTATTAAATTGTGATAGTTATATTTCAATTCCATTTCCCAATAATGAATTTATAATAATTTTCCCCCAATCATAACCCTTGTTTTGTGTTTTCCTTCACATTTTTCTTCTCCTCTTTCAAAAATGAATTTTTTCTAACCCATTTTCCATTGTGGGATTTCCAAAATGATATACAGAAAATTAAAACTCGGGATACTAATAAAAAGTTCTAATATTTACGGAATAATTCATTAATTTGGGGAATAATTTAATATCCTGATATTTTAAATTGAAGCACTATGTTTCATAGTGTAAATGATATACAATATCGAGCTTAATCAAATAAAAAAACATTATTTTTTAAATCTGACCATTATGACCCAACTATTAAATAATTAGGAATGAATACATTTAATTATATTTTGATACATATATATATAATAATACTCACTGATAATGTATTAATTGTTTATTTTTAATGAACTACTATTTTTTTGAGGTCATTATATTCATCAGGAACATATTTTCTTAAAATTAATTTTAATTTTGTTTTGTGTAAAAATAATATAATTTATTTTTGTGTCTTTTAAAAATAATTTCTTAAAATAAAATTCATTTTTTAAGTAATAATATCCAAATTTTCATATGGTGATAGTTTTGATAATAATATATAATGTTTTTAATCTCACTGAAAAGTGAAGATGCCGATTTTTATAAAAAATAATATTTTGAAAATATTTACATTGTAAAATGATGTTTTAGACTAATATTTATTTTTATTTAGTCATTTTTTATATAAAATAATCCAATTATTGATTTTAATTGGATTATATACATCAATATAGTTTAAATGAATTTTATATTTTAATAGGACAGTTTTATGAAAAAAGTTGTTTTTCATTGCATTTTTTCACATTAATTTTAAACTAAATTTTGAAACATTTGCATTTTAGATTATAAAAATGGATACTATATTTTAATTCAAAGTATCCATATTTAGTAAATAGGTGTCCTTTATTTTTATTCAATTTAAATAGTAGCATTAGTTATTATTTTTTCCAATGTAAAGGGTTAATCTGTAAATTATGGGTAAAAATGATTACCACTACAAAATTAACCAAAGAGTTGACCACATATAATTTTACGAGTTATTTTTTACGGTAATAAAATATATGATAAAATTATAACCACTGGGATACATTTTTATGATATTAAAACATTTATAATATTTATTTAATGAAAAGTCAATGATACCATTCCCAGAGTTTTAATAATAATTACATTTTTAATATTAGGTAGCCCAAAATATTACATAATATATAAATTGTAATTTGAAAGATAAAATTTTTATATAAATTATTTATATTTATTTTAAATTTTTAATGAAAAATAATTACCTTATGTTCTCACACATTGCTCATGCATTAATTATTTTATTAATTGAAATATCAAAAAAATAATATTAAAATTTTTAAAATAAATATATTTTTTACATAACTAATATCATACAAAAATTTTATATATGAAATAGTAATGTTACTAATTTAATAAATTATATTATTAATTACAAGTGTTTTCTTGATTATACTAAAGTCAATGTAATGAATAGTCCTTAAAATTGACATTATGAATAATTAATAGTAAATAATATTTTATTAGCTGACATAAAGTTAATTATTATATTAAATTAATCCAAATTAATTTAACAACTTTTTAAATTTATTAAATGATCCATTTATTTGTCGACTTTCATTTTATTGTAACTATATGAACCCTCAAACAATAAATATCTATGTTGTCACAGTAAGCGATAAAGGGATTATCTAAATTTGAATACAAAATGTTAAAATTATAACCTTGACATATACATATCAAAAAAAATTATAAAAATTATATGATATTACCCTTATCTCATTATGCACAAATTTGAGTAGTTTAATGAAAACATTTCAATGAAAATTCCTTATATATTTTTTATATCAATTATAGTGAAAACGTTTCACTCTCTTTGTATTTGATATATCTTATATTTTAATATAGATATTAAATGAATATATGAATACAAAATATATTTATTTAATTAAATTTAATTAGTTACATTATATTAATTTATATTTAATTTTTAAAAAATATATAAATACCTTATATTATAAGGAAATTATAAAACAATAATAATTTAAATAATAGAAAAAACATTTCATTGAAAATCATAAATTTCGAAAAATTTAAATTATTTAATGTCTAAAATCATTTTGATTGAATTATATGACAGATTAGATTGTTTATAAATCTTAATATTTACATATATACACTTTTTATAGATGTATTTGAATTCAATATAAATGTATAGTGTGAAAAATTACTTATATGATTATTTATCAAAACAATATTCTATTAAATTATCTAATGATCTTGAAATTATTTAATACATATAAAGTGACTATGATAAGGTATAAAATTTCATAAATTTATCATTTATATAAAATTAAGACAATATAAGAAAGCATTACAATCTTTTAATATTGAAAGCATCATTATCTTAGTTAAAATATAAATGGTTTAATTAAAGGTTAATCAAAATGATATTGTATAAAATAATACCATAACATTTATAAAATATATTTTTTATGAGATTAAAAAATTATCATATTTTATCATATAAACCATTTGCATTTGGTGATAATTTTATTGAAAATTAATTTATTATAATTCCATCATTTGATAAATTACAAAAGATCCCCTCACTTAAATTATTAAAGGGAACCTCCTCCCTCAATTTTTTAAAAATGCATTGAGAATTATATATCAACCATCCCCTTATAATTTCTCTTCTCAAAAATCCTATAAACATTCTATAGGTTTTGGTCTTCATGAGATACCATCCCCAAATCCCATTAGAGGAGATCAAAATGAGATGTTTCCAAGAAGAGGTAATCTCTCTGACAAGTAACTTTCTTTTTATAAATATGCTTAAGTCCTATAAATAGTTTAATTTTAACCTAAAATAATGACATTAGAATAAATAATATGACTAATTTTTATTATATTTATGAAACCATTATACACCCCCTTTCTCATCAAACATTAAGTGAAAGTATCTCTTATGCATATGTTCCATTTATTGTATCCAAATAGAAATAAAATTAATTTTTCATGCCCGTATTTTTTGGATGGGAATTATTATTGGTATAAATAAATTGATTATATATATTAAATAATATTTTATCTATATATTAATTATATTTTTATTTTCTTTCATTCCATCTATAGAAAAATGGAAACATAGTTCATGAGTACTCACAACCTACGGTCTCCAAGATGGAATGAAATAATTTGTCTATATATTGTTTATATGAATTAATATAAATTTTGATATCATTATTATATATTATTTTTATTACATTATTTTCAATATAGAAATAATGATACCATGGTAAATTTATATGGACAGAAAATTATGAGGAAACAAATCCAGGAAAACAAAGCAGTTATGGCCCAGAACAATGATTTTAATACAATATTATCAACAAACATGTGATAATATGTTATGAAAAAATTAAAAATGTATGATAAATATATAGTTCATTAATAAATTTATAATAAATATATATTTATAATACAATATTTTGAAACAATAAAATATAATTTCGTGATTTAGGGTTAGATAATTGTTTACTCATTTATTAATTCAGTGGGTTAAAATACAATTTAATTTATTGTTTAATTATAAAAAAATTTCTTGAATGGAATTTTGAATTGATTATGTTTTATTTCATCTTTTTTTGTGTATCTAAATTGATTACACAAAATATTTTCATTTGATTAATTCTCACTTCATTGATATGATAATTTTATGGGATCATTTTATCACATTTATCTTTATCAGAAACATGTTTTATATATTAATTGTTTGTTTTGTGTTGTGTATATATATCCAAATAATGTTTTTTATAAGACTTTTCAAGAATATTATTGTATTTAAATTTCAAAATATGAAAATCTTTTATTCTTGGGGAATGTCATTCAGCTTAATAAATTTTTAATTATTATTTCACAATCACATTATTATTGAGGGTGGTTGCTATGTAATTACATTTTAGTGAATATATATAACTTCCCATTCCATTTTACAAATAATGTTTTCAGAAATATTTTTTCAATTTTTTTTAATACAATTTAATAAAATTAAACTTGTGTGAATTTTTACTAAACGGTTTGAAGTGATTATTTTTAGTTATTTTCCCAACAATGGACATTGAGACTTTTCAAAAAGAAATGAAAATAATTTCTATTTATCTTATATGGAATCATTGTATTTTTTTCACTTTAATGGTGACTTATTGTCTTGAATCATAACATAATATATTAAAATTCTACTTTACTGGAACATGGTTTAATTTAAAATTGTGTAGCTTTTAAAAATAATCATAATAGAATGGATATTTTCCCCAAAAAATCAATTCAAGTGACCATTCAAAATAATTTTCCACCTAAGATAACATTATTTGATGATACACTTGTTTTATTAGTGATGTGATCCATAGATATGATTTTCGTTCTTACTCTGAATGGTTTATGTTTATGATGTCATGTTGTTAATGAATTATGTTTCTTTTTTATTGAGTCACGTTATAAAGAAATTTTTATGAAATCCTTTTATGGGTTCTAATGTGAAAAATTATTTCTGTTATTATAGAACAAAAATTAATGCTTTTCATTATGTAATGGGTGGGACCAATAAATAAATCCAATTCATTTATTAAAGAATTTTATCTCATGTGATATCAATTATAGGAACAATAAGTGAACCCGCTTAAGTAAGTCAAGTATATAATAAAGAGTGAACTGGATTTAGTAAAGGACCTTTCCCCCTTGAATGATCTTGGAAGTGATCCTTTACTAATATAAAATATATTTTCAATATTTATGTGTATTCTAAAGTTCAATGAGTTTCTTTATTATCTCATTGATCATGTTCCTTGATTATTTTATGACTTGTATCATATGAACATCCATGTCTTATTCCACGACTCAAGATTATTAGCTTTGGTATAAGGGGTATAATTTTAAAATGTTATGTTCATGGTCACATACCATAAATCAAATCATATTCATCGATATGATCATGGTTTTATGTATAATATGTTTACCCTTACTGATCATCTAAGGTCACCTATTTCTTATGATTATTTTTTATAGCTATAAGGAAATGTGTTAAATGAATTTTTTATAGAAGGATTTTACATGGATGTTGTTAATGACCTATTGTGAAATAATAAAATTAGACTATAGACCGAGATAATGTTGATCTCAATGAACCCAAATTTATAATAGTTTTTTCTAATTATTTAAGACTATAAATCTATATTGTTTAAGGATATTTCAGTGATCAAAAATTTTCATTTGAAGGTAAAACCATTTTTTTAGAAAAAATGGATCACACTTACAATGTTTATGACTATAGAAATCGATATAGAAATGGGAGTTCAGGGATATTATTGTGGGTTGGTAGTGATAGTGGGATTTATAAGACCCTAATAATTATATATATATATGATAGTCAACCAACCTCACTCCCTACTAGATATATTCTTCTAAGAGATTGATATGATTAAAGGACTGAAGTATCTATAAAATAACAGCTATATAGTTCTTCATAGATTTTTAAAGATGCTTTGGATGTATCAAATTGTTCTTATCAACAAAATAATAATTTTAATTGAAATTATGATGATGATGGTAATGGTTATGGGCATGCTCATGATGTAGATGATGATGTTGAGAGGACTCAGTCAAATCATCTATCTCTTGTCCGATTAACCAAATATATATGTGGTTCCAAATAAATTTCTATTTAACAAATTATTGGTGCTACCACTATTAGAGGTTATCTATGGACATCTATTAAGGGGGAAGAATCATGAGGTTCAATCAATCATGGAATTAATCTTGTATATATTACTCGTGTGTCTTCTATTAGAGCTGAAGTTACAACATATGTTATGTGGGATAAATTCCTATGGTATTTATAGCATATAATATGCTATATAGAGTCTAATAAAATCAATGGATATGATAAATATCTTGGATATTCTCATATTTATTCTACCATAGAAGATAATTAGGCATCATCTAAGGGGGATCCATACCCCATTTCTAAATTTCATGGTATTTCATTACCATACTCAGATGGAGATAATAGTAGTGGTGACGATCATATCATTCTACCATATCATGGTGAAAGTACTTCCTAAGTTGTTGTTGTAACACATACTAGGGTATATCTTGTAGATAAATGATAATACTGGAGAGTTTAATAATTTTCATTTTGATGTTCTAGCTACTAGGTCTGAGCATTATGGGGTTGTTATGCCTAGTACTGAGAGAGCTACATCATCATTTCAGGATGCTACCTTTATGCCTTTAGAGATTCTAACTAGAGTAGTTTTGGATGTCTTTAGGGAGACGGTCTTCTTTATTTTTAGTGGTATCTTTTTATCCTTGGAACCTTCAGTTACTCATCTTATTGAAGATCATTCCATTTATTTTGTTGAGTTGTATTTTAGAAATTCGTCCTAGAATTATTATAATGATTATAGAATTTAAAATTGAGAATGTAATGATTTTTAGTGAAATTTCATCAATTAAATATGTAATGTAGTGGGTGAAGACATACAGAACTTTTATTCATGATTTTTTTTCAAAGAGCATATAAAGATTTCAAGTTGTTGCTTCTACTTCTTCTGTACATCCTTCTGAATTAATTTAATGTGAGATTATTTGATCTATAGTTAGGAAGATCAGAAATCTATTTTGGGTGATATAATTATATTTAATCAGGATGATATTTTCCAGATTCGATAACATAGTGTTGAGATATATATAATTTAAAGAGGTTATTTGAAAAAAATCCCAAAGTAATATGAAATACATTAGAATGGCTGTTAAATATTATCCATCCATCATATATACATATCATGAGTTGAATTTGTATTTTATGTTTTAGCTGAGAACGTAATAATTACACCAGTTATAATGGCCATCATGGAGAATGGAGACCATCTTAATGTCATGAATACTAATCACAATTTTTTCAATGAAGAGAATAATAAATTATTTACTACTATATAGATAGGTCAAAATATAATGATTGATTTTGTGATCATCATGTATCCATTCATGTATGTATCTGGTGTAGGATTGGTTACACCAGAGGCCATTCCCATGTCATCATTACTTTATGAACCATTATTTGACCCTTTACCTCCTCTGTATTAGTTTTTCTATATGTCTAAAATATAGAAGATTGAAATCATAGACCAGTAATGTTCCCAAATCTTCCCTTGAAAACGTCATCCACCTCGAATTATACATTAAGGCATCCTTCCTCTTGAAATGGTCAATGACATATTGATCCAACCTCTAATATAGAGGAGAGTCAATTTGAATAGGATTAGTTTTTTATGAAATATTATATATTTTATTTTATTTCGTTTTTTGTAATCTAGTAAATTTTTTTATAAAATAATAATCTATCTTCTTTTTCATGACATATTTTTTATCTTTACCCTTTTTTGTCTTATCTATATTATAATGTAAATTGGGGAGAAATTATTTTGATAGAACTCTCATTTCAAGATTTAATGTTATTGTTTTAAAACTATATATACATATTTATGTTTTACAACCTTAATATTTGTATATCATATTTTTAATTTGAAATATAAAGTATATATTTTCATAAAAATTACATCTATTTATTCCTATGTATGTTTTGAATATGGTTTATTAATTCTAATGGAATATTCATTATCAAAGGGTGGTGATTAATGGATCCACCGTGTTTTAATGCTCACAAATAATGATTTAGATGATTCTAATAAGGTTTATGTCTTTCGGTAGAATATTATTTTTTGTAAAGAATAATTGTAAATAAATTAGATATGTATTAAAATGACATATCTTTATGTCAAATATTCATTCATTTGTATATGTTTTCTATAGCTTGTATAAATGGGTTTCTGTTTTTTGGTCCATGAACCACCGCCAGACTCATGTCACTATTAGTTCAAATTATGGTACTGATAGTGCAGTTCCATTTTGAGCATTCCCCAATAATGATTTCCACTACCATAGTCATTCAACCACTAGACTCTATCTATTTTCAGAATACTTTACCACAATAGTTTTAATACCACCATAAATGCTACTACAAAATTTTCAACGACCATGAATTTTATACCACCAGACATGTGTTTCAATTAGTTCAACATTTATATCACCATGTTTGTTATAGTTGAATAATTACACTAATGAGTTTTTTTATTGATGGACCATATTACCATCACCTGTACAAAAAATTTATTTTCTACTTCACATGACTTTTGTACTTTTAATAACAAGTTTATCAATTTATTTCACACCATTTCACATGGTTTTCATTAATGATTATTCCTAATCCATAGCATGTGTAAATTAAAGACTATGTCAGAGGTTTTTAATTTGTATGCTCAATACAAGGTTCAATGAAATCATTAATATTTTTCTTCAATGTGTATTTGATCCTGAAGTGCTATATATTTTAGGATAATTACCCCATGAAAAATGTTTTTAGTTTTAGGTATATAGTAAGAGTGAGAACTAACATGTTGAAAAAATGTGACTATGAAAGAGTGTAATACCAATAAGATCAAGATATTTTCATACATTGAGTCAATATAATTTTTTTGGTGAATCATCATAAATATAATTGAAATCTATGACACACTATTTTATGTTAACTTTTGGATAACTTGTTCAAGATCCTTACTAAATAAAATCCACAGAAACTCAATATTCCGATACAATATAGACTGAAAATCACTTTATTTCTTGTTTCTATTTATATTCCTACTCTATTTTCTCTTTACTTTTGAGTATTGTCTTGTATTTATCTGTATATATGTACACACTAACACCTTCACTTAAACATAATAATAAGTATCATTTTATCAAAAACATTTTAGATGATAACCGATGGAAGCTATAGATGAGTTCTCTACATGTCATGTGTTATATTTCATCCCACATATAATTGTGGAAGAGACATTGATCCTGGAAAGATTGTGATGTTGTATGTATTTGTGATTTAATTCATGGATCGCCTAATTTTTTATAATTACATTCTTGTTAGAATGAAATTTCCATGTGGATGGGATTATGAATCCGTTTAAAACTAATCCCTTTCTACTCTACTATGTATTTTTTCCTTTCTATTTTAAATCATATATTTCATTTTTTTAGTTTGAAAAAAAAAACAAATTTATTAATAGTTAATCTCACTCATTGTTTACATAAATTATTGATTATGTAAATCAATATAAAAAGTTAATTAAATTTAAAATAATTTATAAATGAGCCATAATAATGCTTTGGAAAGTGTTTTAAAAGATCAAAAATATATTAAAATATTTTTTTATTAAATTGGTTTTTTTAAATGGTGGGTTTTATTTTAAAAACTTTAAACACAAGCTATATTGGGAACTCAATTAATATCCACTTGATTTACCTTCTAAGACCATCATTTCTATTATAATTGAATATTCTATTGTATTTTTGGATGAACTAAATGGTCTACTATTGGATAGTGACAACGTGTTATAGATTGATCTCAGACATGGATACATTAATATCTTAAAGAATATATATATAGTGGATCCCCTTGTATTTTATTAGTTAGTAGCTATAAGAATATAGGTTTAGGGGTTTCATATGCCCTAATGCTACACCAAGGGGATCCTGAGTAATCATAGACAAAGGATGTATGGGTGGATGTATATTTTTTTATTATCATAAGATTAATAAAATCCTGATCAATAACATGTATCCTATACCCCATATCAATGATCTATTTGATCAAATCTGATGATCTCAATACTTCTCAATGATTGATCTCGAATCTGGATTCCATCAATTAAGATATAAAAAGGGTGAATTTGTCTAATATGGATATATGTATAAGGTATAAAAAATATTACATTATAGTGAATCCATTTGGGCATTGAAATTCCCAAGTTGTATTTATGAACCTAATGAATAATGTCTTTAGAGACTATAATGATCAATTATTTATTGTATCTATTGCTAATATTAATATATATTAAAATATCATGGATGTTCATGATGATCATTTTAAAATTTCGTTAAATATGTTTGGAATAGAGATGTAGTATTCCAAATATAATAAAAGTGACTTTGGGTCAAAAATGTGTCATTATTGGATCATGTTGTCATAAGGAAGGGTATATCTGTAGATCCATCATACATAGTTGCTATTAATAAATGGATGATAATGACAACTATATTTAATATCAACAGTTTTTATATAGTTATTAGGTTATTATTAATTCTTTCTGAGAAATTTCTCCCATCTATCAATCCACTAATTAGGTAACACCCCATAATTTCATAGTATGTTATCTCATTAAATCAATTCAACAACTTGCGCTGCACGCAACACCGAGTTCAAGCGCACCATAACTAACTAAAAAAACTATTCAAAAAGCAGTTATGATTAATATTAACTACATCTTGAATATTATATTTTCTATATAATTCTAACATCCGTATTATGTGTTTCTAAGACATAATATAAGAACAAATTCATTTCTTCATATAAATGATGTATTTTAAAAAAATCAATTTTACAGCCTTTTAATGATGAAACTTTTCAAAACCAACATTTAACACTTTTATATATTCAATTAAATATAATTAAATTATTCTTTAGAATAGTGACATAAAAAATTTAGTTTGGATAAATTTTTGGTACTTTTCTGGTAACTTTCATATTTTGACGAATAGTGAAAAATACTATTTTTTAATTGAAAATAACTTTTTTAATTGAAAAAATTTATAGTGTTAAATTATGAATTTGAAAGGTTTTTATGTACAATTAGATTATATTTTAATCATTTAATACAATTTAGGTCATTATAAGTAATTTTAAATTTAAATTTGACATAAACACATGTCAATATTTTGATAGTTTGTACTTTTTAAAAACCCTCTTTTTGGTTTTAACCACACGAATTGATTTTAAATTTATAAATGAAACTTATATATTTTGAATATAGTAAAATAGAATTCATTTTTAAATTTAGGATATCAAAATTATCTTAGGGTGATTTTTTGGAATTTTTTTGATTACATTCAATTTTTGATGAATAGGGAAAATAATTGCGTTATTATTTAAAACTGAATTTTTATTTAAATAATTATTTGTTTTATTTTAATTTATTTTAAGTAAATATAGATATATAATACCCATATAAGTTCAATGTAATTCATTGGAGTCATTTCATTATAAAATAAGATGCATAAAATTGTATTGAACTTTTTAACATATTATACCCACCTCATTAAAGCCTTTACAAATTGGAATAAATCCAAATTTTACCACTTCTGTGAGTTGAATTTTAAAAATACAAGATACATGGTTGATATCAGTAAGTATAATTTGGTAGAATAAGATTAAAATAATTTTTGGTGAATAGTAACTTTTGACTTTTATTTACCAAATTTAAAAGTAAATAGGGTAATTAAGGGTAAAAATTATATCATAATTACCTTAACACGAGTTCTATTTCTGTTGTATATGTATAATTAGACCCTAAAAAACCTTATAAATATAATATTATCCTATTTGGTGCACTTGGATGAGATTAGGACTTTTATTATTATTTTATTTAATGAAGAGTTAGAAGTGTTAAATTCAATGTTTTATAACTAACCCATTTTTAATATGTGGTTACCCAAAATATTAATTCAACTATAAATATTAATTAGAAAGCTATAAATATTTCCAACATAATGGAATTTTATTTATAATTTTTAGACATTAAATAATTTAATTTATTTATAACACAATGATGATGAAGTAATTACATTATTAATGAAAAAATATAAAAAATTGTATTATAAATATTAAAATAAATATAATTTCATTGTTTTTATGACATACAAGAATTTTATAGGTGAATATGACATAATGGGGTTGATTCAATGTATCTTATTCAAAGTAATAAAGTTTTGATATATTTCAAAAAAACCAAAAACCAAATAATGTTAAAATTGAAATTAAGTAATTTTTAAAACATATATTATATTATTGTCTGATATAATTTTCCCAAAAATCGAAGGATCAGCCAAATATCTTAAATAATATTATATATGTAATTAATGAACCACTTGAGGTTCTCTTAGAAGTATAGAGTATGTTTATTAAACATATGGTGTAAGAATACCAGAAGATACGATATAAGTTAAACTATTTTATTAAGAGTTAAATCTAATTGATAAGGTTAAAATGGTAACCTAAGATTGCCTAAAACCTAGTGGTTGAGAGGTATTAGAACCATCCCAACCATAGACTCTAAATAAATCATTTTCGATCCATTATAAATTGAAAATGATTTTATTATAAAATAATATTTGAAACTTTTCATAATGTGACCCTCACCTCTCTTTTAAAAGGGTACATCCCCTTCTCTCAAAATCACACCTCCAAAGACATTTTACTCGGACAAACCCTAACCAAGTGACCTCTAAACATTCCTAAATTCATCATATAGGCATTACTTTATTCATAAAGAAAACCTATGGAGCCCTTTTTATCAAATCAAAAGGATGAACCTGAAGACTAGGTAAATATTTCATCACCTCTTTCGAATTATTTCTTCCTCCACTTCCTCTTTATTTGTTGTTTACATTATAAAATAATAACTCCAATATCTTCTATATAATTTCATGATGTTATAAAATTTTTACAACCATTTTAATTATTATATCCATCCAATAAATGACAAATTCACCATACGTGCGTACGTACGGATTACCGTCTCCACATCGTGGTGTAGTATGTAATTGAAACACATAATAATTTGGATGGGTATAATAATGATTATAACTTATTTAAATAATAATTATTCTGTATATATGATATACAATCCAATTAAATACTATTTTAGCATCAATATAATGATATTTTCATTCGTGATTATGTACAGATTACCGTCTCCACAACGCGATGAGATCCATTTCCACGTTCACCATTCAACGAGGATTATAAAATATATATATCATTTATAAGTATGTAATACAAGACATAATAATTTTACTGGATATATATATATATGTACTTACACATATCTTATTCAAATAGTTCCATTCAACACGATATGAAAACGAAAACATCGTTTATGCGTAGGTACGGCCTACCGTCTCCATAAATGGTGTTTTCCATTTCATATATATGTCTATTATGAATATTTATATTCTAAATATATATGATATATAAATCATGTTTCATATTCTAGAAGTATTTATATCATGATCTAAGTGATACAATCAGGAGTAACAAGTTAAAACATGTACGATAAAGAAAGTGATTATTACCTGATATGTTAATTTAACATAGAAATTTTAATTAAATGCGTAGTATATTGTCATTAATGAATCATGTATAATATAATTAATATTAATATTGTTCTTGTATAATTTAATAACATACTATGGCCTTTATACATGAGGTTTAACGTACCCCCAACTAATGGAATGTGCAATGTAAGGGTTAATTTCACAATCTATTTATTATCCGAGGTTGTTTTTTACGTAAGTATCTACTATGAAATGTTTATTGTCCATGTCCATGTTTCATAAAAGTGTTTTCAAGAGATTATTTTTAAGGGACCTTTTTACTAAAACATCATTTTAAATGTTTTGAGTATTTATTCTTCTAAATCATTCTCATTAATGTCCATGTTTTTAAAATGGTTTTTAAGGATTTATTTATATGGATATGAATGTTTTTAAAATTTTAATTCCTTTAAAAAGTTTCAAAGTGGTACGGGACACTTTGATTCAAAAATGTCTTTAAATGTCTTCTTTTTTAAATTGTGTGACATTTTAATGTTTTTATGAAAAAATAAATTTTTCCTCAATGATTTTTATAAATCATTTTGGTCTATGTACACATACATTGATGGATTCTAAAATTTTTTGAATATGATTTATTATGATACAAATATTTCATATTTTATTGAAGGTTTTTTGATATTTTTGACTATGGATTTTTTATTTTTATACCATTCATGGTTTATGGATAAATTATTGACATTTTTTATGATAGTTTTAATACGAATTTTTATGTTATGTTTAAACCTTTTCATATGAGGAATAAATTGGACTTAGTAAGTGACGGGTGGAGCCTTCTATAGCTCCTCGATGCATCGGTATGTCTCTTGAGACAAAATATTGTCTTGGCACTAAGCCTTGACAAAATATTATTTTTATTCTTGGCACAATGCCTTGACTATATGGTTATGAAGTCTAGCATTATGCATTCCATCATTATGAAAGTGGCTATGGATATTGCATGTGATTATTCGACTAATATAATATCCATATGAATAATTAAATGTAATTATTTGATTTTATCTTTTCCATATTATGCTGAAGTTTAAGTTTAAATGATTTTTTTAGTCTAATACATTTCCTTAAATGTTTATGCTTATTTAAGAAATTTTCTGCTATATTGTTATCCTTACTGAGCATCTGAGCTCACCCATTTCTATGTTTTATTTTTCCTAGGATGTGATGATGTATTTTAGGATTGATATGTAGGGTTAATCTATAGGATTAATGGGATTATCAAAGGATAATTTATGTTTTATTTCATTTTCTAATGTGTAATGTAATGTTCATGTATGTAATCTATTTTCCAAGACTGCTAAACTGATCGGTCATTCTGGAGTTGATTCTTTATAATCATGCCAATGTATTAAAATAATGCACTGACTCTAGGCTTCTACGGTCGGGGAATTACATTTGGTATCAGAGGAAGTTTAGCAACAACCTTGGAAATAGATTTAGGAAAACTCTGATTAGAGAACAATACCCTATGACAGACTTTGAGATTAGTATAGAAGAACTTCCTAGAATTCTGGTACTGTAGAGATAATGTGTGTTTTCCAAGAAATACATCCTTTTCTAGATACGAGCAGGTAGAGGAAGCTCTGCCACAGATGTACCTTAGGCTAAAACCCAAAAACACAACATTAAGCTAGACTCGAATAAGAATTGCTGCACGAAAACGAGCCTTGCAACACTCTTGGTTACGACACTCGAGGGAGGATATGATTAGGATAATTCTAATTTTCATTACAAACTACTATGAATGGTTTATGAGTATTTAAATCCTAAAAAAACATTTTTTTGATTATGGATTATATTCATGAACTGTTCAATAAATGTTAACTGCATTATAAGTTTGGAATTAGGCATTGTGATTCTTAAACTAACATAGTGTATGTCATTTTTTAGAAATGAAGCCCAGTAGATAGAATGAGACTTCCATCAATACGCATGATCCAAAGAGTAATAAGGATCATATCCTTCATGGTGTTAAGACAACATTTAAAGAGGAAATAGTCTCCCACTAATTATCATCAAATGAAGAAATAATATAATTTGTTAATAAGATTAGTAAATTATTTTTTGAGTCCAATGGATTTGAAGGGAAGCCAAGGAAGAAAAATATGGTAGAGAGAAATATGGATAAAGGTAATAAGGGAAAGAAAGATTTTCCCATATGTGATAACTGTGTAAATAATCACCTTTGTAAATGCTTGAAGGGAGTGGGAGTTTTTTAAAAGTGTGTAGAAAAAAGACACCATCTACGTAAATGCAAGGGTGGGAAAAAGAACTAAAATGTACAAAGCGTCATCTCCAAGGAGTTGGGACACTATGTGAATCAATGTCCAAACCATCAGAGTATACCCAAAATGTTACTATTGCATAATAATCAAGTTATGATACTACCGAAGATGAAGAGGAATGATTAAATTTCTTATGTTTTTATTATTTTGTTATGTCATTTTTGTACTGTATTAGTGATGTACATGTTATAAGAATTATAAAGTATATAAGGATTGTTCTACAGTACTATTTCATGAAGGACTTGAGATTGTGTGGAACCAAGAAAAGTGACCCAATGGTAGGTTACATTTATGAAAAATATACAGTTGATAGAATAATAAACCATAATATGATTCTGATACTGAGGTTGTGATTTTGGAATAAGATATTATTGATTTAGATAAATTATAAAGGATATTATTTATATATTTAGAACGGATTAATGATTTTTATATTCTATCTTTGTTGGAGTTTGCAAAATTTTTGTATAGATAAGGTAAATCTAGTATTTATTAATCAATAAAGGATCATGGATGTAATCAATATGATTCTATATAAATTTAGGTTGTTATAGTGTTTTACAAGAATACATGATGAATGTATTCACATGTTATTACATGGAAAAAATGATCTTCCTTGTCTTTACCTTCCTTATAAATTTTGGACTGTGAGTTTGGACAGAAGTATTTTGGGTAAGTCTAAATGTTGGAATTAATTAAGTTTGAAATTTGATATTATTGTTAAGGTCAAATGATTTCTTGAGATTATTTTGGGATTTTCATAAAAAGGACAACCCGTAGGTCATGTGACAACTTGTTGTGTCCGGCAAGGTCGCGAGACGTGAACCCGCAAATGAAGGGCGACAAGGGTGGATCACCTACCACTGGCATACGTGATGTCATGGTTTGTATAATATAGTTTTTTTTAAATAATCTGACAAAGGAATTATAAATTCATTATTTTTGGAACCCTATATGATTAGTATAAATAGAATATTTTTTAATTCCATTTTCTTTCAGAGTGAAAGATGATTGTGGTAGGAATTAGTTGAAGCATGAATATTTACTTGTCAATAATATTTTGTTCTTATTATTCTATGATTTAATTTATTCTAAAACATTAGGGAAGGGATATTAAAGAAAAAAATGGGTTATCCTAATACATTATGTTTTTTTTGAACTGATGATATTTTAAATCATCAGAGATTGATGGCCTTGAGGCTCTCAATTATACACTTGTTTGTGATTGATAACCTCAATCACTCCATATAAATAGTTAAGTTTTCCCTCTAATTATGTGTCTCTAATATCCACCAATGATCTCATAATAAAGATCATAATTTGGTGGTAAATTTTTTTTATTCCCTTTCCCTCTTATTAAGACAAAATTTTATTTACCCAATTTCTGATATGGGTTTTCCACAAAGGTATTTTTCTATTTCTAACCTTTTATTTTTGAAAAAAATTAAAATTGCGAAGAAATAATTTATTGAAGGATGAGAGAATGTAACACCCCCAGATTTCGTAGTACGTTATCTCATTAAACTAATTAAATAGCTTCTTCTACACATAACACCGAGTTCGAGCGCACCAAAACTTACTAAACTAACCGTTAAAAAAGCGGTTAGGAATAGTATTAACTACATTGTAAATATTATATACTATATATAATTTTAGAATCCATATTATGTGTTTCATAGATATAATATAAGAACAAATTCATTTTTCAGATAAAAGAATTATTTTTCAAAAAATGAAATTTTACCCCTTTTAATGGTGAACATTTTTTAAAACCAATATTTGACACTTTTATATAATAAATCTAATGAAATTAAATTATCATTATAATTATGAAATAAAAATTTAGTTTGGATAAATTTTTGGTACTTTTATGATAACTTTCATATTTTGACGAATTGTGAAAAATGCTATGTTTTAATTGAAAACATCTTCGTTAATAAAAACAATTTATAGTGTTTAATTATGCATTTTAAAGGTTTTTATGTATAATTAGATTATATTTTTATCATTTAATACAATTTATGTCATTATAATTAATTTAACATTTAATTTTGACATAAACACATGTCAATCTTTTCATAGTTTTTAATTTTTAAAAACTATCTTTTTGATTTCGACAATGGAAATTGATTTTAAATTAATAAACACAACTTATATATTTTGAATTTAGTAAAATATAATCCATTTTTTAATTACGAATATCAAAAATAGCTTATGGTAAATTTTTGGATTTTTTTTGAAAACATTCAATTTTTGATGAATAGTGAAACATGTTGCGTTATTATTTAAAAACGACTTTTTATTTGAATAAATATTTATTTTATTTAAATTTATTTTAAGTAAAAATAGATAAATAATGCCTATATAAGTTCAATATAATTCATTGAAGTAATTTTATAATAAAATTAAATGCATAAAATTTTATTGAACTTTTTATCCTATTTTACCTAGCTCCTAGGACCATTTGCAAATTTTCATAAAACATAATTTTACCGCTTCTGTGAGTTGAATTTCAAAAATCTGAGAAACACAGTTGATATCAGTAAGAAATTTTTTTTCTATAAGATGAAAATAATTTTTTGTGAATAGTAAATTTTGATTTTTATTTACCACAATTAAATGTAAATAGGGTAATTAAGGGTAAAAATGATATCATAATTACTCTAACAAATGTCTTAATTATATTGGAAAAGTATAATTAGACCAAAAACAACATTAGGAATAAAATATAATCCTGTTTTGTCCACCTGGATTAGATTTGGAAATTTGTTATTATTTTATTTAATGAAGAGTTAAAAGTTTTTATGACATCCAAGAATTATCAAGGTGAATATAACATGATAGTTTTGATTCAATGTATCTAGACTTGAGTAATAAAACTGTGATGACTTTAACCAAAAACCAAATTCCAAATAATGTCAAAAATGACATAAATAAATTTTTAAAACAAATACTATATTATGGGTTGATAAAATATTCAAAAAAAATATATGGTTCGTCCAAAGGGATTAAATAAAATTATTTATGTCATTAATGAACCAATTTAGGTTCTCTTGGAAGTTTAGAGAAATTTTATTAACCATTTGGTGTAATAATACAAGAAGATAAGGTAAAAGTTAAACAATTTAACTAAGAGCTAAATCTAAAAGATAAGTTTAAAATGACAACCTAAACTTGTATAAAACCTATTGGTTGAGATTTTTTAGACACATCCCCACCGTAGACACTATAAAAATCATTTTTTATATATTATAAACTGAAAATGATTTAATTATAAAATAATATTTCAAAATTCTCTTAAAGTGACCCTCACCTCTCTTATAAAAGGGTACTTCTCCTCCCACAAAATCACACCTCCAAAGCCATTTGGCTAGGCAAAACCCTTCCCAAATGTCTTCTAAACTGTCCTCCATACATCATAGAGGCCTTATTTTAGTAATAAAGCCATCTTAAGAAGCCATTTTGATCAAATAAAAAGTAATCACCCAAAGAAGAGATAAATATTTCATCACCTCTTTAAAGTTCTTTTCTTCTTCTACTTTCTCTTTATTTGTTGTTTCAATTCTAAAATAATCAATCCAGTATATTTTGTATACTGTGATGTTATTATAAAAATGGTACCACCGTATTCATTATTCTATCCAACATATTAATGAAAAAGTCTCTATATGTACGTACGTACGGATTACCGTCTCCACGTTGTGTTGTAGTTTTTTATTCAAACACTTCATTATTTGGATGGGTATAATAATGACTATAAATGATGTAAATAATAAATATAACATTTTAATGATCCTTTATATATTATATACCATCCAATTACATATTATTTCACCATCAATATAATGATATCGTCGCTCGTGCATACGTACAGATTACTATCTCCACGACGCGATGAGATTTATTTCCACGTTCAACATTCAATGGTGATTATAATATATATATATATATATATATTTAAAAAGTAAAAAATATATGACATAATAATTCTTATTGATATATATATATCTCTGTATACTAACATATATCATATTCAGTTAGTTCCGTTTAATACGATTTGAAAATGGAAACAACGTTTATTCGTACGTACGACCTAGCGTCTCCATAAACGGTGTTTTTCATTTCATATATATGCCTATTATACATTTTTATATTCTAAATATATATGATATATAAATCATTTTATATATTCTATATGTATTTAAATCATGATCTATATGATACAATCAAGAGTAACAAGTTAAAACATGTACGACAAAGAAAGCGATTATTACCCGAAATGTTAATTTAACATGGAAATTGTTATTAAATGGGTAGTATAAAGTTATAAATTAAACATGTATGATATTATAAATATTAATATGGATCTTTTATAATTTAATAACATACTACGGTCATTATACAATAGGTTAAACGTACCCTCGACTAAAGGAATGTGCAAGGGAAGGGTTAATTTCACAATCTATTTATTGTCCGAAGTTGTTTTTACGTATGTATATACTGGGAAATTTTTATTATCCATGTCCATTTTTAATAAAAGAGTATTCAAAGGGTTTTTTGAAGGGGCCTTTTTACTAAAATATCATTCTAAATGTTTTAAATATTTATTCTTCTAATTCAATCTCATTAATGTCCATTTTTCGAAATGGTTTTTAAGGATTTATTTATATGGACATGAATATTTTTAAAATGTTAATTCCTTTATAAAGTTTCAAAGTGTTATGGGACACTTTGATATATAATTTTATTTAGACGTCTTCCTTTCTAAAATGTGTGATTTTTAAAGGTTTTTATGAAAAAGGGATATTTCTCTCCATGATTTTTTAAATTCATTTTCATCAATACAACATTCCGTGATGAATTTTAAACTTGTTAGAAGTTGATTTATTCTTATAAAAATATTCCATATTGTATTGAAGGTTTTTTGATATGTTTGAATGTGGATGGGTTATTTTTATACCATTCATGGTTTATTGATAAATTATCGACATTTCAACTTATAGTTTTAATAAGAATGTTTATGTTATGTTTAAACATTTTCATATGAGGAATGTATTGGACTTAGTTAGTGACAAGTGGAGCCCGATATACCTCCAGGATGCATCGTTAGGTCTCATGAGACAATCTAGTGTCTTGGAATAAGGACTTGATAAAATTTTATTTGTAGTCATGGCACAAGGCCTTGACTATGTGGTTATGAAGTCTGAAATTATGCATTCCATCATTAAGAAAGTGGATATTGATATTTAATGTGATTATTATACTAGTATAATATCCATGTTAATATTTAAATGGAATTATTTTATTTTATATTTTTTTTATTATGATTAAAATTACATTTAAAATTATTTTTTAGTCTAATACATTTCCCTTAATGTATATTCTTATTTATGAAAGTTTCTGATATATTGTTATCCTTATTGAGCATCTGATCTCACCCCTTTCTGTGTTTTTTTTAGGATGTGGAAAAGTATTTTATGATTGATAAGAAGGGTTATTCTATGGGATTAATGTTATTCTCAAAGGATCATTTATGTTTTGTTTTATTTTCTAATATGTAAAGTATTGTTCATGAATGTAGTTTATTTTCCAAGACTGCTAAATTTATCCATTTTTCGGGACATGGTTCCTTGTAATCATACCAATGTATTAAAATAATTCTCCGACTGTAGGATTTTGGGGTAGGGGCATTACAAACAATGTTGGCACAAAAGGGATTAATGTTCATTTCGATATTTAAATGAAATGATTTTTTAAGGAACTAATAAAGAGTTTAGTCATTGCGCCATTACAAACATGACCCTATATAGTGGTTTTTAATATCTACTGATTCTTTGAAAAAGGATTTAGGTATACTTTTCATGTATAATAATTATGTAATTACATATATTTCACCTCAATAAATGATTCATTAGAAAAATTTCCTTACACAAGATTTAGAGTCGAATCGAGTAATATTCTCATTGATGATTTATTACAAATATCTCTATAGTGAAATTGTATATATATATATATATATATATTATAGTCTCAATAACTCGAAATATAAATTCATATAAGTGGAATTGTATATGTTCCAATTGATAAGGTTGTAGTTCACAAATTATTATAGCTATTAAATGTGTTACCACCTTGTTTTTTGAGAATAAGGTGGCCATTGATCTTATAGGGGAACACTAGGCTACTCAATCCGTGATGAGTATTGCAAAAGACCCAATACTCATGGATTTATAGATGATGAATCCCAAAGACATAATTGGGAGAAACAAATCCTATATATCCCAACTGACTACTCAACATTCCATTCACATAATGATCTAAGAATTCCATAAGATTATGTAGTAGTAAAAATAATGTTCCTAAATATTTTATAGAAAAACATTGATAAATATTAATTTATAAGGTTTTGAACCAATATATTCACCCCCCAACAAAAGATAGAATTGATGAACGAATGTTTGGATGATGCACCTATATCATCCTTTTCTATAAATCTTGGATGTATAATGATATATAGTGATCTATAATTAATAAGGGATAGTGTGAAGGGAGGTGTTGTAGATTTGGTATCTTGATACATGATATGTTATCAATTAAAGGATGAATGGTTTGAGTCTAAAGGTATATTGCAATAATTACACATACCAATATTGGAATAATAAAATATTACAATGGAATACATCATATGACTTCACATAACATCGTAAGGTTATAATTCTATGTGTTATTATTAAACAATTTACAAGTTTAACACTTTTTATTTCCTTCAATGAAGCAATATACCTTGAAAATTTTTCCATTTTCTTCATAAGGGATGTTGTAAGGCTATATAGAATTCCAATATCCATTATATTTGATCAAGATTTATGTTTTATATTGTGTTTTTGTAGTTTTCTTCTGAATGTATGGAAGATATAAATGACCATTGTAACGTCATATAATCCTTATAAATTTGATCGTACTACTAGAAAAAAAATCCATTAAAATTGTTTGGAATCAATGATATATCCCCTAAAACTGTAGGAATATCTTATAATATTGGTTTTAGGGAACCTTGGGTGATTTTCCATTGGTATACATCTATACCAATGGTATTGTCCAACTATTTCTATAAAAAAATATACTAAATGATTGAGAACCATTGGTATAGGAAAATTCAATGGAAGCACCTACAAAAACAGTTTATTCAATTCATTGGATAATCCATATATTAAAAAATATTATAGGGCAATGTACTGATCCAAAAACCTCATAATTATATTAAAAAAACACTACCACTATCCCACAACGTGTTTTATGTCCTTATATATATATAATTATTTATGAAAATATTTATTATTTTTTGAGAAAAAAAAAGTAGATATATTGATATAACCTAGACCAAGTGTTCGGTCAAACTATAGGCATATGTTCAATTTACTGTACGAATACCAACAGTTTGAAAAACTATTAGTATTTTTATCTTAAATTAATACCTACACCAAATCATTGGACAAACCATTTCCATATGGTCCATATACCATATCTATACAAACGTTCTACCCAAACTATTACTATAAGGTACATGTACAAATGTTTCATCAAATTTTTGGTATTGACTATATTTATAGTACTGTCATTCTGATAGGAAAATATAAATTATAAAGGATATATTAAGGTCATTTTTATGGGAATCCAATTATATTTGGATCACCACCTCCCCAGTTTGAGTGATTATATAATATAGTTTATATGATACAATACATATATAGCCATATGAGTCGTAGTATGGGATGTGTTGTGGGACTCCAACATGTTGGGATGAAGTTATATAGAGAAATTTGATAAGTCTTGGACTTCTCCGAAAATTTTAGATAAGCCTCATTCCATTTATTATTAAATGAATGGGGAGAAAAGATTTTATAAGAGTTATTTAATTAATCATCAATGAGATATAGGGTTTGATATCTGTGAAAATGTGTTCCTTTAAATACTTCCTAAGTAGTGATTTTGAAGATATTGGAAGAATGTGATGTGGACCCTTAGATTCATTAGTATGTTTAAAATAAATGATCTTTTCTGGGTTATGGAATAATCCATAGCACTCCATCCTCACCTCACCCAAGAACTTGATATGTTTTACATACTATTTTCAAGAATGTACATATGAGACTCTTCACATATTCTAAGAATTAATGTTGTGAGATACGAACATGATATTTCATATGATGAATAACCTGTTAAAAGAAAGGATTATATAGATTATGGGATGCAAAATAAGGCCACGCATCAATTCAATTGTCTATAGTGAAAGCAAAAATTTTATATGGTTGTAAGTGGAACATAGGATGTGACATGAGAGAATTGCCCACATTTTATCTTATTCAAAATAATATTTATGGATTAAATTCATCTAATAGGGGATAAATGTAATGACCAGAAAATTTAGTGTTTATTTTTCAATAATTAAATGTTATGGTTGTAGATATTATTCTAATAAAGAAATTAACTATAAGATAATGCTACAAAAATAAAATAGAACAATTATATTAAAGTCATTAAGTCATCGGGTATCACTATAAGTAATGAATTTATAAACACTATATAAAATTTTATAATTAGAAAAGTCATTTGATACATGTAATATATATATTTATTACAACTTTTATTATTCAATATTATATTTAAAATAATTTTGAAATCCTTTAAAAGTTTAATCAGAGAAAATGACTCACAGATTGATTATTATCACAAATATAATACTTTATGTGGTGAACTTATTGTAGCCGTATAATTATATTTCAGAATTCAAAAGTAATTATTACAATAGAAATGTAACTTTTTTAAGAGAATAATACATCCCTAAAAAAAATTTAATAAATTAATTAATTTTTATATATTACCATAGTTATATTTTCAAACATATTGAAAAAATTATTTGTCTCACATTTAATTTGTAATCAATGTTGGATAGGACTATTAGTTCTTTATAATTAAAATGAGTTTTATCCTAAATAAACATTTTTTCAATAGATTAAAATTTATGACTAAAAAGTTACATTTCTACAATTTATACATTTAATTATGAAAAATAGAGACCATATTCTGATTCATTATTTAATCATTTGGTTGTCAGGGTCCACTTATATTTTTAGTAAATAAATAATTGTCATTCTTAATATTTTAATAAAATAAATATTTTTTTAAATGGATTCTCAATGGTGGAATGAATTTTCCAATAATCCACTCTTATTCTTTTGTTTCCAAGAATACATACCCAAATTTCATATCCCTAACTTACCACTATTTTCCATGAAAAATTACCTCTTCTCTCATATAAATGGGGGGGGGTCACATCAACCATTTCAATAATACACTACTATTATGATGTTTCCAAGAATATATACCCAATTTTCATATACATAATGTTCTTAACATGAACTATTACCCATTATCACAACAAATTATCCTAATTCCCTCAAATCAAATACCATCTATAAGAAGAATATAATTCTCTATTTGTAGCTATAATATCTTTCTTAATTATTTTTTCTTGTTAGTATTTGTCAAAACTAACCATAAAAATATTATTATAATAAAATATTAATAATTAGTAAGTTTTTATAATATTACGATAATTTTAAATCTATAATTTATTCTCATCCATCTACTAAGAAAAACATGAATCGTCATTATTGTGTGTGCTCAAATTACTGCCTCCATAATGATACAATTTAAAATTTTCATCACCACACCTCATGGATGGACTGAACTATAATGATGGATAATAAATATAATTTTAATAATTTATTTATGATTTTTATTCAATATATTTCAATCCACATTCACCCCAATCATTTATTGCGAAATATAAATGGCAATATTAGGTTGTGTGGAATACCACATCCATGAATAATCATTTTTTATTTTCCTTCAAATCCAAATGTATGTAGTTTTTTGTTGGATTAATATATATATATATATATATAATATGTAATATATATTATTAATATTTTTATATTCATATACATTTATAAGAAATGACAGTTATATGGTAATCCATCAATATAGTTAAATAACCCAAAACTAGTTCAATGAAAAAAATTTCATAAACCTTGAATAAAAATCAAAGGAATTGATATTATAATTAAATATGATTTTATAAAACATAAATTATAGTAATTTTAAATATTTTCAAATGATGATATTATTTATAATAATGAATATCAAAAGTTCCTTTGTGTACACAGTTCAAAATGGTTATGATTTTTAACACCCAATTTTGAAAAGAGATTAAAATAATTTGACACATAAAGAGAATTGTAATCAGAGAAATGTATAAAAAAGTATATAATAAAACCTTCCTAAAATAAATAATTAATATGTTTAACTTTGTGTTATAGGTGGTTAAATCATTTCATGGAGTCCACAATTAATTGTTGGGGAATTGGTATCTAAAAAATATTTTTTTATGTTACAAAATATTTTATTGAACACTATATTTATATGAAATTTTATTTTGACTTATTTTGATTTATTATTTTTTGGGAAAATATATTTTTAAATAAAACCAATTTCTTGTATGGAATTAATTTTATTTATAATAAAAACCAATTAGGATTTACGAAAATTGACTCATAATTATTACTTTTAAATCGATGAATACAAAATTATTTCATAAAAATATGTCCATGATTTGGTTATCAATAAATTCAAAGGATATATATCTAATTAATGTATGTTTTATATTTTTTTATGTAGGGAACTCTTTAGAATAATGATAATTTGATATCCTATGAGTTTATAATATAATTTTTTGTGATATGTTTAGGAAACCCATTCACATTTGAGGGGTTTTTTAAGTTTTGATGATGATTACATTTAAGTTGAGTAGATATATATGGGTGATTATGGGTGTGGTTACATATCACCTTCTAATGAATTTTTATAATATTATATATCATATGTTGGTAACACATGTTAATAATATTTTAGTTCACACATGTGTTGGTATGTTGGGTTTTCTGACATTTTCTATGAAGGACATAATGACTTTTTTCACATTGGTATGGGAATAATGGGGTTTAGAATATATGATATCCAATTCTTATGGATGTGACACATTTTCATTTTTTTAATTTTATGAAAAATTTTAATTTTTATATCAATTTATTCCATGTTTATTTTTCATTTGTTTTAAAAAAATGCCATTAATTCATGATTATGAATTATCATGTATCCTACTCATTATGTCATGTAATGTATTATATTTTTCCTGAATTACTTTTGTATATTGTACGGATAATTTTTGATACCATTCATATATATAGAGTGTGATTCCACGTCCTGATATACTTGTAATAAATTTCTGAAATATATTAAATTTATTAAATAGCATTTGCATGAATATTTCTTGAAAAAATTTAATAAATTATTAATTGTGGTCGGGATAAGAAATATGAGGGAATAATTGAGTTGAGAATATAGGTTATACAATATGTGTGAGTTAACCCAAATTTGTTCAGGTTGTTTGTGGAAAACTCATCGCTTGCATAAAATTAATTAAATAATTAATCAAATTATTTTAAGTTTTTAATTGGCAATATGACTTTATATAATCATTAAATACAATCGTTTTAAATATTTACTGAGATAGTGATATAGCATTGCAAATCATTGGATGACGTCAAAGATTATGGGATAAGATTATGTTCTTGGATGATGGTCGGATCGATGATTAATGGCCAGTAGATGATGTAATGAAAGTATCTCGACAACGACTGCAACACAAGATCCTTTATTGTTAGTGATTGATCCAGCACTAGGTATGATGTTTGTTTATTAAGAATCCATTACTAGTTCATAAAAACTATGGTTAACAAAAAGGAATCTATGAAAGGGTTGATTTCAGATTGGTCGGTTGTTGGGTGGTTTATTTTAATCAGGATGGGGTGAATTTTTCATGATTAAATTGTAGATTATTTTATTTTCATTCTAATATATTCAAATCATGATGGATATGAACATTGGTAATGGTCTGTTCCTATTGATATTTCA
This sequence comes from Viscum album, assembly GCA_963277665.1. NCBI lineage: Eukaryota > Viridiplantae > Streptophyta > Magnoliopsida > Santalales > Viscaceae > Viscum > Viscum album. The sequence continues at coordinate 173,547,244 of OY728138.1, forward strand.
GGTGGTTTTTACCCCTGATTATCCATTCATTAGGGATGTTCTTCATTTTATTTATGAGTAGACATATCTTGAATAATTGATGGTTACAAACCCATTTCATGGTGAAATTATCTAATGTATCAAATTTGGGATTAGTATTACATGATGGTGGTGTGATGATGGGAGCGGTGATGGATCTGATGGATTTGGATACCTGATTTCTCAATCATTAGAATCCAATGAAGTGTGAAATTTAAATCCATTTAATTATTGGATATAGGGCATAATCTGGTTGTCGATGATGGAGAGTATCTGACGAGGATTCCCTTTGATTTTTAAAGAGATGAGTAGCATGATCGGGGTCCAGAGCACCATATATGATGTGTGGAACTAGATTGTAGATACATGAAAATTCCATGTCACACAGCATGTAAGCCAAATCTACACAATGTTTCATCCCCATATGTGGAATCTGGGATTTTAGGAGAACCTTTTGTATGATAGAGCATGTGACTAGCTCACATGGAAAGTGACCTCTCCACAAAATCTCATCATTTACCTCATTCTGTACTCAAACATGAGTTCAAGTTCATGGGTTGGATCATGATGTTTACTACCATATACAGAAATGTCATGGACCAAAGTGCGTCGTCTAAGTTGTTTACTGGTAAAGAGGTACAAGTACATGGGAACAGGTTATATACATGAACCTGTGTATAGTACATAGGTATCTGACACACCGTTTGATTATACATGGACATGGACATGACATGAGACATGAGCCTTCTACATGGGAAGGATTAATGGTCCTGGAACATGATAGTTAACCCTTATATACAGTAAGAACATTATTAGACATGTCTTGGATCCCTTGTCCTCTATATCATGGATAATTTTAGTTTGGGAATGTTCCCCATATCCATTTCTATGAGGGTTGTTATAGAATCAGTTAAAAATATTTGGAAAACTATCCCATTAGTTGGTCTTCTTTGATAGAGTTGTTGGAATGCTTCTGTGATGCCTAGATTTGGGTCCTTTATTCATTTTCTTTCCCTATATGGGGTTTTTTATTTTCAAAACCAACATTGTATAGGAACCACTCCTCTACTTAGTGGGTTAATACAAGATGGGTATTCTAGATATTTTCAAATCCATAATGCCCTCGAGGATTAAGAAAAGGAAACCATTACTTGCCCTTTTGGAACATTTGCATATAGTAGGATGCCATTTGGTCTGTGAAATGCTTTGGGTACTTCTCAATGATGCATGGTTAGTATTTTTTTGGATTTCATCGAGAATTTAATGGATGTATTCATGGATGATTTCACTGTTTATGTCTCTTATTTTGATGAATGTTTGAGAATTCTTACTTCAGTCTTACGTCATTGTATTGAAAAAGATCTCATTTTAAATTGTGAGAAATTCTATTTCATGGTATGACATGGCATAGTTTGGGGACATGTCATTTCTGGGGATAGAATAAAAGTAGATAAATTAAAAGTGGATATTCTTCCTTCCCTACCATTCCCAAAAAATGTACGAGATATGCGGTCATTCCTAGGTCATGATGGATTTTACCGTCATTTCATTCATTACATTAGTAAAAATGAATTCCCCTATCCTAATTACTCCAAAAAAAATAATTGGGTTTTGATAGTGAATGTGAGGATGCATTTAATAAGTTAAAATGGAGTCTCACATCACCTTAGATAATCCAGCCACCATGGTGGGATTTACCATTTGATCTCATGGGTGATGCTTCTAACTATGCAGTTAGTGAAATATTATCACAAAGGGTCATTCGAGATACACATGTCATTACCTATTCCTCACGTACACTAGATCCTGCCCAATAAAACTACACTACAACTAAAAAATAATTCCTCTACATTTTGTTTTTCTTAGACAAATTTAGGTCATATATTTTAGGTTCTAAATTCATTTTATTCTCAGAATATGAATCCCTCTGGTGTCTCCTTAAGAAAACAGAATCCAAACCATGTCTCATTCACTGGATGCACCTCTTTAAGAATTTAATTTATAAATTAGAGATAAAAAAGCATAGAATGTGGTGGCTGGCCATATGAGTTGGATTCAACCATCCTCAAACATTGACCCATCCCCATGTATTCCCTTCAATGAAGTGTTTACTAATGAGAAATTGTACCGAGTGAATGATGTTATTCCTTGGTATGCTTAAATAGTAAATTATTTGGTAGAATCATGCATTCCAAATTATTTCAACAAAAACCAGGCGGAACATCTAAAACATGAGTCTCATTGGTACATTTGGGATGGACCCTACCTTTGGCACACATGTAGTGATAAATTCCTCTGGCTTTGTGTTCCCGATATTGACTTTCAGTCCGTCCATAGGTTTTGACACACACTTTCTTGTGGGGGACACTTTGGTCCCCAATAGACTACTCACAAGGTTCTTAATTCTGGTCTCTTTTGTCCCACATTTTTTTGGGATGACCATGAATTCTATAAAATGTGTCTTCTCTATCAAATAATTGGGAATTTTTCTAAAAGAAATGAGATGCCAAATAACCCTTCCTCTTTATGGACATTTTCTATTTTTGGGGTATTGATTTATGGGATCATTACCTTATTCAATTGGTATCTTATACCTTCTATTTGTAGTGGATTATGTTTAAAAGTGGGTATAGGAGCGATCTACAAGAAATAATGATTCTATGGAAGTTGTAGAATTTTTTAAACCTAAATCTTATATAGGATTGGCTTTACAAGGTTCTTCATCAGTGACCAGGGTTCTCATTTATACAACATAACAATGCAATCTCTTTTTCGTCGGAATGGGTTTGAGCATAGAGTGTCTACTTTATATCACCCACAGACTAATGGTGATGTTGAAGTGTCAAATAGGGAGGTAAAATAGATTCTTGAAAAAAATGGTTCAACCCAATAGAAAATATTGGAGTCTTAGACTCGATGATTCATTATGAGCCTACTGTACTGATTTCCAAACCCCCATTGGCATGTCACCATATCAGCTAGTGTTTGGAAAGGGTTGTCACCACCCTGTTGAGATTGAGAAATGTGCCTAATGGGCCATCTGAAAATTCCATTCTAATCTTTCTAGAGTGGGTACCCAAAGAATGTTGCAGATTCCAGAGCTGGAGGAAATGAGAAGAGATGAATATGATATCTCAAGGATTTATAAGGAATTAACCAGGGCTACCAATGATCGTGTCATCATTCATCATCAATTCCACATTGGAAAAAAGGTCCTTCTCTACAATGCAAGGCTGAAGTTGCATCCAGGTAATCATTGTGCCTTTTGTTTTGGACCACACATTGTTACTAACATCTATCCATTTGGTGTTGTCAATGTTCAAAATTAAGAATCCATGAAATCCTTCACTGTCAATGGGCAGCAGAAATAGCACTACCATGAATCCATTTTGGAGTCCCCAATGGTGAAACTACATATTCAAAATGAAATATTTGATTGAAAATCACTAGGTTTTATCCTCCCTTCCCACATTCTCTCATGTTATAGTGAGAACACTGCACACATTAGGTGTGGGGGATGTGTAAATTCATGGGTTAGTTAATATTTTTCATCGTCTTTCTTATTTTTTATTTTCATCGAATTCTTTATTGAATTTTCACATTTCCATGTCTTTTTTAGTTCATTATATTATTCATCATATTTCTTATTTATTCTTCATTTCACCTTATTTATGGTATTTTTACTCCCCCCCCCCCCGTTTTGGTCAAAAAATCATGGATCATAATGAAAAGTCATGGTAATTTTTGTCCATGTTCATTTAACATTTCATGAAAATATGACGTTGTTATGGAATGAATGTATGTATGAATTTAACATTAGGAATTGATTTTTAGTGAATTGGTTTTCTATCAAAGATATAAATAATTGTATCTTTGTGAAGCCTCTAAGATAATTGATGCCCCTTGTGTGAGTAGTTTTTGGGAAAACCATGTCACTAGAATCTCCACACATTTTTGCACCACACCAAAATGTGTGAATATTTATTACTTAACAGAACGTAAATATATGATAGGTTAATATTTTTCATCTTAAAATGATATTTCCATATTTTCTGTCTTTATCTGATTTATTTCATTTTTGTACCAGATTGACCAATGTGTGTGTACTTGATATCTGACTGTTGTATTCCCTCAAAACAAAGAAGATCAAAATAAAAAAATGGGTTGTGTCTTGGGTAGGTCAAAACCCACTCTTAATCAACCTTTGATCTTGTTATAACTTTTGCAACTAGTATCGTTAGTCGATCAAATGAGGGTGAGAGATGAGTCTGATATTTGTTCCCAATGTAACTTATGAAGAAAAAAGAAAATAATAAATTAGGGGAGTGATGAAATGTGCAACATATGGGAATATATAAGTTAGTATCTTATGGGTTGACTTATGGGACTGCATAAGTGATTGGGTCTTGAAATAATATTTCAAAGGATGTAGGGATGTTTCGGTGGACAAAATGATTAAGCTGAAAAATGTTAAAACAACCTATATTTATTCGATAGAATGTGGAAAGAATAGCATTTAATGTCTTTCACACACACACATGGGAATATTGTGGAATGGTTGAATTCTGAATTAATTTCAGAATTTGGTATCATGAATCTCTTTGAATTTCACTATTATATGATTTGTGAGACATCTTTTTCCATTTTCACTAGGAATATCTCCTTGGTGTGGTTTTTTCATTGATCACATTACATTATTGAATTAAACATTCTATAGATATTAAATCATTATGTTGTTGGTAATATATACATGCATAAAATCTGAAAACGAATCTTTTCCCATGAGTGAAAATGTTTATGTGGGGGGTGTGATCATACTACGATTCAATGTATTATATTCACCCTTACACTATTGTATTAACTGAATTTTTATTGTAAATTCAAAATATAATTTCAAAATGAAGATCATTTTTATTCAGTTTTTTATGTTTATCACTATTAAAAAGCACAATGTTACATTTTTTTGATAAATATCATTGATGGTGGAGGTGATTTGGAGGACTCAAAGTGAAGTCCCAGAAATATGGGCCAAACTGCCCAAGAACCAAGAACACTAGTGTATAAATATGAACACTGCTACTAGATCGTGCATCCAAATGAGCAGAAATTTTGTGGGAGGGTCCATAATTTAATAGGCTATATTTCATCCCATGGAACCAAATCCCGATTCATCTTATAAGGGCCCATAAAAACAGATTTTTCCAGGACACTAAATTTGCAAAAAGTCAAAAGTGGAGTTCTGTAATATATTAATATATCAAGCTTCGATTGTCCAAATGATGCCAAACGTTCAGTGATTATATTATAGAGGTAGGGCTACAACTTTACAGTTTTTTTAAAAGGGATATTCGACTTTCTAGTAGCTGAAAACTATCCTACATGTGGTTTATCAAAATCTGGGTGCCCAAAACCACGTCCCATTCTGGATATAAAAATGAAACTTGGGCACCCCATTTGGGAGTTTGAACCAAAAGTGAAGATCTTCCATTTTAGAGTCCTAGATGTGTCTCCCCCTCATAATTGATGTTATGTATTCCCTTATCATCATTAGAGGATCAATAATGAAAAAATGGTTCCAACCTATCTACCTCCCCCACCCGATGTCGATCTTAACGATGGTTGATTATTGCGAGGGAGCTACACACTAGAAGAGGGAGTTTCGGCACCTACTATCTACTAGTTTTTTGTCATTTTTGTGTTAATTATTTCAATTATGTTTAATCTTTATATTCTTCTTCAATGAATGCATTTATTTGTTTTAATTAAGTGAAACATTTCTCATTTCTATTCCGATTGGGTTGAGATTCAAGTGGCGATCATGAGTTGTGTTGATTGAAAAACACATGCATCCTCTTTCTCTCACACATAAATGGGATTTTATTATTATATAGTATATTTCACTCTATACTTGAGGTCCAAACCAGGACAACCTAATTTTTATGTCAAGGGGTGGTTATTTGTGCATTATTTTATGAGGAAATTGGGGAACCATGATCTTGGTCATCCCACATCAAAAGGATTACAACCAAACCTAATAACCAATTGAGGACATTTAACTCTTAACATTATGTAGTAACATGGAAATGATCTCTTATTTATCTCATATTTTTCAACATCCTCTTTTTTCTTTCAACATTACAAGTCTTTATGATAAGTTACTTTCTTAAAATTGTTTACAAAATCACCCCCACTTTCATTATTTTTTAAAAAATAAACACTCAAAACCTATCAACGCTCCTTGAGATATGACATAGGGTTTTATCTAGACTATAAATCAACTGTAAAAACATAATCAATTTTACATGTCATGATAGAGCGGTCATTGGGTTCTTGTTTTACATTAATAGTAGTCATATTTTTAATTTTAGGTTTGACATTTTTTAAACTCTTTTGGTGGTATTTTATTTTTCCATCTTCACATTCCTTTACATCATGTCATACACTTTTTATTGGTTTTCTAAGTATGAAATCCTGGATGTTTTTCTATATTTATGCTCCATAATTATATAGTATTAGAGATGTGTGCATATGTACAGGTAGATAGGATCAGACCTCCTATGTCAGTTATAAGTCCACTCAATGCTAATCCCAAGAATGTTTCCTATTATAGTGGGTTTGGGGAGAGGCTACATGGGACCCTTTGGTAATGCTCATAACATGTCATGTTAACAAGTTATGTGTTCCTCCGTTTACGTTTCCCTAATGATATTTTGATGATATTATGTTTCTTCATTGTTTTTTATAATTACCATACAAGTACATACAATATCATATATATATATATATATATATTATTTCACTATATTCTCCTCATGCATTTTATATAATACATTATGACAAATATTTTCTCCTATAGAGTGTTTGTGCACACCCTTTTTTAAGTTTCCATCCACTATGTGATATGTCTAGGAGAGGTTCCAGAGGATATTTTAAAAAAAAATAATTATAAGATTTATAAAGTAGATTTTTTGTATAACTAATTTCTAAGGAGCTGTACATTTTGGTCCATGGATAATTTGGTTATTGTGTATTGTATTGCTTAAATTATTTTATAATGGAATTATTTATGTTATGATTATATTGTGTTGAAACATAAATTACAATTTTTATTTATTGATTGCATGTCACCATTTACATGTCTATAATCAACATGTATCCTAAGGTCATATGAAAAAATTTTAAAATGTTTGGATGATCTAAAAAAACTCAACAAGTCATATAAAAATAACAAAATCATTTGAGCCATTACAAAACTCCAGTAAAACCCATAAGGAAATTTTTCATTGTTACATAATTGAAATTAAAGAAAATATCCATAATATACTCTAAAAATGATATTCATTTACAAATGTTATTATAAATCATTATGTATATAATATTAAATGAAAAATCATAATAATGAAGGCTACATAAAAATACATTCAAACTCATGAGAGATTTATTTCACATTTTGATGTTTATAATGAATCCTTTAATCATGAGTTCATTTTCTAACATCATGTAATTTTATGATTTATATTAATACTCATTGAAATAAATACAAACCATACAACTATATTGCTACATTATAAATATATTTATCCCTCTGATAATACTTATAATGTAATAATTAAAAAATTATTTCCAATATATCTTTTTGTAGAAATTTATAATAGGTTAGCTCTATTTCCTTTCCAAATTCATAAAGAGATATTTTAGGATCACCCATTATCAGAGTTATATCACGAACCAATTATTAAAAAGCACATTAAATAATATATTTCCATCATATGAACTTAAAAATCATTCATTAGATCCCATAATAAAAATAACTCCATATTAGCACAAAAAAAATAAGAAAACCCTCTTTTCTCTTAAAAAATAAAAAAACATCAATAATCGGAATGAGATATTTAATGAAAGTCTTTATATATTTGTATATGAATATTGATAATGAATAATGACTATGAAAATTGGAATTGGTAGGCAATTTGTAATCCATTATATATAATTTTTTTAGAATGCTAAAAAAGAGTATAAAATGACCCATGAATAAATTGTTTAAAAGATCCTATATTAAACCCATTTTCAAAAGTAATGGATAATTTTAAATTACTTTAAATTTTTTTTGAATATATATTATAACATTATTGAAATTTTTTTAAGAATATATATTTGGAAGAGAAATAGTTCCAAACATTTGAAATAACTTATTAAAATAATATTCCTCATCTCGTCATATAAATCTTCATACAAATTCTTTACTTCCACAAATAATAATATATTATTAATTCTCTACAATTAGGATAATTATTTTTAACTTCATTCCATTTTGATAATTTTTTAATTTAATTTATTTTGATTTATTAGTAAATAAATCAGTTATGTTTATATAATATATTTATATGTTATTTTGATCAAAATGTACAAAATAAAATCATTGTGTTAGCTATTGAAAACATGACATGATTAAATCATATTAAAAATAATAAATATTTAATAATTAAATTTTTTATACATTTAATATAATTTTAGATGAATATAAGTATTTTTTTATGAATAATGAAATACATTATTTCGTGGAGATTATAGTTTGTGTGAACATGGGGATAAAGATTTCATTTTCTACTATGTTGAAGTGAAATGAACAAGTTGCTGATTTTTATAGAATGAATGAATAGTAATAAACATTATATTTAATAATAAATTTTAAATTTAATACAAGTTATTTAAGCATAAAATTAAAATCAAATATTATCACGGTGTAGAGGTGGTACACCACACGTATAGGTGGGCAATCTTATCATATTCCAGTAAATAGAATGTGTATAGAGTCACGTAATATCATATATTTCTATATTATTCATAATTTAATTAATAGAAAATATATCTATTATTAAATATTTACAAACATTAGTGCGATGTGATGATGGAAAATAAAATACCTCACTTCATGATGGTTATAGTCCACAAGTAATCATGGGTGATGTCTTTATTTCCAATATGATGGATATCAGATGGAAAAAAATTCCAATAATTATTATTATTTATTATTACATTGGATATATATTTTATACAATATAATTATATTTATGAACGGTTTTATTGTGGTAGAATAGTAAAAAAACATGAAAGAACATTGTTAAGAGTTACACATCTTTTTGTGGAAACTCCAATTGGTTGACACCTTATTCTTTTTTAGGTAATTGTTTGGTTAATATCATTACCTATAAGACACATGGAATGTAGTTACGGATTGATTTGGGAAGATAATGGATGATCTAGTATAATAGCCCTAATCCTACACACTTATATACATTGCTGAAATCATAATGGTTACATTTCTAGATTTGATGCTGATAAATGTGATATAATTTTTTCCCATCTACACCATAAAACATCTATTTGTTTTTCACATTAATACTTCATCATCATCTATAAGAAATCCAATATAGACATCAATATTTTAACCTAATTATTTATAATTGATGAAAAGGAAACATAATAAGGGTGATCTCAAATTATAATTATTGGTAAATATAATAATTTACAGTTCAATTTCATTTTTGAGCATAAAAAGATAATAAGTATATGATGAAAAAATAAAAGTGCTTGAGTATAACATATAAATATCCATAAACATTAATACATGAATAAAAAAACATGAATCCTTTGAATAATCCTATAACAATGGAAAGATTCATACGAATAATGAGTAATAATGTAGCACCCCATGTTTGAGCTATGTGGCCTTTTTTATGCTCATTTATTTTTTTAATGTGGATGGTATCAGTTGGGAAGAGTTTGGGAGAATTTGGAATGGTTTTGGCTGAGTTTGGAGGCTTTTAAAGGGGTGCATGGTTTGAGCACGATTAGTGGAAACCGTGAAGATTCTCCAGAAAACTGTGCAAGGGGAGATAGTAGGCTTCGCACGGCCTGCACTTGGTTTTCCAAACCATGCGTGTCAACTGTGTGGACCATTTCTCTTGATGTAGTAGCGTGTGCACGGTTAGCGCACAGTTAGCCGAACTGTGTGGACTAACCGTGTGACCACTAAAAAATATGGTTATAAGTTCCGGGCTCCCTCGGGCTTAACCTATTTCACACCATTCTTCCTCCCACTCGAGCCTCAATCGGGATGTTGGGTTCTCATAGGTTAATGGTGATCTCCCACTCGATTTAGAAGCGTTTTGAGAAAAGGTCATGGTGTTTTAAAGGTGATTGCTCCCAGGTAAGTCTCTCCTCTTGTTTCTCTTGTGTTTTCTTCTAGATCTTCTCTTCCATCTTTCTTCATTTTCTAGATATACACTTTTTGTGTGTATAGATAGGGTTTTAGTTTCCTTGGATGATGTTTTTAAGGATTATTAATGTTAGGTAAGGGGATCAAGATAGATTTTGGTGGTGCGTTCACCGAATTTGAGGCGCGGTTGTTCGTGGGTCGATTTCTCGGGAACACTAAAGGTAGGTGGCTTCTCTCTCGACTTCACATGGTTAGAGCTAATGGTTTTGGTTACAATTGATTTTTTGTTCTTGTAATTAATTGTGTTCTGATGTGAAAAATGTATTAGAAATGCCTTGGGTGATGTTTTGGGGATTTTTGGGAAAAAGAGGGTTTCATGGTGAAATGATATTGTTGTAGATTATAAAATGGAAATTTTAAAATGGGATGTTGTGGATGATTTGTGAAAATTATTGATGGAAATGGTTTTCAATAAAAAGGGTTGTTTTATTGAAATGTTCTTTGGCATGGAAAATGGTATTCAATAAATGGGTAATTTATTGAAATGGATTGAAATGCAATGAAATTGGTTGATTCCATGTGGTTTTGACCATGGTGGGTTATTTTCTTGTCTTGGCTTGCTTGGAATGTTGTGAGAAAGTGGTGGGAAGTACCACTATAAAAAGGGGATGGATAGTGGATGAAAGGGCCACCATCAATTTTAAGTGGACGGGAAGTGCCACTACAGTGCGAATGGGTGAACGGGTTGGACTGAAGCTCCACCGTTTGGTTGTTTGGTTGTTTTGGTTGTGTTTTTGTGCATTGATTTGAAATATGGAATTGTTGTGCTAATGTGTAAATGATGAGATGGTTTGTGTCACGTTTGGTTGGATTTCCCTTGGTTTCTTGGGTTGGATGTGATGTCTTGGTAAGGGCATGTTTGGCTTATGAAAATGGTTTCATTTGTGAGTTAATTTATATAAACTATTTTATATAAATGTGCTAATGGTTTTATCCTAGTGGTGTGTGTAGGGAATTAATTTGGGGAAATCCTACTGATTTTTAGTACTCACCCCCTACTTTGGCATTGTGGTTTCTTTATAGATGTTGTGTACAGTGGGGTGGGAAAAGATAAGGCATCACCCTCCTTTAGTAGAGAATTGTGATCCCTTGGTGGAGCATGGAGCTTGGTGTTTGGCGTGGAGCGGTGGTGGTGTCATGGCTTGTGGTGGTTTGGTTTTTTAGTTTTCGCTTATACTCTGATGTTGTGTGGATAGGTCTGGTTGTGTTGGTTTTGGGTTGTGTTGTGGAACAACATGGTTGTTTTTGGGAATACATGTTTGGGTGTTTTCTGGACATGCATCATATAGTGGTTGTTAGTGGATGGTTTGGTTGGTTTTTTATTAAGGGAAAATCGTTCCCCAACTTGATCTTGAAGCCCTCTACATTCATTTCCAGCCTTTCTCATCTTGGTAATGTCACTTAAGGCCAAGTAGCCCTCACCACCTCCCCAAGACAATGAGGTAGGGGCTGGGTGTTACAAGTGGTTTCAGTTTGTTCGGTCCTTTGGAGTTGATTCTCAGATTTTGTATTGACATTATTTCTGTTACACTCCTTGAGTCGGTATGGTAGCAAGGTGTAAGAATGTCGGAACATGGAATGTATAGCATAAAAGGATTTAGCTAACCCTTTTATGCTGAAATTCACGTTACCAGGGAGTTGGGTACATAAGTGTTTTAGAGACACTTATAGACATTGAATATCTCATTGTCGTGCGTGTAGCCAATGAGATGAGTATGGCATGCATGATAGAAATGACTTCCCATTAGGATGAATATTTCATTGGGGTATAATTATTTATGATGTGATATTAATGTGTGAAATTTTAATGTGAATAAATTGGAATTCTGAAAATGGTTTAGTTTTCAAAATTGTGGAACATGGAACATGTAAAAAAATGTGGAAAGCCTTGTTGTGATAGTGGTGTAATGTTATTTGAAATGGGATTTCGTGATGTCTACAGATGTGAGACTCATGGATGTCTTTTTTCTATTTATAGAAATTTCACTGGGTAGGCCTCGTAGAGTCTAACCGGTAGTGGCCGATGAGAACGTGGTTTCACCTGAGCCTCAGGTGAACCGGCAGCTGGCGCAATGTATAGTGCAATCTTTCCAAGCTGTGGAAAGTGGGAACAATGTGGATGAAACAAGGCATGGGGATCATGTGATTCAGTTTTAAAATAATAATCCTCCCATCTTCAGGGGTGATTTGGACCTAGAGAGGGTAGAATAATGGATGAATAGAATGAACAAGATCTTCAAGTTCATGGGAACGTCAATAGAGTTAAAGGTGAAGTTGGCCATGTATATGTTGGAAGATCATTCCCTTCAGTGGTGGGAGTTGGTAGTACAAGCGAGGAAGGACCATGTTATGATGTGGGAATGCATTGAAGAATTGTTTAATAAACAATTCTACCCACATATGTTCAGAATTCAGCGTACGACTGATTTCTTCAGTTTGACGCAAGAGCTTATGTCTGTGATGGAGTATGCAACTAAGTTTGTGAACATAGTACGATTTGCACCCGAGGTGGTGTGTAGCACATCGTTGAAGGAAAGTATATTTTAAGTGGGGTTAAGGAAAGAACTCCGTTCAAGGATTGAAGTACTGTGTATAGATGATTACACAAAGATGGTGAATAGAGCCTCAGTGGCCGAGCAGGATCAGTTGGGAGCTCAGGGAGGGGGAAGCATGGTGGTACTGATGGTGAATGGTGGTAACTCTAATGATGGGTTAAAATGAAAGAGGGACACTTATTCCCAGGGCTAGAATATGTCATATAATCTGATGGCAGGACCAGTAAATCTTCCTCTAAATCCCCAGGGCAAGCCAGAATGTTTTCACTGTGGTTCTACGAGCCACATCAAGCGGGATTGTACGGCACAACCTCGAGCATGTAATAATTGTATGAAGATGGGGAATCTGCATTTTTATTGTTGGAATGTTCCAAGGTCAGGTGCGCGTGATACTCCTCAGGGATCGCAGACACTGTATGCTTCAATGGGATGGGGACAACAACACACCCCTCATCAGTAGAGTAAAGGGGGTCATGGTGATTCTTGGAATACCACAACGCCTCAGCAAGTCAATAAAGAGAAGAGTGTGAAAAGAAAACATGTCTACAGAGCTAAGGAGGTTGTTTTGGATGATCAGTCGGGAAAATCCATAGTGTGAGGTACTATTATTTTAAATTCTACATTAATGCAAGTGCTTTTTGATTCGGGTGCTTCACAGTCTTTTATTGTTGCATGTGTGGTTGATTTTCTGGGTTTTAGGGTAGAAATTATGCCCTCGGATTTGAAACATCAAACTCCTCTGGCTCGAAGAGAGTGTCGAGGCTTCTTATGCAGAGAATGTTGTATCATTGTGGGAAAAGTTGAGATAGTGTGGAATTTCTCAATGCTTGAGATGGATGGGTATGATGCAATCCTAGGAATGGATTGGTTGGTGGTATTTAAGGCCCACATCGACTGTGATACATGAAAAGTGGATTTCTTGACAAACGATGGTGTTAGAAATATCTTTATAGGAGAGAGGCATTAAAGGCAGGGTGCAATGGTTTTGTTGGCACCAGTAGTGGGTACGTTATCATATCGGCTGGCGGTGTTTTCATTGGAATTGATAGAGGGTGTTGAGCAGACTACTCTTCCAGTAATGGTGGATCAGTTCATGGATGTTTTTCCTGAAGAATTCTATGGGTTACCTCCCGTAAGAAAACTGTATTTTACTATTGATCTCCTTCTGGGGACCAGTCCTATATCACTTCTGTCTTATTGGATGGCACCGAAGAAATTGCAAGAATTGAATGTCCAGTTGAAAGAGTTGGAAAACAAAGGGTTTATTCGTCCTAGTACGTCTTTATGGGCGGCACCAGTGTTGTTTGTGAAAAGGAGGATTGAACTTTGAGACTCTGTGTTGATTATCGTAGACTTAACCAAGTTACGAATAAAATCAAATATCCACATCCACGAATTCATGATTTGTTCGACTAGGTGAGGGGAGCCCATTGGTTCTCAAAGATCGACCTGAGGTCAGGATATCATCAATTGCGGGTGAGGAAGAAGGATATTTCTAAAACATATTTCAAAAGTATATATGGCCATTATGAAAATTTGGTTATGCCCTAAGGTCGGGATAACATCAATTGCTGGGGAGGAAGGAGGATATTTCTAAAACAACTTTCAGAAGTAGATATGGCCATTATGAATATGTGGTTATGCCCTTTGGTGTAACGAATGTTCCAGTAGTGTTTATGGAATTGAAGAATTGTATATTTCATAGATATCTAGATTCATTTGTGGTAGATTTTGTAGATGATATTCTGTAATATTCAAAGACAAGGGTGGAGCATGAGAAGAACTTTGCGACAGTGCTAGGGAATTTGAGGGATCATCGGTTGTATTCCAAATTGTACAAGTGTGACTTTTGGATACAGGAAGTTCATTTTCATGGCCAGGTGATTCTGAAAGAGGTGTTTCAGTGGATCCAGAAAATATAGATGTCGTTATCTCATGGAAACCACCATAGAATGTGTTTGAAATACGAAGTTCTCTTGGTCTAGCTGGGTATTATCGGCATTTGGTTTTGTTTTTTTCACGTTTGGCTTCGCCGATGATAGATTTGACAAGGAATAATGTTCCATTCCAGTGGAATGAGTATTTTTAGTAGCGTTTCAAAGAGCTAAAAGATCGCCTTACATCAGCTCAAATCTTGGTTTTTCCCGAACCAGGAAAAGGGTAAGTGGTGTATTGTGATGCATCAGGATCATGGTTGGGGTGCGTTCTTATGCAAGGGAATCATATGGTTGCATATGGCTCATGGAAGTTGAGGGTGCATGAGAAGAACTACCCAACTCATGATTTGGAGTTGGCAGTAGTGGTCCATGCTTTGAAAGTGTGGCGCCATTGTCTCCTCGGTTAGAAATTCACGGTATATACAAATCATAAGATCTTTAAGCACATTTTCTCACAAAGGGATTTTAAGTTGAGACAAAGAGGATGGATGGAATATCTCCAGATGTTTTATTTTGACTTAATGTACACACTAGGTATGGGAAATTTGGTGGCGGATGCATTAAGTAGAAAATCATATGCTCAGGTGGTGAAACAAGCATCAGACCAACGACAGTTGATGTCAGTTATAGCTGAGATGTGGTTGGAATGTGAGGAACAGGGTGATAGAGTGGTATTATTTCTAGTGTTATTGATTCTTTACTTGGTTGGCCAGGTTAAAGAGGCACAAATATCTGATTCGGAGTGTGTGACCATGGGGTCAAGATTCAATGGTGGGGAGACCATTGAGGGTTGGCAACTAAATGTAGATTCAGTATTGTTTTTTCGGAATCGGATAGTTGTACCAGTTGCCTGTCAAGAGGATATTCTCAATGCTTATCATCATTCCAGGTGGGTCGTTCATCCTGGAATTCAGAAAATGTATAAAGCATTGAAACTGCAGTTCTAGTGGGATGGTATGAAAAGAAGAGTGCCTGAGGTTGTTTCGAGATGCTTGACTTATCAACAGGTCAAGGAAGAACGTCAGAGACTAGTAGGAATGTTGTAGACTTTACCAATACCTGTTTGGAAGTGGAAGCATATAGTGATGGATTTTGTCACAGGTCTCCCTAGAACGGTCAGAAATGACGATGCCATCCTGGTGATAGTGGATCAGCTAACGAAGTCGGCCCATTTCATCCGGATTTAAGAATCTCACACGGTGGAGGATCTACCCAAAATCTATATCCAAGATGTGGTAAATAGGTATGGTGTTCCAATTCTGATTGTATCTGATTGTGATCCGAGGTTTACATCTCGTTTCTAGAAATCCATACAGCATGCCCTTGGTACTGATTTGACAATGAGTACGGCGTATCACCCTCAGACGGATGGTAAATCCGAGAGGACGATACAAACTCTGGTTGATATGCTACGGGCTTGTGTCATGGATTTCGGTGGCTTTTGGGAATATCAATTGTCATTGGTTTAGTTCTCGTACAATATCATTTATCATACATCCATACAGATGGCTCCGTTTGAAGCACTTTATGGGTGGCCATGTCGTTCTCCACTAAGTTGGGTAAAAACGGGTGAGTCCTTGATGGTTGGACCGAGCCCTGTCCAATAGATGAAGGAGAAGATCAAGTTGACCCGGAAGAGAATGGAGATGGCTCGGAGTTGTCATAAATCATAGGAGGATCATTGTCGATGACTGTTGCCGTTCGAGGTGAGTGATCATGTGTTCTTGAGGATCTCTCCTAGGTTGGGCGTCCTTAGTTTGGGAAGCAGGGAAAGTTATCTCTGAGGTATATTGGACCATTTGAGATTCTTGAGCGGGTTGGTGAGATGGATTATCATTTGTCTTTGCCACCATGGTTTAGTACGGTGCACAATGTGTTTCATGTGTCGCAGTTTAAAAAGTATCAGCCAGATCGTGACCAAGACATTCAATGGGATCATGTTGATCTAGAACTGGATGCTTCCTTGGTGCACGTGCTAGTATGGGTTGTGGATAGGCAAGATAAATTCTTGCATGGTAAAATAATCGGTTTATTTCTTGTTTTGTGGAAACATGGTCAGATTCAAGATGAGACATGGGAGCGGGAGAAAGAACTGGTCGAGCAGTGGGCCGAGCTCTTTTGGCAAAGGGCAGGTTCACTACTTTCCGAGGACGGAAAGTCCAATGGTGTGGATAATGTATCACCACTGGTGTGAGGTATTTGGCCTTTTTTATGCTCTTATATGTGTTTAAGGTGGATGAGATGATTTGGGAAGATTTTGGGAGAATTTAGAATGGTTTTGAATGAGTTTGGGGGCTTTTAAAGGGGTGCACGGTTTGAGCACGGTTAGTGGAAACTGTGCGGATTCTCAAGGAAACTGTGCACGGGGAGACAGTAGGCTTTGCACAGCCTGCGCACTGTTTGCCAAACCCTGCGAGGCAATTGTGCAGACCATTGCTCTCGAGGTAGTAGCGTGTGCATGGTTAGCGCACGGTTTTCCAAACCGTGAGGCCACTTAAAATTAGTGTTATAAGTTTTAGGCTCCCTCGGTCTTAACATATTTCACTCTAATATTCCTCCCACTTAAGCCTCACTCGGTATTTTGGGTTCTCAGGGGTTAAGGGTGCTCTCCCACTCAATTTGGAAGAGTTTTGAATAAGGTTCTTGGTGTTTTGAAGGTGATTGCTCATGGGTAAGTCTCTCCTCTTATTTCTCTTTTGTTTTCCCCAATATATGTTATTCCATATTTATTGGTTTTCTAGATCTACGCTTTTTGTGTGTAAATATAGGGTTGTGGTTGCCATGGAGACTTAAGAAAGTTTGGGAAGAGGATCTAGAGAGGTTTTTGTGGTGCGTTCGCCAGATTTGAGGCGCAGTTGTTCACGGGTCGATTTCCCGGGAACCCTAAAAGTAGGTGGATTCTCTCTCGACTCTACATGGTTAGAGCTAATGGTTTTGGTTACAATTGGTTTTTTGTGCTTGGAATTAATTGTGTCTTGATGTGGAAAATTGATTTGAAATCCCTTGGGTGTGGTTTTGGGGATTTTTTGGAAAAAGATGGTTTCGTGGTGAAATGCTATTGTTGTGGATTTTAAAATTGGAATTTTAAAATGGGATGCTATGGTTGATTTTGAAAATTATTGATGGAAATTGTTTTCGAAAAAAGGGTTGTTTAATTGAAATGTTGTTTGTCATGTAAAATGGTTTTCAATAAATGGATAATTTATTGAAAGGGATTGATATGCAATGGAATTGGTTGATTGCATGTGGTTGTGACCTTGGTGGGTTATATGCTTGTCTTGGCTTGTTTGGAATGTTGTGTGGAAGTGGTAGGAAGTACCACTTTAAAAAGGGGATGGATAGTGGACAGAAGGTCCACCATCAATGGTAAGTGGACGGGAAGTGCCCCTAAAGTGTGAATGGGTGAACGGGTTGGATAGAAGCTCCACCTTTGGATGTTTAGTTGTTTTGGTTGTGTTGTTGTGCATTGCATTGAATTATGGAATTGTTATACTAATGTGTAAATGATGAGATGTCATGTGGAATGTTTAGTTGGAATTCCTTTGGTTGTTTGGGTTGGATGTGATGGCTTGGTAAGGGCATGCTTGGCTTATGAAAATGGTTGCACTGTTGATTTAATTTATATAAATTGTTTTATATAAATGTGCTAATGGATTTATCCTAGTGGCATGTGTAGGGAAGTCATTTGTGGAAATCCTACTGAGTTTTAGTACTCACCCCCTTCTTTGGAACTACGGTGTATTTGCAGATGTTGTGTATCGTAACGTGGGAAAAGTTAAGGTATCACCCTTCTTTAGTGGAGCATTGTGATCCCTTGGTGGATCTTGGAGCTTGGAGTTTGGCGTGGAGCTGTGGTGGTGTCATGGCTTGTGGTGGTTTAGTTGTTTAGATTCTGCTTGTACTCTGATTTTGTGTGGAAAGGACTGGTTGTGTTGTTTTTGGGTTGTATTGAGGAACAACTTGATTGTTTTTAGGAATACATGTTTGGGTGTTTTCTGGACATGCATCATATAGTGGCTGTTAGTGGATGGTTTGGTTGGTTTTGTATTAAGGGAGAATTGTTCCCTAACTTGATCTTGAATCCATCGACATTCATTTCCAGCCTTTGGCATCTTGGGAATTTTGCTTAAGGCCAAGTATCCCTGACCGCCTCCTCAAGCCAATGAGGTAGGTGTGGGGTGTTACAAATAACCCATGTGATAAAAAAATATTATTCAAATTAAACATCATAAACCCATAGAACTAAATGATAAACCATATAAGCATCTTGGGATATAATTTCCTTAGAACACTTAAAAACAGTTATAAAACCATTAAAATTGAGATAAACTTATGTTTCAATTATAATTAAATATTCTCAAAACATTATCATTAAAATTAAATTTGGAGTTTTATCAGCTTTTACTCATTGTATAAGTTATAATGAGCTCACCTTGTGTGATTTGGGTGCACCAATCGTATATAATATCCCTGAACAATAACATGAATAAAGTAGATAGATATTACATAATAAAACTGAAAAATTCATAATTATTATTATATACCCTGATTAAAATAAGTAAAAGAAATGGTATTCATGTCAATATCATTGAGAAACTATTATCATATTAAAAAGAAATAGGCTCCATGAAAATCTATATGAAATAGTGCCAACTAGTTGAATAGAAATATGTTTAATATAAATTTCATTGAAGAAATATTAATCCATCAAGATAAATAATAAAGATGGTATCATTATAATAATTTCAATTAAATAATATTTACTTGAAAGGGTTGATGATTTTGATTAATGTAAATATGATTAAAAGATCATTAAAAATAAATTTGACGAAGATAAATTGTGATTTCATTTAAAAACAAAAAAAATCAAAAAATATAGTAAAAATAAATTAAAATTAAAACAACCATGGAAACATGTGAAGGATGTTTTAAAAATAATTTAACACATTTATTTGAGTATAATATAAAATACACCTAAAAACATTTTTTTAAACATTAAATTTTTTTGAAAATAATTATCTCTGAAAAAACTTTTAGAACCAAAAAATATCTAGGATATTAAGAAAAATATTATATTTAAAAAGATCCTTTTAAAATTGAAATTGAAGAATGAAAGAAATTGGATATCGTGTAGGGTAAATTTGTACATATTTTATAAGATAAAAATATAATTATTTTTTAGAATTTAAATGGTAATAAATGTGGATTTGTTTGAAATCAACAAAGAATATTCATTAAGACTACCATTAAAAGATAAATGGGAATTTTTTGGAAAATGATATGAATATTTTAGTTAATGTCTTTTAAATAGGAAAATATTTGTTAATTATTTTTTTTATAAATCATAGGGTAGTGAAACATTTATGAAAACCTTTTTTTTTGTAAACAGTGTTTAAAAAATAAAACAGATTTATGAAAAATGAGATAAATAAAGTTTGATGTACATAATAAACATCCCAATTATTATAAGTAAAAAGGAGAGGGAAATTTTAATATTAGTCTTAATTATAATAATTAACCGTGGTAGTATTGTATTCATTAGATTATTTAATGATGTACCATAATATCTCATTATAAGAAGCGTAATCATGATCAATCATAAATAACAATGAGATCCTAACAAAAGACTCTTTCTACTTTGGTAACATTGAATCATAATCAAAATCAAATAATAACATTAAATAAAAAATATAATATCATTAAAATATTTTTATTCATTATATATCATGTCATTTGCGAATTATTGAAATCTCATAAAATAATATTGCAGTATAACATAATATATATCTCAAAAAATGAAATTGAGAAAAAAACCATCACTTCTTTTTGTAACATGTAAACCATAAACCCCATTAAATAGATATCATAAAAGGAGATATAAATACACATAAACATATGTATATGAATCATAAAATACATTCATGGGATTTATATATTCCACACAACAAAATAATTGGTGAATAAGTTATATCTCTTACAAAAATAAAAGTGAGATTATAAAAACCATACTTCAACTTCGATTCATCACACTTTTTTTATCATCCTAGATAATAATATTTTTTTAATTGTTAAATATTTTAAGAATATTTTGATGATTTATTTTTTTATTTAACTTATTACCTTTTTATATATCATTACATAATCAATTAGGTCTAAATTGGAAGTTTTGACCATAATTGGGTTGTGTGTAAAAAATGATGTTGGTTGGTTGACTACGGTCAAATAGGTCATTATATAAAAATATATGTTATAATAATGGTGAAGTAATTTTAATATTTAAATATAAAATTATACTTTTAAATATAATCCTGAAATTTATTTATGAAAAATGGGTTATGTTACAATCATGTAGAAGGTTGTCCAGGTGCATGCATTAGTAACATTTCCATTCTTTAATGATCACTATGGAAAAGAGGTAAGAATATTTTAACATTAAATAATGATTATTATATAATATATACCACATTGCTCCTTAAAATTTACTTATATATATCAAATTTTTTTGTGGTGATGAAGGGAGAGTCACATCGCTTTATGGATGTTTTAGTCCACATATACACAAACACTAATGTCAACATTATAGTATATAGAAAACAATTATAATTATTTAATTAATATCATAATTATTTCATTTAAATTAATTATTATCAATATTTTTCCCTTATTACCTTCCATGTAATGCATTAATTGATAATAAATCACATTGATTCATGATGTAGTATTCTGCCCTAAAAAATGACTGACATTACTGTATCACCTACAAAATATATTGTAAAAAAATTAATATATATTTATTAAAAATAAATTATTATGTTAATAATATCATATTTATACTTTATATACATTTTTATAACAAATAGTTAACAGTTGTACTGGAATAATGAATGATATCGGTTCGCAATGCAGTAGTCTACCATACACATGAACCAATATTTCATAACCCGTATGATAAAAGATGTGATGATTTAATTCATTAAAAAACTATAAAAACAAATCAGTAAAAGTAATAACTTTTTTATATTATATAATCAAGGTTTTATAATAATTTAAGGAGGCGGATAAATAAATAATACAAATACCCTCGTTGAAGAACATTACCACTTCTTCGGGTACCCTAATTTAGTTTTCATAAAACCCTTCCTAGTTTATCTTTCTACCTTGAATAATTATTCTAGGATTATATTAGTTACTTTGGAATGTTATTTTAATAAGTATTGGTTGATCCTAATAGTTATAATTTTGTAAAAAATAGAGGAGAGCAGGTGGCATTTTATAGATGGGGGGAGAGAAAACACTTTGTATTTTTTGAAAAGAAAATAGTGCTTCCTCATTTTTCATATGTCACAAGGGTCCAAAATGAATAATTCATAACCCATATAGGGTTAAAGATCAAAATATGTCTAGAAAATTGTTTTTATATATGTATATAGATTATTTTGATCATTATGTTCTTATTTTATCCCCTAATAAATCTATTTTTATCTTAACTATGGTAAGTAATTTTTTCATGTTTATTCTTTTTTTTAAAAAAAAAATAGGCTAACCTTATTATAAATTATAAAATATTAGGATTCCAAATATGAAATATATTTTCCAATTTTATTTTATAGAACTGGAAAATTCTAATTTCAAATATATTTTCTAAATGTGAATACAAATTGGGGTTTTAAAGAGAAAATAATAAAATGATTATAATTTATTTATATAAAAAAATCAACGTGAAACTAATTAATATGTGATAAATTGGATTGATAGACATATTATTAGAATAATATTATATTAGATCCAAGTTAAAATATAATTTACCTTTATATGTAATTCAAATGATGATCCAATTTTAAATTAAAATTTGATATTTTTAATACTCATAAAAAATGAATCCTTTTAAAAAAATAAAAAAATACATCCTAAGTTAATTATGGTAATAATGTTTCAAAAATGGATTTTATTTTTTCAAATGAATTGTCAAAAAGTTTTAAAAATACATTTTAAATTATGTGGGAAATGCGGGACTAAATATTCTTTTTGAAAAATACAATTTTTTAGAATTCATTTATTTTTCAATTAAATTATTAATATTTTTTTACTTCTAAAATGATAACTAATGATCTATCTAAAAAAATATTATCATTATTTATTTCGGTGATGTCCTGAACTCAGGTTCAACTCAAAGTCTCCCTAAGCCGAGTTGGCAACATTTTCTCAAGTGCATATCCACAAACACCAAATGATTCTGACATATAGTGAGGGACTGTGATTTTTACATAGAAAAACTATGATATCATTTCAAGATTGTAACATAATGGATATATATAATAACTGGTAAAGAGAGAAAGTAGTATATAAGTGAATAATACTCATTCAACTGAAAAAAAAAACTATATCTGGAAGTATAATCATATTAAAATGATGATGATGCATGCCACGTCTCTATATAACAAGAAACCATGCATATAAGTAAAAAATACATGATATAAAAAAACAAGGAAAAAAACAATCCTAGAATTTGGATCCCTGGTTCAGTCATCAACTTCCCCACTACATCAAATGAATGTATGCAATATCAGATTTCCAATATAGGATGCTTCCATTTATCAACACATGTATAGACGTTATCTTCCAAAGTACCAATGACATCCCAGATAGGGTTTGAGATAAATATTAGTAGACCACCACTAATGATGGGTGAAAAATTTAATACATAAAATACATACTAAAATATTTTTCTTGAATGAATATATATAACTAATATGTACAATAATATAAATACCAAGTATCAAATTCATCATTAGTTGGTTTCTGAACTGGTAAAAAAATTATTTATTAAGTATGTTCCAATTTATATATTAAGTCGCATGAGGTATAACCATAACACACATCTTGTAATTTTTATAATAATGATAAAGATCCGAAAATATAATAAGGAATCCATGATTTTGATAATGGTGAAGATGATTTAATGTAATAACCAAAGAATCCATGACCTCATGGGTTGACCCATCTTAGTAATAACATGTAGCCTTACTACAAGAAAAAGAGTGTAATCCAAGGGGAAACACCCAATGCTTTCCAAAATAACATAATTTAAACCATGTACATGTAAACTATCCCTTTTAAAATGGGATATGAAATGACAAGGCGCAATATTGTATCTAAGGAACAACATCATAGTAGATGTCACGCTGGATCCAAGGAGTGTATCCAACGAATCATATAATAATGATAGAGGGATCTGATGGTGTCATACCAAGCATCCATTTGTAAACATCGATTAGGTTCTATGGTGAGTCTCACCCTTGGCATCAACATTCCAGAATCACAATGGAACCCATGCCATCTAAAGGATTTCCCTTTATAATTCAAGGCAATCCCGAGTCTGAAAAATACTATAAATATTTCACATTCCATAATAAATACGAACCCTTTAACTGATTAATTAATTATTTAAGGTCATGTAATAGTCACAACATTTAATAATCCAATGGTTCATTGAATACATTTCATTACCATGATAATTCATTTCAATGACATGCTATAATTCAGTTCCTTAATAACTTAATCATTAGTTTGGTTCACCCTGATGCCTTCTATTAACATAGAAAGGTGTGCAACAGGAATGTAACTAGGTCATTCTATTATAAATGTCTTGGAAATGTTATATGAATATACATCTCATTTACTATTTAATGTTTCATCTTATTATTTATAAAACATAACTTATAAGGTTTAAGAGATATATAAATGTGAAAACACATTATAATTCTTTCATTTAACTAAAACATTTAACTTTATCAAGGAAACATCATTACTCACCCTAATATAGGTGTAAATATGCTTAATGATCTATAAAAATCATAATTATTGAAAATAAATTCTTCAGGAAGTCGACATTGAGTTGATAACCTCCAACGAAGGATAACATTTATAAAAATGGTCTTATAATATGAATCTAATTACTATAATCAATGAAATTGAATTTTATAGGATATGCTCGATGAAATCAGTGCACAACCACTAATGAAATTTATAAAATGGCGAGACATAAGTGATGGGTTATATACGAACTACATTAGGCTCATACAACAATCATCATCTAGTATCTATATTTAGTTCAACAAAGATCAGATGATATATGAAAAATGGACAATTTCCTTGAAAATAGGGCATATGTTCATGCATCTAAATAGCATCATTGAGGAAAATAAGAATGATGAATGAAATAAAAATAACCAATACATTTTTAATGCACGTCCTACATGACTATTGATGAAAAAATTGAACACTAAATGGATGAAAATGATTCAAATTTTACAAAAGAGATTCCATGGAGCTAAAAAAGGATAAATGGGACTTTACTATCAAAATGATAAGAAATTAGAGGAAGTGTGAGTTTAAACATTTTTATCAGTGTGAAATTTTCATTTCACCAAAAAAATTGGTCGATCCCTTTGGAAACACTCTTGGAAAAATTGTTAACAAATTGTGTGCCTCCAGCTACTTAAGAAGGGAACTAGCATGGTTAGGGAAAGAGTTCACCATCCGCGTGAATATCCTCATCAAAAAAATTTAGAAATTTCATAAGGGGGTGAAACCCCTGCAATATGGTTAAGTAAAACAGTAAACCCAACTTCATTAAATATTCTAGTCTCACGTAGTTAGTAGAGACCCTGTGGGCAATGGAAAAATGTGTCTACTAATTTTGAGACCATGCAGTCTTCTCCACTAGATAGTTTTCTATGCTCCAAATAACCCTTGTCCACCCCTGAAATCCTTATAACCTAATTATTCAAATTTATTAGGTCCAAAATTATTAATCTTGTCAAATTTAAAAGTGTCCATACCTATGTGAAAAAATGGATTCTTATATTATTTCCCATATAAAGGAACATATCCTTGAGTTCACCTTCCCAGAGCAAGAAAACATAATCTACGAAAAATTTCAGCCACTTGGTATGACATCATCCTTCAGGTCCCAATTCATATCTTATACACGGTCATGTTTCAATTGCACCATTTATAAAGGAAAAAACCAGTCATGGAATGAGTTCATGCACAAATTGATGATTATTCTAGGATACTTCACAAAATAATCATTAACATCTAACTCAACTTACTTAGGATCAATAGTATGAGATATGATGTCATTATAATAGTTATTAATCGAAATGTGAATACCTAAATCATGGAACAAAACCAATGAGCTATTAAAACTAATGGGCTACAAGCATGACACTGTCCAGAATCTCAAAATATCCTATATAATGAGGTGAAAATTTCTTTTGACTTTGTATTCATCTATGCTGAAAACTAAAAAATAATTTCTAGAAAACATTATACTAGACATTGAACACTAGAGGTTTCCAATAATGATTCATATAATATTTCTATGAAGACAATAAAGTAGACATGTGATTCTTAATCAGTTGAGCCTTCTCCGAAGTCTTCTATATGGGATTCTGACTTAGTAGTGTTTCCTCTCTTACATCAGTCTAGAACATGTGTGAATAGCTTTAACTACTGCAAAAGTATGAATAATGATCCATATAAATAAAAACCTTAAATATATAGTGATAAGAGAACATAACAAGAGGGGTATATTTCTACCATGAACTAATTATGTCAATATTGCATGCTCATAGCATGTCATCAAGAACCTGTATTGGTTTGTTCTGATAGGACAATGAACTGATATGGAAAATATGTTATCAAAATCACTTGTGTACCAATAGAATTCAGTAACCTCTTTCTAAATTGTAAGGTAAAACAAGGGTCCATATCGGAAATTATAGTTTGAGGTACCCCATGTAATTGTTTGATCAATTGGACATACACTCTTATCAGATTATCAACAATGAAAAAATTCTAGATGAGAAGTAAGTGGGATACATTCATCAGTCTATCAATACAACCCAAACTTCATCTCCAACCCATGGTGACCTCGGAATTCCAACTAAAAATTATATAGAAAAGACATCCCATTTACATTCTTGAAAAGTAAGCGGATGTAATAGTATTAAAGTTCACTAGTTCTCTTCCATCGCCTACTGATAGGTGGAACACCCTGTAATATTATATTCTATATGACACTTCATCCAAGGCCACCAATTCTAGTGTCACATGTCTCGATATATGTTTGATATTTATTGACTATCTACCCCCAAATAAGTGTGGTAATTTTGTATCAATTCCTTTATCTTATATGTAATTACCCAGATATGTCTATATATATATAATGTCTTATCTGTCAACAGAACAATATAGAGGTGGGACATATTTTGAAATACTCTCATAGAGAACCATTACATTATCATCTAAAAATATTCTACTCTACACCTTCTCAAGGATGGAAGAGGTAACATTCAATTATGAGAGATATGACTTCTTAAGTCCATTATGAAATCCAGATATAGCTTAGAAAAGTGGTCCATGAATTTCTATTCTTACCTAACTTCATTTATGTTTTGTGACTAATTTTTTGATTCAATGCATCCACTACCACAGTCCCTTCTCCACACATATAGGACAAATCAAAATCTAATGAAGGGATATAGTTGACTGATCCCTATTGTTTATGGTTCTTATCAAGCTATGTAATGATATATTTGAGGTTCTTGTTATATGTATACACATATTTCACTCAGTAATTTGATATTATCTCTATAAATGTATGGTGTGGACCACTGTTTCTATATCGAGGATGTGTGACTTTTAGTTTCTCTAATGAGGCTTCAAATGCAGAGATCCTTACGCAAATAACTTTATCCTCTTACATATTCAATTCTCATTGACAAATGTTCGATTCCCTAGAGAACACATTAAATCCTATAGTTGAATTAGAATAGGTGTATATATAAGCCTCTCTTTCATCTCCAAAAAGGATTTCATGCATGCTTTAGGCAAGAAAAAATAAAAATTTTCTTTTTACGTCCATTAAGTGGTGATTCAAGGCTTGATAAGTCATGTGTTAATTTTTTGTAATATCTATCCAACCTTAGGAATCTCTATATATCAAACATGTTCTTAGTATTTTCCTAGGAAACCCCAATAGTCACCTTCTTTGGTTTAATAGTTACATTTGGTTCTAAGATAATATGACGAAAGAAGTTCATTTTTCATCCATAAGAGGCACTTACCAACCATGTTTTAAATATGATGATATATCAGCGTATTCAAAAAATATCAACTACATTATCATGGTATCTATGAGTGTGATAACACCCCAAGATATCATTCATAATTACTAGGATAAATGAATATATATATATATGGGTGGAACACCATACCCATCAATGTCATGCAAACATATGTCTTGTTTGTCAGACATAATAGCATAGTGTGATACTCACACAAACTATACCAACTACAAAAAATTTCTCTGGGGTATATCTAGTGTCCTAACTCACACCTGACAATAGAATGATCTCAGTTCATTCTTTGATAGAATCTTATCTCCATGAATCTAGTCAAATAGATCTTCAATCCATGGAAGTGGATATTTTTTAATTCTCTTAATACAGTTTATCCATCTGTAATCGACTAATAAAATAATGATCCGATATATCTTCTTGTAGAAAATCAAGGGTAAACACGAGGATGATGTTTTATTACATATAAATCCTATTGATTATATACCCTCCAACTGCCTCTTTATCTCATGGATCTTCGTAGGTTCTATCCTATACAGAGGTAGACACACTGAAACTACTCCTGGATCAAGATGAATCAAAAAATCAACCTCTCTCTTCAGAGGTAATAATAAAAAATCATCGAGAAATACATACATTAAATGATCTAATACCAATTTAAATATATAATGATATAAACCTCAGTAATAATTGAAGAGATTAGTTAACTAAGAAGTCACTGAACCTATCCCATGATGCTCTGGTCTAGCTCTACCGTCTTGGACATTCCAATGACCCTTTTGTAGATTATTGTTACCCTTTGGTAATGTAAATGATACCCTATGGAATCAAGAAAGTCAGGATAAGTGACCAATGAATTCATCCCTAGAATAACCACAAATATCACATCTCGAGAACAGTGAAATTCCATAAGAAAGCGTAACTGAATTTCTCAAGGGGATAGTCCCAACATTGGTGTATTCCCACTGACCTTACTCCCAACGGTGTATCCATGTTCATTATACAACAGTAATACTGAAATACAATCCAAATAATTTCCATGATTAATAAAGAGTAGAAGTACTATTAATAACCTGTATAAAAAAATATAAGTAGTATTGTTGAGGTTCCTAAAATGGAATATTTTACAATAAATGGTTCTTCACTCTGATCCTTGAGTTTTAGCTGTAATGCATGAATCTAGCTAGATCCATGACCCTATTCTCTATTTGGACTACCCTGAGTATGACCATTCTACTAGCACTGATGATCTGGGGTGTAGCTAATATGACCACAACCTTGTCCTTGCCAAGTCATCCTGTTATACTCTAACTCCCCTGCTGACATGGTGTGAACCAACATGATCCTAAAGGTGGAGATGGTACAAATCATCATCCATTGAAAATAGATGGAAGGGTCTGAGAGAATCTCTGACGATGTCCCATACGGCCTCAAATACAACATTCCATAATGTCTATATCTCCCTGATGCTTCTTATTCCACTTCTATTGACATTTATTGAATTCAAAAAAAAAATATGTGTAGTAATATGACTACCACTACTCTACATGAAACCTAAATATATCGATTCCTCGTATAGGAATAACTATTGTCCTGACTCGGTACTGATCCAATATAGTCGGTACTATCATCATCCATTAGGTTACACTTATTGAAAAGATATCTATTGATGATCTCAGATAATGTAGGAATGAGAAAAATATTCACCTAAGGATAGATGGAATACTGTAGTGGATCCCCAAATTTTCTATTCCATGAAAACTCATCACAAACAATATGCGGTGAAACGAACTATAAATCAGTAAAACAGACATAATAATCTATGACTGATATCAAGCCCTACAGTAGATGTATACTCACTCAAGCATGGTTAAATCACATCATCTAAGAAAATAATTACTCATTGAAATTTTTTTGGGTATCATACAAAATGATTCCCTAATGGTGAAAGCTTGGGTACAATCATCACACTAACTCGTGAATGAATATAGCAATGGGTAGTCACTATCCAAGACACGATGAAATATGGACCACCTTCCCCGAAGAAGGTATGTGGATGCTTCTTCTAGAACTCACATGTCACATTATCCATCATAGGTGCATATATTGGAGCACCTTACAAGGAATAAATCAAATATAAGAAACTATTACAAATCTAAAAGCGAGTTCCCATATTAGTTATTAAAGGAGGTGACTCATGTGGCACTCTTAACTATATGTCGGGAAGCTTATGTCCCACCATTTATAAAGAATGGTCGTATATACCATCATAGAATATGACATGTAGTTGTTGTAGAAGAATTTGAATACAAATACCAATAAAAGTCTTCATAATAATCTGGAAGAAAATATATACACTAGAAATAGTAGAACATACAAGGGAGGGGCCACTACCAAAGGAATACTACCCCAACTACCCGCATTGATTTCTAGGTGTGGTTATGAGGTCAAGTTTATGTTATAGGGGTTCTTATAGAAAAATTGTCAATAGTACCTTGCCTCTCAATTTTCTGGAACTAATTTATTCATATGCGAGTTTCAACATTTTTAAGAAGAATTTGCATATAAAATTTTATCAATATCTGATAAAATTGATTTTCATTCCTTGTGAAGTAGGTCTAAGACCACTAATCTCCAAAATCAACATCAATTTATATTCTAATTTACCCAAACCATATTATTTTCCATAATGTAATAGATTATATACATTGTCTTGGAATGGAAACTACCCATTTCAACCCATGAGGGCCCGTAAACCTCTTGAATATAAATTTTTCATTCACTCAATCAGATCACATCGGTAGCACATGCATATATATATATATATTTATATATATATGTATCACTGAAAATTCATATAAAATATAAGAAAATGGAAATAGTAAAATGCACATGAATGACATATAATATGATTGGAATGTGAATTATATGTGCCTATAACGATTTCTGATTGATGCTCCATTCTATCGTATCATCGGGTGAAAGATAAAATGAAAAAAATTAATTAAAATAATAATAATAACCATCAAACAATATGTGGGTCACCCAATAGAAAACAAGATATCATTTATAATTCCCAAAAGTAAAACATCAATTTTCATTCTAGGAAAATTATTATTTACTCTAAATATTGTTTAGAGACACCCAAGACAAAATTATAACTGATTTACAAGTATTCATTATCTCCTCACTATTATATCCAAATAGTATAGTTTGAAATTAATGGATTTGACACAACACTGTGATGTTCCAAACCTGAGTTCTATTGAATTTTTCTTTGGGCCTAATTGGACCCATAGCCTCAATCAAATCTCCCATAACACCAGAGGTTTCCGACTATCAATGATGGCCTTGGGTGCGTCCATGGGATGAATATTACCTCATTACCAGATTGTAACTTAATGGATAAATATAATAATATATATTTTTTAGAAGCATTATAAATGTGAATAAAAACTAATCAATTAGATAATAATCGACAATAACTAGAAGCTAAATCATATACAAAATGATTATGATACTTTTCATGTCTCGATAAAATTGAAAAACATGGATACAAGGTAGAATAAAATACAATATATCCAAAAGAAACAATTGGAATTCAAAAACTATCTAAGCATCTTGAGAACTAGCTCAATTATCTTCTACCATGCTTCATCCTAAGTAGGAAAGAAATAAAAAAATATACGAAAAAGGATTCTTCCCTTTTTCCAACACCTACATACATGTAATATTCTTCTGTACCTATGGTATCCCAGATAGGGTGTGAGATAATTCTCTATAATCCACTTACAAACCCATCTATAACATCCAATCAATGTGATATAAAATTAAATATTGCATAAGATGAATATATAAAATTAAGTAGCACAATAATGTATACAAAAGTGCCTAATTTAGCTTAAACTCATGTCTAAACACTCTATTGATGATGTAATGCTCGATAAGAAATAGGCTTCATATACTTAATTCATTAATTAATTAAGAAAATTTAATAATCATTCCATTTAATATGTCAATGGTTCATTCCATAACTTTTTTTAACAGAAATTATATATTTTTTATTTAAACAGAAAACATCATGACAGCATGTTATGATAGTAAATTTCAAGGAAATTAAATAATATAGTTCTTTAATTAGATAAACATTAGTTTGGTCCATCCCACATACTACCATTAACATGGGAATGTATGCTATAGGCCTAGAACCAGTCCATTGTATGATAAATGTATAATCCATGTGATATCCATATGTATAGATTCTATAAAAAAATTAGATGTGAATTTAATTATTAAGGGAACATTCCTTACAATGTTTAACTAATATATACATGTATAAAAAATTTATAATTCATTAATTTAATTGAAAAGCTTAGATTTATCATGTTAATGTAACAAATCAATTGAATGATAGCACAAATTTTCTTAATGATCACCCAAAAAAATTATTACAGAATCACGCTATATAGGTTTGTGGACATGGAGGTCGTAACCTCCAAATATAGATAAAAAATATGGAGAGGGTATTAGAGTATGGATATATCAACTATAAAAAAGGAACATGAATTTAATAGGCCATTCTCGATACAATATGTGCGCACACACAATGGAAATTTATAAAATAGTGTAAAATATTGTATGAGTGATACACTACCTACATTAGCCTCATACTACTCTCCGTATCTAGTATCATACTTTAGTTTGGTATAGATCTTATGATATCTAAATTACTGACCAGTGACATGAAAATAGAGTATATGAGACTTCACCTAAATCCCGTTACTTAGGTAATGAATAATGTGGAATGGATAAAAATAAATTAATATCTTACATATGTGCATCCAATATGAATGACAATGGTTAAATCAGACACATGATGATCGAATGAGATTGAAGTATACAAAAGAGATTCAAAGGAGGTGAAATATGGAGAAACCATCATATACTATCCATTGGAGTATGAATGATATAAAGGGTCAGTTTAAACATTTCATTATGGGATTCATGGTAATTTCACACACAAAACTAGGTCCCACAACTTGGCTATAATGTTGGTCAACCCATGCATGAACAATGAACATAACACTACTATAGGAGGTAACATAAACGGTTAGGTTGGAAGGTTAGTTAAACCATACACCAATGGTTTAAATCACCTCTTCTAAAAATGGAATATATTTATCATGGGTGTGTGGCCCATAGTACTTAGTTAAGGAAAAACATGTACCCTGCTTCACAATATTATCCAGTCCTTCACTGTTTGTTGAGATCATATGGGGTTGGATAACATAGATTCTATTACCCATGTGGCCTAGTTATTTTATTAATTATATGGGATTCCATGACCTAAAAAATTAATTGAAACCAACTAAATCATTATATCCTCATTACAAATTCATATTAGGTCTGTAATAATCATTTTTTACAAATTTAAAAGGATCCATACATGAGTGAAAAACCATGTTCATTCAATTTAATCATATTAATCTCATCCATTCCATCTAATTATAAATTTATTTCAAATTAAATTATAATATTAAAATTATATACTTATTCAGTAAAACTCATTATTTCAGGAAATTCAAGCTCTTGAAGAAACTCATTTCTTCCTGTATTTTAAGGAATCAAAGAACGTAAATTTATTCTAAAATAAATATATTTTTTATTTTTACTGTATTATATTCTCTTCAAATATTATCATTATGTTTCACATATTCTATTGATTATGAATTTCTCCCCTTAAAATATCAGCGTGTTACGTCGTCCCCCTATTACTATATTTCATACTAAAAAATTGATCTTTATCTTAGTAACAAAAGGATGGACATTTAAAAAACATTTTTTTTTGAACCCACATCATAAAATGGGTTGATAAAAAATCATCTTAGTAAGACATAAATAGAATTATAATTGTCTTATAGAATAACACATTAGTAGGTATCCAAATAGGATAAAAAAAATTGGATGTGAATATCTAGAAATAGAATAAAATAGTAAATAACTATATAAAGATATTCATTTCATTGATCATAATAAATTGAATGATCAGTGAAATGTTATGGACCTAAAACCCATAAATGAATGATGATTAAAATGGACATAATTGGCAAATAATTGATCGTATTAGGATAAAAATTTTGTTTCAAGACCCTTTTCCAAGTGGTAAGGAATTATTTATGATCTTGACTATGTGAATATGGAAATATACTTACTTGGTTATCTAAATTGCTTCACATAAAATATTTTAAGAACAATTTCATTTTCTCTCCAAATTATGAGTATTCTTGGTGTATTTTTAGTTTCTAAATCACCAATAAAAACATTCAAATGACCACATAATCACAAAAATCATAACTAGATATTCATTTTTGCTTTAGAAGTTGTCCAAAACCATAAATTTTAATAGAAATAATACAGTTTATAAAATAATAATAAATATCTATTAGTCTAAAAAATCAACAGAAACCCCTATAGTTTAAACAAAATAATTCAATAAATAATTATCCTTTAAATAATTCAAGAGTTTTCTGAATATGTTTGAAACCCAATTAGTATATGTATTTGGAAAAATAATCCTCCATGATATATAAATCGGTATTCCACATATAATATCATATATGATTACAAAAAAAATTAGTAATTACCTATAAAAATTTCCATATAACCTACACATTGTGTAGGAGAGTGGATCATGTTATACGTGTATTTGACTTTAGTTATGTGTTAATTCTCTATTCCCTTGCCTAATGCAAGTAGTTATGACCCAACATTCAGGATTTCACATAACCTTAAGGTTGGTCATTTCTTAAAAATGAAAAAACAACAACTACTCTCTAAATAATGCTTCATTTTGATAATTTAGGGTATAGTAACCCTAGCATAAAAATATGAACCTAAATGTGATTAACATCCACTTAAATGTTTCCACATATATCCCTCAAATGGGGTGTTGAAACTATGAACTTATGATCATCTTTAATATTATAGACCTATGATGGTCGCCATCACTAATAATATCGAATAACTAAAAAATAAAGTAATATCTAAAATTATCTAATGCTTTCCTTTGATAGAAACTACAATATCCTCGAACTTTCACTCCAAAATACAGGGATTAAATCATAAACATTATATTTCTAGATTTTCTATAGATAATTGTGACCCAACATTCTCCCATAAAAACCCATAAAAATATAGATTAAAAAAACATTCATTATAGTGTACCTTTTAGGATTATAGTATTATAGAATTTTGAAAAATACTATATAAACAATTTCCATGACTTTTAATGATCATTTCTATCACTTAACAATGTTTCTCACTATTCATATAAATACATATTCATCATACATAATAAATATCCTCCAATTGTAATTCATTCACGATAATTACATTTAACCCATAGAAAAGGAAACATAAGGATGGTTAGATAAAATATCCAGTATGTGTAAAAATTATCATTAATAATTTAATATCAATAATTAAATTATAAATAAAATAAGGGTATGATCATAGAATCAATTTGATTGAGTATATCATAAGCATATTCATAATCATCAATAATTGGATCACCATGAATAAAAGCATGCCATAAGTATTTAAGAAATTAATAATTCATAATAATATATATCCGTGATCCATGTCAAAACAATCATTAAAAAATGAAACATCATAACCCCATATAATTCATGATTAATCTGTATTGGTATAATGGGGAATAAATTCAATAGAACACATAAAAAACTCTAAAAACCATTTAAATTATAATAACCATATTTCCTACTTACAGTCTAACTATATTGATACTATAATAATTACAAAATGAATTGTCAGACCATTTGGGTGAACCCATTCTATAATCATTAACATGATCACCTAATGCTATCTAGGATTTTATATTGTATATATTGTCAAATAACAACTACATGAATTAATCACACATATATTTCAACATAAAACACGTATAAACCATCATATTTTTACAAGATTAGATAATTGAATATAATGTGGTTCATGTCAATAAATTTGTGATATGATTAAATTGTGAAAATAAAATGGGTTTCATAACTATAGTACCGCTGGTTTCTTGTATTTAACCCTTACTTGATGCTTTTCTTGGTTTCAAAAGTTAATGTTGACGTATGGGAGAGTTGGGAGATCCTGGATTGAAGTTTGTAGAAAAGGGGAAGGAGCACGAGCGGCGCATGGTTTGTCTAAACCGTGCGACTGAACTGTGCGTGGCTAACTAGGTAGGCAGTGTATTCCACATGATCGGCGCACTGCTAAGGGAAACCATGCGATGAGTTCATGCGAGAATGGTGGCTGAGGTAGTAGCTAATGCATGGTTAGTGCACGGTTTGTCAAACCGTGCGGATTAACTATGTGGTCACTTAAATTAGATCCTTAAATTGTGGATCTAACTTGCTTTGCATCTAATTTTTTCATTAAAGATCCTATGTGGCCATAACTCGGGATTACACTCCATTGATGGTGGGAAAATGTATCCCAAGCATTCTCGAGGTGATATGAAGGATTCTCTTGGCTAATCGAAGACGAATTCTTGTGGTATGTGATCGTTCTCCTTCGTTCTTGAAAGGTTTCATAGATCTACTAAGATCTACTTCTCCCTTTCTCTTGGTTTCATAGATCTATGACGGTTATGGGTAGACCTAAGTATGTGGATGCCCCATATGTTGAGATTTGGTCTTGGTTGTGTTAGGAGAATAGATCTAAGGAGGATTCGTGGAGTTTTGACCCGTTGTTCTTGAGCGTTCTTCGTCTGTTACTTGGTTTCGTCTTTTTGTTGAGGTAGGTGGCTTCACACTTGACTCCTCTTGTTAGAATTGGTTGGATTAGTTTCAAATTGGTTATTTGAATGGTATTGATTGTGAAAATCATGGAATTAATCTTCCTGAGTGAGGATTTATGGTTTTGATGAAATTGAGAAATCTTGGTGAATTGTTTTGCAAAGTGAATTGGCTATTTTAATTTAAAATGTTGATTTTAAATTGCGAAATTGCTGAAATTCTAACTGGTTTGATGAGAAATGGGATTTCAATAAAAAGGATGTTTTATTGGTTTGGTTTAAGATTGAAATGGATTTTATGGATTTTGTTTTCAATAAAAGGGAGTTTTATTGAAATGGTTTTAATTGGTTGAACACACTTAGTTTTGATGGAAAATGATTTTCAATAAAAGGTGTTTTATTAAAATGATGGTTTTGGCATGATTATTGGGAATGTGTGGTGTGTGTGTTCATGTTACATATATGAGGCTTAGTTGAAATCGGACCTTGTTCTTGGTGCCAAACGTTTAATGGCACATGGGAATTTCAAGTACGAGTCTTGGTTGAAATATGACCTTGTGCTCGATGCCAAAGGTGTAACGACACACGGGAAATAATTACCTTTTGATGATATGGTAGATCGATGAGAGACCACTAATGAGTATGGAACTTCCATAATGAATAATGCATGGTTGATTTCACAGGTTTGTGAAATGGTTGGGTATGTCAAAACGGGATTTTTCTAAAATTTTTTGGAAATTTGTTTGGTTACTTTTCTGGAAAAATAACATGTTGGAAAATTTGGTTTAACATGCACATGGATTCTTTTGAGCATTGACGGTTTTGGAAAACATGTTTATATTTAGTTATAAACTGCTTTGGTAAAATTGTTTTATATAAACTGTTTTTATATAAATGTTACTAACTCTTATATCCTAGTGGCATGAGTAGGGAAGTCATTTGGGAAAACCTAATGAGTTTTATACTCACCCCTGGTTTGGAACTTTAGTGCTTTTGAAAATGTTGTACTCTGAGACACAGGTAAAGGTATATCATCTCGTTACTAGTGGATCGTGGTGATGTTTTGGAGATGCTGTGGAGCTTGGAGCTTTTGGACCACAGAGTCTTGGTGTCTTATGAGAGTCTTGAGTTGTTCTTGCACTGGGTATTTTGATGTTTGGTTTGGTGTTCCTCTATTGTGTACTCTGATGTGGATTAACATTAATGAAGTTGTTGATTGGTCTTTCATTTGTTCATGCATCGTATAGTGATTGGTTAATGGATGGGTTTATTTCTTAAAGGGTAAATCACCCCCACTTGCATTAAAACCCTCCACCATTTATTTCTAGCCTTTGGCGCCTTGGGGATGTCGCTTAATGCCTAGTAAGGACTCGTTGAACTCTCAAGAAAATGGTAATTGGCAGGTCATTAAGAATGGTATCATATTTCTCGGTCCTTACCTAACAAGTAGTCATTGATGTTCTCGGTCATGGAGTTGAAATTCCTTTCTGTCTATTCCTTGGGTTGGAATCTTAGACAGGAGTAGGATTGTTAGAACTTGAAAGTTATAGCATAAAAGGATGTAGCTAACCCGTTTATGTTGAACTTCAAGTTACCAGGGTGTTGGGAACATAAGTGTTTTGGATACACTTCTAGAGTTTTGGAAATATCATTGTCGTGGGTTTAGCCCATGAGAGGAACATGACATGCATGGTGGAGGAATTACTTCCCACCAGGATTGTAGATCTTATTGTGACAAATGTGTTAGTCTTTTTTCAAAGGTGACAATTTTTTAAAAATGCGGGAATTGTTTTCAACCGAAAAACTTTCAAAATAGGGTATTTGGTATATTTTGAAAATGGATTGATTTTCAAAAATTATGTTGAATGTTTTAAAAATGGTTGAACATAGAAATAGGTTTGTTTGAGAGCAATGTTGTGATAGTTAATGTGATAGAATTTGAAATTCTAAGCCAACAGTTGCTAGAGAGTGAGATTGACGGAGTTTGTTGTTGGTTCAGAAAATGGAACCCAGTAAGCGTTGTCGAAACCAACCAGAAGAAGCTGCGGAGAATGTGGTTGCACTGGAACCACGTGTAAAATAAGAGCTGGTTCAAAGTATTGTCCAAGCTTTTCATTTTGTGGATATGGGGAACCGGAGGAATGATCCACGACATGTGGATCATACCATCCATTTCATGAAGCAGAATCCACCAAAATTTCGGGGTGATGTTGAACCTGAGAAAGCGGAGGTGTGGCTAAGAAGGATAAATCGTATATTAAATTTCAAGAGAGCACAAGTAGAGTTGAAAGTAAATCTGGAGACGTATATGCTCGAGGATCTTGCACGTCAGTGGTGGGATTTAGTGTGGTAGGCTTAATTGGATGAAGGCCTTACATGGGAGGATTTTGAAGAATTTTTTAACAAACACTTCTATCCTCACACTTTCAAGATCCAGAAAATGATGGATTTCTTCAATATGAAATAGGAGAGCCTATGTATCACAGAGTATGCGACTAAGTTCATGAATTTAGTCTGTTTTGCACCAGAGGATGCAGTATGTGATTCTTTGTGGGAACACATCTTCGAATCGGGGATATGGTAAGAGATTCGATCGAAGATTGCGGTGCTCTATATTACGGATTATACAGAGACAGTGAACAAAGCAATAGTTGATGAACGTGATATCTCGAGATCGATAGGAGGAGGCATGATGGTACCCATAGAGATGGGTGGGAACTCCAATGCTGGGAAAAAGCAGAAGAGTGACACCTACTTCCAAGGTGGGAGTGAGAATCAGAACCAGATGGTGGGATCAGTCAACCTTCCACCATGATCCCAGAGAAAAGCAGGTTGCTTTCAATGTGGTTCGACTGATCACATTAAACGAGAATGTACAGAACCATCGAGAGCATGACACAATTGCAACAGGATGGGGCATCTTTAGTGATATTGTCAAAGTGATCCATGGTTGGGTGTTCGGGACACATCTCAGGAATCGCAAGCATCATATGCTTCGATAGGGCGAGGACAGCAAAATTAGTCTCCCTAGTAGAATAGAGAAAGTTATGGTGATTCCAGGAATACCATGACTCTTCAGGCAGGGCAATCTCAAAAAGGCAATAAGGAGAAAAGTGTCGCAATAAAGTAATTGTATGGAGTCAAGCAGTTGATGGTCGATGATCAGGCTGGACCATCTATGGTGAGAGGTACGATTCTTTTGAATTCTACCCTCATGCAAGTTTTTTTCAATACTGGTGCATCACATTCTTTTCTTGCTTCTCGTATTTCTGATTTGATGAACTTAAAACTGGAAATGATTCCTTCTGTGATAAAACTTAAAACTCTTCTTGGTGAAAGATAATGTAGAGCCTTCGTGTGTAAAGAATGTTCTATAATGGTTGATGGAGCTGAACTAAAATGGGATTTCTCTATACTAGAGATGGATGTCTATGATATAATCCTGGGTATGGATTGGTTGACAGTTTTCAGGGCTCACGTCGACTGTTATAGCAGAACAGTTAGTTTTGTAGATGAGGATGGTGTCGAGCATCTTTTTAGAGAAGAAAGAGTGGTGAAGGCAGGTGCAATGGTCTTGTTGGAACTAGTAGTGGCAACGATCTCTTACTAGTTGGCGTCGTTAAACTTGGAATCAATGGATGAGATTGCGAATAGCAGTTTTGTAGAAGTCGTGGATTAATTTCCAATGGTTTTTCTTAAAAAATTCTCAGGGATACCACCTATGAGAGAAGTGGAGTTTACTATTGATCTCTTTCTGGGGACCAGTCCTATCTCACTTAAATCTTATAGGATGGAACTAATGGAGTTAATGTAATTGAAAGTGTAGTTGGAGGAACTGGAAAGAAACTGTTTTATTCAGCCAAGCGTGTCTTCGTGGGTAGCACCAGTTTTGTTTGTAAAGAATGTAGATGGAACATTGAGGATATGTGTGGATTATCGTAAACTGAACCAAGTTACGATAAAGAATATATATCCACTTCCACACATTGATGACATGTTTGACCAATTCAGGGGGGATTAGTGGTTCTCCAAGATTGAAATACGGTCAGGATATCACCAGTTGCGAGTTCGGAAGGAGGATAATCTGAATTCAACCTTCAAAAGAATATATGGCCACTACGAATATGTAGTCATGCCTTTTGGTCTTACGAATTCACTAGCAGTGTTCATGGCTTTGATGAATCGTATATTTCAACCATATCTGGATTCTTTTTTTGTGGTGTTTGTGGATGACATATTGGTGTATTCAAGAACAAGGGATGAGAATGAGAAACACTTGGTGAAAGTGTTGGAAATATTAATAGACCATCAGTTGTATGCCAAATTATCAAAGTGTGATTTTTGGATATAAGAGGTATGTTTTCTAGGCCATGTTGTTTCTAAAAAAAGTGTTTCAGTGGATCCAGAAAAGATAGAAGTTGTTCTATCTTGGTAACCGCCGAATAATGTCTTTGAAATATGGAGTTTTCGTGGTCTATCTAGTTATTACCGACGATTTTTCCATGACTTCTCACGACTATCTTCACCTATGACAAAATTGACAATGAATAATAGTGAATTTCAATGGACTAAGGAATTTCAGAGATCTTTTCAAGAGTTGAAAGTTCAGCTTACATCGACACCTATCTTAATCTTGCAAGAATCAGGGCAAGGATACGTGGTATATTGTGAAGCTTCAAGATTAGGGTTTTGTTGTGTTCTCATGCAGGGAGACCATGTTGTTGCTTATGGTTCATGATAGTTGATGTTGCATGAGAAGAATTACCCAACACATGATTTGGAGTTAGTTGCAGACGTCCTTGCTTTGAAAACATGTAGACACTATCTCTTTGGTGATAAATTTATTGTGTTTACGGATAAAAAAAAGATTGAAACACATTTTCTCACAGCGAGATTTGAATCTGAGGCAGAGGATATGGATGGAGTATCATCAAATGTTCAACTTTGACTTAATGTATACAACGGGTAAGGGCAATTCAGTGGCTGATGCATTAAGCAAGAAGTCATATTCTAAGTTGGCAACAGAAGCTTCATATGAATGGCAGTTGATTTAAGTCTTAGCCGACATGCATGTGGAATGTGAAGACTGAGGTGATGTTGCTATTTTCTTTTTAGCTACACTTGTTCCGAATTTGGTGGAGATAGTAATGGAGGAATAGGAATCTGATGTAGACTGCGTTGCATTGAGTTCAAAACTCAATGGTTGGGAGACTATTGTGGGATCGAAGCTGGATTGGAGATCAGTCTTGTGGTTTAGAGATCAGATGGTTGTACGCATGATTTGTCATGAACCACTCCTTCATGCTTACCACCATTTGAGATGGGATGTACATCTGGGTACACATAGGATCTATAAAGCATTGAAGGCGCAATTTTGTTGAAGCGGTATGAAAAGGAAAGTGGCTGAGTTCGTCTCGTGATGCTTAACTTGTCAGCAGGTTAAAGTAGAGCATCAAAGACCAGCTGGTATGTTACAATCTTTACTGATCCCAGTGTAGAAATGGGATCAGATAGCAATGGATTTTGTTACAGGTCTTCAAGAACAGTCCAGAAACACGATGCCATTTGGGTGATAGTGGATCGTCTAACCAAGTCGGCCCATTTTATCCCTATTCGTGAAACTCATACGATCAAAGATATTTCAAAAATATATATCTGAGAAGTGGTCAAGAGGCATGGTGTACCAGTTTCTATATTCGCATATAGAGATCTGAGGTTCGCATCTTGTTTCTGTAAATTATTACAGCAAGCCCTTGGGACTCAGTTGACAATGAGCACAGTGTATCATCCTTAGATGGATGGGCAATCTGGGCGGATGATAAAAACGTAGGAAGATATGTTTCGGGCTTGTGTAATGGATTTTAGCAGATCATGGGAGGAGAATATACCCTTACTGGAATTCTCATATAATAAAAGCTACCAAGCCTCGATATGCATGGCTCCGTTTGAAGCATTGTATGGGCATCCTTCTCGTTCTCCACAGCGTTGGGAGGAAACTGGTGAAACTTCACTCATTGGGCTGAGCCTTCTCTAGGAAACAACGGAAAAGATTCATTTTATTAACGAAAGGATGGAGACGACAAAAAGTCATCATAAATCTTAGGCAGATCATCATCGATGACCTTTATAGTTGGTGGTGAGTGATCGTGTCTTTTTGAGAATCTCTCCAAGGCTTGGACAACGTCGTTTTGGGATGCCGGGAAAATTATATCCTCATTATATAGGCTATTTTAAGATATTGGAATGGGTTGGATAGGTGGGATATTGGTTGGAATTACCACCATGGTTTAGTGTAGTGAACAATGTGTTTCATGTATCTCAGTTGAAGAAGTATCAACCCGATCCTGACCGTGTGATCATAAGGGATCACGTTGACCTAGAGCCGTATGCTTCATTGGTACATATCTCAGTGCAGATTTTGGATAGGCAGGATAATATCTTTTTTGGAAAAATCATCAGTCTCGTACGTGTTTTGTGGAAAAATGGTCAGATTCAGGAAGACACATGGGAACACGAGAAATAAATGAAAGAGTAGTGGCAAGAACTCTTTCAGACAAGCAATGGTTTTCTACATTTTGGGATGGAAATGCCAATGGTGGGGAGAATGTAGTACCCCGGTTTTTTGGTATGTAACCTTTACTTGATGCTTTCCTTAGTTATAAGAGTTATGGGTGGTGTATGGGATAGTCGGGAGATCCAGGATTGTAGTTTGAAGCAAAGGGGAAGGTGCACAGGCGGTGCACGGTGTGTCTAAACCGTGCGACCGAACTGTGCATGGCTGACTAGGGAGGCAGTGGCTTCCACATGGTTGGCGCACAGTTAAGGGAAACCGTGTGATGAGTTCATGCGAGAAGGTTGGTCGAGGTAGTAGATAATGCACGGTTAGCATATGGTTTGTCAAACCGTGCGGACTAACCGTGCGGTAACATAAATTAGATCCTTAAATTGTGGATTTAACTTTTTTTGCCTCTAATTACCTCATTAAAGCTCCTATGTGGCCATAACTTGGGATTACTCTTCCTTGAAGGTTGGAAAACTACTCCCAAGTGTTCTAGAGGTGATATGAAGGCTTCTCTTAGAAAATCGAAGCCGGATTCTTGAGGTGTGTGATCGTTCTCTTTCATTCTAGAATGGTTTCTTAGACTTACTTAGATCTCCTTCTCCTATTCTCTCGGTTTCTTAGATCTATGCCTGTTATGGGTATACCTAAGTATGTGGATGAAAAATATGTTGAGATTTGGTCTTGGTTATTTTAGGAGAAGATATCTAAGGCAGATTCATGGAGTTTTGACCTGGCATTCTTGAGCGTTCTTCGTCTGTTGCTTGGTTTCTCCTTTTTGAGGTAGGTGGATTCACTCTCAACTCCTCTTGTTATAATTAGTTTTCTTAGTTTAAAATTGGTTATTTTAATGGTATTTATTGTGAAAATAATGGAATAAATCTTCTTGAGTGATGATTTATGGTTTAGATGAAATTGCGAAATCTTGGTGAATTGTTTTACAAAGTTAATTCGCTATTCAAATTTAAACTGTTGATTTTAAATTATGAAATTTCTGAAATTGTAAATGGTTTGATGAGAAATGGGATTTTAATAAAAAGGATGTTTTATTGAAATGGTTTGAGATTGAAATGAAATTGATGGATTTGGTTTCCAATAAAAAGTTAGTTTTATTGAAATGGTTTGAATTGGTTGACCCCACTTGGTTTTGAAAGAAAATGGTTTTCAATAAAAAGTATTTTATTGAAAGAATGGTTTTGGATTTATTGTTGGGAATGTGAATTGTGTGCGTTCATGTTTCATATACGAGGCTTGGTTAAAATATGACTTTGTGCCCGGTGCCACACGTTTAATGGCACATGGGACTTTTAAGTACGAGGCTCGGTTGAAATATGACATTGTGCTCGGTGCCAAAGGTGTAGTAGCACATGGGAAATAATTACTTTGTGAAGACATGGAAGATTAACGAGAGACCGCTCATGAGTATGGAACTGTCATAATGAATCATGAATGGTTGACTTCCCGGGTTTGTGATATGGTTGGGTATGTCAAAACAAGATGTTTGTAAAATGGTTTGGAAATTTTTTTGGTTATTTTTCTGGAAAAATAACATGTTGGAAAAGTTGGTTTAACATTCACTTGGATTCTTTTAAGCATGGACGGTGTTTTAAAACTTGTT
Organism: Viscum album; assembly: GCA_963277665.1. NCBI lineage: Eukaryota > Viridiplantae > Streptophyta > Magnoliopsida > Santalales > Viscaceae > Viscum > Viscum album. Next base: position 173,592,161 of record OY728138.1, read on the forward strand.
TATATTTAGTTATAAAATGCTTTGGTGAAATTGTTTTATATAAACTATTTTTATATAAATGTTCCTAACTCTTCTATCCTAGTGGCATGAGTAGTAAAGTCATTGGGAAATACCTAATACGTTTTATACTCACCCGTTATTTTCCACATTCATTCTTTTGCAGATGTTGTATTCTGAGACACAGGTAATGGTAAAGAATCTTGTTACTAGTGTCTCATGGTGATGTTTTTGAGATGATGTGGAGCTTAGAGCTTGTGGAATACAGAGTCATGGTATCTTTTGAGAGTCTTGAGTTGTTATTCTACTGTGTATTTTGATGTTTGGTTTGGTATTCTACTATTGTGTAATCAGATGTGGTTTAACATAAATGATGTTTTTTATTGGACATTCATTTTTTCATGCATCATATACTGAATGGTTAATGGATGGGTTTATTTCGTAATGGGTAAATTTTCCCCCACTTGCATTGAAACCCTCCGATATTTATTGCTAGCCTTTGGCACCTTGGGGATGTCGTTTTAGGCCTAGTAATGACTCTTTGAACACTCATGTCAATGGGAATTGGTGGGTTATTACAATAACATCCACATTCAATCATGTCTAAATAGTGTAAATGAAATGGGTTCCATAACAATATCATTGAAATAATATTGATTCAGCAAGAGAAATAATAAAGATGATATCATTACAAAATATCCCCAACGAATCATATGTAACAATAATTCATGTAAATTTTTTGGATTTTAAATACCATTAAAGGATAATTAAAAACATTTTTTAAGAACATAATCATTTCATTTTTAAATAAATATAAAAAATTAAAACCGGATCAATTTTTTTAAAAAAAAATTTAATTAAAAAGAATACATAAAAATATAAACAATTTTAGTAAAAAAATAATTTCTTGAGTAAAAAATATTTCCCCCCTGATAAACAATTTTTAAAAACATAATCCATTTATAAAATACATTTCTTTAAAAAAACTTCTAAAAACCAATAATTTCATGGAAATTAAGAAACAAAATTATTTGAAAAGATCATTGTAAAATTTCAATGTGTTAAAAGAATAAACATTGGTTATGAAAGTGGGTAATTACATAAATGTCATATAATTTATAAATAACAATACTTTTTCTCTATAAAAATGTAAGAGAAGTTAATTTTTTAGAAAATGTCATGAAGATTCTGTTCACATTTTCACTCAACACCAAATGGTAATTTTCTGGAATGTGATGTGATACATTTTTTTAAAAACCCATTTTAAAAATATAAAACATTGTAAAAATGTCTACTAAAATTTATTAGGATATTAATGAAACATCTTTTATTTATTTTTAGGAAATAATATTTTAGAAATAAAATGGATTTCAGACCAAAGAATGAAATAAAGTATAATTTCATTATAAATATTTTCACAATTATTTTATGTACCAAAGAGTTGTAACCTGGTATTATTACACATAAGTATCATTAATAACCAACGAAAAATTGGATTTATGAGTTCCATGATATATTTATCATAATATCTCATTAATGTAATCATAACCATAAATAATCTTGATAACGAGGAGATTATAACAAAAGACTTTTACTACATTGGTATCTTTTGATCATAATCCATGTGAAAGGATAACATCAAATGAAATATATAATAATGTCAAAAAAATTACTCATGATATACCATTATAATATTGATGTATATAATACTCATATACTAATATAGGGTCATAACATAAAACTCGTCTCAAATAAAGAAAATTAAGACAAAAATCGATTTCCTCTTTGGAAATATATAAATTGTAAACCCCATGAATGATAGATAATCAAATGGATATGTAAATCCCAATAAAGTTTCATAATACAATAGTAAAATAATTTCATGGAATTTATATACACATGAAAACAAAATAAAAGGTTAACAAGTCATATATCTTAGAGAAATAAAATTGGGACTGGAAAACACATACATCACGTTTGATTCATTGCATTTTTTCTTCGTCATCAAGAATAATAAAAAAATGTTAATTATTTAATTTAGTAATATACCATTTCAGGTTTAATATTAATCACATCTCAATTATTATCATTATATATATGTTTACTTGATCAATTAGTTTTATGTTTGATGTATTGACTATATTTAGAAAATGTGTCAATAGTGAATTAAGTAGGTTAACTATAGTAAACTTTTTCATCATATAACATCCCTAAAATAATAATAAAGACATAATAATAATATTCATACATCAATTATAATTTTTAAACCAATAACTAACCCTAGTTATTAAAATTTTTATATGTTACAATCATGGATATGGGAGGTTGTACGTACACAGGGGTAACATTTCCATTTTTCAATGATCATACGTGAAAAAAGTAAGTATTATTTTACCTTTCCATAATGATAAAAATATACAATATAAATTATTTCTTCTCCATATACACTTATATGTGTAATATTTATTTTGTGTTCTTGAAAAGAGAGGCATATCGCTTCATGAAGGTGGTAGTCCGCAACTACATGAAAGATATTATCAACTTTTTAGTGGAAAAAAGAAAATGATATTATCATTAAATAATTAATATATGTCATTATTATAATAATTATTTCATTTATATCGAAAAAATTCATTATCTATTCCCTTATTACATTCCAGGAAACGTGTTAGTGAAAAAATCACGTCTCATCGCGAGGTGGTAGCCTGCCATGCACACTAGAGACTTTATAGAAACCCATAGAGAATGGAACATAAAATAGTATATATGATTTAATGAATCTACATGTAATGGTATGTTATATATATCATATATATATATATATATTTTATCCATCATAATAAAAAAATATCATTTTTGTTAATGGAAGACTAAATGACTTCAGTTCGTGTGGTTGTAGTTCACTGTACACACGAACGATGATATCTTAATCAATTAGATGGAAGTGGATATGGTTATAATCAGGGATATTATTTTAAAAAATTATACTGTATGAAATATACTGAAGTATATATATCATTGTAGTTTAATTTTAATTTATGGTGTTCTTGAAATAAATAATAAAGACACTTGTTGAATATTATAAATTCTTCTTCGAGTTTAGTACTTATTATTCCACCCAAGCCATCCTTGGTTGTATTCATACCCAAATTTAGTATTCTATGATGATAGGTGGAAGTTTTAATTATATTTTTAAAAATATTTTCATAACCCAAGAGGATTTATTGAGTGAATAAGATATGAGAGTAGTTGACTTTTATAAGAGGGGAGAGGACACACTAGGTATTTTTTAAAATAAAGGAGTGATCTCGCATTTTTCATATATTAAAAGGATAAAAATGTAAAATTATAATACATGTGAGGTTGAATGGTTTAATATGTAAATTAAAGTGTTTAGAAATTTTATTAGGTAGTATATAACATTATCATTTTAGTTTAACCCGCCAATAAATTTATTTTTACTTTAATTATGGTAAATAACTTTTATTGTTTTTAATATTAATTATGGAAAAAGAATTATGTTTAAAAGATATGAAATTATAAATTATGCAGATTCAAAATTTATATTTCCGTATTAAAAATTAAATTAAAATTATATGAAAAATTAAATATAAAATTGATCCCAATAATGAATATAAAAAGATAGCTTTTGGAGATAAAATGTTACAATGTCAACAATGTTTTTATATCAAGATTATATATTAATCTGAATTAAATCGAATTAATTGTATTAATTAATATATAATTGGACTAATTTTAAAATAAATTCTATCTATAATAAATTTTAACATTATAACTAATTTAAATTATATGGTTGTTTTCATTTAAAATTAAGTATTTTCAGTATTCATTATAAATGAATCCTTTTTGAAAAAAAATATGAAAAACACCCTACGGAAATTTTGGTATTATAGTTTCAAAAATAATGTTTATTATTTTTCAAATATATTTTATAAAAATGGTTTAAAATAATTTTTTTTTGTGCAATGCACTGCTAAAACCTCTTTTAGAGAAATAATATTATTTCCCAAACAAATTTATATTTATTTTAAATGATTCTTGTTTTCATAATACTAAAAATATAACTAATAAATGAGTATAAACTATATTTTTTTATATTTTATTTAATTCTTATAATATCCTAAATTGTAACGCCCGGACCCCAGTTACCCAGAGTCGGTGCATTATTTTAATAAATTAGCATGATTACAAGGAATCATGTCCCGAAGGACCGATCAGTTTAGCAGTCTTGGAAAAATAGATCACATACATGAATGTTACATTTTCACTTTAAGACGTAAAAAACAACATAAAAAATATTTATGAACGCCATTACTCCCTTGGCTTAACCATGCATATCAATCACATTACACATCTTGGAATCCTGGGAAAAATAAAGCATAGAAAGGGGTGATCTCAAATGCTCAGTATGGGTAAGAAATATAGCCGAAACGTTCAAAAATAAGCATAAAAATTTAAGGCAATGTGTAAAACTAAAACAAAAGCCTTATAAACTTGAACTTTAGCATAATATGGAAGAAATAAAAAGAAATAATGCCATTTACTTATTCACATGGATATTCTACTAATCGAATAATCACATGCAATATCACTAACCACTTTCATAATGATGGAATGTATAATGCCAGACTATCATAACCACATAGTCAAGGCCTCGTCCCACGACTACAAATAAGATTTTGTCAAGGCCTTATGCCAAGACACTAGTTTGTCTCATGAGACCTAGCGATGCATTGAAAGGCTATAGCGGGCTCCACCCGTCACATATTAAGTCCAATGCATTCCTCATATGAATAGCATTAAACATAACATAAACATTTGTATTAAAACTAGCATACGAAATGCCAATACATCCTCCAAAAACCATAAATGGTTTTGAAATAACACATCCATAGTCAAACATATCACAAAACCTTCAATTTATGTTTTGTATAATAAATCATCTTAAAATGAGCTTAAAATAAATAAAAGGATGTTGACATAGATTAAAATGATGAGTAATACTTTTGGAGAGAAATATCCTTTGTGTAAAATCATTTAAAAGTCACACATTTATAAAGGAAGTAATTTTTAAATATATTTTTGAATCAAAGTGTCCCATACCACTTTGAAACTTTTGAAAAGAATTATCATTTCAAAATATTCACGTCCATATAAATAAATCCTTGAAATAATTTTGAAAACATGGACATTAATTAAAAAGATTTAGAATGATAAATATTTAAAACATTTGAAATTCTGATCTTGATAAAGAGTACCTTTCTAAATCCTTAAATTATTTATTTTGAAATCATTTTTATGAAAAATGGACATGGATGAAAAAAATGTCCCAGTAAATACTTACACATAAATAATCTCGGATAATGATGAGATTGAGGAATTAACCCTTACCAATTTGGTAACTTATGAAACACACAACCCATGAAAGAGTTATCAAACAATGAATATGTAAATACACATAAATTAAAGTGTATTACACAATGAATAATATTATGGGCAGTACATACTCCCCACGAAAGGTAATAGTGGCAATATGGCATGAATATCACGGGAATAAGGAGTGAGATGAAAACCCCTTACCTTGCACTTTCCTTTAGTCGAGGGTACGTTTAACCTTCTGTACGAATATCATAAAATGTTATTAAATTATACAAGAACCATATTAATATTTATGATATCATACCTGATTAATTTAGGACTTTATATTACCCATTTAATAATAATTACCATGTTAAGTTAACATTTTGGGTAATAATCACTTTCTTTATCGTACGTGTTTTAACTTGTCACACTTGGTTGTATCACTTAGATCATGATTTAAATACTTAAAGAATATAAAACATGATAAATATATAATATATATTTAGAATATAAATATGTATAATAGACATATATATGAAATGGAAAACACTGTTTATGGAGACGATAGTCCGTACGTACGCATAAACGTTGTTTCTGTTTTCATATAGTATTGAACTGAAGTAAATGAATAAGATATAGGTAAGTAAATAAATCCTTATATATATATATATATCTCCATAATCATTATTATTTCATATATTACATACTTATTAGTAATATAAATTTTTATAATCGTCGATGAATGGTGAACTTGAAAATGAATCTCATCGCATCGTGGTGACGGTAATCCGTACGTACGCACGAGCAAAAATATCATTCTTTTGATATTATAATAATATATAATTGGATAGTATATCATATATATAGAATCATTATCATGTTATATTTATTATTTACATTAATTACAATTAATTATTATACCCATCCAAATAATAATATATTGAATAACAATTACACCACGACGTGGAGACGGTAAGCCGTACGTACGCACGTATGGTGACATGTCATTTAAAGGATGGATAGAATACTGAATATGGTTGTACCATATCTATATTAATATTATATTATATAGGAGATACTGTATTATTTTAGAATGGTAATAACAAAAAAAGAAGAAGTGGAAGAAGAAAGGAACTTGAAAAAGGGTGGTGAAATCATTACCTCTTCTTCTGGTTCTTCCTTTTGATTTGATCAAAAGAGATTCTTAAGTTTTCTTTCTCACTATAGGAAGGCCTCTAGGATCAAGTGAGGGAAGTTGAGAGAGTATTCTGGCAGAGGTTGGCCGAACCAAAAGGCTATGAAGGTGTGGGCTAATGAGAAGGGAGGGTGCTCTTTTATAAGAGGGGTGAGGGGAACCCTTGGAAAATCTAGAAATATTGTTTTATAATAAATTCATATTCGGTTTATAATGGATCCAAAGTGTATTATTTAGAGTTTATGGTGGGGATTGGTCGAAAACCACTCAACAATTGAATTTTGACAGGTTTGGGTCATTATATTAACCTTATCTTTAAGTATTAACTCTTAGTTAATTAGTTTCACTTTTACAATATCTGTTTTTATTTTTATATTATATGGTTAATAAACTTACTATATATATCCAAGAGACCCCCAAATGGTCCATTAATGATACACCTATCATTATATAAGTCTCTTGGCCGAAACATATATTTTTATGAATTTAATATTAATTAATAATATAATATTTGTTTTAAAAATTCTTTTATTTCAATTTTGAAACAATTCAATAATTGATTTTTGTAAAAATCATAACAGAATGATTACTTCGAAAAAAGTTAATTAAATAAATCCTGACCTGTCATATTAACCTAGAAAATTAGTGTAATTCATAAAATGTCTCAAATTATATTTATTTGGGTATTTATAATATCAATTATTATAATTTTTTCACTATTATGTTAATTACTGCATCATCATTGTGTCATAAATAAATTAAATTATTTAATGTCTAAAAATTATAAATAAAATATAATTATGTATTAAATAATTTTAGCTTTATAATTAATATTTACAATCGAATTTATCTTTTGTATAACCCTATATTATAAATGTTTTAGTAAATAAACATTTATTTTAACTCTTTTAAATCTTCTTTGAATTAAATAATAATAAATGTCCTAATCTAATCCAAGTGGACCTAAATGATAATATTTTATTCCTAAGGTTGTTTTTGGTCGAGATACACTTGTCCAATAGAATTAGGAAATGTGTTAGGGAAATATTAATATCATTTTTACCCTTAATTGCCCTATTTACTTTTAACCGTGGTAAATAAAAGTTAAAAGTTACTATTCACCAAAAATTATTTTCATCTCATTGAACCACATTTTACTCCTTGATATTAACCGTGTCTCTCGGATTTTCGAAATTCAATCACTGAAGCGGTAAAATTAATTTTTATGAAAAATTTAGTTTTTTAACTACCACTTAGTAGTTTAACTATTCATCAAAAATTGAAGTTTTTCAGAACAATGCCCAAATTTCATCCTAAGCTATAATTGATATTCCAAATTCAAAAATGATGTCTATTTTAAAAAATTCCAAAAATATATGTTTCATTAATTAATTTTATAATTAATTTCCGCTGTCACAACAAATAGCATGTTTTTAAGAAACAATATATATCAAAAGATTCACAATTGTTTATGTCCAATTTCAAAGTGAAATTAATTATAATGAACACCATTGGATATAATAGTAAAAATATATTCTAATTATTCTCTAAATCCACTAAAATTCATAATTTATCACTGTTAATTATTTTTATTAAAAAAGTTGTTTTTAATTAAAATTTAGTAATTGTCACTATTCATCAAAATATTAAAGTTATCTGAAAAGTACCAAAATTTCACCTTAGGCTAAATTCGATACTCCGAATCCAAAAAGTAAGTTCATTTTGAGAGATAAAATTTCTAAAATTTTAAAAATTTGGTATTTCTGTAACACCTCAAGCTTCCACGGTACACATCTCTTTGAATAATACAGTAGAGTGTGTTGTACGCATCTTCGAGTTCTAACACACTGCGACTAATCAAAGTAGCCGTTATAAATAGTAATAACCACTTTTTAAAATTATAGAAATTTTATATTTCAAAATGGACTTCATTTTTGTATTCGTAATATCGAAATTAGCCTATGTTGAATTTTTGGTATTTTTCTGAGAAATTCCAATTTTTATGAATAGTGAAAAATACTTAAAAACAACTTTTTTAATCAAAATATTTTATAGTGATAAATTATACTATTGAGTTGTTTTAAATTATAATTATAATATATTTTTACCGTTATATCCAATGGTGGTCATTAGAATTAATTTCACTTTGAAATTGGACATAAATAATTGTCAATCTTTTGATATATATTGTTTCTAAAAAAACACGCTATTTGTTGTGACAGCATGAATTAATTATAAAATTAATTAATTAAACTTATATGTTTGTAATTTTGTAAAATAGACATCATCTTTGAAATCGGAATATCAAATATATCTTAGGGTGAGTTTATGGGATTTTTCTGAAAAACATCAATTTTTGATGAATAGTGAAACCACTAAGTGGTACTTATAAAAACTCATTTTTCGTTTAAATGAAATTTTACCACTTCTGTGTTTTGAATTTAAAAAATAAGACATACATGGTTGTCATTAATAAGTAAAATGTGGTTCAATGAGATTAAAATAATTTTTGCTGAGTAGTAACTTTTAAGTTCTTAATCACGATTAGAGTTAATTAGTGTAGTTTAAGGTAAAAATAATGTTTTAATAATATGATATGAGCTTGACACATGTCCTACCTTCATTGTATGTGTCATGGACGACCATGAAAATCCATGGGTCAACTTGGGGACCCCATGGAGCCACGTTGGTAGGAAAAGGACATAAATAACTTTTTATTTAATGTTAAAATAAAAAGGTCACAAACAAGAGTTGTTTTACTAAAACAATTTTTAAATGGGGTTATACAAGTCATATTTTCGACTATAATTATTCATTAGAAATATAAAAATAATTCCTACATCATATTTTTTTTTTTATAATTTTTAGACATTAAATAAATTAAATTATTTATGACATCATGATGATGCAGCGATGACCTCATTATTTAACAATATAAATAAAATGGAAAGATAATGTAATATCTAATACCTACACATGTCCAAAACCTATTGTATGGGTGTATTTCGAACCCTTATTACCTTATCCTAGAATTATATATGTGTGGGACCTTTGTAATCCGAAAATCATTGTATAATAATGTAACATTTCCTTACTTTCCATGAGTGCCCCTCCTCTCCTCTTATAAAAGGCCCCCACCACTACCACCTTACTCACACTTTCAAATCCTTTTGGCTTGGCCAACCTCTGCCCAAATACTCTCCCAACTTCCCTCCCTTTCTCCTAGAAGCCTCGCCTTGGTCATAAGTCTTCCCAAGGAATCCTTTGCCTCAAATCAAAAAGAGTTACCCGATTTTAAGGTAATGTCTTCTCTAATGTTGTTTTTTTTATTTTGCTTCTCCAAACCCTTAAACTCTTTTTATTCCCTTATTTTGTAACAACACCAGTATCTAAAACATACTATGATGTTGTTATGATAATTATTTGGTTTACACTTGCACAAAATTTTGTCTAATGGTTAAAGAACATACTGTTTCTGTGGGTGGCGAAATACTGCCTCACAAAACGATGATTGTTCAATATTCTTTTAACATATCTAATGGTGGCCATTTTGATGACACTATTTTCATATATGATATATATATTATGTTTATGTATTCATTATGCTTCTTTATTTCTCATTTATGTCATACTTTATGATTTCCATTATGGGTAAATGCGATAATTTCATTTTAGGAAGTGTGGACTACCGCCCCCTCAAAGTGATTTGAATCGTTAATGCCATATGTGGGATGTATAAAGGATAGAGTAAATGATATTGTATATTATATTATACTGGAAATATAATACACCTTTATACTATTATTATTTCAATCCATTAAATACAAAATAGAAATGAAAGTAGCGTTCATGCGTACGTACGGCTTACCGTCTCTATGAACTGTGCATTTCATTTCTTACCTTTAAATGTTATGTAATATTATGAATGAATGTATATACTGGATATATATGATATATATGATATCTAAATCATGAATATGATTCTGGATATAATGTATATTTCACCACATGAACACCTTGAAATTATAAAAAGTTTATTTTTGACTCAAGTACCTAAGATCGACAAAACGACCGTTATAAACTTAAATAATTACATAATGTTCATGACATGGTAATAAGTGATATAAAAGGAATAATTAACTTGAAAAAGGTTCTTAAGAAGGTATATATTAACTCTAGTTTATTATTCAGTAGATCAAAGAACGGCCAAGTCAAGTCAGACACTATGTAAGGGAACTTCTTAACCCAAATTCTATTCTTTGGGTTAATCTCCTACTTTCAAATTATGTCATGATATTATTATGTCCTATCTTGTATTTGTAATTTATTTATGAGTACTTATAGTTAATACATATAATAGATCTACTTTATTTAAAAAAATATCTTTGTAAGGGTCTTCGTCTCAATCTCCGTTCATCGAGCCATATTTTTTTATACACAACTTTCTTTTATATGGTGTATAAACCCCTATGACATTGACTTTTATTCAAAAAGGAAAATTTTTGTACAAAGTGATTTACTAAAGGACAAAAGGAATGTTTTTGTCTTATGTATGCCGTGACAACGACTTCTCCTCCGCCGTTACAATTATTTGTGTTTCGGCTTCCTCTACAAGCCATAACTTTTTAAATGAAAAATAAATACAAAGTTTTAACTTTCGGTTATTTTGGTATTGAAAATGGTTTTGAAACTGTTTTTATTATATCCATGTTTTGTATTGATATATTTTGATTGAAATGTGGAAATGTTATGTTTCCTTTATGCACGTTTTATGTGATATGATTATGTTATGGTTTATGATATGTTTAAACCTATTCATATGAGGAATGTGTTGGACTTAATAAGTGACGGGTGGAGCCCGCTATAGCTCCTCGATGCATCAGTAGGTCTCATGAGACAAACTAGTGTCTTGGAACGAGGCCTTGACAAAATCTTATTTGTGGTCTTGGCACGAGGCCTTGGCTATGTGGTTATGATAGTCTAGTATTACGCATTCCATCATTATGAAAGTGGTTATTGATATTTCATGTGATTATTCGACTAGTAGAATATCCATGTGAGTAAGTAAATGGCATTATTTCAGTTTACTTCTGCCATATTATGCTAAAGATCAAGTTTAAAAGGATGTTGTTTTAGTTATACATTGCCTTAAATGTTAATGTTTATTTATGAAAGCTTCCGCTATATTGTTATCCTTACTGAGCATCTAAGCTCACCCCTTTCAATGTTTTAATTTTTTCCAGGATGTGAAGAAGTATATTATGAATGACCTGCATGGATAATATAAGAGGATATGAAGAGAAGATGTTGTAGTTTTATTTTACTTTATGGTGTAATGTAAGACCAATGAATGTATCTAGTGTGTCCAAGGCTACTAAACTAATCGGTCTTTCGAGACTTGATCTTTTGTGATCATGCCAATGTTACGAAGTATTGCACCGACTTTGGGTAGCTGGGGCTGGGGCGTTACAGTTGGTATCAGAGGCAGTTTAATACTAACCTTGGAAGCTAGATTTAGATAAACTTTGATTAGAGCACATAGCCCGAAGATAGACTTTGAGGATTAGTATAGAAGAATTTCCTAGAATTTTGGTATTATAGAGATTTTGTGAGTTTTCCGAGCAATACATCCATGTTTGGATACGAGCAGGTAGAGGCGGCTCTGGAACAAACGTAACTAGGGATAAAATCCGAAAACACCGATTTGAGCTAGACTCGAACGGGAACTGGTGCACGACAACGGGCCTTGCTGCACTCTTGGTTACGACACTCCTGGGGGATATGCTTAGGATAATTCTCGTTTTATTTACAAACCACTATGAAGGGTTATGAGTATATACTTCCTCAAAGAAAACATTTTTATAATTATGGATTATATCCATAAATAGTTCAATTTATGTTAAGTATTTTATAAGTATGGAATTATGTATTTTGATTCATAAACTAATCTAGTTTATGCCATTGTATAGAAATGGCGCCTAGTGGAAAGAATGGAAACCGTATCAATGAACGCACTCTGTGTAGGGATTTCCCTCCTGCTCAAGATAATTATTGTGGATCTGGAGATTCAACTGGTGCTGATCAACTTATTACCATACTGGGACAACTCACTCAAGTTATGAATAATAACCTTACTCGTATGTATCACCCTGATCCAGAACGTGGAGGATCAATGTTAAACCGCTTCATGAGGCAACAACCGCCAACATTTAATGGGGGTACAAATCCATTAGTAGCTGAGCAATGGATTAACTCATTAGAGAAAATATTCCATGCCTTGGGGAGTAGTGAAAAGGAGAAGGTTGTCATGGCATTTTACCGCCTCACTGGAGATGTCGATCAGTGGTGGTCGCTGATTCAAAACACAAAGGAAGATGATGACGTATCGAATATGGAATGGAGGGAATTCAAAGAGCTTTTCTTAGAAAAATACTTTCCTCGTGACCATCGAGCAGATATGGAAAGGCAATTTCTGAGTCTGAGGTAGAAGGAGGATGAGAATGTCGTAATGTATGACGATAACTTTACAAGGTTAGCGAGGCATGCTGCAGATTATATACGTAACCCAAGAAGTAAGATTGATCGTTTCTTTGATTGGTTAAAACCATTTCACCATCGGTCTTTTGTATCACAATCTTTCTCAACATATGAAGATATTATCTCGTGTGCTATCAAGATGGAAAAGGAATTCTCTAAGTCTTATGACTTTAAAGAAAAGCAAGAGAAGAAGAGATCTTCTGATCAATCTGGAAATGGAAATAAGGGGAAGAATGGAAGAGTTGAATATAATTCCTGTAGTAAATGTGGGAAGAAACACCCTATTACTTGCTTGAAGGGAATGGGAGTCTGTTACAAGTGTGGTGAAAAAGGCCACCAAGCTCATGATTGCAAGGGAATGAAAGTTGTTGTGAATGTGGAATGCTATAGTTGTAGAGAGATGGGACATTTTGCAAATGAATGTCCTAAGCGCCAGAGGAACTTACCTTAGAATAGGACAAGGGATCAAGGACAAGCTTATGCTATCCCTACTGGTAAGTTTGAAGCTTCAAAAGATGTTGTGGCAGGTAATTTAATGGTTTCCTCAAGTTTAGCAAATGCATTATTTGATTCTGGATCATCGCATTGTTTCATATATTCCCAGTTTGCTAAGAAAATTATATATTTCCAGTTTTATTTAACAAGAGAATTGTCAGTCAAAACTCCTAAGGGAAGTATTATTGCAACAAAGTTTTGTGAATCAGTCCCCATTAGAGCACATAACTGTTCTTTATCCGCTGATCTCATTGCCATACCTATGATTGAGTTTTATATAATCCTTGGTATGGATTTTCTTTCAGACTATGATGCAAAGATTTATTGTAAGAAAAAGGAGGTTACGATTTTTGATGTTGATGATAAGGAACACCTTATTTTTAGAGCAGAATCGTCACCACCTAATTCTTATTTAGATCCACCCCAGTGGCTCAACTAAGTTCAGTTATTGGGGAGGAAGATAATGAAATGACTAATAACGAGGAAAGGAATGTTCAAATAGAGTATGTACCTATTGTGAAAGAATATGTAGATGTGTTTCCGGAAGATTTACCTGGACATCCTCCAGAACGAGAAGTTGAGTTCTCCATTGATTTAATTCCTAGATCAAGGACCATATCGAAGACCCCTTGTAGGATGGCCACTGTGGAATTAGTTGAACTAAAGAAACTACTAGCGGAATTGAGTAATAAGGGATTTATTCTCCCTAGTGTTTCTCTATGGGGATCCCTTGTCCTTTTTGTTAAGAAGAAAGATGGATCTATGAGGTTGTGTTTTGACTATAGGGAGATCAATGTTATAATAATAAAGAACAAGTATCCCCTACCTCGCATTGATGATTTATTTGACCAATTGCATGGATCTCAATACTTCTCAAAGATTGACCTTCGATCGGGATACCATCAGTTGTGTGTGAAGAATGAAGATATTCCGAAGACAGTATTTCCAACAAAGTACGGGCATTACGAGTTTACAGTAATGCCTTTTGGATTGACTAATTCACCCTCTGTATTCATGGATCTAATGAATAGAGCTTTCAAGGAATATCTATATGATTGTTTGGTGGTATTTATTGATGACATCTTGGTGTACTCCAAAATCTACAAAGATCATGAAAATCATTTGCGTATTATTTTGAAGACTCTTAGGAGGGATGAATTATATTGGAATTTTAGCAAGTGTGAATTCTGGCTTCGGGAGATTTCTTTTCTTGGCCACATTGTCTCTAAGGATGGAATTTCCGTTGATCCTTCTAAGACCAAGGCAATCCACGAATGGCCAGCACCGACGAGTATAACTGAGGTACGCAGCTTTATTGGTTTGGCAGGTTATTATCGACGTTTTGTCCAGAATTTTGCCCGATTGGCTAACCCATTGACGAAGCTCACACGTAAATGGGTTAAATTTGTCTGGACAAAAGAGTGTGAAGAATTTTATGAAGAAATGAAGAGAATATTAGTCAATGCTCCTATATTGACCCTACCATCAGGGAATGATGGGTTCGTTATTTATAGTGATGCATCAATGAAAGGACTTGGTTGTGTCCTTATGCAGAATGATAGGGTTATTACCTATGCATCACGACAGCTGAAAATTCATGAGCAGAACTATCCTACTTATGATCTCGAGTTAGCTGCTGTAATCTTTGCCTTGAAGATATAGAGACATTATCTCTATGGTGAAAAATGTGAGATATATACCGATCACAAGAGATTGAAATATATTTTCTCACAAAAAGAACTCAACATGAGGAAAAGGCGATGGCTTGAACTACTCAAGGATTATGATTGCACGATACACTACCACCCAGGTAAGGCAAATAAGGTTGCAGATGCTTTTAGTAGAAAAGATCATGGAGTTTTGAACATGATGAGAGTGGAAAGGGATCCTATTTTCATGGATCTAGTAAATATGGATATGCGAATCACCATGGTGGGTGAAACATCAAAAAATTTCAAATGGTTACCAAAACATCATTACTAGAAAGGATAAAGTGTTCTCAGGCTAATGATGAAGTATTGAAAAAGAAGATTAATGTTATGAATGATGGGCGGTTGAGTGACTTTGTTTATGAAGATGGAATTTTGAAATTTGGGAGGAGACTTTGTGTTCCCGATATACCTGACTTAAAAGAGGGAATTGTTGGATGATTCTCATAGTTCCAATTTCTCTATACACCCTGGGAGCACTAAAATGTATAGAGATTTAAACGGAAATTTTTGGTGGGACAACATGAAAAGGGTGATTGCTGATTTTGTGTCAAGATGTACGGTTTTCCAACAAGTGAAAGCTGGAAGGCAACAGCCTGGTGGAGTATTGCAACCCCTTCCCATACCTGGGTTGAAATGGGATAATATTACGATGGATTTTTTCATGGGACTACGAAATACTCCTAGAAGAAATGACGCAATATGGGTCATTGTTGATCGTCTCACGAAGTCAGCACATTTTCTTGCTATAAGGGAAGATCTACCACTTGAACGTCTAGAAAGACTGTATATTAATGAAGTTGTGAGACTTCATGGAGTACCCCTGTCGATTGTCTCGAATCGTGATACCCGTTTTAGATCAAGATTATGGAAAAGTCTTCAGGAGGCCTTGGATACTAAACTTTTTTTGAGCACTGATTACAACCCTCAAACAGATGGACATTCAGAAATAACTATTCAAACCTTAGAAGATATGTTGAGATCATGCTCACATGACTTTCAAGGAATGTGGGATCAATATTTACCTATGGTAGAATTTTCTTATAACAATAGCTTCCATTAAAGTATTCAGATGGCACCATATGAAGAATTATATGGAAAGAGATGTCGCACACCAACCTGTTGGGATGACATTGGTGAAAGAAAACTTGTAGGCCCAGAACTGGTGGAGGAAACGATGGAAAAGGTGAAAGTAATCCAGAACCACATCAAAGCAGCTCAAAGTAGGCAGAAGAGCTATGCCGACAACCGAAGGAAGGATTTGGAATTTTTGGTAGGAGATC
The DNA here is from genome assembly GCA_963277665.1 of Viscum album. Taxonomy (NCBI): domain Eukaryota; kingdom Viridiplantae; phylum Streptophyta; class Magnoliopsida; order Santalales; family Viscaceae; genus Viscum; species Viscum album. Next base: position 173,608,759 of record OY728138.1, read on the forward strand.
ATGTTTTCATGAAGGTATCTCCATGGAAGGGAGTTATACGTTTCGGTAAGAAGGGTAAATTGAGTCCCAGGTACATCGGACACTTCGAAATTCTAGAACAAATTGGGGCTGTAGCTTACCGTTTGGAAATGCCGCCAAGTCTCTCCAAAGTTCATGATGTATTCCATTTATCACTGTTGAGAAAATACATGCCTGACCCAACGCATGTACTCACCTATGAGGATTTAGAATTGGAACCCGATCTATCTTATTGCGAAGAGCCCGTCCGGATTCTTGATACAAGAGAACAAGTGCTGAGAAACCGGACGACTCGTCTGGTAAAAGTTCTATGGAGAAACCATAAGATGTAGGAGGAAACAAGGGAACCCGAGGAACTTATGATGAAGAATCACCCGAGTATTTTTATATAGTGATATTATATGAAATTTCGAGGACGAAATTATTTGAAGGAGGGGAGAATGTAACACCCCAAGCTTCAATGGTACACATCTCTTTGAATAATACAGTAGCGTGTGTTGTACGCAGCTTCGAGTTCTAACACACCGCGACTAATCAAAGTAGCCGTTATGAATAGTAATAACTACTTTTTAAAATTATAGAAATTTTATATTTCAAAATGGACTTCATTTTTGTATTCATAATATCGAAATTACCCTATGTTGAATTTTTGGTATTTTTCTGAGAACTTCAAATTTTTTATGAATAGTGAAAACTACTAAAAAACAACATTTTTAATCAAAATAATTTATAGTGATAAATTATACTATTGAGTGTTTTTAAATTATAATTAGAATATATTTTTACCATTATATCCAATGGTGGTCATTATAATTAATTTCACATTGAAATTGGACAGAAACAATTGTCAATCTTTTGATATATATTGTTTCTAAAAAAACACGCAATTTGTTGTGACAGTGAGAATTAATTATAAAATTAATTAATGAAACTTATATGTTTGTAATTTTGTAAAATAGACATCATTTTTGAAACCGTAATATCAAATATATCTTAGGGTGAATTTTTGGGATTTTTCTAAAAAACATCAATTTTTGATGAATAGTGAAACCACTAAGTGGTACTTATAAAAACTGATTTTTCGTTTAAAAGAAATTTTACCACTTCTGTGTTTTGAATTTCAAAAATACAAAATACATGGTTTTCATTAATAGGTAAAATGTGGTTCAATGAGATTAAAATAATTTTTGGTGAATAGTAACTTTTAAGTTCTTAATCGCGATTATAGGTAATTAGTGTAGTTTAAGGTAAAAATAATGTTTTAATAATATGAGATAAGCTTGACACATGTCCTACCCTCATTGGATGTGTCATGGGCGACCAAGACAATCCATGGGTCAACTTGGGGACCCCATGGAGCCACTTTGGTAGGAAAAGGACATAAATAACTTTTTATTTAATGTTAAAATAAAAAGGTCACAAACAAGAGTTGTTTTACTAAAATAATTTTTAAATGGGGTTATACAACTAATATTTTCGACTATAAATATTCATTATAAAGATAAAATTATTTCCTACATCATTTATTTTTTTAATAATTTATAGACATCAAATAAATTAAAGTATTTTTGACATCATGATGATGCAATGATGACCTCATTATTTAACGTTATAAATAAAATGGAAAGATAATGTAATATGTAAGACTTACACATGTCCAAAACCTATTGGATGGGTGGATTTCGAACCCTTATAACCTTATCCTAGAATTATGTAAGTGTGGGACCTTTGGAATCTGAAAATCATTGTATAATAATGTAACATTTCCTTACATTCCAAGAGTGCCCCACCTCTCCTCTTATAAAAGCCCCCCCCCCCCCCCGCCACTACCACCTTACTCACACTTTCAAAGCATTTTGGATTGGAAAAACTCTGCCCAAATACTCTCCCAACTTCCCTACCTTACTCTTAGAAGCCTCACCTTGGGCGTAAGTCTAACCAAGGAATCCTTTGGCTCAAATCAAAAAGAGTTACCCGATTTTAAGGTAATGTCTTCTCTAATGTTGTTTTGTTTTATTTTGCTTCTCCAACCACTTAAACACTTTTTATTCCTTTCTTTTGTAACAACACAAGTATATAAAATATACTAGGATGTTGTTATGATAATTATTTGGTTTAAAATTACACAAAACTTAGTCTAATGGTTAAAGAACATATTGTTTCTGTGGGTGGCGAAATACTGCCTCACGAAATAATGATTGCTCAATATTCTTTTAACACCTCTAATGGTGGCCATTTTGATGACACTATTTTCATATATGATAGATATATTCTGTTTATGTTTTAATTGTGCTTCTTTATTTCTCATTTATTTCATACTTTATGATTTCCATTATGGGTAAACGCGATAATTTCATTTTAGGAAGTGCGGACTACCGCCCCCTCAAAGTGATTTGAATCGATAATGCCATATGTGGGATGTATAAAGGATAGATTAAATGATATTGAATATGATATTATACTGGAATTATAATACACCTTTATACTATTATTATTTCAATCCATTAAATATGAAATAGAAATGAAAGTAGCGTTCATGCGTACGTACGGCTTACCGTCTCCATGAACGGTGCATTTCATTTCTTACCTCTAAATGATATGTAATATTATGAATGAATTTATATACTGGATATATATGATATATATGATATCTAAATCATGAATATAATTCTGGATATAATGGATATTTCACCACATGAACATCTTGTAATTATAAAAAGATTATTTTTGACTCAAGTACCTAAGATCGACAAAACGACCGTTATAAACTTAAATAATTTCATAATGTTCATGACATGGTAATAAGTGATATAAAATGATTAATGAACTTGAAAATGGTTCTTAAGAAGGTAGAGATTAACTCTAGTTTATTATTCAGGAGATCAAAGAACGGTTGAGTCATGTCGGACACGAGGTAAGGGAACTTCTTAACCCAATTTCTATTCCTTGGGTTAATCTCCTACTTTCAAATTATGTCATGATATTATTATGTCCTATCTTGTATTTGTAATTTATTTATGTCTACTTATAGTTAATACACATAATAGATCTACTTTATTTAAAAAAAATATCTTTGTAAGGGTCTTCGTCTCAATCTCCTTTCATTGAGGCATATTTTGTTTTATACACAACTTTCTTTTATATGGTGTATAAACCCCTTTGACTTTGACTTTTATTCAAAAAAGAATCTTTTTTTACAAAGTGTTTTACTAAACGACAAAAGGAATGTTTATTTCTTACGTATGCGGCGACAACGACTTCTCCGCCGTCGTGACCATTATTTGTGTTTCGGCTTCCTCTACAAGCCATAACCTTTTCAATGAAAAATAAATACAAATTTTTAACTTTAGTTTATTTTGGTATTGAAAATGGTTTTGAAAGTGTTTTTATTATATTCATGTGTTGTACTGATATCTTGTGATTGAATTGTGGAAATGTTATGTTTCCTTTATGCACGTTTTATGTGATATGATTATGTTATGGTTTATGATATGTTTAAACCTATTCATATGAGGAATGCTTTGGACTTAATAAGTGACGGGTGGAGCCTGCTATAGCCCCTCAATGCATCGGTAGGTCTCATGAGACAAACTAGTGTCTTGGCACGAGGCCTTGACAAAATCATATTTGTGGTCTTGGAACGAGGCCTTGGCTATGTGGTTATGATAGTCGGGCATTATGCATTCCATCATTATGAAAGTGGTTATTAATATTTCATGTTATTATTCAACTAGTAGAATATCCATGTGAGTGAGTAAATGACATTATTTCAGTTTACTTTTTCCATATTATGCTAAAGTTCAAGTTTAAAAGGCTTTTGTTTTAGTTATACATTGCCTTAAATGTTAATGTTTATTTATGAAATCTTCCGCTATATTGTTATCCTTACTGAGCATCTGAGCTCACCCCTTTCAATGTTTTAATTTTTTCTAGGATGTGAAGAAGTATATTATGAATGACCTGTAGGGATAATATAAGAGGATATGAAGAGAAGATGTTGTAGTTTTTTTACTTTATGATATAATGTCAGACTTATGAATGTATCTAGTGTGTCCAAGGCTACTAAACTAATCGGTCATTCAAGACATGATATTTAGTGATCATGCCAATGTTACGAAGTAATTCACCAACTCTGGGTAGCTGGGGTCGAGGCGTTACAATTTCTATTCATAACGGCTACTTTCATTGGTCATGGTGTGTGTTAGAACTCGAAGTTGCGTACAACACACACTACTGTATTATTCAAAGAGATGCGTACCATGGAAGCTCGGGGTGTTACATTCTCCCCTCCTTCAATAAATTGTGTCCTCGCAATTTGATATTGTTCTTTTAAAATAACGGTTGAAAATAGAAAATATCTTTGTGGAAAAACCAACATCGGAAACTTGGTTTATAAAATTTAGTCTTAACAAGATGAAAAGAGAAATGAAAGGGTCACCACAAAATTGTGATCTCGATTAGGAGGACATTGGCGGCAATTATAGACATATAATTGGAGGAAAACGTAAATATTTATAGGTAGTGATTGAGGTCATCAATCACAAACATGTTTAAAATTGAGGTCCTTAAATTCATCAATCTATAATGATTTAAAATACCATCGGTTCAACAAAACATAAGGAATTAGGATAACACATTTTTGACGTTTCAAAATATATTAGTTGAAATCCCACATCGAAAAATCAATTAATGATGCCTCTATTTAAAATAAAGTGTGGAAAGTATGAAGATTACCGAAAATAACACATACTAGGGTTCCATGTAGGAAAATATGAATATGGAAGAGAAATCTAACCATCAATTATCTGATGGAGAGTGGTAGAGAACATGGCTATGAAAAGGCCAACAATCCCAAATCCATAAATTAGTGATGATCTAATGTACCATCTAGGACAAATTTTTTTATCTATGTTCCTTTTCTTAATGTTGAGGAATTTATTTATGAGATTGGATAAGATCATAAAAAGATATACTTACTTTATAATTTGAGTTTTATCCATTAATAAATTTCTATTACAAACTCACATTTCACCCCAAAACATAATATAACTCAAAAATACTCTATTTATCCTAATCATATAGGGTTCCAAATATAATGAATTTATAATTCACATATCAGACCCTTTATGTAATGAAACTACATTATACCATCCAGGAACTTCATGTATCACAATAGTAGGCGATAAATCCCAATTGTATTGTGGTTGTGGGTTCGATTCCCGCAGCTTTGTCCGACACGACGGGTCGTCACACGGTCTGTATGTTGTCCTTTTATAAAAATCCAAAAAATAACCTTTCAAACACAATCCATTCCAAGCATTAGACTTATCCAATATACTATTATCCAAACTCACAGTCTGAAATTTACAAGGAAGTTAAACATAATGAGGATCCTTTTTTCCAGGTAATAACATGTGAAATCCTTCCTCATATATTCTTTTACAACACCACAACATCCTAAATTACCAAAATCAACCATCTCTTATTCCAAAATCACTACCTCAATATTAGGACCATATTAAGGTTTATCTTTCCTTCAACCATGTAATTTCCAAAAAAAATTAACTCGATGTACAGTCACTATTCTCAGTACCGTAAAATCTCAAATCCTTAATTAAATAGTACTGTAGTACAATCCTTATTTATTTCCAGAACAACATTGATACAACACTTAAATTAAATAATTCTAAAATAAAAACATAGGAACACTAGTCATTCCTCGTCATCTGTGGAAGTATCATAACTTTATTATTATCCAACAGCATCATTTGCGGAATAGTCTGATGACTGGGACATTGGTTTACGTGGTGTCCAAACTCCATGCAAATGAAGCATTGTACATTTGAAACCATTTTCTTACCCTTGCAGTCACGAACTTTATGCCCTTTTCCTACACACTTATAACAAACTCCCAATCTTTTCAGGCAAGTTCCAGGGTGTTTCTACCCACAGTTATCACATATGGGGAAATTCTTCTTTTCTCTCTTCCCTTTATCCATCTTTCTCTCTTCCATCCTTTTCTTCTCTTGCTTCCCTTCAAAGCCATAAGACTTAGTAAAATCTTTAGTTATCTTATCCACACATGATACTGTTTCTTAATATGATGATAATACATGGGAGACTATTTCCCTTCTAAATGATGGCTTAATACCATGAAAGATACGATCCTTCATACTCTTTGGATCATACGTATTACTGGAGTTCAAATTCCTTCTATTGGGTGCCATTTCTATACAATATCATAAACTAGGTCAGTTTATGAATTCCAATGAATAATTCCTAACACAAATTGAACAGTTTATGGATATAATCCATAATCTCAAAAATCTTTTCTTTGAGTAAGTATATACTCATGAGCCCTTCATAATGGTTTGTAAGGAAAATGAGAATTATCCTAAGCATATCCCCCGGGAGTGTCATAACCAAGAGTGAAGCAAGTCCTGTTGTGGTGCACCAGTTCCCGTTCGAGTCTAGCTCAAAGCAGTGTTTTTAGGTTTTACCCCTAGGTACATCTGTGCGAGAGCTGCCTCTATGTGCTCGTATCCATACAGGGATGTATTGCTCAAAAAACTCACAAAATATCTATAATACCAAAATTCTAGGAAGTTATTCTATACTAATCCTCAATGTCTATCTTAGGGTTATGTTCTCTAATCAGAGTTTATCTAAATATAGTTTCCAAGGCTATTACTAAACTTCCTCTTATACCAACTGTAATATCCCGACCCCAGTTACCCTGAGTCAGTGCATTATTTTAATAAATTTTCATGATTACAAGGAATCAAGTCCCGAAGGACCGATCAGTTTAGCAGTCTTGGAAAAATAGATCACATACATAAATGTTACATTTTCAATTTAAGATGTAAAAAACAACATAAATAATCTTTATGAACGCCATTACTCCCTTGGATTAACCCTGCATATCAATCACATTACACTTCATGGAATCCTGGGAAAAATAAGACATTGAAAGGGGTGAGCTCAAATGCTCAGTAAGGGTAAGCAGTATAGTGGAAACATTCAAAAATAAGCATAAACATTTAAGGAAATATATAAAACAAAAACAAAATCCTTTTAAACTTGAACTTCAGCATAATATGGCAGAAATAAAATGAAATAATTCCATTTACTTATTTACATGGCTATTCTACTAATAGAATAATCACAAGCAATATCACTAACCACTTTCATAATGATGGAATGCATAATGACAGACTATCATAACCACATAGTCAAGGCCTCGTGCCAAGACTACGAATAAGATTTCTTCAAGGCCTTGTGCCAAGACACTATTTTGTCTCATGAGACCTACCGATACATCGAGGAGCTATATCGGGCTCTACCCGTCACATATTAAGTCCAATGCATTCCTCATATGAATAGGTTTAAACATAACATAAACATTTGTATTAAAAATAGCATAACAAATGTAAATACTTTCTCCAAAAACCATGAATGGTATATAAATAACACATCCACAGTCAAACATATCACAAAACCTTCAATGTATGTTTTGTATAATAAATCAACTTCAAATGAGCTTAAAATACATAAAAGGATGTTGACATAGATGAAAATGATGAGTAAAACTTTTTGAGAGAAATATCCTTTTTGTAAAATCATTTAAAAGTCACACATTTATAAAGGAACTAATTTTAAAAGAGATTTCTGAATCAAAGTGTCCCATACCACTTTGAAACTTTTGAAAAGAATTATAATTTCAAAATATTCACGTCCATATAAATGAATCCTTAAAATCATTTTGAAAACATGGACATTAATTAAAATGATTTAGAAAGATGAATCTTTAAAACATTTGAAATTATGATCTTGATAAAGAGTACCTTTCAAAAGCCTTAAAATCTTCATTTTGAAATCATTTTTATGAAAAATGGACAGGGATGATAAAAATTTCCTAGTAAATACTTACACATAAACAATCTCGGATAATGATGAGATTGAGGAATTAACCCTTACCAATTTGGTATCTTACGAAACATACAACCCATGAAAGAGGTATCATACATTGAATATGTAAATACACATAAATTAAAGTTTATTATACAAAGAATACAATTATGGGCAGTACATACACCACACAAAAGGTAATAGTGGCAATATGGCATGAATCTCACGGGAATAAGGAGTGAGATGAAAACCCCTTACCTTGCACTTTCCTTTAGTCGAGGGTACGTTTAACCTCCTGTACGAAGATCGTAGTATATTATTAAATTATACCAGAACCATATTAATATTTATGATATCATACCTGATTCATTTATGACTTTATATTACCCATTTAATAATAATTTCCATGTAAAGTTAACATTTTTGGTAATAATCACTTTCTTTATCACACGTGTTTTAACTTGTCACACTTGGTTGTATCACTTGGATCATGATTTAAATACTTAAAGAATATAAAACATGATAAATATATCATATATATTTAGAATATAAATATTTATAATAGACATATATATGAAATGGAAAACACCGTTTATGGAGATGGTAGTCCGTACGTACGCATAAACGTTGTTTCTGTTTTCATATAGTATTGAACAGAAGTAAATGAATAAGATATATGTAAGTACATAAATCCTTATATATATATATATCTCCAGTATCATTATTATTTTATATATTACATACTTTTTAGTAATATATATTTTTATAATCGTCGATGAATGGTGAACATGGAAATGAATCTCATCGCGTCGTGGAGACGGTAATCCGTACTTACGCACTAGAAAAAATATCATTCTTTTGATATTAAAATAATATATAATTGGATGGTATATCATATATACAGAATCATTATCATGCTATATTTATTATTTATAGGAATTACAAATCATTATTATACCCATCCAAATAATAATATATTGAATAACAATTACACCACGACGTGGAGACGGTAAGTCGTATGTACGCACGTATGGTGACATGTCATTCAAAGGATGGATAGAATAATGAATATGGTTGTACCATATTTATATTAATATTACAGTATATAGGAGATACTGTATTATTTTATAATGGTAATAACAAATAAAGAAGAACTGGAAGAAGAATGGAACTTGAAAAAGGGTTGTGAAATCATTACCTCTTCTTCGGGTTCTTCCTTTTAATTTGATAAAAAGGGATCCTTAAGTTGGATTTCTGACTAAAGGAATTCCTCTAGGATGATGTGAGGGAAGTTGAGAGAGTATTTTGGCAGAGGTTGGCCGAACCAAAAGGCTATGAAGGTGTGAGTTAATGAGAAGGGAGAGTGAAATTTTATAAGAGGGGTGAGGGGCACCTTTGGAAAAGCTAGAAATATTATTTTATAATAAATTCATATTCAGTTTATAATGGATCCAAAGTAGATTATTTAAAGTTTAAGGTGGGTATGGGTCTAAAACCACTCAACCAATATAATTTAGACATGCTTGGGTCATTATATTAATCTTATCTTTAAGTATTAACTCTTACTTAATTAGTTTCACTTTTACAATGTCTCTTTTTATTTTTATATTATATGGTTAATAAACTTACTATATACATCCAAGATACCCCCAAGTGTTCAATAAATGATACAACTATCATGATATAAGTCTATTTGTCAAACTTTATATTTTTAGGAATTTAATATCAATTAATAATATAATATATATTTTTTAAACTCTTTTATGTCAATTTTGACACTATTCAATAATTGATTTTTGTAAAAATCATAATAGAATTATTACTTCGAAAAACGTTAATTATGTAAATCCTAAAATGTCATATTAAACTATAAGATTAGTTTAATTCATAAAAACTCTCAAATTATATTTATTTGGGTATTTATAATATCAATTATTTTAATTTTTTCACTATTATGGTAATTACTGCATCATCATTGTGTCGTAAATAAATTAAATTATTTCATGTCTAAAAATAATAAATAAAATATAATTATGTAGGAAATAATTTTATCTTTATAATGAATATTTACAATCGAATTTATCTTATGTATAACCCTATATTAAACATTGTTGAGTAAATAAACTTTGATTTTAACTCTTTTAACTCTTCTTTGAATTAAATAATAATAAATGTCCTAATCTAATCCATGTGGACCTAAATGATAATATTTTATTCCTAAGGTTGTTTTAGGTCGAGTTAAACTTGTCCAATAGAATTAGGACATGTGTTAGGGTAATATTAATATCATTTTTACCCTTAATTACCCTATTTACTTTTAACCGTTGTAAATAAAAGTAAAAAGTTACTATGCACCAAAAATTATTTTCATCACATTGAACCACATTTTACTCCTTGATATTAACCGTGTATCTTGTATTTTCGAAATTCAATCACAAAAGCGGTAAAAATAGGTTTTATGAAAAATTCTGTTTTTTAACTACCACTTAATAGTTTCACTATTCATCAAAAATTGAAGTTTTTCAGAACAATGCCAAAATTTCACCCTAATCTATAATTGATATTCCAAATTCAAAAATGATGTCTATTTTACAAAATTCCAAACATATATGTTGCATGAATTAATTTTATAATTAATTCCCGCGGTCACAACAAATAGCGTGTTTTTAAAAACAGTATGTATTAAAAAATTGACAATTGTTTATGTCCAATTTCAAAGTGAAATTAATTATAATGAACACAATTGGATAAAATGGTAAAAATATATTCTAAATATACTTTAAAACCACTAAAATTAATAATTTATCACTATTAATTATTTTGAATAAAAATGTTGTTTTTAATTAAAATTTAGTAATTTTCATTATTCATCAAAATATTAAAGTTATCCGAAAATTACCAAAATTTCACCTTAGGCTAAATTAGGTACTCCGAATGCAAAAATTAAGTCCATTTTGAGAGATAAAATTTCTAAAATTTTAAAAAGTAGATATTACTATTCATAACGGCTACTTTGATTGGTCGTGGTGTGTGTTAGAACTCGAAATTGCGTACAACACACACTACTGTATTATTCAAAGAGAAGCGTACCATGGAAGCTCGAGGTGTTAAAAAAATTACAATATCTATTGGATAAATGTCATATAAAATCATAATAATAATGGTATATTGTTGTTAATAAAACTCGGTTGTCCATATAATGAAAACTACTGAAGAAACTCATTGTTAGTTGTACAATAAGCTAGAGAATAAATTAAATATATTATAAAATAGATATATTTTAATGTCATGGGTTTATATATTCACTTCTATGCATGGTGTGGTTGTCACATATGGTTTTAAACATAATTTTATTTATAAAAATTAGGGGTTGTTACAGCTTGATATCCCAATGTTTTTAAATTAGTTATGAGAGGAGGTTCCCTTTTATAAGCAAGGAGAGTGGTAAAATTTTATATATCCTTCATTTATAAATATTCTAATTTTTTACACATTTTCATTTGATAATAAATCAATACAATATAAAATGAAATTTGAGAAGGGTTTAAGTGATCTCATTTAATAATAATTAAGTTAAGAGTATTTTAACTTATCAAAAAAGTTTTACATTATTTAACTAAATTTACACTTTATCATGATAAATAATATTTACCATGGTGACTAAAAATCATGACTAAAAAAATTCAATCATTATTTAATATGAATATCCAAATTTGAATTATAAAATGAAATTCCTATGATTAATTTTTTAAAATGGAATAAATCAATATAAAAATAGAAATTTAACTCAACCAAATCAATTTATTTATTTAAAAATGTGTCTTTAAATTTAAAAAATAATTTATACCAAAATCAAGTAAAATTCTAATTCATAAGGAATTAATTAGGTTTTTTAAATTCAATGGGTACTTTAGTGACATTAAAATATATTAAAAAAATGTAAATTTTTAAAAACATGAAAGGAAATGAATTTTTTTATAAAAATAATTTCATTAACTATTCTTAAAAACATCAAAGACTTCTAAAAAACAAAAAAATCACCATAAAAAATGTATATGCTGAATATAATAATTTAATTATTCTGTAAAATGTAATTAAGAAATTTTAATTTCTACTTTTAAATAATATTTTTTTAATCATGGAAAAAATAGTTCGAATTTCAAAATATTCTATTTAGATTGAAAAAATTACATCAAACCATGGGAGGGAAAAATAATGATATTGAATATAATTTTCAACACCAATAAGACATTAAAATGAGTTATCATTACATATATCAATGTTTTCAAAGTCGTCCCCTTACATAAATTTAATCCTCAAAATTTTATTCAATATGAATAAAAGTTTTGTTAGATTTATCTAATAGTTTATTATGATTCCCCTGAAAATTATTCAATAATAATATTTTTCAATAATAAATAACCATCCTATTATCATCAGGGATTATCTACCAGGGTCGATGAGGAGATATTGGTGGCCATATCTCCCTAAACTTGCAATCGATTAGGGTTCCCTAAATCCTTGATCCCCTTATGTCTTGGCCAATACATTTCTTGAACCTGAGAGATTAGAATCCCATCACATTGGGAATAAGAAGAATGATAAGTGGGGCACTGATTCTTGGAAAAATGAATGAAAATGGTCAATGGGGCACTCAATCACTTTATTGTGGGTATATCTATGAGTATATCCTTCTTGGATGCACATAAAGGGACAGATCCATTTAAATATTATCCATCAACGAAGCCTACTCTTTTCAATAATCTTTAAGATGGTGGATTCTCAATATAAGTAGACCGAGATGTGCTCTAACAATGTGATCTATTGTTAAAATTATCCATCATGGGACACATCTCAAACATTAATGGTTATATCCCCTATACATTAATAGATTCAAAACCTAGAAATTCACTCGGTTGTGGTATTTTATATTATAAATTTATACTTATAGGTCACAGATAATTTCACATGCTATTAATTCTCAATTTGACCTTGATAGAGTATGTAAATTAGTTAATATCCACTTCAAACCTTGCATAATTAGGATTTCTTACTGGGAATATGATTTTAACCCATACAACCATAGTACATTGGCCTAAATATTTTCCAGATTGCACGACCATAATTGTTTCTTTTGGCATCCAAAAATTCTTAATTACATTGTTTCATGTATTGGAAAGCCATGAAATATTGACAAGAAAACACTAAATGTTGTATTGGGCCTCTTTTTGAGGGTTATGGTGGAGGTTACCCTCGATTCAAAACATCCTAATTCAATGTGTTTCAATGCCAAAGACTATAAGATGAAAATTATGATATAGTATGAAAGAAAACCCCAATATTGTGAAGTTTTCAAAACTCATTGGCGATAACATAGAAAATTGATTGGTGATTAAGAAACATGTGGTCCAACCATTGGAAAATAAATAGAAAAAAATCAAAAAAAAAATCAAGACCCCCTATCAATTATAAGTTTGAATCTTTTAAAAGATTGAATGAGGTATGGGAGAAAAAGCCAAATAAATTAATGGCTTTAATGAATACCTCAAATGCTTTAGGGGATGACATTTTAGTAGAGGAAGATAATAACGATATTCACCTTCAAAATGAGATTTAGACCCTTATTATGGATGTTATTCATAAAAAATTGGAAACATGACATGTGGATTCACTACCTGGACACCTGCATACTACAACAAACCCAACATTGGTAGTTTTTTGAAAAAGGGGATACTCTATTGAACTCCTATAAATTTAATAAAGCGCGTCACATTTACAATGATATTTTAAATGGAATAAAATTAAAAATGGTCAATATTCATACTGTTCTTCTTCTTGGGGTAATGAATATAACAGGTTGGCACACTACTGGATAGACAATAAGACCAAACCAAGATGATGTTAATGAATGAATATGAGGAGAACAAATGGAAACCTCTTGTGGGGCCACACTCGATCAGTGAAACTTATGTGGATAATACCATTAGCTTTAAGTAGTCCCTTCAACCCCACGTGGTTTCGATAGTTCATCTCCCTATGATATGTCCAAGGAACCCGAACATCTGGGTGATTAAAAGGCATCTCGGGATTATTACCCAAAGTAAAATTTGGATTCCTCAAGTCTGTAAGATAAGAATGATGCAAACCCAAATCTACTTATATAATTGTTTTAGAATCAGAGGGTTATATTCTCGTCTTCTAAATAGCAACCAAACCTAGTGGACACACCATAGCTACCCCATGTTATGGACGTAAGATTGAAAAACATTTAGATACATCACATGACTACATTGCTACAAATATTTCAGGTATATCTCCTCCCCATTTTTTCAATCATATTTTTGGTAGTTCTCAGAAATTATATAACATTAATAAGCATGATAAATTTGAGAACCTGATTACTCATCAGGATGTTTACCATACTGCCAGAATTTTTAATGACTCTATGGATTTTCCTTTAAATAACCCCTGCATAGATTCCTCTATGGATAATATTAAGGAAGATAATTAAAATAGTTCCCCTACTACATCTAAAATCAATTATGAAAATACCAAGAGCCCAAACACTACTAAAAATATCAAAATTTCTTCTAGACATAATGGATTGAGAAAAGAATAGAGTTCTATCTCCAAATTTGGGCTTCAATGAAGTCCTATTTTTGGAATTGACAGGGTACTTCTAACTCTAACACCTTTAATCTTTTAAAAAGAATAGTTAAACCCTATTATCCAATTTTATTTTCTATCAATGAACCGAAAATTAATTGTTATTCTATGTAGAATAATTTATGTCAACATGGCTATTCTTTTACTGGAACAAAAAAATATTCCTCTAATGTTGATTCTCCCTGAATTTCCTCGCAACCTTCTATGTAAAATGTTATCATTCATAACATCTTGGACAAAACCATCACCTTTGATTTTTTTTGTGATAGAACACTTATTTTCTTCTATTTTTTATTCTAAAAATAGATGTCCGGATTGGAGGATCCTATAGGATGATCATACCTATCTAGGTTGTTGTATTTGCAACAAATTGTTTTATAATTGGGGACATCGTTGTTATACTCAATTAATTTTATAAATTGTTTCCCTCACATGATACGATCTACATGAGAGATTTTAAAACCTATATAGAGAAAACAAAACCTAATTGAAATAAATATTACGGGTGTCAAATACACATGGAATGAAAAGCATTTCAATAGGGTTTTTTTCTACAAACTGGACAGAGCCTATACGAATGTATCTACTTTAGATAAATGGGACACCATCTCCACCACCACCCATCACAAGATTCACTATAATCATAATCCTATTTTGATTAATGTTTCGACCAAAACAATTAAAGTCTCTTTTCCTTTTAGGTTAAACAATTATTGGTTATCTAACACTGAATGCATTGATGTCATCAATTTTTTGGCTTTCTAGGACACATAGTAATGATTCCTTTTCTTGTTCTGTCAAATTAAAATCTCTTCTAAATTTCATAAAGGATTTTGCAACTCAAATGCCAAAAAAATCAACAATTGAATTCTTCTTCTTGATAATGATATAAATAATCTTCAAAACATTACTACTATATCCAATTTTAGCACTGTTATGATTTATGATATCAATAATTTGGTAATTCTCAATTAATTTCTCACTTTTAAGTAGAATATGAATAAACAAGGCATCAAAGTAAAATGGTTATTTAACAGTGATAGAAACACTAAAATCTAAAACTCTCTTTAAATATATAGGAAATATTTTAGGATACTGGCCTCCTTAAAAGATAGAGATAATCTTTTAGACAATGAAGTTGATATTTCTAATCATATTGTCTCTTACTTTGAATACATTCCTAATGGCCCTGATAATAACAAGGACCCCATACCTGAGATAATAACACTGATGGTAAATAATGATGAAATCACATACATTCTTTACATTACTCTTGAATTGAAAATTATAGAAACTATCACGAGTTTACTTCCTAATAGTTATCCTGGACCAGATGGCTTCAATAATGGTTTCCCTCAACATTATTCAGAAATTAACCAATTTGATGTTTTAATGATTTTAAAATATTTCTTCCCTAATTGTGTTCTCCCTCATGGCCTAAACACAAAATTCCTCCATCTAATTATAAAATTAGTCAATGATTTGGATAATTTACTAGTTTAGGCCCATTGATCTCATCAAAAAAATTTATAAAATTATCAAAAAATCATTTCTAATAGTCTTTCATCTATCTCTGAAAAACAACTTTACTGGAATAAATTTGGGTTTATTAATGGTAGATCCATTCAAAATTATTATTTTTTGCTTCAAAGTGTATTAACAAATAAAAGAAGCTAACAGAGGAGGTGATATTTCTATTAAACTATATATTAAAAACGATTTTCATACAATGGATTGGATTTTTCTTTTTAAGGTTCTTTAATATTTTGGTTTTAATGATTATTTTATCCTAATTATTAGAACATTGTGTAATTCGGCCTCCATTTTCATTCTGATGAATAGCTCCCCTAGAATCTACATCAACTATTCCAAAGGTGTTTGACCAGGTGATCCCTTTTCTGACATCATTTTCACTATTGTTGAGGACTATCTTAGTCGATTGATCACTTGTCTTGTTGATAAAAACAAACCAAATCCCATTCATGTGTCACATAATTCTAATTATCCCACCCACTTGTTGTTTCCGGATGACATCATTCTCAATCTTCAAGGTGATAAAATATAAATTCGATACCTCAAAAATTACCTCTCTTACATTGATGAGATTTCTTGTAAATCCATTAGCTTGAATAAATCTTCTATCATCTTTGGAGAAAACACCCCCCATAATAAGAAGTAAAATATTATAAATGAAATAGGTATTAAAGAGTGTACTCTTCCTTATATATACCTAGGCATCCCAACATTTTGGGGCCGACCCAAATCATGTAATTTATATACTACTATTGAACAATTTCATAACTGGTTATTCTCTAGGAAATGAAAATCACATTCCATGGTTGGAAATATATTCCTGGTCAAATCTAATATTGTATTTATAATGGTTTACTCTATAATGGTCTATAATTGGACGACTGGTCAAATTAAAAAAACATCTTAATGAAACGATTTATTTGGACAGGAATCACTATCGAATAGATAATTGTGATTATCCCATATTTATGTTTCTATAATCATAATGATAAAGAGGCATAGGAATAAAAAATCATAATACTTCAATGAGGTTATTCAAGCCAGACTCACATGGAATCATCTCTATAATAAATCGGACTCCCTTTATTTTCTGAAAAATAGATTTTCTGAAAAAACATCTGAAATTTAAATTAAATTTCCACACATCCTCTATCTAGACATCCATACAAAAATCCTTTTCTTCTATTATGAACAACTCTAGTTGGATGGTCTCTAGAGAATCTTACATGAACTTTTGGTTGGATAACTGGACCAGCACCCCTTGAATCTCTATGATCCCTCTTAGATAAAGTTCTGAGAACACCAAAATTCCTATCAGAGATGTTCTAAATTCCCAAAATGATATGTTCCCTAACACCAATATGAATTTCATTAACAACTACAATTTCTCTAACTCAAATGATTTATTAATTTGGGAACATGTACATAATGGGATGCTCAATTCTAAAAATATTATCAATCATTCATTCAGTAACTCAGAAGGAGATTATGGTTAGTAAAACTATTTATCAAACCATGAATAAAACCTTCTAGATTTACTCTTATCTGGTACGTCACACACAACCAGATCCTCAGATATGAGCTTCTTGAATTGTATGGTATTCAAATATACTCTAAATGTACTCTCTTCCATCAACATATAGAAGTTACCAACTATAATTTTCTTCCTTTTTACACTTCTTCTTCTCTTTGGATCTATATTTTTTAAATTTTCTATAGAAGATGGTAGAATGATGACTCTTTAAAATCTCTACTAATAAAATTTGTGAATATGGATAGATCTCTACATATTTAGAAAACTTTCCTTGTTATTGTCGTTAAGATCTACCATGTGATCTGGTATGATAGAAATAATCTTGTTCATAATAACTTCTCAATTATGCATAATTCATGTCGGATGTAGATCCTTGTTTCCATACGTGATGACTCTTCGATCCAAAAGGGACATATCAACAACACGGTGAATGATTTTGGAATTCTATGATGAATTTTTGTTGCTGGAATCTTCTACAAACACAACCTCACTTTTGAATTTTCATGGAAATATCCTTTCCCTGGTTAGGTTATGGTCAATTTGGATGGTGCCTCCAAATTAAATTCATGCCCCATGGGCTATGGATCCATCTTCAAGGACCATATTTGTCAGATACTTAGATTCTTCTATGGTAGATGTGGAATTAGGACTTTGCTGGAAGCTGAAATGATGAGCATGATACAAGCAATTTGTTTTTCCAAGAAGAACGGTTGGAGTAACCTTTGAATTGAGAGAGACTCAACCACCATCATGTAGGTGATGTGGAATGGTGTGATACACCTTGCATGGCCGATCACCACCCATTGGTTGGAGTGCAACTTCTCTCATCTTGAAATTTACTATATCATCACTCATATATATCATGAAGCCAACATGGTTGATGATGACCTTTCCAACAAGTAATTAAATCAAGATATCACCTAGCTTGGGTATCTTCCAATTGATTTACATCCCATTCATAATAAGGATTGTAATAGGTTTCCATATTTAAACCTTTTCTAATCTCTTTATTTTATAATAATTGTGCCTTGGTTTACTAGATAAGGAAATATCCTTCCTAAAAAAATATAAAAAAATCAAATATTAACCGTATTATTAAAATAATTATATCTATGACCTTGAATATAACTAATATGTTTTTCATAAGAACAATTCTCTTCCAACATAATAATTTAGGTAAGAAAACATGACATTCATATAGATCATATTTCATTAACAATGAAACATGAAATACATAATGTACCCAAGAAAAAATAATAGGTATGAACATATTTAATGTAAATAATACCCTTTCTTCTAGAATTTGATATTTAACAATTTAACATGGAATTAGTTTTCCCTTAATTTCTAAATTAATTACATTTTTCTCAATTTTGATATTGTTCCTCTTATTATCAACATTACACTTATACCTACTCTGAGATTCCATAAGGTTTTATTCGTTCAGGTTTACCAATATAACCACTTCCTATACAAGTTATTCCCACAACACCCACCTCTCACTAATTTATTTCAACCATGACCGTGTTTGATACTGCTTTCTGTATAGTACATCTAATGGTTCAATCTAAATACCGAAATGAAAAAATATATTATAATAAATTTCAACTAATAACTGATGTTGATCCAAAATTACATAGAAATCCAATGAGAAATCCAAAAACATATCCTCAAATGAATAAACTATATCACCCCAATATATTATGAATTATTATTTCCAAATTAATTTAATAATTTTATATTCTTGTGTTACATGAAACACCATGTTTTTACGAATAGTGAAAAATATTAACTTTTTTATTTAAACACGACCATTATTACATACTCGATAAACATGAAGGAATGATTAGTAATAATAAATTTTAACTTTTAAATTAAATTTTTTTATATATTTATAATATAATTATGAAATCTAAAAGAAATCAGTAATGTCTTTTTTTAAATGGATTTTTCTTGACAAAATGATTTCATTAAAATTTGTAATAAAATAATTAATATGATTTTTAAAAATTTCCAAAAAATAATTTTTAAAAATAAAACCAATTATTGAAATAATAACATTATAATATATTTAGGGTGACTATTATGGTTTTTTTAATTAATTATTTTTTAGAAAATAGTAAAAAATATTGATTTCTTTTTTTAAAAAATTCTTTTATTTCGATAAAGTTAAACAAATATAAATAAAAATTATTAAATTAATATAATATCAAGTAAAAAAATTATATTTTTCTATTTTAAATATACATAAATAATTTTGAATAAATATTATATATCATTTTATTATTAGTTTAATTTTGGGTTTTGGACATGATTTTTCTTAAAACTATTTTTAACAGCATAATGTATCTACTTTTTAATAAATTAAAACAAACCCTAGTAGGTAAATATCTGAAATAAATTTATATATTATATAAAAATAAATATTTATATATATTCATATAATAGTTTTTAATAGTCAAAATGTTAATTTAAAATCAATATTTTCTTAAAAAACATAATTATTAACAAATCACTTTTATGTTGTGTCTATGGATTTAATTTCCAATTAAATCGTGCCACATCTATAAAAAAATTAATAATGGATTCATTTTTTTTTATAATAATATTTTATGTAATCTAATAAAGAAACAATTATTTTTTTGTACATAACAAATAGATAAAATAATAAAAATCGTTTGTCGTGATTAATGAAAAACATGTTTCATCGTGGATTAAAATAAAAGTATACGGTTTAAAATAACCCAAAAAGAATCCTAAAATATATTTTTTGTACATATTAATACATTATACTGTATAATAATAAATAATATTTTCTTTTAGATACTATTTTCTGGTAAAAAATATTGTTACACCTTATTCTTTTCCAAAATTACATGTTTGCCACTCACCACACTTATAAAAATCCACCCATATCCTATCCTCTTAATGCCAAAAAATACAATATTATCATCCATGATATAACACAATATCTTTTATAATTCACTATAAATGACCTATGTCACTTGTTATGATCATAAATACCTCTTAAGAATCCTTTTCGTGATTACTAAATCAGTTTGTATGATAAAGAGGTTTCTTGCATAACTGAGCGTCATTATTTTATATATTCTTTCAACTATATAAAGTATATATCTATTATGTTTACATGATATCACCAGAATATATCATGAAATAAGATGCTATATTGTTAATATAATAAACTAAATCATTATCCTCTTCCATAAAATTGGATGCAAAATCATCATTTATTTGAATGGAGAACTACGACCTCGAGAGATGGTGACAATCATTTTCTAACACAACCTCATACCAAAGGATATAATAATGGATTATATATATTATATTTATGATATTATTATAAATTATGAATTATGATATCAAATATATCCTCTTATATTATATTCTCTGGGGGATATGATAATACTGTTTTTGTGTACAATAGACTATGACCTTGTGAATCTATGTCATTTGTTTCCACTAAAATAATAATATTAAAGTAAATAATGATACATTAAATGAATATATGTTATATATATGAAAGTATAATGACACTGGAAATTTGATATGTTATTTACCTTCCTTTATTTTGATCCATTATGAAAATGTAAACGTCATTCATGTCTACATACAACATACCATCTCCTTGAATGGTATACCTCATTCTCTATCTCTACCTATATTTTAATAATATATGTGTGTGTGTGTGTTTGTGTGTGATATTTATAGACTGGATAAAATTTTGGATATATTGGAACCATAATCAAAGAAAAATTATCAAAATCACCAAATCAATTCATACATGAAGAACAAATAAGTTATTACCCAAAATGATATTTCAATATGGAATTATTTAGAAATAATAAGTAAATTTTAATAAGTAATTTATATGAGGTGTGATATTTATATATATGGTTTTTTGATAGTTTTTTAATAAAAATATATTTATTATACAAGAGTTTTTAACATTTATTAGGTATTTCTATACTTAAGATTATGTATTTCTATCTGAAATTTCCTTTTCCAGGATATAATATTGATTATGAACCTATCATATTCTATGAGTTGTATATAATTTCCCATTAAATTTTTATATAAATTATATAATTAGTTTAAGGATATCAAAATTTTAATTTGTTGTTATTCATTTATGGGACCTAGGATTTAATAGATACCACTGTGTTAATGGCTAGATGTTACTCTATTGTTATTTATCATGATTTTTTATGATTTTTCATTAGATGATGAAATTTTATGAACATTTTCTCATGAAATTGAATAATTTTATTCTTCACTTTTTTTTCATGGAAATAAATTTTTCTAATTTATTTATATCTCTTTATGTTCACAAAATTACAAACTAATACTTTTTAAATAATATTATTTATTTCTCCATTTTATTGAAAACCCTTTTTGATTCATATATATGTTTTCTCAAAAAAATTTCAATTTTTTTTAAATTTGAAAAATGTACTGATACATTAATTTTAAAAAAATTATTAATTTTTTTAAAAGTGATTTATTATAAATATTCATTTTTTTCCAAAAAAATATGCATTTGGGTATTACAAAAAATGTAAAAGGAATAGTTTTTTATGCCTACAAAAATAATATAATTTCTTACCATTATGACTATATTTAGATTTGAGGATTAGATAATTTGGTTCAAAAATAAATTTTAAAATTATATAATTTCCAAACTATTTTATGATTTTAAATTTTGTTTTTCAATGAAATGATATTTTCATTAATAAATGTTCCATGTGATTTTTCATTAATATTAATTTTTCATTTAATATGACATCATTTGAAGTTATATAGTTGTTTCTAGGGAAATGATTCAAGGATACAATATTTATTATTTTTGTAGATTGTGGTAGTTTATACTTATGATGACAATATGTTTAAAAAATCCATTCCTTTTCCATAAGTTATGTTATGATTAATTATTCCATGAAATACATTTATTTTCGTTGGTTCTAATATAATAAAGGGTTTATAAATTCCATTTCATTTCTTGTAATTTTATTTATTAAATGTTTCAGGATCTTTTAGAATATGTATGTATGATTTTTACTGTGTGACGGGAGGGACTTATATCTCTCTCGAATTCATTGGGTAAATATTGATATCTCATTAGATAAACAAGAATTGAATTGGGAGTGAACCCAGTCATGTTACGGACTTCTTCCACTATGATAATCTTGGCAGTGAACCCTGGAAACTATGATGATTTGGGGTTTGATAGCATTCCACTATGATGGCCTAGCCTATGGGCCTTCACTATAAGGGAAAATATTTTTGTTGTTATCTTTGTTCCAAAATTCATTATTATGAACTACCAACTATTATTCCATGACTCAAATTTATGATATTTTATATACAAGGTATGGTTATTAAATGTATGACTATGTTATCATACCCTTATGCTCATATAAGGATTATGTGTCTCTCTTGTTGACCATTACATAGTATCTAGGATCACCCATCCATATGTTTCATTTCCCATGGTATTGAGGAAATTTATTATGTATGACATATTAAATAAGGGTTATAGTTATTAAGATCTTTAGGGGATAAGATATAACAAACTTATAGACTGGTGGTTTATGTGTCCATGTTTCCAAAGACTCTAGAACTAAAATATTCTGGGATGAATTTTTTATTTTTGTAATGAATATTATTCTAGTAATATCTCTTACATATTAATGGTTTTTTTGGGTCATTTAAATTGGTAATATATAAATGTTTGGTTAAATATTTTTAAATAGAATGGGAAAATGTTAGTGAGAACATGTAGTCTAATCAAATTTATAGAAGAATATACAATGTGATGATAAATAAAGGAATGAATAATGCTGTGAAATAAATCCTTATATAAATAATATATATAGATATGGGTCAAAATAGATGTTTCTTGTGTTAATAAATCTGAAAAGTAATTCTAGGCTTGAGTCGAGCATTAACTGGTACATTAAAATTGGCCTATTGGACACCAAGTTTGACACACTCTAAGGATATTATTTGGTTCATTCACATTATCATTAGAAACCTTCATAAAGGATGTAAATAATTTTAATGAATTAATTAAGGTAAGCCTAATGATTCAAAAATTTAAAATATGGTACAATTATTTTGACTTCCTATAAGTGATTTTTATAATTTTATGATTAATGTAATGATTATTGTATCTTAAACTATGATTTTTGGTTATAGTCAATGGATAGAAGATGAAGGAATCATGATAATGATGAGTGCTACACATAATTAAATGACATTCCTCCTAATAAAACAAAATTTAAAGAAGATAGATTTAAAAATATCATTTCAATGCTCACAGAACCTTCTAAATCATTGAATCAGGTGGAACATCCAAATTAGAGAAGGAAATTATGTTCTATTGAGTCTTTCATGTGGAAACACCCCCATCAATTACTGGATTTAATGATTCAATAGTTTTTGAACAATATATCATAACCATTGAGAATATAATTTCTATTATTGAGTGTTTGGATCATGAATAAATCATTTTGGTTTCCTATTTTTTTAAGGATATGTATATAAATAGAGAAATATCATCAGTAAATTGAAGAAATAAGATAAAAACGTCTCATGGAGTGGGATAAGTTTAAGTAATTATTTAAAATTAAATAATATACCTATATTCATTTACTGAAAAGATAAACTATATTATATGAGTTAAAGTAGAAAGACTTTGAATCTGTTAGTACCAATGAGTTTAATTTTACAATAATTTTGAGGTATGATTTCGGAATTATCAAGTAATCCTAATGTAAGGTTGATCGATTTTTAGGTGATGAAAATCAAGACTTTTAATTAAATAGTTCATATGGAAAATTTGTAACTATAAGAAAATATTTCCTTATTTTATCAATAAATAATTGGAGAAAGTGTTTACCCATTAATTAAATGGATTTAATAAAGAAAAAAATTGTATTTTAAATAATACTCTAAAAACCATGGAGGAACAAAAAATGATATATCCTTTATATAGAAATTGTGGAAGGAAACATGGATTAAATATTCTTAATGTGACTAATATATGTTTTCAGGGTCAAATGGAATGTTATATTGGAATTGATTTACCATGTAATGGGAAGATGTTATTTAATGATAAAATTTGAGACAAATCTCCTTAGGGTTCCCCTCCCACAATCCAATCCATCATGTGTAATTATTTTGTGAATTGTATGAATCATTTTTCCAATCAAATGTATAAAAAGGATTATATTATATAACATCCTCTAAATTCAATGAAAAAATTGAATTCATATGAAATAAGAGATGATGAAGTAAATGATGATAGTTAGGGTAAAACTATCCTCTACTCATGAGTCAGGAATTTCAGGTTTTATTTTGTTTAAAGGATCACAATGAAAATATTATTTTTCATCCATTATTATAACAATGTATGATTCTAATAAATTATTACCTCCCTCTATAAGACTTTCCAAGTATAAAATCACACTTGATTTTCTATCATTGTAATGATTAACACGTGATTGAAATGGAAATGTTCATATCTAATATAAAACCAAATTTTATAAATAAAGTGTGGATTTTATTTTTAAAATTTATAATCCTCCATTTATTACATACATAAGATTAATGGATACCATCGTGTTTTTATGAGTTTAATGTTTATCATAGATCAAATCCTTAGGTAACCATTGTGTGGTTTTATCTGATGATATTTTTTCAATATTATAGATTTTTTTGAAAAAATATGTAAAAATTAAATCATGTTTCTATGTTTGTGAAATAAAGTATTATGAGGAGGAATTCATTTAAATTATCTGGATATATGATTAATGGATTGGAAAAATTTACAGTTTATCATTCATTATTTTTAATGAAGTAAAGTTTAATTTAAATTTGCGAATTTTATTGGAATTATATTAATATAATTTTAGGAAAAAAAATTACCTGAATGTTGGGGGACAACCCATCACATCTTGAAATTTCTGAAAGCATGAACCCACAATCGAATGGTGACAAGTTTATAATACCTACCATATGCCTACATGAAAGATTTTTTATTGTGTGAAAAAATGAAGATAACTATTTTTGATTATGTGTAATAGTTCTTGGTATATCTATAAGTTAATTCTATGATGAAAAACTCTATGTGGAGGTAACATACATTACCTATACAAGAATGTAAATGGGAAAACATCCCTATATATTTTTTCATAGAATGCCCAAAAACATTTATACTATATGGCTTGTAGTTAATCGAAATAAAAAGTCAAAACAATTCATCACTATTAGAAAATATTTCTCTCTATATTATATCACTATGATATACATTAGTTATGTGATAAGGTTTCATGGAGTTCCACATTTTTGAATATTTGATCAGGATCATATATTTACCTCAATGTTTTGGTGAAGTATTCATAATATTCTAAATATAGAGAAGAGTTTCAACACTACATATCATCTTCATATAGATTGTTAATCTGACTGAAAAATTCACAACATAGATGATATTTTTGTTTTATTGTTTCTATTAATTTTAATGGTTGTTATGATCAACACTTTTATGTAGTTGAGTTTTCATTATAATATATCTTTCACACATGTATTCTAATGGATCATTATGAATACCTAAATAAAAATAAGTGTATAAATCCAATGTGTTGAAATGATGTTAGTGAAATAAATTTATTGGAACCTACGATATATAAAGAAATAAAATATAATATTAATGTTGTTCAACAACGCATAAGGGTGACAAAAAGTTGATAGAAAATTTATGATGATAATTGTTGATGTGTCCTAGAATTTGACGTTAGTGACCTAGTGTTTCTTAGGATTTCACGATGGAAACATATATTGAGTTTTGCAAAAAAATAAAAACTAAACCATATGTATATCAGTTCCATTTATATTCTTGATTGTATGAAGACTATATATTACCATTTGAAACTTCAACTGAACCTTTTTCATGTCCATGATGTGTTCCATATATCTCCCCTAAAAAAGTACATACATGATCACTCACATGAACCAACCATAGATGTGATATAATTTAAGAATGATATATTATATGAAGAACATTAGACTGAGATTTTTGATTTTAGGGATAAAATTATACAAAACAATCCCACTCACTTAGTCAATGTTGTGTTGTGAAACCCACAATTTCAAGAAGATACATGGGAAACTGGTGATATGATAACATTGAAGTATCCTAATATATAAATTATTATGTGAATAATTTCATGGTATAAATTTATTTTAAGGGGGTATAATTTCACATCCAATAATTCTATGAATTATTTTTGAATCAATTTAATTTCATCGATTTCTCGTGTTACACACAACAAGAAGTTTTTACAAACCACAACAAACTATTAATATTATTATTTAGTCAATAAATATTACCAAATAGGTAAAATTATCAACGGAATGAGTATAAAAACATTTTAATTATTAATGTAAAATTTTATTATTTAAGGAATATGTATAGATAAAAATAAATATCATTTATTAAATTCTTAATTTGTTTCAAGAAAACAATTTTCTCAAAAAAACTTTTTATTTATTTTTGTTGAAAGCAATTAAAATTAAAATTTCTAATTTCAGGGAAATAATTTTAAAAAGAAAATTTATTTTTTATTTTTTCATATCAAAATTTACTTAAGTACGTATTTTGAGAATTTTCAAAAAAATGTATCTTTTTCGTTGAATTTTGAGAGAATCTAATCTTTATAGACAATGTCATCTCATTCCAATGAATAAAGTAAATATTATGTCCCATTATGTTTTGAATAAAATGTAATGTAAAACATTTGTTATTTAAATAATTTTAATCGACGAAATTACATTGTAACAATATTATATTATATTTTATTATAATTTTGTTTTTTCGTTTAAAAACATGATTTTTATTAAAATTGTATTAAAGAACATAATGATTCTCATTTTTAATTAATTAAAAAAACTAATTTTGAATTTGTTTCATTAAATTAATATATCATATATTAATAAATATTAAATTAATTACATACAATGGTGACAACTAGTCATATAGTTAAAAAAATCATGATTTTATTGAAAAATGCAGTTCTTGAAAACCCATGTTTTCTTCATGTATGTGAGTTTGATAGAAAATTAAATAATGTATATTATGTGAATTAAATGTAGTAAAATATATTACGTTTTTTGAATAATTTTAATTTATATTATCATATAATTTCACATTAATTCTTATTCATAATGTGTGGTGAAAATAGTAAAAATATCTTATCATAATTAAGGTAAAAAAATAGATTTACTAGAGGGTAAAATTAAAATTATATTAGTTTAGATGACTTAAAATTTGCTCAAAATATATTTGGTTATCATATTTTAGAATTATATAGTATATTACTTGATAATGGTACATTTTTTAGCCTTTTGTCATGTAAAAATTGTGTTATACCAATTTCTTCTCAAAAATCACACATGTGCCACTAACTGAACTTATAAAGTCCCACCCCACTTCTCCTATATTAAAACATTAAAATCGATTTGTAACATCCACTAACAACAATAATTTCCTCCTTAATAACCTATCCATTTTATTTGACCCATAATTTGATCATATATTCATCCAAAGAAACCTTTTTGGGGGCTTACCTAATAAAGTTCTCTGAAGAATATGTAATGTGCTTAATTGTTTTTCTTTATATTAATTCATCTTTCATTTCCTTTAAATATTATTTAATTATTCTAAAAAATAACACCAATATTTACCATATAATGATATTTTTTATGTTAATTGATAACCTAAATATATACCATCTTCCATCCAATGGGATAAAAATCCATTATTCGTGTGTAGGGTGAACTAACTTTGTGTGGACCGATGTTATTCATTTTCCATCACTACCTTACATAATTCAATAATGAATGTTATATATATATTTATACATATATATTATTTATGATATTATTATACATATTTAATTATTATGTCACATATACCTTCTTTATTTCCATTCTATGGGGGGATATGATAACGTTGATCATATGCACGGCAGATTACAACCTCACGTAGTGATGAAATTCATTTTTCACTAAAATTTAAAATTAAATGTAATAATTGATAAATTTAATGATTATATATATATATGAAATAAAAAAAACTATATAAACTTTTTATATTATTTACCTTCCTTTATTTCAAACTATAGTGAAAATGGAAACAACATTCATGTGTATGTATTGCTTATCATTGCAATGAATAGTGTAACTCAATTTCAATAACTAAGATGAATGGATTACTAAAAATAAATATATAATTAATATATTTGATTTTTATATTACTGTTAACATTATGTAAATGATTTATGATTGATAAATGTAAAAGGATCCAAAATACCAAATATTATCATACAAGAAAAAGAAACTTGTTATGACCCAAAAAGTGTCTTTATGCAAGAAATATTTATGAAATGGAGATAGAGGATCCTAAGTAATTAATATATGGTATGATATATATATATATATATGAATAGTTATTTAATATATGTATACTAAAATAATATTTATTAAATTATATGTTTTAATTTTTATAATGGAATTTTTGACTTTTGGTGATAGATTTTTCTCTCAAATTTTCTTCATTGGGACATTAGTAATGTGATGAACTGATATTCTTCTATGAGGATGTAATGACCTGAGTTTCTCTAGGAAATTCATTTTTGAAAATCCAATCCTTGTGTTTTTCTTGGGGGTGCCATTGGTTTGTTTTGGGAGTTTTCAAAAAATCCAATTTCACCAAACGAGTTCATTGAGATAGTGGCACCGTAACGATGGAACCAAAACAGTGTCACTGAAATGGGGGCACACCCAAAAGGTGACACATTGAAATGGTGGTACATAAATTGTAGAAAATTGTATCCGTGACACTGTAATGGTGTCACATTTATAGTGGCACCATGATGTTTGAACACTGAAATAGTGGCCCACCAAACAGTGTCTCACCCTTTACCAAATTCCCATTTCTTTCATGTTTTCCCAGATTCGCCCCTCTTACATATTATTTGACATCAATTGAGTAAAAATACTTTTTTATGAATATTTATGGGATTGTTATAGGATTTAAATTATATCCTTCATATCCTAATACTCTAGGGACTTTGATATATTCAAATTGTATGGTATTTTCCACAATCCCATGTTAATGACCTTGGAAACGGTTTCCTTCTGTTGAAATAGGTTCTGGATTTTTCTAAAAATTGAGGTATATTATTCCCTTTTCTATTGGTGTTTATATATCACGATTATATAAATGAGTCGTGTGCCTATTCTAGAGCCCCCTCCTTATCATTTTACTTAGATTTTCATGCTTCTTGCGCGACGATCTATTTTTCCACAAAGAGGAGTTTTTGTCACCTATTGTTTCAATTAGGGATTATAATGCCTCTCTTTATCTATGTGTCATACGGGTTGAGTGTAATAATGATTATTTGTGAACATTTTGTGAACATTTTTCTTAAACATGTAATAAATAATGGCAGGAAGTGATTATTAAAATATAACTGGTAGGGAATTGAATATGGTTAATCTTGATCATTTGTATTATCTGTTATCTTTGTCCTATTTTTATGTATTTTTGTGGTTGTATACCCTTAGAAAGTCATGGTCGCCATTGTTCTTTTCTTGTGTAGTGGTGAGGCTTTATTTTTTGGTGATGCTTTGTTAACTGCATATAGTATGAAATCTAATTAATCATGTTGATTTGGTTAAATAAATGGATGCCCCAGGATCAAACTTTTTATGTGATCACCCTTGTTTATAACAGTTTAATTAATGAACTCATGTAGGCTAAATATGAATATCATTGGCTTGATGGTGTGGTTGTGTGCTCTATTATATGGGGTTAGAACAAGGTCTGGGTTGTGTGGTAATATTGTGGGAGGTACAGTTCTGGGTACTAGGGGTCGATTGAGGGGTTCGTCCTATGAATGGGAAAGGGAATGTTTGGGAAGTGAAGATGTTGTTTAGTGGTTTTTTACGATGGGGTTTTTGTATGGGGTGGTACATGAGGTGTGATGTAATCTCAAGTTGAGAGATTGATTGATTTTTGAATGGATAAACTTGTAGGAAGTGGGAGTACCTCTGTTATATGTTGTGGCTGTCGAACCTGTTGTATAGTGGGACTGCTTCTGGACAGTGGTTGGGAAATGAGGATACAAGAATGGTTTGTGTCATGAATTCATGTTTATGGGTGTTCTAGGATTGTTATTGTCATGCAGTGGGGCTACAAGTTTATATTCTGATTGGATGATTGAGTGTGATAACTTTGAATAATGAAAATTGGCAGTGGTTGAATGGGTATCTATGAAAGAGGGGGGTGAAGTGGGACAACATGATGGTTGTTCTCTTTTTTATTACTAATTGGTGATAAAATGGATTTACATAACTTGGTCACATCATCCTTGTTTTCCTTGGTAGAATTTATAGTCCTTTAACCATCTAAAAACGTTTTTAGATGTTAGGGTTGGTAAATTCTCTAGGTAGTGCTAGAATAAATTAAATAGAATACATTAGTTAATGATTGTAATGTGGTAAAATGAAAAAATGGGTTAGTATTCGGTAATATTGTTAATGTTTTTTAGTTTTGTGTATACGGGTAGATGCAAATGTGGTGTTGTGTGGTCTAATTTTCTGTTTGAAACCTATAGGCTGGGTTGATTTTATTCATACCTATATGTATAAATTCAAGTTAATTATGATTTCTATATGCACCCCACCCTTGTTGAGAACCATGTACTAAACACCCCCACTTCATAGGTGTCGGTATCCTTCCCAACATCCTGGTGGGAGGATGGATGGTTGGTTAATAACTTCATTCATTACATCCTCTTCTGGGGACTTACCAATCGAGTGTATCTGGGAAGGCTGTAATGGCTTGAGGTTTATCATAGTCCAATATCCTTCAAAAATGTTTTTATTATGGATGATGGTCATAGGTGTTTGCAGGACAATATTGATTTCCCAAGTGACTTCGTGATGTGGCCTAGGGGAATTCCGGTGAGAGTCATGATTATTCTATCCCATGTGTCTGTGGGAGAGATATGTGGTGTGGTAGTGGCCAAGTTGTCTGCAAGTGTGATTTTTTGTGGTTTGAGGATCAGAAGTGTGTGGTAGGTTTTGGTAGTGGGACTATATTTTAGAATAGTTTTAGTTTCAAGACGTTATCCATTAAGAACGAGTAGATAACTAGTGGTAAAGTGGTGCGTAGTACCCAAATATCGATGTGCATATACTAATACATTACATAACGTGTGTTATTCGATGAGTGTGCCTTGGTGAGGTTGGTATGTTTAGTACTCTTTTGTGGGTGATTTGAGGTTCTAAAATTCTCTCACAGTGGAAATATTATGCTCCCCCACTTGTGCATGGGTGGACTTATTTTCCCTATCTGGTATATGTGTATACTCACCCAATGTTTGTAAATATATTTTCAAATATATAGGAAGACGTAGTTGACAAATTTAGAATTTACATTCTCAGACATCGGGATATTTTTTGTGTTTCTAATTAGTCTCTTTCATGGTACATGCTATAGTGATTGGGTTGAAATTTTGTCATAGATTATTTTTAAATCATGAATGGGTTTGATTTTGGTTTCCTTCATATATATGTTTAGTGTTGTTTAATATTTTTACAATCTTTTCTCTTGATCGTGTTTTTATTAAAAATGGTAATTCAATCTTTTTTGTGTGATATTTTATACCCTTGGTTCTAGTCACCACTTCGGGGCCTATTAAATGTGGAACTAAGGGGCCATTATCTGTCCTTCATCTTAAAGAAGGAAGGGTGTGACACATTGATGTACCTTCCCTCATGATAAAAAAGGTGTATCATGATAGAATGGTATCAGAAGATTACTGTTGAGAGATTGGATGGTGTTCAGAGTTAGGTATAATAAATATTTCATGAGATGTTAGGGAAATAATGATAGGAAATCTTGGTGTCGATGATAGGATAGGGAAGACTGACTATTACATGGGATTTTAGTGATAACCTCGATCTAATTCAAGGACACTGAGCCTTCCGAATAACCAATTGAGGATACACTAATTATAGGGTAGAGATCTTAGGAATGATACAAGCATTATGAAAACTTTTGTTCTTTTGTGTCTTGGGTGTTTTGGTTATTTAAAATAAATGACGTCTTAATATGAATTTAAAAGAAAATTTCTATACAACTCGGGCTTAAGTGATCCTTGTTTAATATTTTTACATATGAAAAATGGATGTATCCCACATTTGGTACAAGAATATTTGGCTCAGTAGGCCGACTTGGTCGATCAGTGGAGGTCCGATCGAGAAGAGGAAGATGACTTGTGAAAAAAACCATCTGTGCTTTCCAACAATAGACCCAATGGATGTGAGAGGCCATCATTTCAAATTTTGTGATGGAGGGATGACTTGAGGGGATAACAATCACAATTACCATGATCTGTGCATCAATGGAGCATTGGGTTCATCTGGTAGTGTGCAAGATCTGAGTAGTGGCGTGTCAGTGGTGGATACATTACCTCGGGGAGAAGAAGGAGACCGTTGTCCCATTGGATGAATTTGAGAAGGAGTTTCGGGCAGAGTTTTTGTCCATAACATAAAAGGCCAAAAAGAGGCAGGATCTTATCTCCCTCCATGATTGGATTATGTATAGCACCCCAAGGATTTAAAAAAATTTATCATTTAATGCATGAAACACTGTGTCTCTATGAAACAAAAATTTGTTATAACTATTCCTATAATCATAATATTTTCTCTTCTATGATTTGAATTTATAAAATCTGATATACATTATTGTGATCAGTATGACATTTAATGTTTGAGAGGATTAACATAATATTTGGTGAATAGTATCCAACACTTATGAATAGTAACGTACCCTTATGAATAGTAATATGACTCTTATGACTACTAAATCAGGAAGACAAATAATAACCTCACCCTTGTGTGTATAAATAAAATTAATTCACCTTATAAATGAGGGAGAAATTTTTTAATTAAGTGTTGGTATTTTTGTGAGAAATAAATATTTAATTAAAATGTTATAAGTAAAATAATTATTTAAAAATAATTAATTTTCAAAAAAATTATTCATAAGTCAATATTTCTTCCCTTATGATTTGAGTATAATTTAAATAGACCTTATTTAATTTTTCAATGTGTCATAAAATCGGTTATATTTTTTAAATTGGTATTTCTCAATTAAATGATTATTTAAATTAGATATTAAATTTCTCAAATTTAAAAACTTATTTTAAAAAATGGAGTTCATTTTTTGATTCTAAAAATCTAAAAATGGTTATAATGAAATTTTGGGTTTTTTCTAAAATACATGAAATATTATTAATAGTAAAATACGATAATTTATGATAAAATGATAAATATTTGGTTTATTGAATCATATGTGATGTGAGGATGATGTAGGAACCCTTAGTTTGAACATAGATGCACTAATTACTATAATTGTTTACATCAATCAAGACTATTCAATGTATTGATCAAAAATATTAAACTAACGAACAAAATAATGAGAAACCTCTCTTCTCCTCCAATATAAATACCACTCCTTCTTATCTCTTCTGTTCACTCCTCTCAAGCATTGTCCCTTGTCTAAAATATACCAAAATATTCTACAAAAATCCTCTCCCACATCCCATGACACGTGGTCTCATAAAAATACTAATCCTCTCCCTTAAAGGGGCTCTTAAGGAAGATTAATTTAAGAGGTAAATTCCCCTTTTTAATTCATTTACTTTCTTTTCAAGTTCCTTTGTTTTCTTTTCTATACTCACCTCTCCACACACAAATTTAATGAAAAGTCTAGTACCTTAATTTTAAATTAATTTTTTTATGATTATGTAATAAGATATTATCATCTCACCTTTACCTAGGTTTTATGCTATTTGTAAGGAAACAACATTAGATATGTGCTAATTT
The DNA here is from genome assembly GCA_963277665.1 of Viscum album. Lineage (NCBI taxonomy): Eukaryota > Viridiplantae > Streptophyta > Magnoliopsida > Santalales > Viscaceae > Viscum > Viscum album. The sequence continues at coordinate 173,643,398 of OY728138.1, forward strand.
TCCACATTCAAGGACGATGGGTTTTCAATTTCTATTACTGTCTTCAATTCTAGTAATGAAATCATTATTATGGTTGAACCAAACAATAATATATTTATTATTTCTCTTATATGGTTATGGAATCTTTTTTCACATTATTTTAATTTATAAATCAAAATGAGTTCGTTGTGTTCAAAGCCCGCTAATTAACCCAAACAATTATCATTAAATTATTTTGTATAATGATTCATCTTCACTCCAAGTAACCAAATGAAATTTACAAAAATTTAACCTTATGTATATTCACTAATATCATATAACTTCAATTCATGGAAACCATAATCATTTACCATTTTCCTTCATTCATGTGTATAAGTAAACATGCCATGAAATCTAAGGAAGAAAATGCACCCAAAAAATATAATTTATCCTTTTAAACCTATCTAGAAGGACATGAATAAAATTAATAATGATATAATAAAAAAATTATTTAATTAAGAGGTTATTTTTATATTAATTTTGTGAATTTAATTTTGCTATCCATGAAACTATGATCAAGGGAATAACGCCATGGGACCTATGGTAATGTTTTTCTACCGGAAGATCCATTTTTTATTTGGGTGATTCTTATTCTCTACATAACTCAATTAAATTATTATTAATTATTGATTAATCCAAATAAAGTCTATTTTAATGTTATATATATGTTTATCAATTAGATTAATTCTTTATTTTATTGGGAGATATATTTTCAAAATGATCTTTCAAAATCTCTTCTCGATAGATAACCCCGTTTGTAGGGAACTTCTTGAAATCTTACCTATTTTCACAGGCACTCTGTAATATATTTTAATCCATTGATATTTTTTTAAAATAAGAAATGTTATAATGAAGAACCATCATGATTGAATACTGGTTTTATGAAATCTAATGTTTCTTTCTTCTTTAAAATTTCATTAATATTTTTCTAAAACCACAGTTAAATGCTTTATATCTAATGTTTCTTTAAAAAAAAATTTTACATGATTTGACTTCGGTAGGAAAAAATATAATCCTAAAATATAATTACAATGTTCTTTACTCTTATTTTATTAGATATACATGTTTATATGCCTTATTTCATGTCAAATATAAATGATTTTCCAAAATAACTTTTCTTCCCAATGTAAAAAGTATTTTTTTCTCATCTCGTATTGACATTTATGAGATATACACCATGTTGATCACTTAGTATGTCCATGTGGTTTATGTACTTCCCTTTGGTATTTTATATCACGAGTTTACTTATTCTAATGATATTATAAGATATTATGAATCGAATTTGTCAAGGTGTTATTGGACACTTTGGAATGTTTAAGGATTAATTCCTCGAGAATTTTTCAATGGTCTCATTTAAAGGTATCATCATCTATGCCAACACCCTTTATTGAAAATTTTACTAAATTGACGTTTATCTATTATTATATTATCTAAAATATGTTTCTGTATGGTTTAAAATTATTTTTACTATGGATGTTTTAACTTGATACCATTCTCTATATTACTTTGAAGGGTTAGTTTTTATATTTAATGAATATGGAATGTTTTTTTAACTATAGAAATATTGATGAATATGTATCCTATTATCAATACAGATATTGAAATGTAAAATTATTATTTTATTAAATCTTGGTATAAATAATTAATTGGACTGGCAGTGATGAGTGGGTTTCTTTATAGCCCTTCGATGCATCGACGGTTCTCATAACGCAAACTAGATGAAGACAACCCCTTAGAGTTTGTTTCAAAAAATTAGACAGGTGTCTACAGACAAACTAAAACTACCTTGTTGGTATGAAGGTTCATGTTCTATATATATGGCATCCAAATAATAAAAATTATATTTATTCATTATTCAGTTATTACTATCCCTGAGGTTTTGACTATTGAAAATCTATGGATTCACAATCATCCTCAGTTTATTAATGGTGAGTGTTTTTCAATTATTAAACATTCCATAATGATTATGTTTAGTTGATTATGATTATATTGTAATTTTTTCCTGATTCTATTATAAGTAACCCTTATTGATCATTTTAGCTCACCCCATTAAATTTTTTCCTTCCCCACATAATAAAGATGAGATTACTTTTTTAGTTTTCAAGGATGCATGTTTTTAGAATTTGTTATGTATTATATGTTTTTTTCTACCCCAATTATAAAATGGGTTCTTTATATATATCATGTTTCATCAAAAATACTAAAATGATTGGTCCTTTGTGACTTGATTCCTTGTAATCATGTAATCATAAGAATTTAATGCACTGGCTATATGGTTTTGGGGTCACGGTGTTATAGTTGGTATCAGATTAAGTTTAGTAGAATCCCTGGAAACTAGATTTAGAATATATAGATTAGGGAGTACAATCCAAGGATATAAATTGAGGATATGTATATAATAACATCTTGTAATTATGTTAAGGTAGATATTTTGTGGGTATTTTGATAAATGCATCCCTATTTATATACTACAAGTGGATGTGGTTCTGGAACAGATGTACCTAGGAGTAACAAATGTGACATGGTGTTCTGGGATTGACTTAGGGTAACCTGATACATGACAACGGGCATTAATACAGATATGGTTTGACACTTTTAGAGGTTATTATTAAGATAATTCACATTTTCATTACAAAACATTATGAATGATTTATGCTACCAAGGTAACCAAAGTATATGGTTCTATGATTTTAGATGCGTTGATTTATGATATATTCTATACAATGTTTAGATTTATATAGAGTTCTTCATTTTATAAGATAATATATTATATGGAATTGATTATAAATGGTTCTTATTGGAAGAAATGATAACTTCACCAATTCACATGATAAAATGAGTAAGATGGATCAAATATTTCATGGACTTAAGCAAAATTTCTAAGGGAAATAGTCTCTAAGGAATAATCATTATATGGGTAAATAGTATCATGTGTTAACAAAGTGTCTAAATAATTATCTCAGTCCTCTGGATTTAAATGGAAGAAAAATAAGAGAAGAGAGGAAATCATGTATAAATGGAAGAAGGGAACAGAGTGTTTTTCCTCATGTGATAACTATGGAATGGATCATCCTAGAAAATGCTTGAAATGCATGGGATTTTATTATAAGTGTTGGGAATATGGTCACCAATAAAATGAATGAAATGGAAGAGAAAAACCAATGTTGTGCAATTTTTAAACTTCAAGGATATGGGATGCTATGCAGATCAATTTCTCAATCATCAATGGAATATTCCACATATGATGTTTCAATATAATGATCACGTCATGATTCTACCATAGATGATGTTGAATGATTAATATTCCTCATAAAAAATCATGTCAATTGAATATTTTATCAGCAATGTACTGCTTATAAGAATTATGCAATATATGAGGATTGTACTGCAATAATATTTCATAAAGAATTTGAGGTGGTATAATGAATTTTACCTAGGATAAGTGACCCAGTAGAAAGTTAATATCTTGGGAAAGTATATGTATATGTTAATGATAACCCAATATATATTCATGATGATTAATATAATAAAGAAGAAATGATTGATTTGGTTAAGTACTCACTACCTCAAAACTGATGGTTGACTTGTATGCAACTGTTCTATGCTATCATTGATGAGGTTTAGAACATTATTGAAGATAAATAATATATCCAATATCATAAGTAAGAATGATTGCATGTTTCAAATAAATTCTTAGGGTAATTTAAGTTATTACCATATTTCAAGAGGATATATCCTGAATATATTCACATGTTCTGAATGTGAAATTTTACGACTGCATCATGTTGATTAATAGAAAATAAGTTAGTAGATACATTGAGCATGATAGATAATGAACTTCTAAAACAATGATGATTTCCAAGGATCTTGTGTACATGGATCTAACATGGATGGATATGGTAATGATTCTAAAGTGTTGGATCACGATCTTTTGGAATGTTAAACCATTTAAGAAATATTTTAAGATGATCATTATATGATGATTTAGTGTATAATCTCACCACATGATGAAACCTTTTATAAGAGAAGAAGTATAGATAGTTCAAGGAACAAAAAAAAGGATAACATTGTGTTTATGAAATAAAAACTTATATTGATACTCCTATAGAGTAGAATAATTCCTTAACTATTGTAAAAGAGTCTTAAAAAAAAATTTTGTTTTTTTTTTATTTTTTCATAACTATAGATTTTAGTTATTTGGTAATGATCTTTCATCTAAGCGTGTTATCTATTAATTTCCATAAAAACATGATGGTTTGATTATTCTTCCATGACCATGTTATCTAATTATAATGCATTTTTTTAGTAACTGATTCATTTATATTTCCTTCTTATTAAGAGGATATTTTAACCATATTTCTGATGTCGGTTTCCCATGAGGTAATTTTTGAGTATCAACCATTATCTTTCTAAATTCAATTTCAAAATTTCAAGGAAAAATTTTGTGTAAGGAGAGGATAATTTAACACTCCATGGATTTAAAAATGAATTTAATATTGAATTCATAAAACACTATGTCTCTACAAAACAACACTTTGTTATAACCGATCCAATTAACCTAATTTTTTCCGCATCTGTGATTTGAATTTAAAAAATAAGACAAAAACAATTGCGATAAGTATTATATTTAGAGTATGATAGGATAAACATAATTATTTTTGAATATTAACCTACCCTTATGAATTATAACCAACCCTTATGAATAGTTTTATTACCTTTTTGAATAATAAAAGACAGAGATAATTGAAATCTCACCCTAGTGTGTATAAATAAAATATATTCACCTTATAAATGATGTTCAATATTTTTAATAAATTTTTTGTGCTTGTTTGAGTAATAAATATTTTATTCCAATATAAAAATTAAGAAAATGATTTATATGATAATTAATTTTCAAAAAATGCCTTCATAAATCAAAATTTTACGTACCTATGATTTATGATAATTAAATGAGACCCTAGATAAATTTTCAATGTGTCATAAAATCAATTATAATTTAAAAATTGGTATTTTTTGAATAAATGATGATTTTAATTGAAAATTAAATTTCTCATATTTGGAAAATTGTGTCCAAAAAAATAGAGTTAATTTTTTTATTCTACACATTGAAAAATGGTAACGGTGTATTTATGGTATTATTCAAAAATATATGAATTTTTTTTGAATAGTAAAATATGATAATTTACAATAAAATGGTAAATGAATGGTTAATTGAATGATAGGATATGTAAGTTTGATGGATGAAAACATGGCTAATACTCACATAAACTTATTACTTTTTTTAGTGAAATTAATCTTAACTATTCATTGTCTTGATCCAAAATATTAAATTAATGATTAAAATAATGAGAAATCCCTCCTCTCCTCCACTATAAATATTGTCCCGCCATACCTCTTATCCCCTCATATATAGCATTATTATTTGACAAAATTATTCCCTACTCCCCTCCCAAACTACTCCCACAAACATATCATCCCTTGGTCTAAAAAAATACCGAATCATCTCTCTAAAAGAGGCTCTCAAGGAAGATTAATTCATGAGGTAAATACCTTTTTACAATTGTTTTACTTTATTTTCATGTTCTTTTGTTTTCATTTATATCCTCAACTTTCCACACCCAAATGATGTGACCACTCAAATAACTTAAATGAAATTTAATTTTTTTTTTGATGTAATAATTTATTATCATATCTCATTTACCCTTCTTTTATTCTAGTTTTAAAAAACACCATCTTAGATGTACTAATTTACCACATTCAATGAAGATGACATTTAAAAATATATTAATGTCTAAAATTCTGGTCATGAAACCAATATAATGGTTGAAGAAAACTGTAATATATGTATTATATTTAATATATGGTTATGTAATCTCTTTTTACACTAGGTTTTTATTTATAATGAAAAATGAGTTTTTTGTGTTCAAAAACTACTAATTAACCCAAACGGTTATCATTAACTAATTTATAAAATGATTCATCTTCACTCAGAATAACCAAAATAAATTAACAAAAATTAACCCTTCTAGATGTCCACTAATAACATATGACATCAATTCTAGAAAGCCATACACATTTTAACTGATTCTCCATTCATGTCTATATGTAAACCGGTCATGAATACCATGGAAGAAAACACCCGAAATAATAAAATCAAACCTCAAAAACCCATCATGAAGGACATGAATGAAAATAATATGGTTATAATAAATCAATTACATAAAGATTAGGTTCTATAAATATTATTTAATTAATTTAATCTTGTTATCTCGGACCCTAATATCTACTGAATTACGTAATCAGACATACGGTAAGGGATTTCTACCTGAACCTCCGTTTTCATTTTGGTCACTCTTATTCTCTACTTATCGGAATTAAATTCTTATTTATTATTATGTAATATTAATAAATACATATTTAATGTTATATATATTTTTATAAATCATATTTTGTCATTATTTTATGGAGTGTTAAATGGTTCGAAAGGTTCATTAAAAAAATTCCTCCTGATAAACAAACTTGTATCAGGGGAACTTCTCAAATTCTTGCTTATTTTCAAGTGCACTATGTAATATATTTTATGAAATTATTTTTTCTAAAAAATAACACATTTTAGCTTCATAAACCTTCATGATTAATTTCTAGTTTTATGAAATCTAACATGTCTTTCCACTTTAAAATTTATTTAATATTTTCCTAAAACTACATTGATTTTTTATTTTTATTAAATCATTATAAACTATTTTGTACCTAATTTCACTTGAGGGGGAAAATTGTTTGCCTCAAATATAATTTCAATGTTCATACCACTTCTTTTTTGGGTATACATGTTTATAAATCTGATTTAATGAAAAATATAATTTATTTCCCAAAATTACTCTTCTTTCTAAAGTATGTATTTTATTTCTCATCTCACTTTGACTATTATCAGATATACACCTTTTTGAAAACATAGCCAATTCATGTGGTTTGTTTACTCCCTTTTTGGTATTGTATTTTAATAGTATACTTATTATAATGATATCCTATGGTATTATGTTTGAATTTTTCAAGGTGGTATGGGACACTTTGGAATGATTAATGATGAATTCCTCAAAAAATATTAAATGGTATCATTTAAAAGTATCTTTATCTATGTCAACATACTTTAATAAACCATTTAATACATTGAGGTTTATCTCTTACAATATTATCTAAAATATTTTGTTGAAAGTGTTCTAATTAGTTTGACTGTGGGTGTGTTATCTATATAACATTCACAATATTAGTGAAAATGGATTGTGTTTATGTTTAATGATTAGGGAATGTTTCTTTAATTGTGTAAATATTGATAAATCTCTATCCTATAATCAATAAGGATATTTAAAAGGCATATTTTTATTGTATTAAATAATTTTATAATGAAATCATTGGATTGGTAGTGATTTGTGGGCCCTCTATAGGCCCTGGATGCATTGAATTGTCTCATCAGACAAACTAGTTGGTGACAAAACCATAGTTTTTATTTCCAAAAATCAGATGAGATTCTACCCACAGAATTAAACCATCTTGAGTGTATGAAGGCTCATGTTCCAAATACATGAATTCTAAAAAATAATTATTTTATTTATTCATTATTTAGTTATTACTATCCATGAGTTCATAACTATGACAAAAACTATGGATCCACATTTATTGTCACATTATTAATGGTGTGAACTATTCAATTATTCACCATTCCATTATGATTATTTCAAACTCATTATGATTCCATTATTATTGTTTCATGCTTCCATTATATGAATCCCTTATTAGGCATTTGAGCCCACCCTATTAAATTTTTTTCCTTCCATAAGATACAAAGAATAGATTACTTTATGAGTTTTCAAGGATGAAATTTGTTAGATTGTGTTATGAAATATATGTTTCTTTATTCTCCTAATGTAAAATTGGTTCAATGTATCTATCCATTTTCTTCAATTCCACTAAACTAATCACCCCTTCGAGACATGATTCCTTATAATCATACCAATTTAACAATGTAATGCTCCGAATCTGGGTTTATGGGGTTGCAGCATTATAGTATGTTGGTGAGTGGACATGGGATCAAGTTCAATGATCTTATATTATATACACAAAATCTTTATTCAGATGAGGAGTCATGGGTGATACACTCAGAGGAGTCACTCTGACCTTATCTTCATAATGTCTTCACTCCCTCTACTCTAAAAACATTTGTAGAAGTTCAATAGTAGGCTCAATTAGTAGAGAGTATTCACTAATTTGGATGTGTACCATGATAGCTGAACTAGTAATGTTCTTCAAAGGGTAATATAATCAACAGAAGGTCTCTAGAATTCGGGGATTCCAGGTTTTGGCCATTATGAATTAAGCCCTAGTAGTTTGAGTTACTATCTCTTCGTACTTTCACTTTCCCCTTGGGCCTGGGACTGAGTTTGTTTTTCTGTGGATTTCATGGACATATTTAGATCCAATTCCTATTTTGAGCTCTGTATGGTGGGGGTGGGCATGTTCAGTGCCCCCATCCTCAACAACTATTGTCAGTAAGGTCATTCCAATAGAAGGGGCAGCGGGCTCCTGCTCCATGGGGGGAGGGGGAGGGGGTATATGGTGTTGTGGGATGCTAACCTCATAGTGCTCCTCAGGTACCTAATCCACAGTGTGGTTGTGGAGGTGGTTGACATCACATGTGTAGAACAGATGAGAGTTGGACGTTTCATGCTACTAAGGTAGTGGTTCTTGTGGGTCCAGAGGTTTTTTGAGGTACGATTAGTCTATTTTGTACCCTTGTGTGATATTTGTTTGATTTAGGAGCATTAAAATTCATTTTCAGACCTAGTCTATCTTGTGACTTAGGACTGGACATAGGGATTGCTTTTGTTCCCCTGGTTTTGAGCAAACTAGTTGGAGTTCAGACGATTTTGTTTGATATTTTCTGGGGATGTACACTAATGTTGGATATGCATTAGTCTAGTGGGGATCTTTTTCTACTACAAATGAAACCATAATATGTCATCATTGGAATTGATTTTTTATTCTTTGTGTATGTTTTTATCGAATTCTTTCGAGCTAGAATTGTGTTTTCAGATATGGATGACCAAGGTGTCGTTTTCATTGATAAGAGGAGTTATCATGTGGGTAGTTTTGTGTGAATGGAGATGATCATCTCGGAAGGAACCATATCTCTCTTCTCCTCTCTATGATGGCAGGAAACACTCTTCCGGTCCCTCCCCCACTGATGGGGGAGGGATCCTCACCGCCCACCAAAAAATCATCTTTCATCTTCACACCCTTCCCAAATATCACAGCCCTTCTCCCTTTCCCTAAAGTTTCACTCGGTCAAAAGGCTCCTAATTTTCGTGATGGGTTCCTTAATATTCCTCTATTTACTATAGGGTTCTCAGAATTTTCAAATCTACTAAATCATACCTTTATTTCTAGGTTTAAACAGCGACGTTCTTATGTTGAGTCGTTCGATAGGCACTTCTTCAGAGAATGGTAGTTTAAAGATAGTGTGACAGTGGGTATTATGAATAATAGGAACATAATTGTTCATTTTTATTTTGAGGTGTATATCATTAAGACATGGTCACATGCACCTCACAGATTCAATGACTTCAATTTTTATATATTCTGGTGGTCCTTCGATTTTCTTATGAAGCGTGATACTCCTACTATTGCGACTTGGGTATGTTTTCCCAATCCCCCACTAACATTCAAAAATAATTGTGTTATGTGTATTCTAGGGAATCTAATTGGTAGATATATGTTCTCAGATAGTTGGACTGAGGCTTTATGTAATTATATTAATCCATGTGTTTTCAAGGAAATGGATGTGTCCAAATTCAGTTCGAGTCTGTATGGATCACAGTGGGTGAGGAGTATTGTTTTAAATCTTGGTTGGTATATGAAGCCTTGGTATATTTCTGTTCTAGATACAAGAACCTGTGACACTCGATGGATTTCTATTATAGGGAGTCTCAGTCATCTGTTTTGAGGAGGGGTAGTGGTTGCGACAAGTAATTTGAGGGTTTGATGAAGATGTGTTTGACTATAGGCCTATTGTTTTGGATGTTAATGGAGGAAATGGTGAAGAGGGGATGTGTTCTACCAGTGTGTCAAGGATTTGTAATTGACCAGCAGAGGTAGGTATTGGCACATCCCAACCTATAAAGAAGGTTGTGGTGTATCAGATCAATCTGATAGTTCCTCATGTCTTTAGCAGGTTGAGGTAGGAATAGGTCGGACCTTCCACATCTAGTGTGTTCTAACGTATTAGTTTAGTTAGGGAAGATATAGTGGTTCTCCATGATGTGACCTGAGTGAAAAAGATGGTGTGTGTGACTAAATATGTGTTGGTGAAGATGGAAGATCAATGGATTTAATGTCTTGGAGAGGCTATTTCGGGGTCAGTGTGTACCGGTGAAATGGATCCTTCGAGGATTCCTTCTTATTCAAAAGTTTTTAGGGTAGGAATGGGAATTGAGGTAACAGAAAACAGGGGTCACAACATTCAAATGTAGGGAGCCCTAGGTGAACCAGGAGCACCGGGTGAACCACAGAAGTGGGTGAAGGGCAGGGGCAGAGCTAACCAGAGATGGACCCTATCCTCGATAAATAGAGTAACTGTTTTTATGCATTGGGATCAAACCCTCTTTATCTAGTGTCTAATAGGGATGAATACCCCTCCTGGATGGAGTCTAAAGATGGGGAGAGCAACGCCATTCCCTCAGATGAAAGTTCACAAGGAGAATCTAGGATAGGGATCCATATTTAAAGGAAAAATAAGGTATAGAAAGAAAATAGGGATTTGGGTAGTTGCATTGTGTGCATGATGAGAAATTCCAAATGTCGGAAGGAATAATCATACCTCTCAATGCCTATGGAGACTAGATCAGCTAAAAAGAGCGGAAAAATGTAATGTAGGGTGATCCATTTAAAAAATCATAAGAAAATGAGGTTTACATGGGGTGTGGATTCAGAATTTCTAATGATCCTAGGTCAAAGGACTTTGTCCTGGTTAAAAATGTTAAATCAAATTAAGAACATCCTCCAAACAAGGATGACTTTGTGGTTTTTTCTTCCCCTCTTCATGCACCTCATGGGATTCTTGGTAAGGAGGCTGATGAGGGAAAAACTATGGTTATCATAGCTAGCACAGAGTGGGATGCTACTGTAGAGGCCATGGAGAAGCCATGTGACCTTCTTATGCACTCTGGGGCAGAGATTATAGATATGGTTAGGTACATTAACGCCGCTAAAGAAAATGCAGAAAGGTGGAATGGTGGATCATTTCAAGTGGACTCTAAAAGGGTGGAAGAATAATAGATCATCATGCAAAATTTAATCATAAACAGAGGCTTAAATGCCAAAAAATATAAGGGTACAATATTTCATGCAGACGTGGGCCAAATTTCTCTATCAATTTAAAGATAGAATCAGATGTAATCCCAATAAAAAGTTAACTAAAATTTCCTGGAATAATATATAGGGAGGATTCATGAAATATATTGAAATTAGACATTAAGAATTCTGTAGGGTTGGATGCCCCATTTTGTACTTGATGGTTTCTCATATTCTTCTACACAAAGTTAATATTTTTAACAGAAATGTAAATTTAGAGGAGGGTATTTGGTGTGTGGAGCCTCTTCTCTCCTTTTTTGTTGAGTTGTCGGTGGGATCAGTAGACACAATGATTTTGGATGTTCTAGGAGTTGTCTGGAGTTCTTGGATATTTTCCCTAAATAGGTTGTGACTCTACCCCCTCGAAGTGATGTTGAGTTTGGAATAGAAATTAAACATTCTTCCTGCCTAATTTCAATGGATCCCTATTAGATAGAGGATTTTGAGTTACTAGAATTGTAGATTCGGTATGATGAAATGATGAAAAATTGTTATATCCATTCAAGTGTGTCATTGTGGGGTCATCTAGTATTGTTTTTCGAAGAAGTCAAATGATAGCCTGAGGTGGTGCATAGACTACCAAACTAAATCAAGAAATGGTCATGAACCATTACCCTCTCCCGAGAATAGAAAATATTTTTAGCTAGTTAAGTGGAGAAGGTTAGTTCTCAAAGATAGACCTACTATCTGAATACCACTTATTGAGGGTGAAGGAGGGTGAAATCATGAAGACTAAATTTTGGTGTAGGTATGGGAACTTCAAGATCATGGTTCAAACCATCGGTGATACGAATGCACTAGCCATGTTCTTTGGGCTCATGAACCATTCCTTCAATAAGTTCCTGTAATAGTTCATCACCGTGTTAATTGATGAAATTATTATTTACTCAAGGTTTGAGGAGAAGAACATCGAGCATCTGATTACTATCTTAGAGGTCATTTGATACCACTAGATATATATTATTTTTTCCAAGTTCTAGTTCTAGATGTGATAGGTGCACTTCCTTGAAAATTTTGTGTCTTATAAAGGAGTAGTATTCGACCCTTTAAAGGTCTAGGTGGTTATTTCTTGAGAATCACCCAAGAACATTTCAGAAGGTCGAAAATTCCTTGGTCTAGAGAGCTATTACCAGAGGATCATACCCAACTTATCACAAGTTGCATCTCTATTAACAGCTTTGGACAGAATAAACTAGCCCTTAGTGTGGATTGAGTAGTGTCAGATAGCTTTGAAATTCTTAATGGGGATGCTAGTTAGTTCTGTAGTGCTTATGTTTCTTGATGAATGGGTAACATTCAAGGTGTTCTATGATACTTCAAGTCTTGGTATGGTATGTGAGTTGATTTAGTGGTATAGAGTGATCTCTTATAGGTCTAAGAACATACGTCTACATGAACATAAATATTCCACTCCTGGTTGTGATCTTATAGCCTTCGTATTTTCAGTAAAGTTTTGGAAACGTTACCTCATTGGGGAGAGCTTTATAGGATTCACTAATAATAAGAGATTCAGGTATATCTTCTCCAAATGATACCTAAAAATGCAATAGAGAAGGAGGATGGAGTTTCTCCCAGACAATGACTTTGATATCTATTACACCTCAGGAAAGGAGAATGTTGTGGTTGATGACTTAAGCAGGATGTTGTAGAAGGAGGTTGTTTGGGAATCCACAGATGCATACAGGGAAATAGAGGATTTGGAATCGTTGTGTCTGGATGCAAATGTGGATTGCAATATTGTTTATATATTTCAGATATATATTGTAGTAATCCTTGGTGAGGAAGGTGGAGGTGTCTTAGTGGGGAGACTTAGAGATTGAGGTGATACATGAACGCGCTATCTCGGGTGATGCAACAGAATAATGATCGGATGACAGTTATAATTAGATGTAGTTCCATGGGAATCTATTTTCCCCAGTGGAAATTGGTGAGGGTGTTTTCCGTGAGTTCCATAGATAATCCCTAGTGGTGAATCCAGGAGTTTCAAAAATATACTAATCCTTAAGGGAACAATTTTTGTGGCTTGGGGTAAAGTGAGGTAGTGGAAAAGATTGTGGAAAGGTGGCTAATGTGCTGGCAGGTGAAGGCTGAACACCATGTTCCTGGTAGACTGTTTTATCCCTTAGACATTCCTGAGAGGATGTGGGGTGACATCTCAATGGATTTCAACATAGGATTACCCAATACTCTGGGAGTGTGATTCTATTTAGGTAGTATTAGATCAGTTGAAATAATCATATCAATTCATAGCGTTCAAGGAGTTGAGCACAGTAGATGCCTTAGAACCTAGGTATGTTGATGATGTGGTGTTGGTACGTGGAGTTCCAAGATCCATTCTCTCGGATCAGGATGCACTCATTATGTAGTGGTACTAGAGGGCGTTGAATTATGCCTTTTGCACTCAGTTATGCCTCAACACTGCTTTCCACCCTTAGACAGATGGAAAAACAGAGAAAACCATCTATATGTTAGAGGATATGTTACAAGAATGTGTTCTAGACATTTGTGGGTCCTGGGTCAGACATTTTCTATCTGTAGAGTGTTCTTACAATAATATCTATCACTATTCCATTGGTATGGCTCCATTTAATTCATTATATAAAAGGTCATGTTGTTTAAACTTGTGCTAGATGAATGTTGGGGAGGTAGATATTCTTTGTCCGGACATTGTGCAAAGTACGAGAGATAAATTGAAGCTTGAATTTGAGAGGATTAAGGTATCACAGGACTAATATAAGTTGTATGACTATCACCAAAGAAGGCACTTAGAGTTTGAGGTTGAGGAAATTTTATTCTTAAAGGTTTTACCTTGATAAGGGTAGCATAGTTTTGGTAGAGGGAAAAAGATTTCTCCTTGGTTCATTAGACCTTTTGAAGTGTTGGGATGGGTTGGATAGGTGGCATATTAGCTATCATGGCTATCATGGTTGGATTGATCCACAACATATTCCATGTCTCTCAGCTCCATCTGTATCTACATGATGACTCCCACATCATTGAATGGGGATAGATTGATTTTGAGGATGATGCGACATTGGTTGAGCGACCAATATGAATTGAGGATCATGAGGAGAAGATTCTTCATGGATATATCATTACTTTAGATCATGTGTTATGGAGGAATATTGGCTTTAAGAAGAGTAATTGGGAGCAGAAGGCATAGATGTGTGCCCATTACCTAGAGTTGTTCTATGTTTTGATTTTTCATTTTACTTCCATGTTTTTTTAGAATGTTATGATTAATCTTGTTCTTTATCAGATGTGTTGTTTCCTTGTTCTCGGTGTTGTGAAACATTTCATGACATGTGGAGAGTTGAGGACCTAATCTCTAATCAAGATTCATTAATGTGTATGTCATTAAACTCGTGCGGGTGAGTCAGTGCCGCCCAAAGTAGATAGTATCTTGACATTGAGTAAGGGATCCCCTAATCCATATATCTGAGTAGTGTGGCCTTTGTTTTATCAAAATTATTCAGGTGATAAGTTTCAAGGAGGTTTTCTTGGATGTAAATTTTTTATATCCTATTTTCGAATAATGAATGGTGGTTTCCCCTGAGAGGTATCTTATAGGGAGGTGGTTCGGACCCCACTTTCTCTCTGTACGGTTTTATATTCTTAGAGACGATAATAGTTTGATAGGTATCTGATGTAATGACCTGGATTTTCCCAGTCCATTTCATTGTGAAAATATAGTCCTTGGGGGGTTTTTAGGATTCATATTGGTTTGTTTTATGTGTTTTCCATGTATCCAGTTTCACCAAATAGTTTTACTAGGATAGTGGCACCGAAACAGTTGAACACTATAACAATGGAACTAAAACAACGGAACACCAAAACGGTGGCACCATAATAGTGGAATCATAATGGTGGTATTCCAAAATAGTGGCACTATGATTGTGGCACTCAGAAATGGTGGCACATCAAATGGTGTCTCACTCTTTTCCAAATTCCCAGTTTTCCAAATTTTCTTTAGATTCACCCCTCTTACATTTTAGTTGACACAAACCTATTTTAAAGACTTTTATGGGAAT
Organism: Viscum album; assembly: GCA_963277665.1. Lineage (NCBI taxonomy): Eukaryota > Viridiplantae > Streptophyta > Magnoliopsida > Santalales > Viscaceae > Viscum > Viscum album. The sequence continues at coordinate 173,658,850 of OY728138.1, forward strand.
TTTAAGGTTGTTTAAAATGATAATAAGTATATCCTTCATTACCTAATGATCCATAGACTCTGTAATATTCAAACCACGTCGTCTTGACCATGATCCAATGGTAATGAAGTTTGAGATTGTTTCCCTACATTGATATAAGATATGGATTTTTATAAAAGTTGAGGTCCTTTATTTACTTTTCTTTTGGTGCACCTAGGGCCCTCTTCTAAATATAATTCATGCATCTATGCTTTACCCCTTCCTGAATTTTTTTTGTGTTTCTTACTACATGTGCGACCCTCTGTTTTGGCGTAAAAAGGTTTTTTGGTCACCTATTGTTTCAATTAGGGATACATATTCCACTATTGATTTGTGTGTCATATGGGGTTGGTATACTAATGATTATTTATGATGAACAAGTGAATAATTTTTTAAAACAAGTATTAAATAATGATAGCGAAGTGATGATTAACAGATAACAGATGGGGAATTGATGATGCTTGATATTGATCAATTTTTTTATCTTCTATCATTTTCTTCTTATTATGGTTTGTTGTGACTATCTTCCTTTTGAAAATCATGGCCCTTGGTGGTATTTTCTTGCGCAATAGTGATGTTATATTTTTTTGATTCTTTTTTTAACTGACTTCAACATGAAATCTAATTAATCACATATATTTATTTTATTAAATTGATTCCCTATGATCAAACATGTTGTGTGATCTCCCATTTTATAAATATGAAATTGAATAACCAATGTTGGATAAATATTATTTTCTTTTTTATGGTGGGGTTGTGTGTTGTGTTTTATGGGGTTAGAGTCATGTGTGTTTTGTGTGGTGCTATTATGGGAGGCACAGCTGTGGGTACCATGGGTGGAAAGAGGGGTTGGTATTGTGAATGGGGAAGGGAATGTTTGGTCATCAGGGATGTTGTTTGGTCGTTTTTTTTTTCTATGTGATTTGAGTATGAGGTGGTACAAGAGGTGCGATGGAATCTCTTGTTGAGATATTGAATTATTGTGGATTGGATAAACTTGTAGGTAATGGGACTGCCATTGGTTTATGAAGTTTTCAAAGAAATGTTTGTAAATTAGGAAATATTTTGGATAGTGGTTGGGTAGTTTGGATTCATGACAAGGTTGTTTTGTGGCTTCATGTTTATGGGTGTGCAGGTTGTTGTGTTTTTGTACAATGGGGCTTCCATTTCTAGTTGTGAGAGGATGATTGAGCGACATAAATATGAAGAATTGAAATTGGTATTGGATGAATATGTGTCTTGGAAGGGGGGTGAACTGGGACAACAGGTAGGTTATTCTATAATTTATTATGAATCAATGTTAATTTGGATTTATATACCTTGGTCCCTTATTCCTTATATTCCTTGGCATTGTTTGTGGCTTTTATCCTTCTGCAAATAGATGCTTGTGTTATTCTTGTTTTTTTCCCTGATTAGTGTTGGAATAAATTTAAGTAATCCCTTTAATTAATGAATAGAAAGTGGTTAAATAAAAAGGGGTTAGATTTGTGTTATATTGTAACTATTTATGTTTTTTTACTAGAGGGGTAACATCAAATGTGATTCTATGTTGGTTGGTTGTTTGTTTAATACTATTAGGTTGGGATAACTATTTCCCTACCTATATGTATAAATTTTAGTTTTTGATTTCTATATGCACACCACCCTTGTTAATAACCATGTTCTGAAACGCCCATTTCATGGGGGATGGTGTATTTACCAACATCCTTGTGAAAAGACAGATTTTTGGTTATTGGATTTCTTCCGCACACCCTCTTTTGGGTTCTTACAGCTCGGGGGTGTCCTAACAGGATGTAATGGCTTGAGTTTTATCAAAGTCTAAGACCATTTGAACATATTTATTATATGTATGATGGGACCAGGTGGTTGTGGGACTGAATTGTTTCCCCATGTTTCACCAGGATGTGTCCCAGGTTTCTTCGGGCAAGAGGCATGATTTTTGTGACCCAGGCATCTTTGGGAAATATGAGTGGTGCAGTTGTGGCCCATGTGTTTGAAATAGGGATTACATGTGTATTGTGGCCCATGTGTGTATGGGAAGGTTATGGTAGTGTGACGACATTTAGGAAGTTTGGTATCATCAAGACCTTATTTATTAGGATTGAGTAGAAAACGTGTGGTATCACCAAGATTTTAGTTGTTATGAAAGAGAAGATAACCAGTGGGAAAGTGGTTTGGGGTAACCAAATGATTATGTTCTTATACTAATACATTATTTGACATTCATTATTTAGTGAGTGTGAATCGGTGAGTTTGGGCCGGTTAGTACTCCTTGGTGGTTGTTTGAAGTTCTACTGCTCTATTATAGGGGCATTAGTATGTTCCCTGTAACTCCCCGACCCCAGTTACACAGAGTCGGTGCATTATTGCGTAACATTGGCATGATCACAAAGATCAAGTTTCGAAAGACCGATTAGTTTAGTAGCCTTGGTAACAATAGATACATTCATAAGTCTTAAATTACATCATAAAGTAAAACAAAACTACAACAACATATTGTCTTCGTATCCCCTCATACTATCCTGGCAGGTCATTCATAATATACTTCTTCAAATCCTGGAAAAATTTAAACATTAGAAGGGGTGATCTCAGATGCTCAGTAAGGATAAAAATATTGTGGAAGCTTTCATAAATAAACATAAACATTTAAGGAAATGTATAGCTAAAACAAAAGCCTTCTAAAATTGAACTTTAACATAATATGGAAAAAGTAAAATGAAATAATTCCATTTACTTATTCACAGGGATATTCTACTGGTCGAATAATCACATGCAATATCAATAACCACTTTCATAATTATGGAATGCATAATGCCAGACTATCATAACCACGTAGCCAAGGCCTAATGCCAAGACGACAAATAAGATTTTGTCAAGGCTTCGTTCCAAAAATCTAGTTTTTCTCATGAGACCTTCCGATGCATTGAGGAGCTATAGCAGGCTCCACCTGTCACTTATTAAGTCCAATGCATTCCTCATATGAACAGGATTAAACATATCATAAACCATAACATACTCGTATCACATAGAACATGCATAATGGAAACATAACATTTCCACATTTCAATCACATGATATCAATATTGATATAAAAACACTTTAGAAACCATTTTCAAAACCAAAATAAAATTAAATTAAAACTTTGTAATTATTTTTCATTTAAAAAAAGTTATGGCTTGTAGAGGAAGCTGAAACTCAAATAATGGTAAGGGCGGCGGAGAAGTCGTTGTCACTGCCTACGTAAGGCAAAACATTCCTTTTGTAATTTAGTAAAAACTCTTAATATAAAAAGATTCCTTTTGAATAAATGTATATGTCAAAGGGTTTTATACACCGTATAAAAGAAAGTTGTGTATAAAACAAAATATGCCTCAATGAAAGGAGATTGAGACGAAATCCCTTACAAAGATCATTTTTTAAAAATAAAATAAATCTATTATGTGTATTAACTATAAGTACACATAAAGAAAGTACAAATACTAGATAGGAAATAATAATATCATGACATTATTTGAAAGTAGGAGATTAACCCAATGAACAGAAATTGGGTTAAGAAGTTCCCTTACCTCATGTCCGACTTGACTCGATCGTTCTTTAATCTCCTGAATAATAAAATAGAGTTAATTTATATTTGCATAATAACCTTTTTCATGTTCATTATTACTTTTATATCACTTATTACCATGTTATGAACATTGTGTAATTATTTAAGTTAATAACTATCATTTTGTCGATCTTTGGTACTTGAGTCAAAAATAAACTTCTTATAATTACAAGTTGTTTATGTGGTAGAATATCCATTATCTCCAGAATTATATTCATGATATATTTATCATATATATCATGTATATCTATTTTATACTTTCATTCATAATATTACGTAACATTTGGAGATAAGAAATGAAATGCACTGTTCATGGAGACGGTAAGCCGTACGTACGGATGAACGCTACATTCATTTCTATTTCGTATTTAATGGAATGAAATCATAATGATATAAAGGTATATTATAATTCCAGTATAACATATTATATAATATCATTTACTCCATCCTTTATACATCCCACATATGACATTAACGATTCAAATCACTTTGAGGGGGCGATAGTCTGTACTTCCTAAAATGAAATTATCGCGTTTACCCATAATGGAAATCATAATGGTATGCCATAAATGAGAAATACATAAGCATAAGGAAAATAAAAACATAATATATATCATATAAAAATAGTATCATCATAATGGACACCATAAGATGTGTTAAAAGATGATTGAACAATCATCGTTTCGTGAGGCAGTAATTCGCCACCCACAGAAACAGTCAGTTCTTTAGCCATTAGACGAAGGTGTTTGTAAGTGTAAATAAAATCCTTCTCATAAAAACATCCAAGTATATTGAGGATACTGTTTTTGTTACAAAATAAAGTAATAAAAATAGTTCAATTGGTTGGAGAAGCAAAATAAAACAAAATAACATAAGAGAAGACATTACCTTAAAATCGTGTAGCTCTTTTTGATTTCAGCCAAAGGCTTCCTTGGGAAGACTTCTTCCCAAAGTGAGGCTTCTATGAGTAAGAGAGGGAAGTTGGGAGAGTATTTTGTCAGAGGTTTGCTGATCCAAATGGCTTTTAAGGCATGAATAGGTGGTAGTGGTGGGGGCCTTTTATAAGAGAAGAGGAGGGGCACTCTTGGAATGTCATGAAATGTTACATTATTATATAATGAGTTTCGTATTTTAAAGGTCCCACACATATATATTTCTAGGATAAGGTGATAAGGGTTCTAAATATACCCATACAATAGGTTTTAGACAAGTTTAAGTCTTAGATTTTACATTATCTTTTCATTTCATTAAAATTGTTAATTAATGAGGTAATCGTTGCATCATCATGGTGTCATAAAAAAATTAATTTATTTAATGTCTAAAAATTATAAAAAAATTTACCATGTTGTATTAAATATATTTATATTTCCAATGAATATTTATAGTCAAAAATTAAACTTATATTACCCCATGTAATAATTGTTTTAGTAAAACAACACATGTTTGTGACTTTTTTTTTTACATTAAATAAAAAGTTATTAATGTCATTTTCTTACCCAAGTGGCTCCATGGGGTTCCCAAGTTGACTCATGGATTTTCTTGGTCGACCATGACTCTTCCAATAAGGGTAGATCATGTTTAAAGGTATTTTCATATTTTTATAATATTATTTTTTTCTTTAAATTTCACTAATTACCTTTAATCGCGATTAATTAAACTTAAAAGTCACTAATCACCAAAAAATTATTTTAATACCATTGAACAAAATTTTACTTCCTAATGAAAACCATGTATGTTGGATTTTTTAAAATCAAATCACAGAAGTGGTAATGTTTCATTTAATAGAAAAATCGTTTTTTAACTACCACTTAGTGGTTTCACTATTCATCAAAAATTGACGTTTTTCATAACAATGCCAAAATTTTACCCTAAGCTATAATTGATATTCCAAATTCAAAAATGATGACTATTTTAAAATATTCCAATCATATAAGTTGCATTAATTAATTTTATAATTAATTCCCACTGTCACAACAAATAGCGTGTTTTTAGGAAACAATATATATAAAACGATTGACAATTGTTTATGTCTAATTTCAAAGTGAAATTAATTATAATGACCACCATTGGATAAAATAGTAAAAAAATATTCTAACTATTATTTAATACCACTCAATAGTATAATTTATCACTATAAATTATTTTGATTAAAAAATTTGTTTTTAATTATTTTTCAATATTAATAAAAAATTGGAAGTTCTCAGAAAAATACCAAAAATTCAACATAGGCTAATTCCGATTTTCTGAATCCAAAAATGAATTCCATTTTGAAATATAAAATATATATAATTTTAAAAATTGGGTATTACTATTCATAATGGCTATTTTGATTAGTCGCGGTGTGTTAGAATCTCGAACTTGCGTACAATGCAAGTTATTGCATTATTGAAAGAGAAGCGTATCGTGGAAGCTTGGGGTGTTACATTATTTCCTCCTTCAATAAATTGTGTCCATGTAATTTGAAATTTTTCCTTGAAAATAAAAGGACGCAAATAGAAAATACCTTTTTGGAAGACCCACATCGGAAATAAGGATAATAAAATTTAGACTTAATAAGAGGGAAAGGGAAATGAAAAAGCCACCACCATATTATGATCTCGATAAAGTGAACATTGGTGGAAATTAGAGACATATAATTGGACGAAAACATAAATATTTGTAGGGAGTGATTGAGGTCATCAATAAAAATCAAGTATAAAATTGAGGGCCTCAAAGCCTTCAATCTATGTTGATTTTAAATATTATCAGTTCAACAAGACATAAGGTATTAGGATAACCCATTTTTTTGTTTTAATATCCCTTTACTAAAGCTTAAGAATTAATTTATTCATAGAATAAGAGATAGGTATATATATATATTTATGCTTGACAAGTAGAATTTCAACCTTCAACCAATTTCTACCAAAAACTCATCTTTCACTCAAAAAGATAATAGCACCCAAAAATATTATATTTATCCTAATCGTACAAGGTTCAAAATATTAACACATACCATTTATATTAGGAAATATATTTTGTAATAACCCGGGACTTCCTGTAGGATAATGGTAGGTAATAAAGGCATATCGCACTATGGTTGTCGGTTCGATTCCTACAGCTTTGTCCGACGCGACGGGTTATCCCCAGACCTACAGGTTGTCCATTTCTTAAAACTATAGTATTATAATATTCCAAAAATAATATTCAGAAATGTTTTAACCTTAAACAATACTATCCAAGGTTCAACTTAATCCATTCCAACCTTTATAGTTATTCAAAATACTTTTGTCCAACTCACGGTCCAAATTTTATAAGGAAGGTAAACATAATGAAGATCCTTTTTTTCCGTGTAACAACATGTGAACACCTTCATCATGTATTCTTTTAAGACACTAAAACATCCTAAATTACCATGATCCCTTATTCCTTATAGAATACTAGATATACTCTTTCTATCCAAAAATGTATACAAATCATTAATCAGTCTCAAGGAAGTTAAGAATATCTAATATAATTTATCCAAATCAATCATGTCTTATTCCAAAATCACTATCTCGGTATCAGAACCATATTATGGTTTATCATTCTATCAACCATATATTTTCCAAAAATTTAACCTTTTGTGGAGTCACTTTTCTTGCTTCCACACAATCTCATGTCCTTGATGAAATAGTCCTGTAGCACAATACTTATATACTCTTTAATTATTATAACCAGTACATCATTGATACAACACTCAAATGAAAATATTCTTTAATAACAACATAAGAACTATAATCATTCCTCCTCATCTGTGGTAGTATCATAACTTGATTATTATCCAATAACAACATTTGGGGCATACTCTGATGATTTGGACATTGGTTTGCAGAGTGTTCCCATTCCCTACAGATGAAGCATTTTACATTTGAAACCTTTTTCTTACCCTTACAGTCACACACTTGGTGTCCTTTTTCTCCACAATTATAACAAACTCCCATTCACTTCAGGCAAGTTCCAAGGTGTTTCTTCCCATAGTTATCACATATTGGAAAATTATTATTTTCCCTCGTCCCTTGATCCATCATTCTCTCTTCCATCCCTTTCTTATCTTTCTTCCCTTCAAAGCCATAAGACTCAGAGAATTATTTACTTATCTTATTAACACATGATACTATTTCTTAATATGTTGAGAACACATGGGAGACTATTTCCCTTCTAAATGTTGGCTTAATACCATGAAAGATATGATCCTTCTTACTCTTTGGATCATACATATTGATGGAGTTAACATTCCTTCTACTGGGCGCCATTTCTATACAATGGCATAAACTCGGTTAGTTAATGAATTGCAATGAATAATTCCAAACTTGTAAAATACTTAATGTAAACTGAATTGTTTATGGATATAATCCATAATCATAAAAAATGTTTTCTTTGAGGAAGTATATACTCATAAACCCTTCATAGTGATTTGTAAAGAAAATGAGAATTATCCTAAGCATATCACCCGAGAGTGTTGTAACCAAGAGTTGAGCAAGGCTCGTTGTCATGCACCAGTTCCCGTTCGAGTCTAGCTCAAAGAGGTGTTTTTGGGTTTTACCCCTAGGAACATTTGTGCTAGAGCCGCCTCTACCTGCTCGTATCCAGACTGGGATGTATTGCTCGAAAAACTCACAAAATCTGTATAATACCAAATTTCTAGGAAGTTCTTATATACTAATCCTCAAAGTGACCCAAACTTTTTAAATAGTATATTAACATACTCATAATGATTTAATAGAGATGTTAATGGTTAATGCAGAAAGAGGAGTCGATGGCTTCATCTAGTAGACTCAAACCTTATGTAGCCCACTTATCAGAACTTGGGAAGGAGGTAGCATCTGTGGGCTTCGCTTTGGACCAAGCCCAAGCCGAACTCCAACATGTCAAGCTTGAACGGAAACGCCTGCGGGAGAAGTTCAAGTTAGTAGAGATTACTACTAGGGCAATGTTATCTGAGCCTCCCTCAGATTCTCTCACCATAGTACACCTTACACTTAGGTCATATTCCGGTGTTATAAGGGGCTATGTGATGAGACCCTAGCTTCTTTGTGTAATCCTTTGGGAGGAATGAATTAAGATTTCTTCCTTTAGTGATGTTTGTGAAACATCAAATGTCCGGATAATTTTAGGATTTATTTTATTAACGAATTTTGAATAAATGATATTTTAAAATATTTACGTAAACCCTAAATAATTAATGATGTGTAATGATTTTCAAAAAATGGTCTTCTAAAAAAGTGTTCAGTAAGGAATTTGGAGTCTAAAAAGATCAACTTAATTTTTGATGAATAGTAAATTATGAATAGTGATTTTACACTTAGGATTAGTAATGTGACCAAATGGATTAGTAATTTCACTCAATGAAAGTTTTCATATAGTTTAGACACCTAGATTAAGTAATGTGATTCAATAAAATCGGTAAATAACGGTTTCATAAATTATTAGTCAAGTATTAGTTTTTTCAGGTGAATAGTGTTTTTTAATTAAAAATATAATTAAAAATAATTAGAAAATTATTTTTATAAAAAGGTCTTTATTTTTGAACTCAGAGCATCGATATTATGTTATGGTAGTTTTTGGAGATTTTTCTGAAAAAAATGAATTCTCGATGAATAGTGTTTTTATTTAAAAATTAAATTAAAAACATTTAGAAAATTATTTTTATAAAATGGAGTTCATAAATGTAATTAGAGAATCAATATTTGGTTACGGTGAAATTTTGGGATTTTTCTGAGAAAGATGAATTTTTCAGTGAATAGTAAAAACGCAGTTTTAGGGTTTCGATATGTTTAATGACATCATAACTGTGTCATGATGATGTCATGAGATATTTTAAGGGTTGTCCGGACAATGGTGACGAATTATTGTTTTGGGGGACCCATGTGGCCTAACTCCATGGTAAATGCCCTGGGAGAGCACATGGTTTTGAGAAAAGCACTTGTGAGATGTCCCTTGGCCATTAATGCCTTGTCCCCTCACTTTCTCTATAAATACCCACCCTTTCCTCCTTTAGTTTTCACTCCCAACTCTCCCCCAACGAATTTCTGGTCTCCTTACCTCCCAAGGAGTCCTCCCAAGGTGCCCCCTATCCCTCAAGGTCCAAACCATTTAGTTTTAAGAGTTACGTTTTAAGGAAAGAGATCTGACCTCTCTCTTTCTTTTCATGTAATCTCTTTTATGACATTCCTTTTAAGCTCCATGTTATTATGTGAGAGGATGTTCTTTTATATTCCTCTTACTGCCCTTTTCATGTTTATATTATGAGAGATCCCCTCTTACTCTCATCATTTAATTTTAGGAAAGTTTAAGTGACGCTGTTAGGCTGCCGAATTTTTAAGGGATTCTTTCACCCCTCTCATTTTTGAAGTTCAATTTTCATGTCAAGTCTTTCAAGTTCATTTTTATTATGTTGGGTAATGATCTATATATCTATCATACTAATCTCTTATGATCATATGATTAGATAATCTATTTGATCTTGTCAAATCATTTTTTTTATTGATGTTTAAGTGACGCCGTTAGGCTGCCGAATTTTCATAAGAGAAATCTTATTTTTTTCTCACTTCCATGTTTTTCATTTCATATGTTATCTCTTTCAAATTTCATTACCATGTTCTTAAATCCCATATATTCTGTCCTCCTACTTTTTTATGGTTCATTTATGAGTGGGTGACCCATGTCCCCCGTCTTTTCAATGTTTTCTAAAACCTTGTAACATAGCCGTTATGCTGCAGAATTTTCGTCTCAAAATGCCTCTCTCTTTTCTCAAAATTATTTTATGTTATAAAGTGAATACTCAATGCTCTTATTTCAACAAGGGTATTCAAATATATATCAAAATGTTATATTTTAAATTCTGGGATTTACATTCATGAGACCCACTTTCCCTTTTTGTGGGTTTAAAGTTACATTAAGATCATGTCTTTAAAGAAGTTTTTAAAACATTATGATTATGAAATGAAACCCATTTATTTTATGCTATATGGATTATTTATGAAATTTCTGATGATTATATATGTTTCTCACATGATAATAAAGTCAAAATTAAGGTTGCGCCCTGATAGTGCTCCAATGCATTGAGTAATGATGTAACTACTAGAGATTACAATTTTCACGATACCTTGGTGAATAACCTTGGTAATTTTCAAATGACACCTTGGGGATGGACCTTGGTGATATGTTCATTCTTGTCTATGTTAAATGATGTAGCCGCATCTTCAAGTTTTGAAAAATTTTATTTTTATTATGAAATGCCTCATGATTCTTTTCTCATGCCATAAAGTTCTTTTTTTGACCTTATTGAAGTATCTCAAGTTCACATGTAAAATGTTTCTCTTGTTTCCCTTATTGGGCCTTCTCCTCACCCCTTCTTTTGATGTATGTCCCCAGGTTATGATATTCAGTAATGAACCTAGGATTAACTTAAGGAGAAGCCTTTAATGTGTTTAAGAAGAATTTTTTATGTTGTTTTCATGTATTATGTTCCTGGTTTCCAAGACACTAAACCTTAAAGATCCTCGGTGTTGTGTAATGTAATGAAAGTTTATGTTATAAAAAGGTGTGATGCTATATTTGGGCTATGTGATCTAATAAGAGTTTATCTAAATATAGCTTCCAAGGTTAGTAATAAACTTCCTCTGATACCAACTGTAACGCCCCGACCCCAGTTACACAGAGTCAGTGCATTATTGCGTAACTTTGGCATGATCACAAAGATCAAGTCTCAAAAGACCGATTAGTTTAGTAGCCTTAGAAACACTAGATACATTCATAAGTCTTACATTACATCATAAAGTAAAACAAAACTATAAAAAAATCTTGTCTTCATATCCCCTCATACTATCCCTGCAGTTCATTCATAATATACTTCTTCACATCCTGGAAAAATTAAAACATTGGAAGGAGTGAGCTCAGATGCTTAGTAAGGATAACAATGTAGCAGAATCTTTCATAAATAAACATAAACATTTAAGGCAATGTATAACTAAAACAAAAGCCTTTTAAACATGAACTGTAGAATAATATGGAAAAAGTAAAATGAAATAATGTCATTTACTTATTCAAATGGATATTCTACTGGTCGAATAATCACATGCAATATCAATAACCACTTTCATAATGATGGAATGCATAATGCCAGACTATCATAACCACGTAGCCAAGGCCTCGTGCCAAGACTACAAATAAAATTTTGTCAAGGCATTGTGCCAAGACACTAGTTTGTCTCATGAGACCTTCTGATGCATTGAGAAGCTATAGTGGGCTCCACCCGTCACTTATTAAGTCCAATCCATTCCTCATATGAACAGGTTTAAAAATATCATAAACCATAACATAATAGTATCACATAAAACATGTATAAAGGAAACATAACATTTCCACATTTCAATCACAATATATCAATATTGAAATAAAAAACACTTTTAAACCCATTTTCAATACCAAAATAAAAGAAAATTAAAACGTTGTAATTATTTTTCATTTAAAAAAAGTTATTGCTTGTAGAGGAAGCTGAAACTCAAATAACGGTCACGGCGGCGGAGAAGTCGTTGTCGCCACATATTTAAGACAAAAAATTCCTTTTTTCATTTAGTAAAAACTCTTCATATAAAAATATTCCTTTTAATAAATGTATCAGTCAAATGGGTTTATACACCGTATAAAAGAAATTTGTGTATGAAATAAAATATGCCTCAATGAAAGGAGATTGAGATGAAGTCCCTTACAAATATCATTTTTTAAAAATAAAATAAATCTATTATGTGTATTCACTCTAAGTACACATAAATAAAGTACAAATACTAGATAGGACATAACAATATCATGAAATAATTTGATAGTGGTAGATTAACCCAAAGAACATAAATTGGGTTAAGAAGTTCCCTTACCTCGTGTCCGACTTGACTCGATCATTCTTTAATATCCTGAATAATAAACTAGAGTTAATTTATATTTTCTTAAGAACATTTTTCATGTTCATTATTCGTTTTATATCACTTATTACCATGTTATGAACATTATGTAATTATTTAAGTTAATAACGGTCATTTTGTCGATCTTTGGTACTTGAGTCAAAAATAAACTTCTTATAATTACAAGTTGTTTAAGTGGTAGAATATACATTATCTCCAGAATTATATTCAGGATTTATGTATCATATATGTCATATATATCCAGTATATAAATTCATTCATAATATTACGTAACATTTAGAGGTAAGAAATGAAATGCACTGTTCTTGGAGACGGTTAGCCGTACGTACACATGAATGCTAATTTCATTTCTATTTCATATTTAATGGAATGAAATCATAATGATATAAAGGTATATTATAATTCCAGTATAAAATATTATATAATATCATTTAATTCATCCTTTATACATCCCACATATGGCATTAACGATTCAAATCACTTTGAGGGGGCAGTAGTCTGCACTTCCTAAAATGAAATTATCGCGTTTAACCATAATGGAAATCATAAAGGTATGCCATAAATGAGAAATAAAGAAGCATAAGGAAAACAAAAACATAATATATATCATATAAAAATAGTGTCATCATAATGGCCACCATGATAGGTGTTAAAAGAAGATTGAACAAACATCGTTTCGTGAGGCAGTAATTCTCCACCCGCAGAAACTGTCAGTTGATTAGCCATTAGACGAAGGTGTGTGTAAGTGTAAATAGAATAATTCTCATAAAAACATCCAACTATATTTAGGATACTGTTTTTGTTACAAAATAATGGAATAAAAAGAGTTTAAGGGGGTGGAGAAGCAAAATAAAACAAAATAACATAAGAGAAGACATTACCTTAAAATTCGGTAACTCTTTTTGATTTCAGCCAAAGGCTTCCTTGGGAAGACTTCTGCCCAAATTGAGGCTTCTAGGAGTAAGATAGGGAAGTTGGTTAAGTATTTTTTAATAGGTTGGCTGAGCGAAATGGCTTGGATGGTGTGAATAAAGTGGTAGTGGTGGGGGATTTTATAATAGGAGATGAGGGGCGCTCTTTGAATGTCATGAACTGTTACATTATTATATAATGAGTCTCGGATTTTAAAAGTCCCAAACTTATATATTTCTTGGATAAGGTGATAAGGGTTCGAAATATACCCATACAATAGGTTTTAGACAAGTGTAAATTTTATATTTTACATTATCTTTTCATTTTATTTAAATCTTTAATTAATGAGGTAATCACTGCATCATCATGGTGTAATACAAAATTTAATATATTTAATGTCTAAGAATTATAAAATTATTACCATTATGTATTAAATATTTTTATATTTCCAATGAACTTTTATAGTAAAAACGTTTACTTATATAACCCCATGTAATAATAGTTTTAGTAAAACAACACATATTTGTGACAATTTAATTTTTACTTTAAATAAAAAGTTATTAATGTGATTTTCTTACCCAAGTGGCTCCATGGAGTTCCCAAGTTGACACATGGATTTTCTTGGTCGGACATGACTCTTCCAATAAGGTTAGTACATGTTCAAAGGTATTTTCATATTTTTATAATATCATTTTTACCTTAAATTTCACTAATTACCTTTAATCGCGATTGATTAAACTTAAAAGTTACTATTCACCAAAAAAATTATTTTAATCCCATTGAACCACATTTTACTTCCTAATTAAAACCATGTATGTCGGATTTTTTAAAATCAAATCACAGAACTGGTAATGTTTTATTTAAACGAAAAATCAGTTTTTAACTACCACTTAGTGGTTTCACTATTCATCAAAAATTGAAGTTTTTCAGAACAATGCAAAAATTTCACCCTAAGAAATAATTGATATTCCTAATTCAAAAATGATGTATATTTTACAAAATTCCAAGAATATAAGTTTCATTAATTAATTTTATAATTAATTTCCATTGTCACAACAAATAGCGTGATTTTAAGAAACAATATATATCAAAAGATTGACAATTGTTTATATCTAATTTCAAAGTGAAATTAATTCTAATGACCCCCATTGGATAAAATGGTAAAAACATATTCTAACTATAATTTAAAACCACTCAATAGTATAATTTATCACTATGAATTATTTTGATTAAAAATTTTGTTTTTATGTATTTTTCACTATTCATAAAAAATTGGAAGTTCTCAGAAAAATACAAAAATTCAACATTGGGTAATTCCAATATTCCGAATCCAAAAATGAAGTCCATTTTGAAATATAAAATATATATAATTTCAAAAAGTGGGTATTACTATTCAGAATGGATATTTGGATTAGTCGCGGTGTGTTAGAATCTCGAACTTGCGTACAATTGAAGCTATTGAATTATTGAAAGAGAAGCGTATCGTGGAAGTTTGGGGTGTTACATTCCCCCAGTTCTTCATGGGCGACTTTATTTTTCCTACTCGATATACATATATACTAACCCTAAATTTTTTAAAGAATTTAGTAATCCAAGAAGACAATGAGGTCCATGTTGGAATTTACTTGCTCAAGCATCGGGATAGTTGTTTTACTACTACTTAGTCTCATTCATTTTGTACTTAGTTTGGTCATTTGGTTTTAATTTTTCATAGTGTATGTTTAAATCATACATGAGTGGGAATAAGGTTTCCTTTATATAAATTTTTGGTGTGTTTGGAATCTTTTCTGTCTTATCTCATGATCTTTTTTTCATAAAAAATTGGAATGCCTTCCATTTATGTAGGATTCTATATATTTCATTCTAGTTGATACTATGGGGCCTATTGAAGGTAGGACAAGGGGTCATTATCACTCTTTCATTGTGAAGAAGGAAGGATGTCGTACATTGTTGTCTTATCCCTCCTCTTTAAGAAAGTGGATCATGGAAGAGGTATACATACTGACTCCATGACATGTTATATCATAAATGAATTTATTTTTCATATATTAAATGTTTCATTTTATGAAACACTTTTAGGGGACCTAAAATTAGAAAGATAACAAATTGGTAAAGTTGTGGTGTAAAAATATTGTAGTTTATCTATATTGTTTACAATTATTATTTTGAGGGAGACATATTGTAAATTATTTCTCAAGAAAATCCTAATTATTATTATCCTATGTTAATTTCAAGAAAATATATTTGTTCCTATTAATTTTCCACAATTTATGTACTCAATAGAATTAAATAATTATATAATAAAAAACATCATTATATTTATCTTTTACTAAATACAATATTTATTCTATAATCATGTTTTCTATAATTGTTTTTGATAATATTTTATAATTATCAAAAGGATAAATTAAATACATTATTATACATGTTTAAAATTTTTCATATTTTTTTAAAATGGATCAAAATATCAAATTCCAAACAATTCCCCTTTTAATTTTTCTGAAACTATGAAAGGAATATTTTCATTAACATTTACAATTTGAACTAAATTTTTTGTTTTCATGAGAATTATTTGATCAAAATGTTAATTTATATGTTTTCAAGTTTATTTTTTAAAAAATTTCATTCCATATTATTTTATGAATTTTAGTTTCTAAAAAGATGTTTTCATTGAAAGGAAATTTTCCTCAATATACATTAAATGTGATTTTTCATTCAAAATAACTTTCCATATAAAATGATTTACTTTTAGTAATATAATAATTAATGGGGCTATGATCCAATTATACCATCATTATCATATCTTTGTATGGTTTATTTTTATGATAATAATATTTTTATGAAAACAATATTTTTCAAGGGTTATGCTATGATGAAATGTTGTAAAAAATTCATTTCTGTTTTGGGTTCTATTATTATAAATATATTTTTAAACCCATTTTTTCATGCGTGCTTTTGTGATTAATGTTTTATTATCTTTTGGAAAAATTATGTACGATTTCTATTATCTGACGAGTGAGACCTGGATCTATATTCAATGAATTTTTCAAATATTGATATCTCATGAGAAAAATAGTACTCGAATGTAGAGTGAAACTGATTCAGTAAGGGACTTTTTCCACTATAATAGTATTCATATTGTATCATTACTAGTTTGATGGTTTTGGTTTTCAACCCATTCAACTATTATACTGTTGTAAATTTTCCTTGAATTCTATGGAAATTATTTTTTATACATATTTGTATCCCACAATTCTATATATTATATTAATGGTATTCTCTTATGTATCGTGTTATTTGATTAACTTTTGATTAATTTCTTCTAAACCTAAAATATTTATGCACTGTCTCAAGGTTATTATATTTGATATGGAATGTATGGATATAAAATGATATTCTCATGTTCTCAAACACTTATTCTCATATTATGTTTACATATATATATTTTTTTACTATCATTGAGTATATGAGATGTCCCTTTGTTACGTTTCTATTCCCTAGGTTATAAAAAATGTATTATTCATGATATGTTTACAAAGGCTATTAGTTATTTTGGACTTAGTGAGAGACGAAGTAGCTCATATATGAACCTATTGTATCTATTTCCATGTTTATAAAGTCTTGGAACATAAATAATTCTAGATTGGATAGATATTTTTGGTAATGATTAATAAACTATTAAGATGTAATACATATGTATGATATGTTTTGGTCTTTACATAAACTGTTCTCTATGTAATACATATGTATGAATAGGAAAAATACACACGATTATATTTTTAGAAATACTAGTATTTATTTCAACTTTAGAATCAATATTCTATACCAAATAAATGTACTCTAACAAAAATTACTATTCTTAAACTCTACATAAGGCTTATTTTTCAATTAAACTATATCGATCTATCCTTTTATTTTTCTTTATTACTAAATAATTTTACAATTAAATTTAATTTAATCAATAATAATAATAATATAAATTATTTCCATATACTATTGAAAATAATTAATTAATTAAATATTTAAATAGATTGGTTTATTTTTCGTAACTGAAAAGTTATAACCACAAACTCATAAAACAAATTCTAATAAAAAATTCTTTTTAAGAAACATATTCTTTCTTTGCATTAATCTGATTATATTTTAATCTCATGAACATAATTGAAAAATATTGAGCACCATAGATCTAATAATATATGTCATCGATATGAGAGGAAATTTTTTTTTCAAATAGTAATAGTATTTAGTTCTCTCTAATGAATAAAAAAACATGTTTAAGAATAATTATTTAAAAAAATAGACCATCCCAAGGTGATGTTCTTTGGTGGTTGAAGTTATTTTTATGTTATTTGTAACTTATTTATAAATTCCATTATCTCCCTTGAGTAATTTCAATATGTATATTTTTATTAGGAAAATGTTAACATTGAAATCAACCCTATCAATCATGAATGACACTTGGAAAACTATTAAATATATATCATAAAATTAATTTACAATAAGAAAATATCTAAGATGAAAAATTCTATTTATTTATATGATATATAGAACATAACTTATATCCCCTTGATACCCAATTGTTCATTTTCATGATATATTAACAATTATTTGAAATAAATTTCATAAAAAAAATTAAACTTCACACCTAAGGAATATATATGAAATAATTATATTTTAAATGTTTCTTAACATATAAAAATGAAATCTATTAAGTACCTAATATAACATCAAACTCTAATAAAGATAAGAAAATAATATTTTTAGTAAAACATTGCAATATATAATAATATTAATGTTCCCATAACTCAACATTATTTAATACCTCTAACAAGAATTTTTACAAAAATTATTTGTCATAATTTATGAAGTTAATATTTCTACTTTACTATAGAATTTCCATAAAATAAATTTCTGAATATATTAAAATCAAAACATATATTTCTATAATATATGTAAACTTGTAGTATACTATTAATCTATTTACTTGACAATCCACATATTACTGAGGTTGTAGAGAATTATCATTCCCTGACCTTTCTATATATCACCATGATAATCATTTTCCTTCATATTTCTCTTCAATAAAAAACATGCAACATGTACTATATTATTATAATATATATATTAGGGTATATTATCATAATTATTCTTATCAATATTTCTTTTATATTGGTGAGGAATGTGTCCTAGATTACCACATTGGCACCACTTTTAAAATTTATTATACATTCCTCTGAATGTATCCAACCACATTTTTCATTATAAGGAATCCTAATTTTGATTGCTTTTTATTTTTCCAATGAATCCATCCCCATTTCTGGGAAAAATGACCGATTAATCTTTATATTGTTATATAATTCAAGAAACACCATATCAACCTTCTAAAAAATCAGACAATTCCCTCAAAACTTTTCATCTCAAGAGATACCAAAGAACATTGAGATGAATTTTTCAAACCTGAATAAAGTCAATAAATATTACAACCATGGTCCAGATTGATTTTTTTTTCATGAATCGACAAAGTAGTAAAATTTACATTATAGGTGGTAACTAAATGATACATTTTTCCTTCAATTTTTTGAATCCCATATGATTTATAGTATTAAATTTTTTATTAAATAATTATGAATAAAATATTTTATAATGATGTACACTCCATGTTATATATCCCATTATTCTATTTGGTATTCTCAATCTGAGACCACAACTGGTCAAATTCAACTTGAAAATAATAAATTTTGAGAGTTAGATTTTGATTATTTCAACATCATAACGTATTGAATATCTATTACCATAAATTTATTCAACCTTCAACAATCATTCGGTTTAATGATCCACAAATGTTCAGTGGGTTTTGTTTCATGATTTTTTATAAAATAAATATTTTATTTTGTGGAACATGTTTTTGGGCTCTTATGTGGGTTCAACTATTTATATCATGCACCCATATGGATAACAAATACATAAAATGATTAATTCCAACTCCAACAATTTCATTTTTTTTGTTAAGAAAGATATTATTTTATTATTTCCTTTTTATTACATTTTTGATATTTCTGGTATAAAAATACAATTTATTATAAATTGATTATATGAAGAAATATGAAAATCTACATAAAAATATCTCATGATACTATAAAAATAAATTACAATCCCATGAATTTTTTTTATTAAATTACTAACCTATAAATTAGATTATTTAGTTATATATTTTTATATAATTAAGAAAACATAACGTAACATAGTTGATATTTCTTGATTGTATAAATTTTTCAACAAAAATTGGTTTCTTGATTAAGAATCTAGTTTCACACATGAAAATTTTTCTTCAAATAAAATGTTTCTTCATTATACATAAGAACATTCCTAAATAAAAATTATTCATTTGGAAAAACCATTACAAAATTATATTACAAAAATTCCATGTAATGGATATAAAAACAGTATAAACACATCAGTAATTTTGAAAAATCCTGAAAATTGATGATGAAATTATCATTTTATCCAAATAATAGTAGTTAGAAAAAGAATTGTCACATACTCAAGAAAGTCAACTAACATTTCCAAATATTTATTAAAAAACTAGAATATTAACATAAAAAGGAAACAATATTTTTGAATGTTACTTAAGAAAACATGAGTACAATGTAAAAAACCGAGAACTATTATAACATTATAAATAGTCTATTAATCATCAGTTAACTCTCTAAACATAATCAATCAATTGAATTAATTTAAATATAATTGAAATTATTAATAAAAAATGATAGTATCTAGGTAAATAGTCCTTTTATTACCTAATATAATAACCCTTAAACATTTATAAACATCTTGGTCAATAAAAACATATCTCCTAACAGTTACATATTTCCAATGAACTCTATCACTTTACCCAATGCATTGGAGATCTATATATGGTCACAATTCATTTGAGTTATATCAGGATCACCCATAATCGTATAAATATTATATTAAAATAAATAATGACAAAAAAAATTTCTTTTCAAATAGAAAACTTATAAAACATTTAATTGATGTCTATATGAAAATCCACATTCAGTTATATCCTTAAAAAGATTTGAAAAATCATTTTATAGTAATGTTTACAAATAAAAAACACCCTAAATATTGGAATGTGATATTCTATGAAACTAATACATACATATAATATAATTTGTATAGTTATTATGTTATATGACTATGAAAAATGATCTCATGTGATAATCATTAATAAACATTTTTTTTCAATTTTGTGAAAAGTGTCAAATGTAGTACGTATAGAAAATAACTAAATTATTCATTTTTAAAAATCGTAAAAATATTAGGATGAATGAATATATCCATTAAAAATCTATGATATATAAATATATACATTTCATAATCATTTCAATGAATACATATGTGTAATACAATGTTTTTATGATGCCAAATGAATTTTTTAAACGAAAATATCATACATTGTCACATAACTCATAACATACATCCTTTTTTCTCTATGTTATGAAATATTACAATTTTTCAACTTTATTAACATCCTTTACCATATTTATTACATTATTAATATTAATTTTTTCTTTTATGTCCATGTATTATTTATGTGACGCCCTGAAAACATTTGAACCTTGTATTCTATAGAGTGAATGAAACGCGTCACTAAGCCCATTAGATACCTTCCACTATATCTTTCATTACATGAAAAAACTACATTCTTTAATGGATTTTTCAAAATGAAATATCAAGTCTTGATGAGAAAAATTCTATAATTAAATAAAATATTATTTAATAAACTCATATATTTCCTTGATTTTATATTAGTGGTTATGAATATTTTAACCTAACTTATGAAAATATACTATTTATAATAATATATTATAAATTCATTGAAGGAAAATTAATTACATAAGAATGTAAGAACCAATTGAATATAAAAGGAATAATTTTATAGAAAACTATTTTTATGTTAACACATCTATTTTAATCTAATATATGAAATAATTAAAAAAAAAATTAGTGATATTGATTTAATTAATATTTTACATATTCAATCAGTTATTTATTATTTTCATCCAATAGATTTGTCAAGCATAAGATAAGAGAAAACCCAATATTTCACATAAAAACATATATTTTTTCATAAGTATTTTTACATCCTTTAAATGGATAACCTATTTTAAATATTAAATTTGAAAATTTTATGAATATAATTGAATAAAAAAATATTTTTTTAATTCAGAATCTGAAAATTAGATTAGGATAAATTTTTGATAATTCAAAGCATTTTGATTTGTTCACACTAAACATGGAATGTATATAGGATGGGTTTGATTAAATATATGAGACTTAAAAAACATATATATAATATTCACGAAAAAATTAACTATCTATATATATATATATATCATTTTCTTTATTACCTGATCACATACTTAATAATTGATAATGGTATTTATGGACGGGTGGACAACCACCTCCTCGACATGATGTAATTCTTTTTTAATCACAAGAATTCTATATATATTTTTTTATGATTAAGTAATATAATATATATTATATAATGATAATTCATGAATGAAATGTTGTTAATTACCTTCTTTCTATAACAACCATTGAAAAATGTAAACGTTACTCGTTCGTAAACACAGCCTACCATCTCCATGATTGTAATGACAATTCATTTTTCATAACCATATTTAATGATTGATTTTAAATGTATAATTTATGTCCAAATATGATAAATATTTATTTTTTATTAATCAGGATTTGTTATATAAAGACCGTTTAAACCATAGTCGATGTATGGAAGTTTTTTTCACCCAAAACTAAATTTGGTCAAAACAAATGACCTAAACATAATGGTTTATTTAGTTATAAAAAACTTGGTAATAAGTGAAATAAAATTAATTATAAACATTAAAAAAGTTTTTATTCATGTATAAAATTATTATATGTTTATTAGAAAAGATTTTAAAGAATGATCTCCTAAAATGGGACATGATTTAATGAATTCTAGTCTCAATAATCATTCCATGTGGAATAATTTATTATTGTTCACCTAATTTAATATATTTATATATGGGTTTTATACTTTCAAATTGACATATATTATCATGAAACCTAAAAGATTCATGGTATTTAGGGGTTTCATTTGATGATTATCAATTTTTGGTCTTTTAGTTTAGATGTAATAGATTTTGTCTCAATTTTATTTCTTTTAAAGGCATTATATTGTTATGCACCTAGTATATTTAATATGTTGTATCAATATCCATTAAAATTATATATAATTAATTCTTTTTCCTTCATTGTTTTTAATACATTAATTTAATATTATTATTTCATGAGTTTTATGATTTAAAAAAGATTCCAAGTGGTATGGGACACTTTGAATTGTTTAAAGATTATTTTCCACAAGACTAATCCGACGTATAATTCAATGTAATTTCCATGAGAGAGAATTATATAACCATTTTTCAATAATCATTTTCATTATTATATGGTAATTCATTATCATTATCATATATTTATACCATTTTTTCACTCATTGGTGTAAAATGTGTATCAAATTTTTTTTAAGAAAACCAGAAATTATTTCTCTCTTTCGACGGAGAACCTTTTTTTTCTAAAAACCACTTTAAATTTTTTTTTTCAAAGATGAATTTAGAATGATTTTTTAAATGAACTTTTACCATTTTTATATTTTATAAATCTCAAAGAGGTAGTCTTCTTGTCACTTTCCAAATGAGGAATTTTCTAACCTTTAGTCATAAAAAAGAAATATTCTTCTAACCTCTTACAATATGTTCAGATTTATATGCTGGAATTTTTTTTGAGTCCTCCTTATCATTATCAAAAGGATTTTATTTAATAAAAATGATTTTAGAAGGGGTTTTAAATGAGAAATATTTTCAAAATATTTTTCAAAATAATTGATATTTACCTCAAGAATATTTTTAAATGTTAATATTTTATTTCATTAATGACAACAACCCCTATTTTACTCAACCTGTGTTTTTTGTGTTGATACCCCCATATTCATCCTATTAATGATTTATAATTGATTTTATCAAGGATAAAATTCACATTAACTTATTTGATTTATTAATTATTCCCCTTGAAATTTTAAATCTCTAATTATCATAAACCATTGAATTTCATTTAAATTGTCTATTTAATTTATCATAGATATTCCTATTTCCTAAACCATATAAGAGTTTACATACTATGTATAATTTGAAATTTATTTTATTATACGGGAAAATACTGATAAATCCATATATTTTATTCAATACAGATATTTCATAAGACAGATTATTCATTTTGATTATTCAATATGAAGAATGCTTAGGGAATATAGTAAAGGGTGGAGCCCTAGCATTTCAATGATCATCAATGCATCGATATGTTATCTTGAGAAAAACTGGTTACAAAAATTAAATGGATGATTGATCTGTAGTTTCAAACTATCAAAATGATAGATCTTGACATTATAGGTCCTCATGTTCTGTAAATATGACATCAATTAAGAAATAATTTCCCTCATATTTATTTCAAATATTATTCATCAATGAGTTTTTTTGTAAACATATTTATATGTACATTTCATTTCAGTTCATTGATTAATGGAATGTGTTTTAGTTTCACACCATTCCATATTTATTTTTCCTTATCTATTTATTTTGAATAGAATCTATTTCTTATTATTACCTTTATATTTTTCTTATGTACCTTCATTCAGATTATTGATTACATGGCATATCTTATCAAATTATTTACGAATCCATATTGACTATTCACATTGTTTCATTATTGATTCCACTTTAGTTTTACCTTACTATGCATTTGATCTCACCATTATTATGTTTCGTTCCCAAAGAATCTAAAAAAATTACAATGAAAGATATGTAGGTATTTACTAGATTTATTATTGTTATCCTTAAAGCTATTTATTTTTACAGAAGAAAAAAAATTATGTCATAATCAATGTATTCATTTGTAATACATTACTCATTTATGTATTTGGTTTACCAGTACAACTAATCTGATATGTCCATCGTGGCTTGATTCATGGTAATCAAGCCAATATATTTAGTATTAGACACCAGCTCTAGAACATCTCGAGTTGGGTAACTACAGTTGGTATCATAGGTAGATTATTAGCAACCTTGGGAAAAAGATTTAATAAAACATAGATTATATAACACTACCCTACGTTTTAGTTTTAGGATATATATATAGATTAATACCCTAGAATGTTTTTATTATAATGAGTATGTGTGTATTCTTAGAAATACACCCATGTGTGGGTACTACAAGTGGATGTGATGTTAGCACAGATGTACCTTAGAGTAACATCTCTGAAAATGTTTTCCAGGATTCAATAGAGTTGACTTGGTATATGATAATGGGAATTACTACACACCTGGTTTGACACTCTTGATAGAAATGCAAAGGATAATTGAATTTTTCTTTATAAACCATTATGAAGGATTTCGATACATAATAATTAACTGAGGTTAAACCTATAGATTATTATATTGAAGAGAATGTGACATGATTTCTAAATCCCACTAATGATATTATAGATAAATCATATACTATGGAATGTCCTATGTGGAAATAAAATAGATGATGTATTTATGTATTGAGGTTACATTGAAAACCGTAGTTAAAGTTCTATTTAGTGATTAAACTAATTTCAAGGATTTCCATCGCAATTATATTTGTAAGTTATATTAATATGTTTTTATCGAAGGACTACATGTAAGACAGTTGACAACCGATCAAACTAAAAAAACATGGTACATGAACCTATGATAGAAGGACGATGCAGGTTTCATGCCAACCACGAACCTATGATATTTCCATATTAATTTTTTTTGTTTTTAGATAAAAAATTTAACAAATAAATATTAATGATGAACAAGAAGTAAAATTTTTTAGGATTAGAAATTATTCTATTAACAATATTTATTCTGGGATAGAGTTAAATACAAATAGTAAGGCAAGTCAAACATTTATAAGATTTACGATCCTTCAAATTTTTCTTTTTGTGCTTCTGGAACTAAAATATTTTATTATTGGTAATTATATTTTTTAGGGTAAAGTGATGAATTAAAATTTGATCGATGAAAAAAATATTAGGATTGTTCAGATAAGATTGAAACCTATAAAGTAAAAACAAATTGTTATATTCTTGGCCTGTAAAATAATTACCCAACATTAGGAAGATGACATCAAAATAAAATTATTTCCTAATACCTTAATTTCGGTTGAACCAATAGCCTAATAAATCCTCACAGATTTATGGATTTGAGGCCCTAATCATTACATTAATCATTAACTTTTTGTGATTGATGACTTCATTAAGTATTTATAAATATTGATGCTTTTCGTCCAAGTGCGTATCTCTACTATCCACTGATGGTATCTTATAGAGAATCATATTTACATGGTAGTCTATGTGACCTTTGTACATTTTATTCTATCATTTATAAAGGGTGACTTATGAACCCTTCTCACGATATGGGATTTCAATATAGGAAGTTTCTAACAATATATCACAATGATCACGTCTAAATTACTAGTATTCTATATAAAAAGGAGGAGAGAATGTGATTCCCTAGAAAAAACATTTAAGAACTTATATTCGATAGCTTCTATGACACTCTTCACCAAGATTATTTGGTAATATAATTTCTTGTTACGTCAAACTATATTTACTATTTAAAATAGATTCTATGTATTTCAATAAATGAAAAAATGAGTTTTCCTACATAACATGAAAGATATACCTTCTTCTATTTATCTCTTTACTTACATAAGAGTCCTTGTTCGATGTCATTCCCTATATGCAATATAGTGTCTTACTGAGAAAAAATCTATAATTAAAGCATAATTATTTAATTCAATAATATATAACTTAAATGTTTTATTAGAACTTATAAATATTGTTAACTAACTTATGAAATATATGGTTTTTAATATTATATAATTAATTCAAAGGTTTAATATTAATTATAAATGAATGTAAGAACCAATCTAATATAAAAATAGTATTTTTATAAAAATAGTTTTTATGTTCAAAAACCAATTTTCCTCTCATAAATGAAAATAATTAAAAAATTTGACTCATATTAATGTAATAAATTTGTTACATATTCAATTAATTATTATTTATATACATACAATAGATTTTCTAAGCATAAGATAATACCAAACCCAATATTTCACATAAACACCTATATTTTTATTAAGGCATGTTTTCCGCATTTTAATGGAAAACTAATTTTAAATATTTAGTTAGACACTGTTATGAATTTAATTTTATAAAATAAATAATATTATACAAATAATAAGGTAAAAAATATCTTCAGATGAATTTTTTGTATTTTTTCAAGAAACATCATTTTTTAATTAATAGTGAAAAATAATTTGATTTCGTTAAAAACGACCTTTTTGTTTAAATAATTATTAAAGTTAAATTTTATTAAATTTTCTTGTTAAAGTCACATTATATCATTAATAAATATTTTCATAAAATCTATTTCATTATAATCAAATTAACATTTAAATTTATTATAAAACATATCAATCTTTTGAACATTTTTCTCCAAAAACTAGTTAATCTGCCTATTTGTGAAATTTGCATTCATCCAAATTTTCCCTCTTCTATGATTTGAATATTAAAAATCTGAAATAAAAAAGTTTAATAAATAAAATATTTTTGGTATCATAATATTAAATTATTTTTTCAAAAAAATGATTAGTGAAAGTGATTAAAATAAATTTGTCATTAAGGTGTAATGCAGCTTAAAATGGTCTAAAACCCTATGTTTAAGGGCCCAAATGACCTAGCCATCTGTCCAAAACCCAATGGGTTGTTGTATTTCTTCCATGAACAATACATTAATGATTTTTGGTTGTTTTATATGACTATTGGTAGGTAATAACATGTGTTCACCTTACTTCTTTTCAACTATACTAAGTGAGTCCTTTTCTTTCCCTATAAAAGGCCTCCACCTCTACCCATTCCTCACATCTCTCCAACCTCTTAATATAAGAATAAATATGCCTAAATGGCCTCCAAAAATCCATTCACTAGACTTAAAATCCTCATTTTTCACATAATACCATTCATTGATGAATTTTTGTTTAAACCAAAAGAAGTTACTGAATTATAAGGTAATGTCTTTTCTCAATCACTCTAGTTTCATTTCCACTCTCCATCCACTAAAATCTGCTTATTATAATCTTGTATAACAACACCAGCATCCTAAATATACTATGATGTTTTTAGCCTGAGTTTTATACCTACTCATACACAAACTACCATCTAATGGGTAATGAACATAATGTTTCTATGGATGATGAACTACTACCTCACGAAACTGTGATTGTTTATTCTTTCATTACCACCTCTCATGGTGGATGTTGTGATAGAGAATATGTTTATATTTATTAAATATGATATTTATTGTGTAATTATTCTTATTTTATCCTTATATTACAATTATTTTTAATACATTTGATTTTACATTAATAAAATAACATCATTTCAAGAAGTGTGGACTACCGCACCCTTAAAGCATTGTGATTCATTCCCACTAAACACGGAACATATAAAGGATGGGATTAATTAAACATATGATACATAAAAACAAATATATGATATTTATCACATAATTAGAAATATGTATATATATATATATATATATAATTTTCATTATTACCCTTTCACTCACTTAAAAAGATATAACATAATTCGTGGATGTGGGGACTACCACCTTCTTGACATGATTTGATTCCATTTTCATCACCATAATTATATATATAATTATTTATAATTAATTAATATGGTATTTATTATTTAATTATCATTATTTAGGGATATTTTTTTACTTACATTCCTTCTATAATGACCATTGAAAAATGGAAATGTTACTCATGCGTAAGTATGACCAACCGCCTCCATGATTATAACATTAATTCATTTTTCATAACCATATTTAATAATTGATTTTAAAAGTATAATTAATTTATAAATATGATAATTATGACATATTTATTATTCTTTAGATGTTATATAAATACCCCATTGACCATATTTTACATACGAATGTTTTATTGACACATAAACCGAATTTGGTCAAACCACCCGACGTAAACATAATTGTTAAAATAGTTGTACACAATATGGAAATTATTGAAATAAAATTAATTATAAACATGAAAATGTTTCTGAAGATGGTATAAAATTAACATATGTTTATTATGATGCAATTTATATAATGTTCACTAGAGTTGAAATACAAGGTAAATAATTATTGTCTCGCTTTTCTTTTCGTGAGGCATAATTTATAGTGGTGCAACAAATATAATATTTCTATATATAAGGTGTAAATACTGAAAAATGACATATATATCATGAAAATTATTATATTTATTGTATTTATATGTTTTATTCAATGATTATCACTTTTTGGACTTTCAGTTCATATGTAATGATTTTAATCTCAATTTCATTTCCTTGAGGCACATTCTCTTTTTATGAAACCATTTTCTTTTATATGATGTATACATTTCCATTTAAATTCTATATATTTAAGTCCTTTTCCTTAATAATATCTACTATTTTATTTATTATTATTCTTTCATGAGTTTTATGATTTAAAATGGATTCAAAGTGGTGTGGGACACTTTGGAATGTTTAAGGATTGTTTTCATTAAGACTATTCATAAAAATATTTCATTGGAATTTATATTCACGTAAATAATATAATAATTTTTCAATAATCCCTTTCATTTCTAATTGTACATTAATGACCATTTTAAAGTATTAGTACCATTTTTTCACTCTATTGTACACAAAGTGTTTTATAATTTTTTTAATAAAACCCGACATTATTTGGCTCTTTTTTCAGAGAACCGATATTCTTCTAAAACATGTGTTTTATTAAAATGTTATCAGAAAAATGTTTTTAAAATGATTTGGTAAAGAAACATTTACACTATTTTATTTGAAAAATCTCTTAGAATGAATCCTATTTTGTATTTCCAAATTTGGCATTTTCTATCCTATTTTCCATACAAAAGAAATATTCCTTTTACCTCATACAACATGTTTGGATTTTCTATCATCATTTATTTGAATCCTTCTTCCCAATTTCAAAATATTTATTTTTAATAAAAAAAATTCTGAAATAGTTTTAAATGAACAATATTTTAAAAAAAAAATTCAAAAGAAAATTATATTATCCCCAAGAATGTTTTTAAAATATAATCTTTCATTTCATCCACGAAAACAACATTCTATTTTACAGCACTTGGTTTTGTTGTATTGATTCCATTCTTATTCATAATATGAATTTTTTATTATTTATTTTTTCAAGGATAGTATTCACATTCTCTTCATTGATTTATATGTTAGTCGCCTTGAAATATTCAATCTCCTAGGATCGTTGAACATTTAATTTCACCTAAATTATCTATTTTGTTTATCATGGATATTACTATTTCTTAAACCTCAATCCTTTTAACATTTAGTGTAAACTCTGATATTTATTTCATTATTTTTGGAAATATTGATAAATTTGTTTAATTTATTCAATATTGATATTTGATAAGACATATTTCATATTTTCATTATTCACTATAATGAATTATTTATAAATATAGTGACGGGTGGAGCCTAGACATTATATAGCTCCCTAATGCATCTATAGGTTCACAGCAGATGATCCACATGTGCAAATTAAACAGAGGATAGATCTACAGTTTTAATGTATTCGAAGGAAAGATCCTAAAATTATAGGTCTTCATGCTTCTTATACATGTTGTCCATTAATAAATAATTTCCCTTATAATAGTTTCAGTTATATGTCATCCAAAATATTTTGAGTCGACATATATATGGATATATTTCATTTTAGTTAATTATTTAATGGTAAGTTTTTTAGTTTCATACCTTTCTATATTTATTTTTCAATATGTAGTTATCTGAGTGGAACATATTTCAAGTTATTACCATTCCATTTTTCTTATGTGATTTTATTCTATTTATGGATTACATAGAATGTGTGTTCAGTTATTTACCATTCCATATTGACTATTAAAATTGATTTATTATTTCTTCGGCTATATTTTTTACTTATGGGTCATTTGAGCTCACCCTTATTATGTTTTATTCCCCAAGAATCCAAAAATAATACTATGAATGATATATAGAGATTTACTGGATGGATTAGAGTTATCCTCAGAGTTGTTTATTTATATAAAAGAAAAAAAATTATATTGTAATCAATGTAGTCATTTATACTACAATACACATTTATGTATTGATTTTACCAAGTATATTTAAATGATATACCCTTTGGTTATTTATTCCTTGTCATCATGACAATGTATTTAGTAGTAGACACCAGCTGTCTTCTATCTGGGGTGGGGTCACTTCACATGTTATCAGAGGATGTTTAGTAGCAACCTCGATAACTAGATTTTGGGAAAACAAGAATTTTTAACATAACCATAATATATAATTGGTGATATTTATCTAAGAAACCCCCTAAAATTCATTAAATTATAGATTATGTGGGTCTTCCTTGCATTAAAACCCTCTATGGATACTAAAAGTGGACATGGTTTTGGAATAGATATAACTATGAGTAATAACTCCTACAAAGTGATATGGGACCAACTCAGGGTAACCTGGTACATGACAACGGGCCACACTGTGGACTCTTTTGGACACTCCTAGGGGATATTCATAGGAGAATCAACTTTTTATTTACAAGCCTTTATGAATTATTGGGATGCATAATATGTTACCTTGGATAAACCTAACAAGTTTTGGATTAATGATAAGGTTCCATGATTTAGAAATCCAAATAATGAAATAATAATAAAACCCAGGACTAAGGTATAAAATATGTGGAAATAAAATGGATGAGGTAATTATGTATTGAGTTTGTATTGAAAACCGTGATTAAATTTATAGTTGGAGATTAATCTAATTTCAAGGAAGTCCATAATTTTTTTGGATGATATATTAATATGTTATTAAAAAAGGGTAACTTGTAAACCGAGTGACAACCAATCAAATTTGGAAATTCCAAGGGACATGAACCCATGAGAAAAGTCTGATAAGGGATTTACACCAACAACTAACCTATGAAATGTCTTTTAAAATTTAAATTATTTTGACTTATTCAATTTAATAGATAAATATAAATGATGAACTAGTAGTAACACTTTTGAGGATTAGAAATTATTATATTAAACATATTTATTTTGGGAGAAATTTAAATACAAATATTAAGATTTCTCACACTTTTATAGGTCTTACGATCCATTAAATGTTTCTTTTAGTGCTTCAGGAATAAAAAATATATTGTTGGTAATTATGTTTTTGAGAGTAAATGGATGAATTAGAATTTGATAGATGCTCAAAAAATAATATTATTGTTCATATGAGATTGAAAATATTAAAGTAATAATAATTAATTATATTATTGGTTAGTAATAGAATTACTGAAAATTAGGAAAATGACTTTGAAATAAAAAAAAACTTAACACCTTAATTTTTGTAGAAAAAATGTTATTCTAAATCATTTCTGATTTATGGATTTGAGGCCATATACATTCCATTTACCAGTTATAATTTTTTTATTGATGACCTCATTCACTATTTATAAATATTTTTGATTTTACACCATGTATATAAATCAACTATCCACTAATATTCTTCTATATAGAAACTTAGTTACATGGTATTTAATGTGAACATTTTACATTCCATTCTCTATTTTATAGAGGATGACTTATTAACCCCTCTCATGATGTGGTATTTCAAGGGAGGAATTATCTAACAATAGATCACCATGATCATGTTTATATTATGAGGATTTAATTTAAATAAGTTGGGGATAATGTCACTCCCCAGAAAAATTAATCAAGAACCACTTATTCGATAGTGTGTATGAAAATCAAAACCAATGGAATACAGTAATATAATATCCCGAGACTTCATAATATATTTACTATTTAAAATAAATTCTATGTATTTCAATGAATGCAACACCAATTTGGATGTCATTACATAAAAGAAATACTATACTCTATAGCTTGCGTTACTCACAAAAGCGGCCTTCTTTGACTGCTTGCTCAATATGCAATATAGAGTTTTACTAATAAACTATATATAATTAAAGCATTATTATTTAATTAAATAATATATAAGCTATACATATATTATTGGTTATGAATAATATTAAAAATATTATAAAAACATATATGGTTTACACATATATATTATTAATTCATTGTTTGAAAATGAATTAGAAATAAATTTATGAAAAATTTAGATATAAATAAATATTTTTATAGAAAACTATTCTTATGATCATAACATTTTTTTACACTAATTGATTAAATTAATTACATTTAGTGAGTGATATTAGTGTAAAAAATACTTTATGTACTAAATAAAAATTTTATATATACGTCTAATAAATTTGGAATGTATAAGGTAAGAGAAATCCCTAAATTTCACAGAAAATCCTATATTTTTATGAAGTCATTTTTACAGTCTTCTAATAGAGACCCTATTTTAAATATTAATTTTGGAAATTTTATGAATTTAAAATGATAAAATAAAAATTATCTTTTAATTAATAGTGTCGAAATTATCTTAGGATTAATTTCTGATATTTTCATGGGAAACTTCATTTTTTTAATTAACAGTGAAAAATAATGTGTTTTAGTTAAAAACTAGCTTTTTTAAATAATTATTAATGATAAAATATATTTTATTTTCATTAAAGTCGCATTGAATCAATAATAAATATATTGATATAATTTTGTTCATTATAATAAATTTAACTTTAAAATACATTATAAAAACAAAACTATATTTTGTGCATTTTCTACTAAAACCAATTAATCATTCTATCTATGAGATTAGCATTAATCCTAATTTTTCAACTTATATGATTTTAATTTTTAAAATATTACATAAAACATTTTTAAAAATAAAATCTTTTTGGTAAAATAATATCATCTTGAATTTTGAAAAAAAAAATTTTACTGAATGTGATTAAAATTAACTATAGTAATTAAGTTGTAATTAGGCAGTAAATGACCAAACCCCTATAGTTAAGGGGCAAAATGACATAAAAACATGTCCATAACCCATTTTATGAACATATTTAGACAATTAATCTTCAATTCATGAGTTTCGGTGATTTTTTATGACTTTCTTATGTAATAAAATGTGTAAACCTAACTTTTTTTCAAGAATACCATGTGGGTCATTTCCATCCCTATAAAAGGCCAGAACCTCTACACATTCCATGCACCTATCCTAACTTTTATGATTGGAAAGGATTTTAAAAAATGGCCTCCAAAAATCCATAAACTCTACCTATAATAATCTCTTTGTGAATAATATATTCCATGTATTAATTTCAGTTTAAGGCAAAAGAGGTTACCTGATTAAAAGGTTGTGTTATTTATTAATCTATCCAATTTAATTTTCATTATAAAAATCCTAAAATCACTTTATTTTATTAAATTATAACAAAAAAGAGTTTCCTAAATGTACTATGACTCTATTATGCTTATTTTTATACCTACAGTTACACAAAATGTAATTGAATGGGTAAATAACATAACGTTTCTGTGGATGATGAACTACTACCTCCTGAAACGATGATGGTGAATTCTTCCATTACCCCCTCTCGTATTGGCCATTATGATGTATAATATGTTTCTATATATATTATATATGATATTTTTTTGTATTTATACTTATTTAATCGTTTTTTACACCTAACATTAATAAATTTCATTTTATAATAATGTGATAAATTCGTTTGAGGAAGTGTGGACTACCGCCCCCTCAATACGATGTGATTCATTCACACTAATCAAGGAATGTATAAAAGAGGGTTTTAGATAAAAATATAATAAATAAAAAATATATTATATTCATTAAATAATTACCTTTATATATATATATATGTCATTTTCTTTATTACCCTTTCACAGACTTAAAATGTGATAACGTTATTCGTGGATGTGTAGAATAATGCCTCCTCGACAAGATCTGATTTCGTTTTCATCACAAAGATTATATATATAAGTGTTTATGAATAAATAATATTCTATTTATTATATAATTATCATTCTAGAATGATATTTTGTAAGTTACCTTCTTTCTTTAACAATCATAAAAAATGGTAACATAGCTCATGGGTTCGTATGACCTACCTTCCCAATGATTGTAACGTTAATTAATTTTACATAACCTTACTTAATGATTGTTTTTAAAAGTATTAATGATTTATGAATTTGATATATTATTTAATTTTTCCTATTCTATTTATTTTATATAAATACCCCTTTGAAAATAGTTGACAAATGAAAGTGGTTTTTGACACATAAATCAAATTTCGTCAAAACAAATGATGTAAACATAGTTTCTTATGTAGATGTACACAAAATTGTAATAAGTAAAATACATGTAATTATAAATATGAGGTATAATTTATTATTATAAACATTATTTCGTAAATATATATGGTGCAAATATTTCCCCATTGACATATAATATCATGAAAACTATTATACTAATGGAATTTAGATATTTCTTTTGATGATTATATCATTTATGTCTTTTTGTTCATATGTAATGGATTTCGTCTCAATTTCATTTCATTGAGGCACATTCTAATATTATGCACCTAGTTAATAGTATATGTTGTATAAATTTTAATTTAAATTCGATATAAATAATTCATTTTCCGTCATCTTATTTATTACATTAATTTAATATTATTCTTCCACTATGTTTATGAATTAAAAATGATTCATTGTGGTATGTGACTCTTTGGAATGTTTAAGGATTATTTTCCTCAAGAACAATCCTAATGATCTTTCAGTGGAATTTCCATTCGAGGAAATTATTTAAAAATATTTCAATAATATCGTTCATTGTACTCTAGTTAATCATGACAATTTTCAACTATCACAAAATCTTTACTCTTTGGTAAAAAATGTGTTTTATAAATTTTTTTTATGAAAACATTACATTATTTCCCACTTTAGTCAGATAACCTGCTTTCTTCTAAAAACCATGTTTTATTAAAAAAACTCAAAATGATTTTAAAATTACTTGGTAAAGAAACATTGATTCATTTTTCTTTTACCAATATATTAGACTGAATCTTCTTTTCCCTTTCCAAATTAGTAATATTAAATCCTTTTTTCATATAAAAGAAATATTCTTTTTAGCTTGTACGACAAGTTCAAATTTATCCTTTTTTATTTCATTGAATCCTCATTCTCAATTTAAAAAGGTTTTTATCAATAAAATTGTTTTTAAAAGTGGGATTCATTTATAAATATTTAAAGATAAAATTAAAAATAAAAGTACAATTTCAGAAAAAATATTTTCAAAAGAGTATCATTTATTTCATCAATGACAACAACCCACTTTTACTCCTCTTAGGTTTGTGGTATAGATACAATCCTTATTCTTCCTATTTATGATTTATTATATATTTGGAAATGGATAGTATTCATATTCACTCCCTTTATTTATTTATTATTCCTTTTGAAATATTCAATATCCTATGATCATTGAGCATTGAATTTCCCCAAAATTATCTATTTCATTTACCATTGATATTAATATTTACTAAACTATATACCATTTAAATTATGGTGTATGATATGAAAATTATTTGTTTAAATTGGAAAATATTTATAAATATGTGTAATTTACATAATATTGAAATCTATTAATACAAATTATTTATATTTATTATCTAATATAAAGAATTTTTTGGACATACAGTGACGGGTGGAGCGCAGACACTATATTTCTCCTCAAAGACTCAATTGGTTCCCATGAGACAAACTCGTTACACAAATTAAATAAGGGATAGATTTTTAGACTTAACCAATATGAAGGATATATATTTATATTGTTGGTCCTCTTGTTTTTTAGACATGAAGTCCATTAGGGAGTAATTTCCCTCATAGTATATTCAGTTATTATTCATCCATGAGATTTTTCGTCGACATATATATGGATACATTTCATTTTACCTCATTGATTAATGGCATCATTTTTAGTTTCATACCATTTCATATTTATTTTTTTACATCTAGTTATCTAAATTCCATTTATTTTTCTTGTTATTTCCATTCTATTTTTTATTTAAGTTCATTTAATTTATTGATTTCATGGAATCTGTGTTTAGTTATTGACCATGCCATATTGACTATTCCCATTGATTCAATAATTCTTCCGCAAATTTTTTCCCTTACTGAGAATTTGATATCACCATTTTTATATTTCATTCAAATAGGATCCAAGAATATTACTATCAATGATATATTTGGATTTACAAGATAGATTAGAGTTATCCTCAGAGGTGTTTATTTTTTTATACGAATGAAAATTTATGTCGTAATTAGTGTATTCATTTGTAATGAAATACTGAATTATGTATCTGGTTTACCATGACTACTAATCTGATTGGTCCTTAGGGGCATGATTCCTT
The DNA here is from genome assembly GCA_963277665.1 of Viscum album. NCBI lineage: Eukaryota > Viridiplantae > Streptophyta > Magnoliopsida > Santalales > Viscaceae > Viscum > Viscum album. The sequence goes on from OY728138.1 coordinate 173,695,884, forward strand.
ATAATCATGATAATTTATTTAGTATAATACACTATCTCTTGGCTATCTAGAGCTAGGTCTCTATATTTGGTATCAGAGGAAGTTTAGTAGCAAGCTTGGAAATGATATTTAAGAAAACAAAGATTAGGAAAAATAACAGAATGATACAATTTGAGGATATATATAGATGAAAACCCTATAACTTTGTTAATGTGTAGATTATGTGAGTCATCGGTGAAATACATCCCTATCTATATACTACAATTGGATGTGGTTCTGGCACAGATGTACCTAGGATTAATAACACCAAAAAGGTGTTATGGACCTAACTCGGGGTAACCTGGTACATGAAAATGGGACATACTATGCACCTACTTTGACACTAATATAAGACATGCATAGGATAATCCACTTTCTATTTAAAATCAATTTTAAAGGATTTGGATATATAATAAGTAACATTTGATAAGCCTAAGGAGTTTTAGATTGAAGATAATGTGTCATGGTTTAGAAAATTAACTAACGATATTATAAATAAACCCTAGACGATGGAAGGACCTATGTGGATATAAAATGGATAATTTATTTATGTATTTTTTTTGAATTTAAAGCCTCAGTTAAAATTCATTTTATAAATTTACCAAATTTCAAGTATGTCCATCCTTTTTATATTGGGAAGTTATATTGACATTGTTTTTGAAAAGATAATCCTATGAGCGAGCTGACAACCAATCAAATCAAGCAAGGTCACATACATGAACCCATGACCGAATGATAATAATGGTTTCATGCCAAATACTGACATATGTAATGACCTTGTTAATTTTAAATGATTTTACTTAAACAATTTAACGAATAAATATTAATGATGAACCAGTAGTCACAATATTGGGGAAAAGAAATTAATCTATTAACCATATTTATTTTGTAAGATAGTTAAATACAAATAGTAAGACTTGTCTCTCTTTTATAGGATTTATGATCCATTAAAATTTTCAAATGGTTCTTTTGGCATAAAAAATTTGTTGTTTGAAATTTTATTTTTGAAACTAAAGAGATAAATTAGAATTTCATAGAAGAAAACACAAAGGAACGGATTGTTCAAATGATATTGAAACCTACAATGTAAAAATATTTCATAATATTATTGGTTAGTAAAATTTTACCCAACATTATGAAAATGAAATTTAAATAAAATTTTGTCCTAATTCTGTAATTTTTTGTTGAACCAATAGTCTACTAAATCATCACAGATTTATGGATTTGAGGCCATCAATATTCTATTGATCATTCACTTATTTTTCATTGATGAACTCATTAACTCATTATATATATTTACTCATTTCCTCCAAGTACATATCTATACATACCACTAATGTTCTCATATATAGAAACCTATTTACATGGTATTCCATGTGACCATTGTACATTTCATTCTCTCTTTTATAGTAAATGAATTATGAAACCATCACATGATGTGGGATTTGAATGTAGGATGTGTGTAACAGTATATCACCATGATCAAGTTTATATTTCAAGGATTTAATTTTAATAAAGTGGGTATAATGTGAGGCCCCAAATAACTTATACAAGAACCTTTTATTTGATATTGTGTATGACATGTGTCACCAAGCGCAAAAGGTAACATAATATTAAGATACTTAATAATATATTTACTATTTTAATTAGATTATATGTCTTTCAATAAAAGAAAAAACAAGTTGGATTTCATTAAAAATATGATATAACTTCCTTTATAGATTTAATTACATGAAAATGTGACCTTCTTTGATGGATTACCCTATACACAATTTAGCGTCTTACCAAGAAACAATCTATATTCAACGAATTGTTATTTAATACAATAATATATAACCAAGATGTTAGATTAGTTGTTATTAATATTATTAAAAAACATAGTAAAAAATATGGTTTATAATAATATATGAGTAATTCATAGGTTTAATGTTAATTAGAAATGAATTTAAAAACAATTTGAATATAAAAATAATTTTTTTATGAAAAACATATTTAATGTTCAAAAACTTGTTTTACCATAATAGATTATATAAATTACAATTAGTGAGTGATATTAATGTAATAATTATGTTATATATTCAATCAGTTGTTTTTCATATTCATCAAATATATTTTGTAAGAATAAGATAAGAGAGAACAAAATATTTCACATAAACCCATATATTTTTATTAATACATTTTTATACCCTTTTAATAGAGAACCTATTTAAAATATTAATTTTTACACATTTTATTAATTTAATTTGATAAAAAAATTAATTATTAATGTCAAAATTAACTTAGGATTAATTATTGAAATTTCTCTAAGGAACTTTCTTTTTTAGTTAATAGTGAAAAATAATGTGTTTTAGTAAAAAAATGTCTTTTTGTTTAAATAATTATTAATGTTAAATTATATTATAAATTATTTTAAAGTCATATTGGATCCATTTTACATATATTATTACAATTTAGTTCATTTTAATAAATTTTACATTAAAATTGACCATAAAATATAATAATAATTTGAACATTTTTCTAATAAAACTAGTTAATCCGTCTCTCTGTGAGATTAGCATTCATCTAATTTTTGTTTATTGTGTAATTTAAATTTTGAAAATAAAATAGGAAAATTTTTAATCAATATTTTTTTTAATAATATCAACATAAATTTTGACAAAAATGAATAATCCTAGTGATTAAAATTAATTACTATAATTAAGTTGTAATAAGACTTAAAAATGGAATTCAACCCCATCTTAAAGGGCCCAAATGCCCTAACCACTTGTCCAAAAACCAATGGCTGTTAATATTTTGGCCCTTTACCTTTTATTAATTATAATTGGTGTTTTTTATGACTTATATTATGTAATAACATTTGTACACCAAACTTTGTTTCTAGAATACCAAGTGAGCTCTTTTCTTTCCCAATAAAATGCTACCACCTACAATCATCCCTCACACCTCTCCAACCTCTTATGTTCATCCAAGATCAGACATAATGGCCTCTTAAAATACCTCCCCTTGACCTATAATCCTTCCATTTATCTTAATACCTTCCATGAATTCCTTTTGGTTTATACCAAAAGAAGTTACCCGATTAAAAGGTAATGTCTTTTATCAATCTCTATTATTACATTTATATTCTCCAAACCCTAAATTATTCATATTCTACTCTTGTGTAAAAACACATGTATCCTAAAAATACTAGGTTATTTAATTTTTATATTTATACCTACACTTACACACAATACCATCTAATGGGTAACAAACATAATTATTCTCTGCAATATGAATTACTGCCCCATAGAACGATGATTGTTCATTCATCCATTACCACATCTCATGGTGGCCATTATGATGGAAAATATGTTTATATATATTATATATGATATTTATCATTACTTTAAACTTATTTAGTTCTTTTATTACATATACCTTTATTTATTTCCATGTTATTTTAATACGATAACATCGTTTGAGGATGTGTGGACTACTACCCCCTCAAAGCATTGTGATTTGGTCACCCAAAATATGGAATGTATGAAGGATAGTTTTAATTAAACATATGATACATACAAGAAATATATATTATATTAATGATATAATTACTTTCCTAGATATATATATATGTGTGTGTGTGTGTGTGTCTTTGTGTGTGTATTTGTATCAATTTCTTTTTACCCATTCACACACATAAAAAGTGGTAATGTTATTCATTTATGTGTGAACTACCGCCTCCTCAACGAGATGTGATTAATTTTTCATGACCAGAATAATATAAATAAATATTTTTGATTATATAATATGGTGTTTATCATATAATTGTATATTCATGAATGATATGGTGTTACTTACCTTTATTTTATAACAAACATTGAAAATGGCAACGTTATTCATGCATACGTACGACCTACTGTCTTCATGATTTTAATGTTAAATCATTATTCATAAAAATAATTAATTATTGATTTGAAGAGTGTAATTTATGTATAAATTTGATAATTATTTTGTGGTTGTAATTCGAAAGATGTTATATAAAGACTCCACTGACCAAATTTGACCTAGGAAAGTTGTTCTTGACACATAACCTGAATTTAGTCAAAACACCTAACATAGAAAAAATTGTTTAAGTAGTAATACATAAAATGGTAATAAGTGAAATAAATATAATTATAGACATTAAAAAGGTTCATAAGTAATTAGAAAATTAACATATGTTTATTATATTTGAATTTAAAGAACATTCACCCAAAAGAAAACATAAGGTAAGGAATTCTTTTCTAAATTTTCATTCCATGAGGAATAATTTATAATTTTGCACCTAATTTTATATATATATATATATATGGTGTACATACTATCATAATGAAATATAATAACATTAACCCAATTATATTATTTTAATTTATATGTTTTATTTGATTATAACCACTTTTGGGTTATTCAGTTCATATGTAATGGATTTTGTCTTCATTTAATTTCATTGAGGGACATTATATTGTAATTCAAATAGTTTCATTTATATTGTGTATAAATTTCCATTGAAATTATATAAAATTAATTCTTTTAATTTCATATTATTTAATACTTTCATTTGATATTATTCATTAACATTGTTTATTATTTAAAAATGTTCCAATATGGTATGGGATACATTTGATTATTTAAAGATTATATTCCACAAGACTAATACTAATGATCATTAAATAGGATTTACATTCAAGAAAATTATAGAACCATTGTCTTATAATACCTTTATTTAATATATGGTTATTTTTTAACATTTTCATGTATTGGTAGAATTTTTCCACTCTTTGGAACACAATATTTTTTCAAAAATGTTTTTATGTAAATTTGACTTTATTTAACTCTTTAGTTAGGGAATCGGTTTTCATCTAAATATCATATTCTATTAAAATGGTTTCAAAAGTGATTTTAAAATTAGTTGGTAGAGAAACTTTTACCATTTTTCCTTTTACAAATATATTATAATGAATCTTCTTGTTTCATTCCAAATGTTTTATTTTCTAACATTTCATCGTACAAAAGGAATATTCTTTTTACCTCATATGGCATGTATGTATTTATCCATAGTCAATTCATTGAAGCCTCCACCTCAACTTAAAATGGTTTATTTTTAATAAAAATATTTTTAAAAGGGGTTCTTAATGAAAAATATTTCAAAAGGCTTTTCACAATAAAATTATATTTTCCTCAATCATATTTTTAAAAGATAATAATTTATTTCATCAATGAAAACAACACTCTATTTTACTCAACTTCAGTTTTCTTATTTATACCATTATTATTCATACTCTAGATGGTTTATTACTTATTTATCAAAGGATAGTATTCAATTTCACTCCATTGATTTATTTTTAGTTCCCATTAAATATTCAATCTCTTTTGATCATTGAACATTTAATTTACATAAAATTATCCAAATGATTTATCGTGTATATTACTATTTCCTAAACCATATACGATTTTACATTTGATGTATACATTGACATTTATTTCATTATTTGAGAAACTACTGGAAAATTAGTGTAATTTTTTTAATACATATATTAGATAAAAATTATTATTTATTTTGATTATTCAATGTGAATAATTCATTGGACATGGAGTGACGGGTAGAGCCCAAATATTATATAGCTCCACGATGCATCGATATGTTCTCATGGGATAAACCCATAGTTCATATTAAAAGGAGGATAGATATATAGTTTTAAACTATCTAAATAATAGATCTTGACATTTAAGGACCCCATGTGACATAGACATGGTGTCTATTAAGAAAGCATTTCCCTCATAGTTGTTTCAGTTATTATTCATCCATGAGATTTTGGGTCAACATATCTATGGAAAAATATCTTTTTATTTTATTGTTTAAAAGAATTTGTTTCTGTTTCATACCTTTATGTGTTTATTTTATATTATAAAGTTATCTAAATGGAATGTATTTCCAATTATTACCTTTCCATTTTTCTTATGTACATCAATTTTGTTTATTGATTGTCTGGCTTGTTTGTTCTAATATTTATCATTCTATATTGACTGTTCACATTGATTTATTATTGATTCCTATATATTTTCCCTTACTGATCATTTGAGATAACCCTTATTATGTTTCTTTCCCCAAGAATAAAATAATATCACTATGAAATATATGTAAGTATTTACTACATGGATTAGATTTACCCTCATATCTGTAATTTTGTTTATAAAAATTTATATTGTAATCAATGTATTCATTTGTAATACAATACTCATATATATATATATATATCTTGTTTACTAAGACTACTAAATTGGTCTATCTTTTAGGTCTTTATTCCATGTAATCATGTCAATCTATTTAGTATTAGACACCTTCTCTGGGCTATCTGGGTAGGGGTCTCTACAATTTAGTTAACAAATCTTTTAATTTTATATAATTATTTTATGATGATTGTTTAATAATACTCAAAATAACATTGGTGAATCGAATGTGAAAAAATGTATCATGGTTTCATAATTTATCAAATAATAAAAACACATAATTATAAATTTATGAGATTAAAATAATTTCAGAACAATCCATGTAAAACAGACATTAAAAATTAATTACATCAATTTATTGAGACGGTAGTCAGTGCGTACGCGTGAATGGTGTTTTTATCTTAGTAAGGGGATGAAATTAAATAAAGTTGATAATATTTTACTTTTATATAATTTTAAATATGTTATTTATATAAAATTTATTCATTAGTGTAATCCTTATACTGATCCATGTATGGTTGAAATGAAAAATTAATCACAACATTTTATTGTGGTGGTATTCCTTTTATTTAAATAAGAGATGTTATCATCTAAAAGCAGAAAAAAAAACTTTAGGAACATAATAATATTTTTCTTCAAAAAATTATAATAATTTCAACATATTTATATATATATATATATATTAATAAACTCTATCTTTATAACCAGTCATGTAATGAGGTGAAAGAAAACAAAATACATCTCATTGTGCATGGTTGTATCTTGGATATACACATGAGTGATGTTTTCATTTCATATGTGTTATTATGAAGATGAAAATGGGTTTTTTCAAGCATATAATAAAATTTCAGAATATTTGGGATACATATGTTGTTATATCATTATTCTTCTAATATGACTGAAGATGTAAAAATCATAAATAAAACTGAAAGAACTTTTTTAATATATATACCAATTTGTTAGAAAACTAAATTATTCGCACATCATACTCTTCAAAAGGATGGTATTTTGGTGATTCCATGTACTTTTGGATGTGATGATGGAAATAAGAAATAGATTTTCCTATCTCTAAACAATGATGTTTTTGAATACCAGGGGAGTGGAAAACATTAAAATATTCAACAAATATAAATATTAAAAATGTATTCATCATGGTCAAGTGGATGAAAATAAATTCAACTTCAAATATAAAGTTATATGGGTAAGAATAAACTCATATGATATTTTTTTTTGAACTTATCACATAGATTTTACATTAATTAACATGTTTTATGCCTTTCCATGGAAACATATTTTTAGTATGTAGATATTAATTATTACCAAAAAATAAATTAAATTAATTATTAAATTTGAACCTCATAAATCCACATATTAAATTCAATTTTCATGATTCAATTTGTAAAATTCATGTACATTAATTTTATTTTTTGAAAAAAAACGCAAAAAATAATTTTTCTAAATGCTTTTTTTAATCCTAAAAATGAATTTATACAAAAATAAAGTATATTATTGATTCTTATTGTATTAATTGGAATATTTTTTGTGAAATTGTATAATGTTACCTTATATGAAATCAAAAATACAGTCTAATTTGTTATATATGTTAAAATAAATGATGTTTTTATTAATATATTAATTTTTTAATATTCAATCATTAGTTAATCGTATAAAAAATCTTCATAAAAATTATCCAAATATAAATTTTCTATGATGGATTCATTGATAATGTTAATAGTTCGTATTTTATTTAAATAAAATATGAAATTATTATGTTAAAATATAAATCAATAAAATTTAATCATTAATTTAAATATATCATAAATATATATATATATATCTAACATTATAATACTTCTTCTTAATATATTGAAACCAATTTTAATATTAACATGCATTTTATATGATTATTTTTTCCCATTAACAAGACTCCCATGACTTACAACCTTATTCCTAATAGTGAAATGTTTCTCCAACTTCAATATGATTTTGGAACAAAATTCCCATAGAGCATGAAATATCCAATGATTCTTATTATTCTTAGAATGGAAATAAATTTATCTGGGAAATTATTTTTCATATTTGGATAATTTATATAATGTTCAAGTTGAATTTTTTTTCTCTTTCTTTGAACTAATGTTCCTAAAATATTCCTTCAATTATAAAATAATTTTGGAGAATCTTTTTCAATAATTTTATAATTCTATATAGGAATGTAATTAAAATTTAATCATGTATCATTATTAATAAAATTATAAGAATCATTTCAAGAGAGGATATAACATATAATTCTTATAAGAAATAACCTGCATCATGCTAGGGTTCTCTATTTAATTCATCAGTATATTTAATTTTATTTATTATCATAATATATTATTTATTAATATCAAGGAATATTAATTATATTCATTTATCATGTAATGGTTTTCAGTATTATCATCTATCATATTCACATATTCAACATAATTTGATATAAATTTATTATTTTCAACAACAATATATTTATATTTTTTATCATTCTCACATATCTTATAAATTAGCTTTGTTTTCTATTTAATTATCTTTTTCTAAATTCTTGACCATGTTTTTTAAAAAAAACTTCCTTAAATTACTTTTTAAAATGTGATAATACTATATATGTTTATAATTATCTTCATAAAAACTAAATGAATAAATATTTGTTTAAACAGAAGTATTTTTTTGAAACATTAATAGCTTATCTTTCATATAAGTCAATACATAAAGATAGGTCTATTTCATATTATTTTCTACTATTATTTCATTTTTTAGTTGTAAAAAACAAATTCTATCTTCTAACACATTTTGATTAATCATTTAAAATGTTTCTCACTTTCAATATATAAGTGCTTTCAAAAATAAAAAAAACATAGGATACATTCATATATGTAAAAAATTATAAAATGTTTCCATGTAAATTTATTTTATAAAAAATTATATGAATCTTTAATTTGTTCTTGTTTTTACCCTTTTGGAAAATTGTTATTATAATGACAATAATGATCGGAGATTTTTTATCCATTAAAATATTTTATGTATTCTATAACTTATGTTTTGTGACAAACCAAATATAAAAAGATTACAATATATTAGAAAAACATATTTTTACGTGAGGTATAATAAGCTTTATAATGTTAAAAATTAAAAAATAATACCATTACAATATTAAAAATAAATAAGTTTTTTTATTGAAACAATTTCTCCTTTAAAGGAATTTTTCTAATATCTTATATATTTTCATTGAGAGGGTTAATTAAAAAAAATTATAATTGTAATTTTTTGAAAATATACATAGTTTATGAAATTATCATCATAAAATTATCTTTAGATGAATTTTTAATATTTCTCTAATTTATATTATTTTTTGATGTATAGGGAAAATATATATTTTTCTAATATCCTCATTTTTATATGAAATATAATTTTATGAAAACATTATATATATAAAATATCTTTTTAAAAATTTAAAATAATTCATTTAAATATACTATGAAAAATTTATAAAACATTATAATATTATTTATAAATATGAGGAAATATTTCATTAAAATAATATTTCATCTATTTCATCAATTAAATTATTTGATGTGGAAATTGTTTTTTGGATTTCTTTTAAATTCATATTACAAATAGTCTAATACTATTAATTTTATTTATATCATTATAACTAATACTGATTACTATTTTTTCTATGAATATATATTTTCTTAACAATACACGTTTTTAAGAAATTAAATTTTACAAGTTATACACAATTGCATAAAAATTAATTTTAAGAATTTTTAAAATTTAATTTGATAAAATGGACATTGTATTTATTAAAAAAATAAATATTATTTAATGATGAATGTTTTTTTAAGTAAATAAATTAAATTCCAAAGGCTATTCCTATTTTCCTTATTAATGGTGAAGGAGGATACATATGAACTATTTTAGTAATGAGTGGTAATTTTTATCAAATAAAATATAAAAAAATATTTTTAGTAATGAATCTAATATTATGTTTATACATATATATATATATTAACTAACAATAATTTAATGTTTAATAATTACCTAATAATATTATAAACACATAAAGATGAATTCAACCTTCTTCGATAAAAATATCATTTTTATATATAATCAATTTTATTTTAAAATATTGATTATGTCATTTAGAAATCTTAATGTATTTTTTATAAATTATATTTAAATTTATAACATAAAAATTATGTAATATGGGATTCAATTATGTTTTTATATAATTTAAAATTACATAGATAAAAATATTTTACCATAGGTAATGATAAAATGGGTAAAAGGATCAATGTAAAACATTAAATCCTTAAATCACTCTTAAATAATCTAAAAATGTTAGTTTGGTGGGATTTTATAGCCTATATGTTTTAAACCCCATAGTTTAACACATTTTATCCATTAATCCTGAAATAGTTTCATAAATGTTTAGAAAAACAATGAGGTTTTTCTAGTCCCATCTTCGTCAATTATAAACGAAGACGATTTATACCCTTTCAATGACACACTTAAACATATAATTATAAAAATAATACCTAACATTTTTATCCAAATATATCACTATCCCACATCTTAAATACCTTGGTTACCATAAATAATGAATATTCCATTAATTCCCAGGAGTATTACTAGGAAATATCTTGTCTCCAACGTTTGTATTGTATCCTTATTAAGTTTTTCTTCTTCTTATTACACATTAAAGATCATATAACAAAACTAGTATGATGAATTATGGATTTTAAATATTCTTATATGTTTTTATGTTTTTTTTATAACCCTTATTTAATCATTTCCAACTACTTAAAAAACAATCTAATATCCATCATATGTGCACAAAATACAGCCTCTATAAAGAAGTTGTTTTTCATATAGCTTTTGATTTATTATAAAATCATCATAAAGTATTTTTATCAATATAAAATATTAAAAAAATATTTATTCATCTTTTATAATGATATTATTTCCAAATAATATCCTTATTAACCATACTCATCCATCTAGTTATAGAGTGTTAATGTTTAGGTCGTTTTGACTACCTATTTTAATTACTCTATAAAAATATATCATGGATGGATATGTGAACATAAATACTATCAATTATTATATAATAGGTAAATTATTATTTATATATGTTATTTTAAATTTTGTAATTTTAATTTAATAAATTATTAATGTAACTTATTTGTACTCTAAAATCATCTACGTAAGAAAACATCGGTTCCATTATCACACAATATAACTAAAAAACATGCGAAATTATATAGAAGATTTATAATAAAATATTAATTTAATATTATATTATATTTGATGATAGATAAATTATGAAGTTGGTATCATTTAATGTGTAATGATATCAAAATTTTAAAATGGTCACTAGGGCTTAATTTTTTTAACACCTGATGATTGAAATAATTCATAACTAAACTCTATACCCATAATATATACAAATAAATTAAGGATTTAAAATGTAAAATATTCAATTAATTAAATGAAATAGTTTATTATTGTAGTAATTTTTATTTATATAAATTAATAGAATCATAAATTAAGAAAGTAAATAAGGTAAATGTTTTTCACATCATCATATCTTCATTGAAAAATGTTTTAATGATATAAAAAATATTATTTATATGGTTTATATGAATCTAATGATTTTATATTGAAATAATAAATCAATTAATAATTTTTTCCTACTGAAAAAAATTATTTTAATTATTCATTTATTTTTTATTAGTAAAGTACTCTTATCGTAATAGAATTTTTCCTCAAATTCTATTCCCAGAGACATGTTTTTTATTATACACCTATTATAATTTATTTGTTTTATATAAGAACTATGTAAAATATTATATAATTAATAATCATTTATTAATTGTATTTAATGTATAATTTTATAATATTTCTCCTTAAATAGTTTGACTAAAATATTTCTGATGTTTTTATAGTTTCCTCTACTCGTGATTCTATTTCTATGATAAATTAATTTGCATATTTACTTAGATAATCATTGTAAATGTAGTCCTAACATTTTCATTTTATTTGGTTATATTTCATCTCTTTCTAATATACTAATTCCATTAAATAAAAATTTATTCATAAAAAGATTATGTTTTCCTTAAAAATGTTTCATTGATAGGAAATATCCAAAACCAATTAAAATTCTTATTTTCCTTCAACGTCATTTTATTATCTATAAAAATTATAATTATTTAAATTAACCCAAATATGTTCTATCATAAGTGAAATTAATATTTAAATTCTTCAATTTTATATAGAATATTTCATTATTATGTGTTTGATATTGGTTTTGTAATGGTATTTAATGGACTTTTATGTTTATCCACGTGGTTAATTTTTTAAAATGTTTTATTTTAAATAATGTTATAAAATGATTAAAAATTTCATCTAAAAAATATTTATTAAAGATACTCTTTAAATACATTGAATTTATTATAGGATTTTTTGAAATAAAATAATTATAATTATTTTTGGTATGGGTACATTTTAAAAAAATCATATGAAGTATTACCATGTGAATGCGTATTTTATCAACCATTATAATTTTCATTGAAACATCGTACCTACTATTTCAATATTTAATGGTGAAATTATTTGATGATGTTTTATTAAATTTTATGTTTTAAATTTTTTTAGGATATCGAGTACATTATTTTTTGGAAAAAATTACTTAATTCTCTTTAAAGTGTTTTTTATCCATGAATAAATCCCTTAAAATATCATATGTATAATAAAATATATTTTCCAAAATATAACATATTACTTCTTTATTTAGATGAATAATGTAATTTCATTATATTTATAATGAATTTTATATCACTTAGTCTTTCTTTAATCATTATCCACAACATATGATCCTATCCTTTTATCCAATTCCTTTATTTTGTGCATAATTTATTTTTTTCAATTAAATTAAAGGTGTTCACCTAAAATCCATAAATTGATTTATTTGTGTAAAATATTTCATTAATTATATTGTATTTATATATTTAGTTTCAATAATATATTCTCTATTTTCATGATTTAATGGTTCATACTTGTTTTTTCACTTTATTTCATTATATACCCAATTATTTTACAATATATTTATGTTATTATAATTGTTGGTGGATTTATGAATATCTATATAAAGTGAATCCATATGAAGTTCATTTTAATTACATGATTTATTCATTGGGACTTGAATGAAACCCATATTTTTCTATGGTTTTTACATGATATAAACATTAATGATTTTAATTTGGAAGGATTTGTGGAACCCATTTTACTTTTTTGGGATCATTATGATGTTATGAGGGACCAATTTGGAGTGGCACTTATGTGAATCGATAGTGATGTGTGGGGTCTTATATCTCCCTCTAATGTATTTTTTAAAGATTCTATCTCATGTGATAATTATTCTATATTACATGTTTAGTATCTAGAAAGAATGAGAACTAACATCACGTCTCATGGTAGTCATATTCCCAATAATAATGTATTTGATATAAATTAAGGATGTTTCGTAGCAGTATTTTTATTTCAAATAATAAATTATACTCTCGCGGGTCATGTTTATTGACTCACTATTTTGATTCCATTATTATTTTATACAATATTTATGACATGATTTATGGCCCCTTCTTTTCTGTGTATTATTTTAATATGTATCTTGATTATTACCATTTTATATTTTTTGATAAATTATTTTCTTTTATTATTATCGCATTTGATTACCCATTCTATGAATCTGGTCAAACCCATTTCTTATAGTTTTATTTCATTATGATATAAGTAAAAATAATAAGTAATATATTTGTAAAATACCATATTTTCAGATGAATTTGTTGGTGATACTGGAAATATGTTATGGAATAAGCAGCTCCTATAATATTGGAATGAAACTTTTCTGTTAGTTGAAAATGAAATGAGTTTTGTTTGTTAATTTAGTGACCAAAATATCTAATAATATAAATTTAATAGGTAATATTAATTTATTTTATTAATTTATTTTATTTAATTCAATTTTTTGATGTAGAATATTATTTTGGTTGTTACAGTTGGTTGTAGAGAAGATTTTGAATAACATTGGGGATTATGATGTTATCATTTGAGTATAATTTTGGAGTTATAAATGTCATCATATATTAATAAATTTTTATCCTAATTTCATAGGTTTAAATAACTCATTAGGTTATTTGTGGTAATATTTAATTTTTTGGGGATTAAATTAAGATACCATTACTATAATGCCATGGGATAAATTTAGAAATATATTTAATTATATGATAACACCCTAAAATTTTGGTAAAATAGATATATTAGGGTTTCATTAGAAAATAAATTCCTATATTGATACTAAAATTTGGATTAGGGATATGACACATTTAATTCCTTGGGGTCACAACCTTATGAAAGATGAGTTTTGTGTTAAATTAATAGTGACCTCATTCATAGAAAAGGGTTATAAATAAAAATCAGATAGAATACCCTAGGGATATTAAGTGGTAATTTCATATATAAATTGTTAACAATTAGTAAGGATTTGAATATATTATTGATGATAATAAAAAAATAAGAAAGTCACCATTAAACACTATGGATTGAATGAACAGAGTCATATGATGAACCAAAAGTTTCATATGTTAAAAAAATATATGTTTAATTGGATAATACATTTTTGAATTTAAATATTTATATTTAAAATTTTAATATTTCTATTTAAATTTGGGTTTTACTTTTTTGTTGAAAAAAATCACCAAAAAGAATATGATGAATGTATGTATCTGGAATCCCCAATATCTTATAGCCAAAAAATAGGGTATAAATAAATGATTAAATATTAGTATATGATTTATATTTGATTCTTTGAGAATTACCTTAGGTATTTAGAATAATATATTATTAGAAGCTAAATGATTATTATTTAAAAATAATAATTAATGAATGATATTATTTGTGTATTAATAAATTTATTGTTGATTATTTTAAAAATGTTTAGACTGTTCATTAGTAGTTTTACTTTAATTGTATGTAAAATTTTATTAAAAGTATTGGTACCCTTATTATATGTTAATTATCAACATAATTTTTTCATAGATAACTATTGAAAAACTTGTGGTTGATAATGGGTAAAACCAAGGTGTGATATTTGTTTGACTCTTGATATAATGAGGTTTGGGGTAATTTTGGATGAATAAGTAAGATTGTATTTGTAACTAGGGGATTTAATGTTGATTTGTGATGTTCTTAAGATTAACAACATTATGTTATATATATATATGATAGTATGTGATATTGAGAACTATTTGTTTGTGATAATTTAAGATTTGAGGTTGAGTTAATTTTTTGAAGAATATGTTATTTCACTTTTGTTTTATGACTTGGTGAAATTGGTATTTTTGGTAAGGTAATCTCTTGATAATATATGATTAAGTTATAAACAATTAAAATTATTTTAGGAATGGTGATTATGATGAAAAATATTACAATAGTAAGGTAGATGTCAAATTTTTTATTATAAGTAAAATAATTATTGTTTTATGAACATCCTCACTAATATTAATGTATAACTAATAGTTATTATTGTGAGGATCTAATTTTTTCAGTGTGGTATAATTTAACGATGTATAGTTTTAGTTCCTTTAAAATATATAATTTTTTATATGAATTAAGTTTCATTATAAACCCAATGTATGTAAACCACAGTGCATTAGAAATAAATTATTACTAATTATATAAAAAAATATATGATATTAAATAATTAATAACTTGTACCTTTAGAAGTTTAATTATTAATATGTATAAGTATTCAAAAACTTATCTTTAAAATATTTGTTCCTTATATTGTTTCCCTTATGTAAAATTAATTTAAAAATTATTGAACATTAATTTTATAAATTAAAAATAAATTTTTAATTAATTAAATCAAAATTAGATTAGAAAAAGTTGTTTATATTTTTTTAAATGATCATTTATAGGTGAATAGGAACAATTATTTATTTTTATAATACCATAATGTTTATTCAAACAAAATGTTCTTCGAACTATTTTTACATAAAAATATTTTTATGATATAATATATGTAATTTAAAAATACAATTTTCAATTAATAAGTCCCATTAATATAATTGTGGAACTTGAAGTTTTATTTTTTAAAAATAGTTTTATTTTTTAAATTAAATTTATTATTCGGGATATTGAGGTCTGGATTTATATAAATTTTACACAACATGTCATTAAACAATATCAATATTATTAATATCATTATAATTCATGAAGTTTATTACATTATTCTCTATATAATATTTATTCTTAAAAATAAAATTTTTCAAAAAATGGGTTTTCTCATGTTATATGTGGAAACATTAAAATTTATTTTCTTATTTGTAGATGTTAAATTTTCTAAAATGAATCTAATATTTGAGACCATAATGATAATATTATTTAATTATGAAGATTTAATTTTTTCGAACAAAAATTATATTACCAGGGTTAAAGCAAATCACAACCATAATGGTGAGAGTTACTTTTGAAGTTTTTTATTTGCGATTAATAATTATTATATAAAAAAGTATTTAGAAATATATTAAATATTAACCTAAATACTATATCTAATCATATATATAAATATATTAACACTCAATTAATGGCAAATAAATACTTAATAATATTAAGAACACTAAATAATGAAAATGCCAATTTTGAACAAAAATATTATTTTCTATATATAAACTATTTTGAGATAAATATAGTTTTCAATAACTTAGATTTTTATTTGTATTAAATATAAATTTAATTCTAGTTCATAAATTTTTTTAAGTGTTTACCACTAAAATTTAGTGATATATAATATTACTTATATAAAAAAATTTACCATAGTAAAAGTTAATTTTGGTAAAATGTTAAAATTAAAAAATATCGTCCCTAAATAGCCTATAAAATGTCTAAAATGAATGTATCCTAGGAGGTTAAAAATTTTATTGTCAAAAATAATTTTTTTCAAATTTTCATCAATTTATCACATAATCATTGCATAAAATTAAATAATATTGATGATTATTTCCTGTAGTTCTATTATCATCCATTATAAAAGGATACCACATACACCCTTTAAAATATACACATAAATTTGTAATTCCATATAGAAAGTGTTAATTTTTTTCCAGAAATTACCCATCCCCCATATTAAAGACAATGGTCACATAAATTACCCAAATTTATTCAATTTTAAATATATTTTCAAGGAAGTATCTTTCATCAAACTTTATATTATCCCCTTCTTGTGTTTTATACTTAGTTTATTCTTCAAAATTTTTATCACTGAAACAATACGATTCTTTGATTATAATTATTATATTTTTATGATATTATATTAATGTTAAAAATAGTTTTTTATTCATTTCCATCAACTTATTTAAATAAAAGACATAAATTTTGAATGTTCACGTACGACCGCCTCCACAATGTATCATTTTTAATTTTTCTGCAAGCATTTCAATATTTAACCATAAACATTATAATATGGTTCAAAATCATATAAAAATAACTGTTATTATTTAATAATTTTATTATTTCTGAATAAAAACATCCTTAATTATACCTTCCAATCTAGTTAATGTGTCTTCATGTTTTGGTCGTTTTAACTACTAATATGAATGATGTTATAAAAACTATAATGAAAGAATAATGGAATATAAATACTATTTTTATCATGATATAATTATCAATCATTAATAGTATTTATTTTTTAAAATATTTGATCTATTATTTAACTTATTATTATAGTGTCATCAATGTTGGGTAAATTCACTGAAATATGGCAACAGCAATGGGAATTTTAAAAATTATAACTGAAACACTTCTGGAATGACATATGAGTATTATAAAAAATATATGTTATATATTATAATATAATGAATGATATTTTAATCCTTAATTTGATACCATGGAATGGTAAATTATATCAACATTATAAAATTTTCCAAAATTGTTAATGTTATTAACACTCATTGGATGAAATAAGAAATTACTAGCCAATATACACAAAAACCGATATAAATGTGGTATGTAAAAGTAATAAATATAGTAATATGATTTTTACATATATTATTAAGTATTATATGTTTGTTTTATATAATTTTAGTGTGACTTCAACTAGAAATGAAACAAGGTAAGAGATTTTAACCTTAATTTCTCTTCTTTAGGACATGTGTTTATTTTTTGCCAAAATTTCTCATCAGTACAATGTAAATATACTACAAGGAATTATTTTTTCATAGTAATTATTTTATGAATGATTTTCAGAAACATATAATTTTTATAAACCTGTATCATTTTATGGGAAATTTATTAAATTTGTAATTTATTTTAATATAAAATTTCATTATTTGTGTCAGGTTTTTTTATAAACATACTATGAGTTGATTGGTTTATAAAAATCCAATTTTATATATTATATATTCAATAAATATTATTTCATTGAAATGGATGCTAAATTTCATTTTTTTCTCATATTAAAGAGGTTTTTTTAATATTACTCAAATTCCATTAGTTTCATTAAATCAAGATTAATTTTTCATGTGTTAAAAATAATCCACATGACATTTCCCATCTAGGACCCTTTTACCATTCAATTTATATTAATAAATGGTAGATTTATTTATTATCTATGAAATATTATTATTTTAATAAAAAAAATTCCTTAGGAAATAATTTTCTCATTAAAAATGCATCACTGATAGAAATGATCACCAACCGTTGAAACACTTTTAGACATATTTTTTGTCAAAAGAAACATATATGTAAAAATATATATTTATATTTCATTTTAAAACATGTTTTAGGAATCTTAATTTTTTTAAAATTAAATTTTAAGGAAAATATAGAAATGGATTATTTTTGAACATTTTAAAACTTCACATAAAGAGAAATCATTTTTTGAAAACTAACCATGCAGAAATGAAAAATATTATTTACAAATCACTACCAAAACCCAAATAAAAATATTATAACAAAATATTAATTATATGGAAAGTATAATTATATAACGTACATCAAATATTATTTATCTCACGTGAAAATTATATTTCCCTTCAAACATTTTATAAATAATGTTTTATTATAATTTTTTATATAGGGTATAATAATGATTTTTAATGGATATTTATCATTTTATCATGATTAGTTTCCAAAATAAAATTTCTTAGTGAGATGTTTTAAAATGATCTAAAATAATATATTTCTATATTTTTTTAAAATTTTATTTAAAAAAATTAGATTCAATAAAAATGTTTTCAAATAAAATATAAATATTTCTTTACATATATTATATTTTTGATATCAAAAGAATCCTTGAATGTGTTTTTGTGTAAAGGAATATTTATGTCCCCTTTGTATTTTTTCATTGAAAGTTTTTCTATACATTTATAGAATTTTAGAAGGGAATTATTTCTTCATTATTTATAAAGTCCTTCATTCATTATATTTTTATTGAATCAAATATAATCATTTCCCAAAAGTTGTTTTATTATCTACCCTTTCTTCTTTCATCTATATCTTTTTCCTCACACATATGTTATTTAAAATAAATTATATTATTTAAAACATACGATACATCCTCTAAATTTGGAATACATATGTAATATCCTTATATTTTCTAGGAATGAACTATCAATAACTTTTCCTTTCTTAATCATCCACTATGGATGA
The DNA here is from genome assembly GCA_963277665.1 of Viscum album. Lineage (NCBI taxonomy): Eukaryota > Viridiplantae > Streptophyta > Magnoliopsida > Santalales > Viscaceae > Viscum > Viscum album. The sequence goes on from OY728138.1 coordinate 173,715,888, forward strand.
TTATAAATTTTCACTTATATCATTTCCCATATGAATACTATATTTAATTATTTATTTTATTGAAGGGTGTTCACCAAGATTCCATAAATACATTGATTTGGGAAAATTATAAAAATAATTTTATACCATTTATCTATATTATTTTTATTGATTATTCATTATTAAATTGATTAAATTGTTTTCACCTATAATGTATATTGACGTCATTGGATATATTTTTTTTCAATGTATTTATCATGTTGTAATTATTGATTAAATAATTAATAATTTAATTATGAGAATCCATATGAAATCTAATTTTGTTACATGTTTTATTTATGATGTGTTGATATAACCCTATTTTCATTCAATATTGTATTTAAATAAAAAAAGTGTGTGAATTTAATTTGGAGTATTTTATGAAAAACTTTATAATTACATGGGTTATTTAGGATGTTATATGTGACTAATTTATAATGGGACTCATATATATGGATAGTGTTTGGTGGGATCCTATAGAACACAAAAATTAATTGGTATAAATTTTATATCACATGAGATAAGTATTTGCAATTACCTTTTTAGTTTTCTGAAACCATAGTCACTGATGGTGTGGCACATGAATGTTATGTTCCAAATACTTATGTGTATACCATATTTTATGTTTTTTTCATAGTTTCATCTTTATTCCCTGAGAATGAAATTATCCCTGGGATAAACATTATAATCTCACTCATTTTCTTAATGTCATAATTTATTTTAAATTTCATTATGTTATAAATTGCTTGTTCATTATTAGGTATGATTTTATAATGTATCTTTATTATACTCATATACTCATCTAATTCTCACTTTTGTTCTTGGATTATTATTACATGTGATTGACATTACTGAGAATATATTCTCATCATTTATTATATTTTTATTTAAATTTTTTATAAATAATGGTAACACATATTATTTTTCTAGAAGTGTATATAATTAGAATAATTTGTGGGAGATATTGATGACTTGTTTTGGATTAAGCACTTTCTCTCATAGTTGTAACGAAAATATCCAGTAGATATAAAATTATTTGATTTTTAGAAATTGATTTGTTCCAATTAAATAAAACACTAAACTAAAAATATATTGGGAATTTACTATAATTAAATATTTCATTTTGGTCAATTAATTTTCATGTTGTTAGTCATGACTTTTCATAAGGGAAATTATCTATGGAAATTTCTCATCATAAATATAATCATCTTCAATTTCTATCTTCATAACCGCCTCAAAATCCAGTACAATTCAATTTTGTTTTTAAATGTTGTTAACTTTCTAATAAAATTATAAATGATAATATAATGGTACTCCTCTATATTTAAATTTTATTTTCATTGAGAGTCAAAATTTTATGACTAAATTTATTTATAAAATTTTTCATCAATTTCTTTGAAACTATGGAATCATCAATCCTTCTACCAAAACCAAGAATATTTAATAAAAAATAATTTACCATAGAAAATCAGTCATCAATTAATTAATATTCCATCATCTTGATATCTTTAAATCAAATTCTATGGATTGGAATTTTTTTTCTAACAATTCAAATTACCTTCATAAAACACTCAATCATATCAAAAATATCAGTAAAACAATTTATCTAAGTAAATTCTTTTTAAAATTAACATAAAATTTTATAATTATTTAATTATTTGTCTTACTATAAAAATGTATATTCCTTACACTATAAAAATGAATCTTACCATTACTACTCATGGGGTGAAAACAAATAATTGTTATATCATAAACTTACAGTCCATGGGATAATTGATATAATTTTGATAATTTTATTCATATAACCATATTACACCACTAATTTAAATATAATTAATATTATCCATAGTAAAAGTGCATTTTTTTTAAAAAGTTAGAGTCTTCCTTGATATAAATTATAGTGCCAAGTCGAATTTGATATTTCCACTAAAAGGGGGTCAAATCAGTTGAAGAAATTATTTTTCAATTTTTTATTCTTAAAAAATAATACCATATAACCTACTATATTCTGATCCACTAAAAATTCTCACACTATAAAATGTGCATTAAAAAAATTAAAGTATATAAAACATGACATTTTTGAAATGTTTATATTTTGTTTTCATTCGTCATTATGTCTTCTCATATTTCATTACCCGAAAATGGATTCTTTTCTAAAATGTCACAATTGATCCACTATAAAAAATAATTCATGAGGAATATCATGACTGTAATCAAGATTCATATCTGACATTAGATCTTCACACTAAATTACAATGATTATAAAAATAGTATTATTAAAATCATATTAAATCACTGGTTCCACCAGAAAAAATTGATTAAAATTCCTCACATGAGAATTTATTATAAAATAAATAAAAATTTTCCAAACAAGAAACCTTTAAATGAAAATCAAAATTACTATTAAAATACTATATTCTTCTCTAAGATATTGAGTTCGTCTCTAATTGAAGACTGATTTTTTTTCAATGTCATTTTTGTCTTCCCACTAGATATCTGGGAAGTCAGTTCTATTTCATCACATTGTGACCCTCATATACACACACTAACATTATTAATCCTTTTTTATATCTAGTTTCATATATATTTGAGTATAAATAATTAATTATGAAAATATATTTAAAGATCATCATTCCAAAAAATCAATGAAATGGATCATTAACATTATCTCATCTTCAGTACTTAGTTATACCAGAACTTTTTACCCCATGGTTACATGAATATTATACACTCACATTTAATACTAATTGACCATGTGATTCCATAATTACAAAATACCATATAATTATTTTTTAAATTTGAATCAATTAAATATACATGATGACTTCATTAACTCCATTACTGAAAATAATTAAAATTATCATTATATAAAATATTGTAACTCCATCCACATTTTCAAATCTAGCTGGATACCTAAAACTATGTATGATACAAATAATGTCTCCCAAACTCAAACACATCAACTTTTATCTACTCATGATTAAATTTATTCAGAAAAAATATTGTATGCAAACATGGAACCTAAAACATCAAAATCATCATAGATCAATTAAAATATCAATAAAAATGGTTATAGAAGATTACTAAAATTAGTATAGTAAAATTATATAGTAATTAAATGTTTAATAAATTGTGATCATTACTCAATAGACACAATCATGGGATTCATAACCCTAAAACATCAGTATAATATTACAAAATAGTAAATCATAACGAACAAAAACTATTTTTTAATGTTTCAATATTTGAATATGTTTTTAACCAAATTCATTTTTAGCATTCAATTGAATAAATATTTTATATAAATATCAAAATGCAGGTTTTTCAGTAAATTTCATCCTAAGACAGCTTGCTCTACCACATATTGAATTTCAGTGATGGGGTGTCCACACAAAATTACAACTCACTTCTGAAAAGCTGATAATTTGAACATTTAATTTATCACTTCAAGTTTTCAACTAAACTCATTAAGAAACCAACTAAACTAGATATAGAAACCACATTGATAGATTATATGAGGAAATTAATATATTTACTATCTAAAATCATCAACTAACCATGTTTAACTGGTTGTATGAACACCCAGATCGACCACCTGAACAAAATGGTCATCTTTGATAGATTGACCACATTAAATATTCAACATACTATATGAATAAACTGATTGATTGTATAAAAAGTAAGAACCATAATGACATTAAATTTATCCAACCATATTCCAGCATCCTCTATCAACATCTAAAACACTTCTAAAAAAGTCTAAAAATAAATTCAACATCCAAAAAAATTCAGAAATCCATAGGGTTCTTCAAATAGATTTATTATAGTATTTGGAAGGGATTATAATATTTTTAACTAAACACAGTGTAGGTTTTATAATTTAACTAGGAAAAATGGTTTATGGTAGTAGTCTCACATAAGTGGATAATTCACTCAATGATTTACTATAAATTTTTATTCAAAATAAAAATAAATAAATCATTTTATACATATATATTCAAAATAATATTTATTATAGTTTTAATAAAGTTTCAATTTGTAATTATTTTCTACACGATTTTTATTATAATTCAATGATACCTAATATAAAATTGTATAACAAATTATATTATTTTTATATTATTTTAAATTTAAATTCATTTGTTTTATGTTACATGAATTGAATATTGAGCGTATGAGATGGAAAAATAATAGCAGTGATAGGTAGTAGATGAAAATTATATATTCATATATTTCGACTTACTATTTAACAAACTCTATTAAAATTGATTTCTAAAAGATTTATTCAATAGTAAATAGTTAATTGTTTTAAAGGGGTTCATTTAAAATATTATATTTTAAATTTTAATATAATTATATCTTACCAAAAATCAATATTCATTTATGAAACATTAGAATTTCTCATTTTACATATATACGTTCTACTGGCTTCCATCATTCATTTCTCCTTTTTTTCATCCACCAATAGATCTAATTCATAATCCTCATTTTTTTGTTATTATATCCAAAATTATTTTCCTAGGTATAATATTACATTATTTAACTTTCTAAAAAAATTCCCAGTATGCTAATGTAAATTTTCATTTCATTTATTTATAGAATATTTTTTTTAATATTCACGTTATTCATAGCTTTATTTAAAAAAATTATTTTCATGCGTCATCTATTTTCAATTTTTTATTTCAATTTTGAAGTATAATTTGAATACATAATGTATTTGTTTCATATAAATGGTAATTTTAGTCACAAATATATAATTAATTATAGTAATTAAAGTCTTTTGTTTCGTTTTATTATAGCATTTCATAAACACTAAATTAAAATGTTGTTTAATATTTTTTTTAATTTCATCGATATAGCCACATTTTTGTTCCATAAATACAAATGTGTGGGATACTATTTTAGGACGTTTTTAGTCATTTTTTCTCACTAAAAACAATGTTCTTATTTTTTTAGTAAATAAATTCCACCATTCACATGTATGCAATTTTCCCATTGGAATTATTATGTGATGAATTTGTTTTCTTTACCATATATATTAATTCTATTGGTTTAATTGATATTATTGATTTAATCACGACATAAGTGGATGTAGTTTCTATATTTTTATAAAAAAAATTTATTTAAAACAACTAAGTAATAATTCTAAATATTTTGTAAAACAACATGTTAAGGACCTGTAAGGATATGTAAAATTGTTAATCTTGTATGTAATTTAATCCTTTGGGTCTATTTGAATAATATTCATATGTGTCATTTGAATAAATTGTTTTATTTCATTTCTAATTATTTTTATGTTTTTTATTTCCAAAGGGTGTCTTTTGGAATGCATCCTTTTTAAATTCATGACTAGTTCTGTTAATTTTGTGACTAAGCTAATTCAATTTTTTCATTATCACATCGATAATTATAAGAATTTTAAAATCTAATGATTCATTATATTTATGATAAAAAAATTATATAATAGAGTAAAAACGTTTTAAAGTGGATCCTATTGGTAGTAAAATAAACAATAATTTTTTTTATTTGTAAAAAAATGATACTCGTCCATACATAGAAAGAATGAAATTAAATTATGTTTCCTTCAGCAACGTATCATATATCATTGAAATATTAATTTAATAAATTTTTATAATTAATAATATTTTAAATCTATAAAATTAAACATAATTTTGGATGAATTCAAATATAATTTCATCTAATCTAGTATTGTGCATATGGAAGGATAGAAACCTATTGATAAATAGATTGTGTAAATAAGTCTCTTAAGGTTATCATAAGTTCTTTTGAGAGTTTTTAAACTATAAAATGTATATATATATACTAGAAAAATTATTTCCTTAGTAATGGTTGACTTTCTTCTTCTTCAAATATATGTATCATTTTTGAAAATATATTATAAGGACCTCTTATAACTACGCTCTCAGTTCTAATGCCAAATTTTTCATTTTCCTTCTCTATGTTTATATTGAAATGAATTTATATAATTTCTCCTATTAAATGAGAATATTTCAAAATGTAAATCCATGATAATATTCTTATAAATTATCATGAAAATGTGGGTCCTCTTTTCATAGTATCCATTTTTTATGTATTCATGACAAATGACACCTGATATTGAATTTCTTACTATTTGAATTATATTCAAGATTTTCTGTATGAAACATACATACCATTATTAGTGATGAAAATATGGTGATCAGGATATTTATTAACATGATAATGAATTTACTATAGAAATATACAATAAATTGAAGTATTCACAATATTACTTTACCTCTAAATATAATGTTTTATATTAAAAATTTATTTCAATGTTTTCATTATAGAGGATGTTAATTTTATGTTCCCATATTTCCTAGTTTTGTGGATCACTAATAGTTCCATAAATAGTTATGATTTTCTCACATATAATAGATTTAAATTTTCACATTAAACATTATGACAATATATAAATTATACTTAGTATCCCCTTTTTAATTTTTTTATCTTTCTTGAAAGAAGAAAGTAATTAATATTTTTCAAAAATATATTTGGTGTTATTTTTTTATTCATGATTGTGATGGGAATTTAGACTATTTAATTTTGTATTATATAGAGTTTGAGGTTTCTAAATTAGGCTTGAGGTAAAAAGTGGAGGTTGAAGAAGGATTTATATATAAATAAGCTAGTCGTGGTGTGAAAGGGACGTTTCATTACATTATGGTCTTATTAAATCTATTGGGCTAGTTATGATGTTCAATTTATGTTGTAAAGGTGGAGTTCAAGGTGCGAAGGTTTAGATCGTATATTTCAGTTGTTTTTTCACATGAAGGATTCTTAATTTTAGGATTCTCCATAAATGGTGTGAATGAATTATTATTTTATATGTTATTTATTTCATTTTTTACTTGAATTTTTTAGGATGTTTATCTTCAAGGAATCATGGCAAGAAGAGTCTTACTACACTAAAAATTGGGGAATTTTATCAACAGTAGAAACATGAATTTTGATTTCACACTATGACTATTCTATGTTAAGAATGTTACAAAATGGTCTGAAACCAATGACACCTCATATTTTCCTCAAATTATTTTTAACGAGTGGAAAATAGTTTAGGGAATTTGGACTCTTTCAATCCCTCTATGAAGAATTCATATCCATAGTAACCCTCAACATAGAATCCCATTATTAGGGGTGAGTCTTTGATTTCACCTTTTACATCCATAATCAATATCATTTTTGGGAAGGGTGTTACAACCGAATGAGGATATTATCTTCTTTTTTATATTTTAAAATAAATCTAATTTAATTTATTCTAGATCAGTTATGATTTCCTTAAATGGATATGAGTGGTGATCTCCCATTTTCTTCTAGATATTATTCAATAAATATAAATGCATTTATTAGAGAATTTGATACATTAATTTTATTTCTATTTTTTTAATGTGTATTTATCATGTTTAGCCTTAATGAACAATCTTTTTTATTTTACCTAGATATTATAATAAATAATGTAAAAATGATATTTTTCCCCATAATTTGTAGATAGTGTGGTATATATTTCCCATTATTATTAATGTTTAATATGATTAAAAATTTAAAAATTATAAAAACAATATAAATTTGAAATTATGTAATAATGTAGTAGAAGAAAAAAGTGAATTTATTCTTTTTCCCATGAAAGGATATGACATAGTTGTTCTACGAAAATCTATAATTTTGTTTTGTCAAAATATTTATAGCTATGAATTTTGGATTTAATTTTGATAAATTATTGTTATACTGAATAAGATAATTGTAGATGGTAATGTCTAATTTCCCTAAATAAAATTAAAATGAACAGGGTTATTGTAAATACTACTCTTGTTTTCAGATATTATGCATGATAATTATATGACCCTAGTTTACTAGTGAGTTTTATAGTGAATAAAATATGTATGATGTCATGTGAATACTATGATATGATTGTTCAATTTTATAGCTTTTAATGGATATCTATTTTACCGATGCGAAATGTTTTGGATTACATATGGTTGTGGTATTGTATGGTATGGATAATAGTTGGATGGAATGTGTGGTGTAAAATGGTGATGGGGACAATATTGGGGTAGTTTGAATGGGTAGTGATCATGGAAAACACTTTCAGTTATTGAAAGTGCCTCAGAGGTCCTATTGTAGTGATTTATTATAAGTTAATTGTTCCATCACCTATACATTTCCGTAAAGATTTATGAGTCATTATTATTTAATATATATTCAAATATAAACTAAAAATCATATATTAATGAAATTATTTTAAATTATAAATAACTCATTATATTTGTGTTTATTATTCTCTATAAGCTAAAAATATGATCATGGGAAATTGAATAATAAATATGGTATTATTCAGACATAGTGAATTAATAAGAAATGATTAATAGAAAATAATTAGGATAATTTATAAGGAATTAATGATTAAATAATCATTAGTATTTATTTATGGACTTGTTTTCTAATGTTATAATCAAATAATCAAATTTCAGGCCTTATAGGTGATTATTGGGATTTCATGAGTGACTTTGGATAGAGTATAAATCTACTGTAGTTAGTCACTTTTACTGTAATTTTGTGCAAATTATTTTTTTATATTGGTTGTTTTACTATTAAACCCACTTCAATGGGTATGTCGACTGAAAAAATGTTTTTTGGGTCTACTCTATTAAAACCATGTTGTAATGGTAAAATGATACTAACTACTCCCACTTACCTACTCTCATTTTCATTTTTGTATTCCAATAGATCAATCAGTGGATTTGTTAAATATTTTTTTCCCTAGATTTTTTATGTGGGATGTAATTTCATGAGGTTATATAATTAACATGTATTCCAGTTATAATTGGTATGTTCATTACCACTATATAATGTATAACTATGATTGATTAGATTACAATATATGGAATAGAATCTATACAGAAATACATAAAAACTTTCTAGTTATTATATTAAAAGTGGTGGTGTTGTACTATATAAGGGATAGATGTTATGTTATGGTTGTATGGTATTTCTATAAAATGACCCATGGAAGTGACTAGTTCTTGAATTTTAGTGTTTGGGAATTATATTCACAACCTAGTACCAAAGTGGTTGTGTTGTATCCATTAATATATATATATATATATATATATCTCTTTTATTATTATTTTTACATCATTTTATCGTTTTTTTAATGATCGATGTCGAGGATTTGAATTTAGATTACATTATTACTTAATGAGTTGGATTATTTTTTTTCTAACTGAGATATATTACAATTCAATCGTATTCCCTCTAGTGGTTTTTGAAAGGATACTACAAAGTGTTAATATTATACACCTATATAAAACCATTCTATAAAGTTCTCAAGAGAATTTTTGTGGTCAAGATAATATTCACTAGCTCTTTTCAATTGGTAAAGAGATGTTTTTATTCTTGATTGTAGACACAAAATTTGTTGGATATTTGTTTTATTTTCCTTCTATAATGTATCAAATTACATTCATGTATTTTAATTGGGTTTTTATCTATGAATTTTATATCAAGATATCTTCTTATCTATTTTCTTTAACAATTTAAATTTTAGGTAATTTCACAAATATTAGTGATTTATTCCCCATGTTTTAGTCACCAAATCATTAGTTATTGTAGATATACAAGATAGGTTATCCCCCTCTTCATATTTGGTTTCAGAGTCATATTGATGGTGTGGGTCATGATAGATTTGTATCTATTATAATGTGTGAGATATATATTATAATTTGATGATATGAACTACTGAGGAAGACAATTGTTAGTTAGAAATGGTGTAAAATGAGAATATTATGTGAATGAAATGGAATATTAGCTTGGTTATCATATGATTAAATATGTGGAAACTATCATCGCCAAGTGTTATAAAAAGAATTATTGTTCTTGTAGGGTTGAGGAACTTTTTATAGTACCAGGATCATTGTTTTTTATGATTTAGAATGAATTTGGGGAGGATATTATGAATTTATATTTAATCAAATGTTATTATTCTTATTTTATTTTTTATATGAGTTAGGATTTTCTCGATTATTTTTTCAGTAGTCATAATTCCAACTCAATGTCCCTAACAGGTTCGAACTAAACACATTCTATAAAATCTCACACTACATCGCCACATAGTTTCGATTGATGATGGGAAACATAGGGGAGGAAAATCCCTACGTATTACTCTTAGTGTTAGTAAATGTATGAGGGGACCATTTCTAATTCATGTGATAGTGGATTTATTTGAGGGGTTAAATATTTCATTTATTTTTGTGTATTATAAGATCTATCATATACTTTCATAGATTTTCAGAATTCTTCTTAGGTTAGCCTGATAATTTTAGTAATTATTCCCTGTGTATCAAAAGGATTGGTCCATTTCATTGAATAACATTCATTTTTAGTTTCAGATTGTGTTTATTTAATTGTCCATAAAGGTAACTTGTCGGTAAAATATTATTATTCTTCAATAGGGGATTTCCAATGTGTTATAAACCAACATTTTTTATTATATCCTTCTAGGTTATTGTATGAAGATTCTGTTGGTTGTGGAATCTCGGTATTCACGATTTGTAGAGGTTTATCATCCACAAATATAGAACATGATCACTTGACTTTTGTTTTGAACATATCTCAAGGTACTTATAAATATAGTTTTTATTTAAGGGATTCTAGAAATCTCTAAATCATTATGGGATAAAGTATTAAATATTTTTAATTGAGTGATATTTTTCTATAGGTTCTAAGTTTCATGGTTATAGTAATTTAAAAACAACCATGGGTAGGTTCATCCCATTTATATCTTGTATCACACATGATGGTATCTCTTATTCCATTTCCATGTGGAGTGGAATTGTTTTCTATATTTTTGTGGAGGTTGTGGACATTAGAAACCTGAGTTTCCAACATTCATTAGATGTCATTATAAATATTCCTTCTCTTTTCAGGCTCCACCATTGAAGGAGTATCCTATTAGATAGTAGTACTAATAATTTTCTATAGAGATGGTCACAAATATGGTCAATGATCTCAAAGTAGAGTGCATTGTCTGCTTCATTTCGTAGATCTACCGTATCTTATAGATCCAAATATATTTTTAGGTACTATATAAATTTTTTCTTGTGGTTAACACAATATTTTATTCATGATATAAAGAATCTGTCAATTCACCCACAAAAATCCATTCATTAGAGATTTAGGTTGATAGAATTATATTTTCATGAGAATTAGTCTCACTAGTTGGAGTTGGAGAAATCGTATTTGATTCATATAATTATTTTGAGTCAGTGCTAATATAGAATCACTCTTTTCCATATTTCCTAGGTTTTAAAATTCATCCATAAAATGTATCAATTGGTTTCCACTATCCATAATCAATTTATTCTATTGGGTATTTATTTAAGAGGTGATTAATATTAAACAATGTCAATGGAGAGTCAAGAATTTTTGTAGTGAATACAGACACTCATATGGGTAAAATGAAAATTGAGAACCTTTTTCCATGTTTGTTGATAATGTGTATGGCTTAGAAGTAGTTTAGTTAGTTTTTTTCCTAGTTGATAGAACTGTTACATCTTGTATTTTTTGAATATGTTGTGAGAATTTATCCCAATTAGATATCATGTGAATTATATAGTTTTATTTGGGTCTATCCTCAATATAGTAGACTCTATAATGGATGGATTTTTTTGAGTTGTTATATATTCATATTTAGATCAGTGATATGTTTCTGGGTTAATTTATTTGGAATATTTTTTTTATCTTACTATTCATAGGTTATTTTTACATGGAAGGTGGATGGTTTTCCTAGATTATTTATTTAATTTTATCACTTGAACCATGTGATAATGATGATTTAATACCCACCTTGTAGATTGATTACCTTTTCAATCCCATGATGTGATCATGTTGGTTATTGAATATAGATTTGTAGGAATTAAATCATTTAATGTAGGTAAGGGTTGAAGAAATTATGAAGATTACGTTCAGACATTTCTATGGGAATTATTAGTTCATTGTAAAATATTTTGGGGTTATAAACACTCTAGATATTTTGATTGAAAAAAACACTGCAATACCAGATTGAGGATCTATTGATTGTGTTGTTTATCAAAGATATCGTCAAATATTCAGATTCAGAACAGAAAAATATAAAGTATCAGTGAGTTTTTTTCTATTTCATTTATATCATCTAAATTTTGGGTGAGGTGACCTAACCATTTCATATATAAATATTACACCAGTTTAGATGATTATTCATTTTATATTATTATAATCCACACTAATATCTTCTAGGACTAGTGACATTTGAATAATATATAACTAAAAACTAGATCATAAAAATACACATCATCTTCTAAAATGTTCATCACATATAGTTCCCTGCTTATGTATAATATACATAAAACATTAATTTTTTTCATATGTAATTGAAAACATAATAATTTTTACATAAAAATTTCTGTAATGGAAAACATGGAAGGTAATAGTTAATGGTCATTTTTAATCAAAACATGATAATAACGGTATATAACCATGAGTATAGAAATAGAAAATCACAACCCAAATTTCTTATATCATAATGATGAGTCAACAAGTAAATCATGGTATTTAATAATATATTAATATTAACAGAATATATATTCATAAGCCATGAGACCATATTATAATCGTATGATCATGTCATAAAATAGTTTCATAATGTGTGGAATGATCACAGTCCCTACACTCATATCTAAAGGTTACCCACCAAGACATTTATCACATGTTACTACTGGGATAGCCTCCATCTAACTTCTTCAGGCTTGTAATAATCTCTTGTATACCCTCTTTTGGGATTGGGATAGTCTCCAGTTTACCCTGTTTTGGGTCTGGAATAACCTATCATGTTCCCTCATTTTGTCTTGAGATAACCTTTCATATAACCCATTTTGGACTTGGTAAAACCTTCAGTGTACCCTATTTTAAGGATGGGATGACCTCCCAAATACCATATGATCTCATAAAACATTATTCTTTAGATGATGTATTATAGGGCTATAATGGACCCTACATTATATAATCACAAACCCTTCATATTTATATTTCACAATAATGAAAACATTTATCATTCTATCATAACTCAACCCATGAAAAAGAATACCAATTTCATCAATTTTTTCTAATCATAACCATAGTCTATCTTTATAAATAATAATTATTGTATTATAAATTCTTACACCCATTGAAGCATAAATAACTTTGATAGATGATATCATAAATAAAAATTTACATTAAGATGTATTTGTATCAATTTTTTATGAATATTGCATTTTCATTATACAATCACTTATTTCAAATCTAAATATTTAAAAAATAAAAGTTTAAATGTTATTTTATAAGAACCAAGAATACTTATAAATTAAAAATAAAGAAAATATTATTCATGTCATTAATATTTTTTCATGTTTACTATATTAAAATAATAATTGATTTCACATTTTTAGTAAAAAGTAAAAAGTACCACATACCAAAAAAGAAAAGTAGATTCCTTATAAGTTATTTAATACATATGAAACAAATTATAGGTGGTTTTAATCAATCAATATATAATCATAAAATGTACCGAAAAAATGTTAATTAAAATTTATACATTGATGAAAAATATTCATGATCACAGAGAAAAATCAAGGGCAACCTTCCTTAAAAATAATATTTTTGTCTCTTGAGTATGTAAATTTGGAAAAATTAGATGAAATAATATTTTAGTTTCAAATAAATTTAATTATAATAAATTATATATATTTTTGAGAGATAGATCATAATATTTTATCATCTAAAACATATGAATAAAAAATCATGATATACAATTTTATTGTTACATAAAACTCATAGAACATTGGTATCAATTTAATCACTACACCAATTAAATGAATTACATGAAATGAATAATTAAATACCATTACATGAGGATAATCATGAAATAAATATTTGAAGTGTATGTAGATAAAAATCATAAACTATGATAGTTTCCTCACAAAACACATGTCCTGAAGAAGATGATTTGATATTATAAATATTTTCCACTTTGGTGACATTCAAATTATAACACTTTGAATTTAATTAAATAAATAATATCATTAATAATTAATAACTAAAAATTATCCATGAAATAAAATTTCAATGGTGTAGTATATCTATCCCAAATAAGTGTATAAAATTTATCATTCATCAATGAAAAAAATTCAGATAAAGAACTCTTTCCTCATGTCGAAATTTATTCATTGGGGATTAAAACATATATATAATAAAAGAAAATTAATTATAATTATATCATTAAAACTTATACATAATTATAATATCATATATGATCCAACTATAATAATTCAATACATATTTATCAATAATTATTTATTAACATTTTTACGGGTGTTATCTCCAATTTTCATATAATATTTTATTCATCAGTTCCATTCATTACATCTTGTTCATTATTCCATCATCTATAGAATGTTTATAACGATATAAATATAACAGATATTCATTATATAAATATTATTAAGTTTCTATAATAGTTAAATATAAAATTATTAGTTATGCCATTCATAGAGATGGTAGTCCATAAATATGCTTGAGTGATGTATCCATTTTTTGATGGAAATAATTAAGGAAAATTAAATAAAAATTTACCTTTTATAAAATAATAATAATATCATAAATATAAAAAATGAACTATTAAATCAATCATTATCAATATCCATGTTCTATGGTGATTAAAAATGAATCGTACCGCTTCATAGAGGTGGGTGTCCATGCGTTTGCACGATAAATACTTTCATTCCCAATTTTTTTTAAAAAGTAGATAGTAATGTTATTCAATGAACATATGAAAAATATTATTATATGGGATACACTAATAATATTATATTTTAATTTTTACGATTGAATATAATGTGGAACAAAACTATATAAAATTAAAATGCTTGACTGAGACTATTTTACCCCACTTTGAAGAAACTCTTTTGGAACACTCACTTAGACCCACAGGATGGTATTTTAAGAAGAGAAAATTATATAACATGTTTCTATATATGTTAATAAGTTATTTTTCTATGGTTTGTTCATTATATGTCTCGAAATAATTCTGAGGATGATTGGATACACGGTGTGCTTATAAATGTGAGTATAGGGGCACCATTGGAATTATATAAATTATTATGTTAATATAAGTTTAAAAGACGATTGATATGGATTAAAATTGGTATATTTTTAAAATGGAATGAAAATAATTATGAATAATTTGATCCAATAATATTTAAAAGGGTTTAATTTATGTTTTAATGATGTTCTCTTAGTTTTAACCCTCATGATCCTTTTTAATGATTACTATGATGCCAATATTTTCAATACATTAATGAAGAATAATGTTTCTATAAAAAAACTGAACAATTAGTGGAAAATGCTGGATATTATAAAATATATAAAATTAAATTATATTAAAATATTAATTTAATTAATTTTAATTCATTTAATAAAATACATCTCAAAATGATATACCATCAACGTCACATTTTGGACTATTCACCTAGATAACTTTAAAAAAATTTAAGAATGAAATGCAACTCGAATATAAACTTTTAATAAAAATACCTCATTAATTTTATTTATTAATTAAATTTCATTAACACCCTAATTCATATATAAAATTTTATTATTATGTTTCTAAAATAATTTACTTTATTTTTATACAACTTGATCATCAATAGATTTAGCGTTGCGTAAACATTTTATGTAAATATTCGGTCAATAAAATTTAAAATAACATAAAATGGTTGAAAATATATTTCATTTTTAATATAAGTATTTTAAATAGAAAAAAAAAACATTTTATTAATATAGAAAAATATTATATTTTTTAAAATAAAGAGTGTGACATTGTGAATTTATTCATAAATTAAAATAACATTAAGGTCCTTATAAAATAAAAATTTCACCGAGTAGTCATATCGTAGAATGTGGAAGATCATCTACAAAATAAATAATTCCAATAGAAATATTATAGGTGTTATATAAATGTTTTACTTTTCCCACTGTTTTCAATAATAAATTCTATATTTGACCTCATAATGGTTATTAATACTTACCAAAGTTACCATACAAAATGACCAAAAAAGTAAATAAAATTAAAAATATTAAATAATATAATTAAAAATATGGACTAATTTTTTTAAAATTTAATCCATATTAGTGGAATATGTTAATTTTACTATAACCCAAAAAAACATTATAAAAATTAGTTTTCCATATAAATTCAATTTTAGTAAAAAATGTTTTTATACCATATTTATGAATAACATCGATTAAAATTACATTATATAAATTATTTTTAATAAAAATAAACTAATTAAATATAAAAATAAATTTTAAATATAGTTATTTGTGAATACATGATTGGAAAACACTATTTTCTATAAAATCATACATTTTTAAATATTCAATGATAAATTAATGAATAAAAAACATTCTGAAAATATCTCTTTAAGATAAATTTGATATTATTACATCAAAAAATTTATAATATTTATAAAATATAATTTTTTAGAATTTCAAACTTTTATTTTAATATTAATACATAATAAAATGTTGAATAATCTTTATTAGGGAAAAGTATTTTTTAATATTAAAATTACATTACTATAAATTCAGTTTCTATTTCATATACTTTAATCAATTTATTTATATTGATTAGGACCATTTTACATATATTTCAAAATGTGGATTCTCAAATTCATTCCCATTAAAACAATGACTTGATTATAATGGTCAGGTTTTAATAATTTTATTTCTATAATATATCACATTTTCATTAAAGATCATTTTTAATGTTACGAATGAGATTGTTCTTTGTATTAGTAAAGTCTTTTTTATAGAGTTAATTTCTCTCCATTTAAATAAATTCCATTCTATAAATTTTATCTTGGTTTTTAAATGTTCATAATTTAAAAATATTTCTTTTGAAAACCCATATCATACAGTGGTATAATAAAACATACATTTAAAAAAAGATATTGGGAAGCATAAAGGTTTCTTGAAATAAAACAAAAATTGTGTCCATAAATTAGGGTAACATTAGTGGGAAGTTAAAATATATGTATATAGTAAAAGAATAACATCTGATGACTAACATAAATTAGTAGGGAACATGGTCATGACTATATTAGTGAATAATAAATTATAAATCTATGAGGACATGAATTCTGTTTAATTCATCAGAAATAAGGGTAAGAAACTAAAATTTTTCAATTTCATCTTCTAAAATCTGAGTTATTATTTCTCTGTAAATATGTAGAACAAAAAAATATTATTACTTTATTTCTTTCCATTTAATATGCTCAATATCATCCTTTGATTTTTCTTCAATCAATTTCTACATTATCTCTTACTCCTTGAAATGAGTATTCCAGTCGAATTTTTCATGTTAAAATCTATAAAATTAACATTTAATTAATAAAAATATCAATAAAATAATGAAAAATAATTCCTCATACCTTAATATATTTATAAAAAAATTGTTACCTTATGTTAAAAATAAAATAAATATTCATATGATGAAATTATTTCTTAATCACTCAAACAATAAAAATAACACCCAGTGTTCTACTTATACAATTCCTTATTAGTAAATAATAAGACTCATTGAGAATATGTTAGATAAATTTCAAAACCAATAAACTTAAACATAAGTTCACTATATTTCTAAATTTAATTTTTTTTTACCCCAGACAATATAAATTAGCTCATAATGACACACACGTAACATATGGATAACATGATCATATATTCTCTTAATACATGATAATTAATTAAACAATTAACCTAAATCACCAAAAATTACCAATAAAATATTATATTCAACCAAAAATTGACTATGTCCTTATGTCATAAATAAAATTAAAAACTTTTGAATATATTAATTAATTCTGAAAAGTAAAATAAATATATTCAATGATATCATATTTACCTTTTTCCTAAAATTATTAATCATTTTTATGGTCACTAATGAATCAAATTTACTTTGTTAATAGCATCCATATATTTAACTATAATAAATATTATGATAGGAAAATTATTATGAAATTAATGTTTATAAATCATGAAATCTTTTTGTGTCTATAACATATCACCTTATAACTAAATTTCCCCTCAAGGCTGTCTCTTCTATTATCATATTCTTGAAATTAAGTAATAAAAAACTAGTATAGAACAATCCTAATATGATTCATGATTCTTATAACCATTATCTCATTGTAAAAACATTTATGGAACAAAAATCTTCAATCTTTAAATAACAAAACGTCAATCATTCCACATTAATTATTGGAATAACGTAGGCCCTCTATTGGTCAGGTAGATAACCCAATGATTAAGAAATTTACTTTTATAATACTTAAGTTCCCTACACATAAGAAATTAAAAATAAATGGTACTTTAGAATATACTTTTTTTATTCTATTAAACTATTCTTTTTTTCGTGGAATGATTTTTATATGGCATTATATTCCTGAAAAAAATTAATATTTATTTTCCTTTATGACATTAAAATATGTTCTTCTTAAAAATTTCAAGACATGTAAGAAGATAAATATTTTTTCTTATTTTATCTTTATAAATATAGATTTTTATCTTATTTGGTTATTTCTAAAACCCACATATGTTCAAGTTGATAATTTAATATTGAGATAGGAGTTTTGACATAATCAAAATATTTCACATTATTGATCTAATTTCATGTGTTTTCTCATTTGTGATATAATTTTATTTTCTATAAAATTCAGCGTTAACAAGAATTCATATAGTTCTAACACTTCACTATAACAAAAAAGATATGTTTAAGAAACAATAGTCATAATTAGAAATCTTATAATCATGGAAATAATTAATATGATATTGATATCATTACACCATATTTTCATTATATAACACCCTACTTAAGTCCTAGCTTATATATGGTCACCATGTATTCAAATTCTTTATAAAGGTTTATTAAAAATTTAATTTACTAATTCAAATCTATGATGTGTTTCTATCTATTTTTTAAGCTTTGTCCCCAACAATCATTTATTGGTGAAGATCTAGTTACTTCATAATCATCCCCATTTAGAGTTATTACCCATATATGCATATTTTACATGGATTCATATTATTTTTAGTAATAAAAAGGTATATATTTAATTGGACTTCCAAACACCATTATTTCCTATAATATGATGTTTTTATATATAATATTTCTATAAATCTTTTCAAAAATGTTTTCTCATCCAAGTTTCAAATAATAAAAATACAATTCTCTAGTACCAAATGAAGAGACCCAATACTTTCATACATAATAAATATGTCATTCTGGATTAATATTCAATAAATATAAATATTATATGTACCAGAACTGTGTTATATTTGTTATTATTGAATATTGGTTACATAATAAATGTGATAAAAAATTCTATATCATCTCCAACTAAGATTATTGAATATATTATCCTTATTAGGAATGAAATGTATAAAACCAATCTTCATATACTATGGAACTGAAAATATAAGATTTTGTGAGCTTATATAATCAATAATGGTAAACCTGGGATATACCATTCAATTATAATTTGTAAGAATAAAATGAGAATAAGTTTATGAGAACTTCAGATTAAAAATAAAAAATCATATGCAATAGTTCATAGATTTTAGTAACGAGTCAATTAATAAAGCTTAAATGATCATAATACATGGATAATAAGACAAAAAATTTAAATATCCATGAGAACATATCATTAGCATATATCCATGTCCTATAAGAGTGGAATAAATATTGTAAAAAACAAAATCATTGAAATATTTTTTGAAAGGAAAAACACAAAAACCAATCATCGCATTTTTGACTTGGGAATACCATCTAATGAACATATATGGGCTTGGGATGACCTCATGTATAGACACATTTGATCTTTATATAGTTTAATGACTCGTGATAAACAAACATAGATATTAAATATTTTTTATTAGTATTCATAACATTAAGTAAATAACCAAGAACTATAATTTTTTACTATGTTTGGAATTCTTGAAAACATAATCTTCTATCTTGGTTACTGATCTTCAACAAATCCCTTAATGATCATCTATTATAGTTCTGTTTCTTTAAAACATTCTTCATAACCTATTGTTAGGAAACATATTAAATAGTTGATTGTATATGATTAATTATAGAAAACAGGAATATATATGTATAACATGAGCATAATGATATGATAACAACATCATAACATTGGAATACCACACCCTATATATCAAAGATCTTAATGAAGAATCACATCATAATGATCGTTAGTATATAAGACATGAGTAATAAGAGGGTCAAGAGAATAATCCCAAAAAGTGTAACATAGAATTATAAAAAAGAATGTTGGAATACATGAAAACATATAAATTTTTTTAAGGATACCTACCAAGACAATCATATCATGTTAAGCTTAGGCTATTCACGGATATACCTACTTCAGGATTGGGATGTCCTTCCATATACCATCTAGTTTCAACATTGGGATTCCAAACTATGTACCCTATTGTTATATGAATTGGATTTCCAACCATGTACCCTCTTATTATAGACTTGGGTTTCTCTAATGTGTGCCCTATTATTACGAGTATAAGATTTCCTCATATTTAACCTCTGATTATAGGCTAGGTATGTCCTCTTATTTACCCTCTTTATACAGACATTGGATGATATACCATTTAAAAATTCTAAAATGGGATTGAGATTCCCTTATATGTACCCTTGTAGCCCATTGTACATTTATATTACCCAATTAATTAAATGTTGTTTTAGGTCCCACCCGTCACATAATGAAATCATACATGTGTGTGCCACAAGATAAAAAAAACATTCAACATATCCATGCCTATAAAATTAAATGGGTTTCAAAAACATTATATCATAATCCATGAAATTAAATGGATTTTAAAAACATTTCATCATGTTATAACATGTTAAGAGAAGTTGGTTTTAATAATCATTTCATCATATAATATCTCATGAAAGGAAGCGGGTTGCATAATCAGTTTATCATTGTATAACCCGTGGAAGAGAAATTATAATCATAAATAACTTATAATAATAGAAAACCCATTCAAAAAAATAATAAAAATTTTATCCTTACATAATATCCCTAGTAAATAATTACTATATCAATGTGTTTCAACTAAGATGGGGGATGATTTTGAAATATAAAAGGAAGCATTTATTAAGGGAAATATCCTTTCGTTGAAAATACATCATTATAACATAAATCAATTTAAAAATCCTTTTACTCAAAAATCCATATTAAAAAATTTAAATTAATCATATAAGAATAACAAAAAAAATTAGCTAAATATCCTTTTTTATTTGATTTTTTTAAATCATAGAACTTTTACAAAAACTTTTTCAATGAAAATAAACTTGGTAAAATATAAAATAAAATTTAAAAACTATTTTAATGACTTTAAAACATAAAATATTTATCTAAATTAATTTTCCATGAAATTTTTTTTAATACATAATTGAAATTTATTAAATATATTTTATTAAATTTTGTGGGTGAATCATGTAGATTTCTAACCGAAGAGATAAATAAAGACATATTTTCTTAAAAACAATTAACTGTGATAAGTACCAAAGAGTGTAAAAATTGAACCATTAAATTTTTATATCATAAATGACCATAGTAAAACAAAACTCATGGGATTTATTGAGATACAGATCATATTATGTCATCAATTGGAGAATAATGATAATTAATATCGATAAATAATGTGACTATTGTAACAAACTATTTCCACACTGGTAACATGAAACCATAATCACCCTACAAAATAAAATTAAAGGAAGATTAAAATATAATAAAAGGAAATATTTTTATGATATTACATATCAATGTGATTTATATGCTTCTCATAGAATAATATAGGATCATAACATGGCATGTGACTCATAGGAGGAAAATTGAGACAAAATTACTTTACTGATTTGGTAACCATTGAACCATAAACCCCATTAATGAGTGACTGTAACATGGATATGTAAATAAACATAAATAAAAGGATAGTAATTATAAAATAAATTATTGTGAATTACATAAAATCAATAAAATAAGTGAGTTATGAATAATTCATAAGTATCGCATAAAAAAGTGATATTAGAAATCACCTAACTATTTGTGTAACATTTAAATTGTGTGATCCTTGAAGGAATAAAATCAATTAAAACATTTAATATCATAATTTTAAACAAATTAATGATATAAAATTTAATTGGGTAGTATAAAAACTTAAAATAAATGAATAATTGGTGAATATAGCATATATCTATGAGAAATAAAATTGATATGGGAAAACCCTTACCTTAAGTCTTTACATTTTTAATAAACATCATAACATCCTGTATAATAAAAATTATTTTATTATAAATCTACTATAGAACAATTTTCTTATATATAATACCATACATGATTTTATTATGTATTCATATTACCTGTTTATTAACAATTCATTGTTATTATTATGTTTCGGGTAATAAACCCTTTGCTTTTCCTATATGTTTTGACTAGTTATGTATGATAATATTACATAGATTATGATTTAAATATTTCTATAATGTATGAAATCATATAAATATCATATACATATATATATAGTGAATAATAGTTTATAATAATCTATAATGGATCGAAATGTGAAATGGAATACACCATTCTTGGGGATGGTAGTCGTTACGTACACATGAACAACATTCTTGTTTTCATGTTATATTGAAGGAATGAATTAAGAAGACATATATATATATTTATATTATAATTAAAGTGTAATTATTATTTAAAATATCATATAATTTTACTAAATTCATTATTAATACATTCCATGAAAATTGTAAATGAATCATATCAATTTGAGGGGGCAGTTGTCTACGCGTCCACAAACGAAGTAATCGTATTCCCACAAAATGAAAAATATGAAGTTATATAATATATTATAACAAAATAATAATAATAAAATAATAAATATCATATACAAATTTATATATCTAATAATAAAAAACATTTTCATCATTATTTCCAACCCTAAAATGTTGTAATGGCAGAACAAATGATGTTAGATCACAGGAAGGTAGTCTGTATACACAGGTATGATAATCATGTATCCCATTTGATGGAATTGATTAATGTTTTATGTAGAACCGTTAACATAATAATGTTTAAGTATATTTAGTCTATTGGGGTTATTATATAATCATGTTATAATAACAATTGATGTTGCCTGAAAAATAAGGAAAACAAAAGTGATCATTGAATAATGAATCCTCTTTCTCAGAAAACTCATTTCGGTTTACTGAAAAGTACATATGTGGATTACTTATTTCACAGAGTGATACTTCTAGAATGATATTATGGATTTTGGAATCATATTTGGTATGATTTTCAATGATAATAGGTTATTTATTTTTTTGAATAAGTGGGGAGGTTGAGTGCCTTTTTATAGTATAGAAGGAGCGATATTCTTTTAAATATTGAATGGTAAACACTATTGGGATGTCTCCCTTACATAATATAAATCCAAAATAAAAAATAATCAATTCAATGGGATTTTTTCTCAATATAAACTCACAATGCACAATAATAATTACTTTTTTATCAATTTTCCTTAGCCATTAATTTTCTTTATTTTTTCATTTTAGTTTCTCATTTAGGTAATAGGTTTTATAACATATGTAATTCAATCATTAAGAATAAATTAAAGTTACTTTTATTATAAAATTTATACACATTTATTTTAAAATAGTATATCTATTTTATAAAATTAAATTCTAATAATTTTTTGAAATTAAATTTAACCGAAACACATGTAATGTGCAAAAAACATGCTTTTAACCATAACTCTACTAACAAAATTTTTACTCTATATGGGTGAAGATGATTATTAGATATGATAAATTGGACCCTTAATTTATCATATTTTATATTTATGAAAAAAATTAAAATCTCTTTTTCTAAATTCATTTTTACTAGTAATATTATATTCTTTAATAAAATATCATTATTTTTATTTTATTCTTAACTAAATAATTCAATTTTTGGAATTTCTTAAGAATTTAATGTAATTATATTTTCACTAAAAAATATATATTAATTATTATGATAATAATAATTCCCTTATATTCTATAATAATATTTATAAACAATCATATGAAGCTTTTTCTATATCCTAAATAATTATATATTATTAAGGAAATAATGGTTCCTTTTTTTCATTTTCCTTATATAACTTATTATGTACGTGTATTTCATGAAATATTTTCCCGAATAATCATAAAAATATATCTTAATGTGATGAGGCTCTAAATTTTCCTAAAATGGGTTTTAGATATGTTTTGTACCATTAATAAAACTTATTTTCTGATTATAATTATTATGTAAGATTGTTCTTACCTTAGTCGCTGTAATTAATTTTAATTGTTTTCACTAATCATTTCAGTCAACAAATTAAGTTTTTGTATTACACCAAAAAATTCACACTGATTCCACATTCATTTATACAATTTTCGAAATTAAATTTTAAGAATTTACTAATATTAATTTAAAATTAATCATGTATATGTTGTGTGGTAGCATGTTTTTGTGGATAATTGTTCAAAAGTTTGAAATGTTTTTATATACAATTTCAATGTAAGATTGTATCCATTGACATACATGAAATTTATTTATTTATAATTTACAAAAGTATATATTGAAAATAATTTAAAATATCATTTAACTATATAAATAAATTATATGAAAAGGCCTTTTTCAATTAAAATTCTGTATTTTTCGTTGTTCATTAAAAAATGTAGTAATTTAAAAAAACAAAAAAAGTAACCCTAAGTTAAATTTGGATGTATGAATTAAAAAATAAGCGATGTTTTATATAATTAAATTTTTAAATGTTTATAAAATTACTTTTATTATTGATTACAGAAGTATATCAAAATCAATCATTTTGATAAAATATATTTTAAAAATAGTATATATTTTAACAAATATTATATATTTCATTTCAACTATATTTTATTTCTATGTAACCATTAAATATAATATTTAAAAATTAGTTATTAATATCAACATTACTAATTTTAATATATATGTTATAAAATTCTGGTTCAAATAATAATGATAATAAAACATTTTTTGAGACAAACTAATTGATGCTTGTAATGCAAGCTTAGCTGATTTTACATGTAGTATAAGAATAACATTATGTAGAGTAAAATAAAATTTTATCATCGTGATTCTTGTAATTAAATCCATAAAATATGTTTAATTAATTGAAAAAAAGGTGGATAACAACTCAAGGTGTTTCATTATACCCCCATGAAATGAATTTCATCCTAAATATTTTTCTACGTTATTAATGAAATAATAATTGAAAGTTAATATCATAGAAATTTACATTGTAAAAATGAATTGAGAATCTTCCATTAAAAAATAAAAATTAGAAATATAAATTTTACACAAATTAATTCTTAACTAGGTTTCATATAGGATAACATATGTGGAATATGAAAAATGGATGCGGAATACAAATATGGCCATCATGATTCAATAGGGAGTGATAGATAACATGGTTCAGAGAATGATAAAGATCAAAACACAATAACCGAAAGGGGCTTGAAAATTTTCACTAATATCATCAAAAATGATGATAATGGGACAACATATTATTTTAAAAAACTTTTCTTACATTTTATGAATTTACACAATAAGTTATACTCACATGAATCCACTTAATTTCCTATCAAAAATCTTGCCATTTTGTTGTTCCTTGATTAATTTCCACTTTATCTATCGATCCATAAAATAAAGGGAAATTTTTTATTCCTAGAGAAATAACAGATCATAATATCCTTATGTATAATTCTAATTCATTTGATATGTCTCTAATTATTATCATGGAAAAATGGTTATCATAGGATATCCAATATGCATAAATAATCATCCAGTGATAAAATAATTTAATCTCTACGGAATCATTCAATGTTTAATATAAACAATTATATAAGTGGTTAACCTTATAACCCTTCCAAAAGATGAAAATCCAAAATATTAAAAATAATGTCACTATTTTTTAAAAAAAATATCATAAAATTAATCCCTTATATATCATAATGTGGCTCTTAGTTTTCACTTACAAATCATGTGGAGAACATCATCATGTATCCTCTTGAAACACAATAATACCACATATTACAATCAATCCCTATTGAATATATAAAATATTTTATATACAAAATATTAATGGATATATTTCATAAATGAAAAAAAGTTCTAATCTTAATCCATGATATCATAGAACATTTTTTCAAAAAATCGATAATTTGTTTCGTGGAAATTAATACTATTAGATTTACTTTATCCTTATCGATCATCTCGTTATCCATGATGAACATGATTTTCTCATCATCTTGAATACATTATGGGATACCTTATCTTAATAAAAATATCTAATAAATAAATTGTAATGGTCATCATCATTATTCAATAGTTTTTAAAAATCCTTATTGGAATAATATTCTTGATTATTCATAAATCATTGATTTTAATACATATATATTTTAAACACTGAACTTTATTCTTAAAAAATTATTTTGGCTTCAGCATATTATTCATTAATACCCATTTCCTAAAATATAAGTTCTGAATCATGTCATAAGGTTCCTCCACATAAATTCAATCATTCTTTTTTGTTTTACTGTAAAAAATATTGTTAAAATATCCCATAACATTCACATTTTATCTATGATCTCGTTATCTTCAATAGTATAAGATATACTCATACCATCTTCCTGATTTTCTTCATGATATTTCATCTTAAGACATCAATTTTCCTAATTCATATACATTCTAAATCTACAAAATTAAATATTAACATAGTTCTTTCTAGTTCCCACCACTAACTAAAAATATAAATCATATTATGGGAAACAATTACTATATTAAAAACCCACATAATACTAAAAAATTACATATATGATGTCCAAATCATAATACCTTATTTTAAATCTATGACTATATATACTTATACTATGAGGCATCCATTGAAATTTCATCAGAAATATCCCTATGGATATCAATAATATTTTCTCATCCTAGTCTGCAATGGTTAATTAAACCTTTCTATAGATACCAACTATAGCGACCCAGCCATAACATACATATATATTATATATATGTTTTATAAATATTCACCAAATTATGAAATTACATTCATTAGGACCAGATTATTTTAGTATATTTGGAATCATTGAAATATAATCTTCAATCATAGTGAAATAATATCAATATATTCATTAAATTTCTACCCCTTGAAAAATCCTATTTCAAAAAAATCATTATATCCTTGGAAAGGAATCATAAGAATGGGGAGATATCATATTCTTAGTAAGGGTAAATAAAAAAGATATATAATTATAACATGAGAATAAGTGCATTGGTACATAATCAAAATATTATTATATCATATCCAATATATAAAAGATCATAATCAAGAGTCATGGAATAAATTATGGCAGATCATAATACACTAATCACAAACAAATCAAGTGTATAATCCATGAAATAAAATCATATGAATAAGACATGTACTTGTGGCATAAAAATAAGAATAAAAAACATTATTTCAACAAAAGCAATTGAGGACTTCATATCATGTTAGGATTGTGGTGATAACACGTGTACCGACATCGGGACTACTATGTCCTCTAATGTACGATCCAGTTTGAAACATCATATTCCCTCTCATATAACATATGTTTATGAGCTTCTGATTCCCTTACATGTATATTCATATTATGGGATTTAGGTTACCTTGTTTTCACCCTATTATTATGACCTTGGGATTCCATCTTGTTTTACATTATATTACTATATTAGAATTCACTCTTATTTATTCTCTTTTTACAGGATTCGAAAACTCTCATATTTAACCTCTTATTATAGGATTGGGATTACCACCATAGTACCCTTTTATCTAATTAAACACTTATAAAAAACCCAATTAATTAGAGGAATATATATGTCCACTGATCAAATAATGAAATAATACATGTATGTTCCACAAGATGACAATACATTCATCATATCATAACCTATAAAATATATAGGGTTCATAAACATCATATCAAAACCCAAAAATGTAATGGGTATTATAAAAATTTGTTAATATAATATCTTTTGGAAATAAACATAGTTTTAATAATAATTTCATCATAGTATAACCAATTAATTGAAGTGGGTTTCATAATCATTTTATCAAGGTATAACTAGAAGAGGATAAATGAGTTTTATAAAAAATCATATAAATACTTACCATTCAATGACTAAATAATAATAATATATTTGGATTATTTCTCGAATAAATAATGAAATATATCAAAATATTTTAACATAGGTGGGGATGGATTTTGAAAGACCACATTCATCATTTATTAAGAAAAACAACCCTTCTCAAAAAATCACTTCTACAAGCATAAATACTTTTTAAAATCCTTTTCCTTAAAAAAACCAATTTAAATTGTGTAATGTAATATTTTAAAGATAATTTAAATATTTTTCGATAAAAATACCATTTTCTCATTGAAATATTCATTTTAAATCATAAAAAAATTAAAACCATTATCATTGATAATAAAAATCAAAATTTATAAATGAATAATTGAAAACTATTTAAAAAACCATAAAACATAAATAATTTTTTGAAATTTTTTCCATGAATCTCTGCTTAATATATCACTTAAATAAATTAAAATATTTTTAGAAATAATTGTGTGTGAACGAAACATATTTCTAATTAAAGAGAAGAATAAATTTGAATTTTTGTAAAAATATTTATCAATTACATTGATCGCCAATGTGTTTAAATAATGTACCATTATATGAAGATATCATGACTAGAAATAGGAAAACAAAAGGAATGATAATTATTGAGATAGGGATTATAATATTTAATTAATGGTAGAATAATCATAAACATTCATGATAAATGATGTGATTATAGAAATAAATTGTTACTATATTAGTAACATTAAACCATAATCCCCAAGAATAAATAAAATTATAGAAAAAATATAATATCCTGAAAATAAATAGATACATGATATAACATTTCAAAGTGAATTATATACACCACATATAAGAATATAATTTCATAACATGTCATGTGTCTTAGTGAACAAAAATTGTGACAAACATACAATACCAATTTTGTAATATTTAAACCACAAACCCCATGAAAAAGATATCATATAATGTGTATTTAAATACAAATTTATTTAAGGTTATAATTTCTATAATACATTAATTAGAAGTATACACATCCCATAAAATATATGATTGTTTAATATGGAATAAGTCTTACAGAAGTAAAAGTGAGACTAGAAATACCCTCACTACATGAGTATCATTTGAATCATGAGACCCTTAAGAGAATAAAATAATTTGAAACACGTAATATTATCAACTAAAATAAATTCATGATATAAAATTTTATAAGTAATTATACACACATCATAGAAACACTAAGTGATCAATATATAAAAAATCTCATTTAAATAAAAGTGTATTTATAAATATCATACCTTAATTCATGAATTTCATTGTACATGTTTGAAACTCCTGTATAATATATATATGTTTCTTATAAATATACCACATTAACGTGTTCTTATATATAATACCATATATTATTTTATTATGATATTATATTACATTTTTAATAATAATTCTATATTAACGTTATGATTTGGGTAATAACGGCATAATTTTTTATATCTTTTTAACTTGTTATGATTGATCCTATTACATAGATAATATTATTATTATTTCCAAAATTTAAAAATTGATATAAATATCATAAACATACTTTACATAATTATTTTTAATAAACTATAAAATATATAAAAATATAATGGAATACATAGTTATTGGAG
The DNA here is from genome assembly GCA_963277665.1 of Viscum album. Taxonomy (NCBI): domain Eukaryota; kingdom Viridiplantae; phylum Streptophyta; class Magnoliopsida; order Santalales; family Viscaceae; genus Viscum; species Viscum album. The sequence continues at coordinate 173,745,943 of OY728138.1, forward strand.
ACAGTAAGACCTATACACACATGAATGTTGTTTCTGTTTTCCTATTATATTAAAATAAATAGACTAAATGAAATATTTATATATATTATATTATAATTATTACTATTATAATTTCACATATATAATATAAATTTACTAAAACCATCTTTAATACATTCAATGTAATGCGTTAGTTGATCATGTGGTTTTGAGGTGGTGCTAGTCCACACATTCATAAAAGAAGTATTCATATTCCAAAAAAATAAGAAATCATGAAGTTAGGTTTTATATAATAATTTATAACACATAGTGAAATCATAAATATCATATATATATATACATATCATATAAAAATTTTCCATCATTATTTCCAATAATAAATTTTGCTAATTGAAAAATGGATGACACTGGTTCATGAGGTGGTAGTCCACAATGCACACGAATTATGATTACATATCCCATTTGATGGATATGAGTTCATGTAGAGGTAAAAACCTGAACATAACAGTATATATGTATATTTTTTATAATACATATATTATATAATCATTGAATAATAATAATTGGTGTTGATTTAAAATGAAAGGAAATTAAAGGTATCATTGAACAATGCTACCTCTTTTTTGGGTATCTCCTTTTGGTTTACACAAAATCACATCCTTTGACTTCATTCCTATGAAACTTTGGCTCATAAGATGATATGAGGGATGATTTATGATTATTGGGGTATTTTTTGGATGATTCAAATGTCTTTATAGGTGTGAAGATGCGGGGAGGGTGAGATCCTTTATAGTGGAGGGGGATGGCATTCATATAAATATTAAAAGGTAAAAATTCTTTTGATGTCTCTCTTAAATAATGTGCATAAAAATGGAAAAATAATCAATTAAATTTGAATTATGGTTGGTCCACAGTCTAAAAACATAAAAATAAAATCATTTTTATCATTTGTTCCTTAGTCATTAAGTTCCCTTATTTTTCATTTTGGTTTTTCATTTTGGTAGCTAGTTTTATAAAATATGTAATTAACCTATTCATAATAAATTAAATGTAGATTTAATAGATATTTAGAACTTAATTTTCTAAAATATGACATCTAATTTATAAAATAAGAATACCATATGTGTTGGAAGTTAATTTTAAGATAAATTCTTGCAACCTGAAAAACAGTGCATTAACCCTAGCTGTGCTTACAATTTTTTAACTATTTATCGGTCAATATATTCATTATTAAATTTAAATTGAAAATTTAATGGAGAATATTTGATTTTTACTAATTCTTAAATATAATTTTTCTTGATATTTTTTTAATTTTAAATTATTTAATAAATTATCATTTATTTTATTATATTATTGACTAAATAGTATATGTGCCTGTGTTTCTTAAGAATTTTATATAATTATATCATTTGTAAAAATTAAATATAAATTATTATCAATATAATAACTCATTTATATAAAAAAATAATATTTCTACAAAAACTTATATATCTTTTTTCCCCACATTAATGCTTAATATGTGTTAAAGGCATAAAATGTTCTTTTTTTGTCCTTTTCCTTACCTAACTTGTTATATTGTACACATTAATAAAATAATATCCCAGTAAATAATAAAAATTGATAAAAAGGGGTTTATGGTAGAAATATTTCCATGCAATGGGTTTTGGATAATTTTTTGGTTATTTATAAACCTTATTTTATATATTCAATTAATAAGTAAGCTTGTTCATCCCTTAATCATTGCAATTAATTTAAACTATTTTCACTAATCATTTCATCCAAAAAATTATTTTTATATTTTTAGAACAACAAATTTATAATTATTGAAAATAAATTTATCCATGTCTTAAAATTCAATTCACACAAGTAGATTAAATTAATTTAAAACTTATCTCATAGACATTATGAGACAACTGGTGTTTATGTTGAAATTTTCAACAGTTTGAAATGTTTTTATACACTATTTAAAATTGGAATTAAATACCTTGTCTTAATATGGATGATTTATTTAAAATTTAAATAATTTTAATTATGATTTACGTATATAAATAAATTAGTTGATAAAAAATTCCTCAATTAAAATTTATTATTCTTCATTATTCAACCAAAAAAACAAAAATTTAGAAAAAATACAGAAAAATAAAACTAATCTCATATTAAATTTATGAATTAAAAATTAATTTTAATTTACCTAACTAAATTTTAAAATTTTTTAAAATTTAATTTTAATGTTTTTTATAGATGGACATAAAAATATGTCCTTTTAAAATTATAGTATTTTTTAAAACTTATAGTTTTTATCTAAAATTATATATTTCATAGTCACTATGTTTTATTTATATTACACTATTATATACAATAATTATATATTAGTTATTTATATTCATATTATTAGGTTTAACAACTATGTTAAAATAGTATTATTTAAATAATTATAATAATAAGAAGATCTTTCATAGAAACTCAGTGTTGTGTGTAATGAAAGCTAAGCCAATGTTTCATTTAGCACAAGATTAACGAGGTATAATGTATAATTAATTTTTAAATTGTCTTATTATGCAATATAATATATCAAATAAATTTAATTTATTCAAAAAAAGTTTCAAAAAAGGGGTGTTACATATAACATTCCATGCACCCTATTTTTGGATTCATATGACCACTCATGTGTTCTTTTCTAGGTATGGTATTAAATCCCATGTAACCTATTTTTTGAATTGTATTACCTTATATGTACTCAATTTTGGGCTTAGGATAACCTCATGTGTACCCTTTGATCACATAGAACAATATACATTATAAAATTATTTGGAAGGATCTATTAGACTCACCCATAACATAATAATAATCCATTTTGTTCTACACCCCTATATAAATGAATCAAATCCACAATGAATCATAAGTATGATAATATGATATCATCATAGATGAAAAATACATTTAAATATTAGTGAAATATTTATTAAGGAATGTACAGTTTTAATTTTCATATAACATATTATAGATATGAAAAATAATATAATATTTCCAAAATCATTTTCACTGAAAATATCCATGTAATCATGTAAACCAATATTAAAATAAAAATGTAGTCCTGATATTAAGAAATTTCATTCATACCTTGTAAATTAAAATAAATATTCTCTTATCAATTTCATTAATTTTTTATAAGTTCATTGTCAATAAAATGACCAAAATATTTATTTCAATTTTTTTTAAATTAAAATGCAGGAAAAAAATTATCAATCACTATTTCGAGAATTTTTTTTAAACATCCTAAAATAATTTTAAATAAAATATATATCTGGATGAAAATTATTCTTAACCGGAGAGAAAAACAATATAGAGTTTCATTAAAAACATTATTTCTTTATCATGATTAAATAAAGTGAGGGGGAAAGGAAAAAATGTAATCACCATAAATAAAAATAGGAGGAGATAATTTATAAAATATTTTAGTGATATATAATAAAATAACAAAATTATAAACATCAGAATAAACAATCCTTGTAAATAATGTGATTCTTCCATAAAACCTTATGTGATTTACTAAGATTTGAATCATAAACAACTTGAATTTTAAAATATAAAATGAAACATTACATTAATTATATATAAGGGTATTCAGGATATCACATATAAATTTAGTTGTATATAAATTTCATAAAATACGATAGTTTCTGACCTAAAATATCTCACAAAGAAGATGATTTCAGAAGACAAATCAAATCCACATTAGTAACATCCTAAACAAAAAGACTTGGATGAAATAATATATATATATATATATATTAAATACAATTAATTCAGATGGATATAAGATAAAAACTTTCAATGGGAAGTATATAATTCTCATAAACATAATTATTTTCATAACACTAAGAATTTTCTAAACATAAAATTCTGAAATGAATATCCCTTTACTAATACCCAAATTACATTTTATAATCATTTATATGGTGAATAATAACATTAAATTTAGAATACATATATATCATAACTATATACATACTTATAATGTAATATATGATCCAATTATAACATTTAAACACCCATGAATCAGTATTTCTTGTTTAAATTTGTCATATCATGGTGTAAACTGTTTCATTTTTCATTAATGTTGCTATTCATAAGTCCATTTCATTTCTTAGTGATAATGGTTTCATTATATCTATAATTTTAATTATTATATAATTATAATATATATTAAATATAAACATATTTAAATCAATCAATAAAAATTATATATATATAAATTAGTTATACCATTTTAGGAAAAGGTAGCCAAAAAATACTAACGACTAATGTTTTTATATTTCTATTGATGAAAAAGATGAAAGTAAAATAATAAATCAAAATTAAATAAAATTAATTATATATTTAATACAATATATTATTAGTCCATCAATAATTAGAATATCCATGGCAGGCAGTGATGGAAGTTTCATCATATCTCATTGATGTTGTGGGTATCCACAAACACACAATATTGACACGTTCATTTATAATTTTATGGAAAGGGGGGATAAATAAGTTAATTCCAATAAAATAATAAAAATTGAGAATATTTAATATAATTATGTTCATATATAAGATAGTTTGGGATATAATGGAATTTTATAGAAGGATATGTAAAATAAAAACACTCGATTTAGATGATTAAATCCCAATTGAAGAACCTCTTATAGATCCCTCCTTACGAACCCTAGGGAAAGTAATAAATTAATTATCTCACACCTATATTGTATTTAATGAATATATAAATATATATTTTTATTTTTTTGTTATGTTACGTTTCTCAATAATTTTTTGGAAAAGATAGTAGAGGTGGTGTTCTTATATAAGAGAAGAGAGTTTCACCATTTATATTACATAAAGTATTAAATTGATATAAATTAATTATTATTTTAACAAGGATATAAATTGATTCAATTACAATATATGATGAATATATAATGAAATAATTTCTTAAAATATCATTATGTCATGTTTATATTTTATTTTAACCCTTATCTATTATTATTAACATCCATTAACCCTTTGACGATTACCATAATATCAATGTTTTATTATATTTAGTGGTAAATAATGTTAATATAAAAGGAAAAGAGGCCCCTAAAATAAATTTCTATGTTACAGACCATATCTCATTACATTTTATTAACAGAATATTTTAATGTGTTTTAATTCATTTAATAAAATAGTTTTTTAACATATAATTCCATTAATTTTGTTTTTGGGAATATTCACATATTAGAATATTAAAAATATATAGATTTTAATTTAATTAGAATCTAATGGCTAAAACAAATTTTTAATATTTATAAAAAATAGAACAACATTATTCATCCAAAAATAATTATTCAATATTTTTTAAATCACTTACTTACCTTGTTTACTACTTGAACAAACGCTATGTTGGTAGTGTGTAAGAATTTAATGTAGTTATTCCATCACTAGTAGTTAAAAATAATAATATGATGAAAATTTATTTATTTCATTGAATAAAGTATTTAATAGATGATAACCTTATTGTATCCCTATTAAACAAATACTATTTTGAAAACCAAGATATCAACATTTTGGATTTATTATTTCTTTAAAATATCCTTAAGGTAATTTTAAAGCGAAAAAGTCAAAAATTTTCTATATCATCGAATATTTATTCTATATGGAAATATTAAACTCATAATATATAAATCGTGTAGGTTTTATTTATATTTTAAAATCATTTTCACATTATTTAATACCATAAATACATAATTTCCCCTTACCAAAGTGACCAATATTTACCATCGTTAGTATTAATAATGACCAAAACTATTATTGAAATATATGAAAATATTGGAAATTAAGAATAATAACATGGAATAAATTTTATTATATTCAATACCAATATTTCACATATGTTATTAAAAAATAAACCTGTTGAGCATGATGACTAACATATCTCTAGAATAATGCATTTTTATGTCTATAAAAATGTTTATACAAAAATTAAGAATAATGTAACATCAAATGAAATTATTTTTATTACTTAATAAAATATAAAAAAATACATTTTAAAATAAATTTAGAACAAAATCAAACTTTATAAAATATTGGTGGGAAATGGTATATTTATAAATAATTAGAAAATTTTCTCTATTCAATGAAAACGTATTCTTTTTTGAAAACGTCCATAATTTCACAGGAAGAATATTTTGATAAGATTATTTAAAACATTATTCATTTTTGTATAATATATTTTAAACGAAAATTACAAATTTGAATAATATATTTACTCACACAAATCAATAAAGAATTTTTTTTGGAAAAAAACAATTATTGAACCATAAAGTGACTTCATTAAAAATTGATTGCTTATTTTAAAAAAAAAATATAGATACTCTATATTTTAAAACTTATTATTACATTATTTATAACCTAAAAACCCATTAATTACATATCAAATATTTTGAGCCACATTGTCTTTGGAAGATTATGTTTGTAATACATCAATGTGAGACTTAAATAGAACTCTATTTTAAATTTACTCTCCATGAAGAGCTACTAAATCCTCCGAAGATATCAAACATCATTGGTTAACCTATTGAATACACATAAAATATGGTGAGATAAAAAAAATGTAATTGTATAAACATGATAAGTAAGCATAACGTATAGTCAAAAGTACAAAATAATATCATTCGATATAAGGCTCAAGAGTAATAAAATTAGATAATAACATTATGGGAAAGGTATAATTGCATCATGTAATAGTAGGAAATATAGTATAAGAGTATAACATGACATAAAAATGATTCATGTATACCTTCATTGACAAAATCACAAGGTGGAAAATATACCTTAATGAATTAGTTTCACCCCATAATCATATAAATGATGCCACATGAGGCTAAATCTTTACCCAGTGAATTGGATTGCTATTGGTCTGAACACATCATAACATTTTCATTATTATGTGTGACAAAAAAAATAAGTAATTCATAAGGCATAATAACAAGTAATTCACATAGAACAAAATGGGTTACATGATCTTGATTAATATCATCACCAATGTATATTTCACAATGAAGGTATTTGATATAAAAAAGAAGGGTTGTAATACCTCCATTATTGTATGGTACAATAATATAGGAAAAAATACAAGGGAATTATATACCTAATTTATATGTAATCTATAATCTCAAATGTGGACATCGTTGATGAAATTGTATTTAAAAGCATATATGGAATATTTCTTGTGGAAAATACCATTTTTAATTTAAAATTACTAATTCAAAAACTATAGAATTAAAAAAAAATATTATAGAATCCATTTTATTTAAAAATAACCATCGGAACATAAATTTTATTATTTATTCAATTTATTGGTAAAGAAAATTTTTAATTCCAAGAATGTTGTATAAGTAAAAAACATCCATTTCAAATTTTTTTCAGAATGATAAAAGGAACATCAGTCGAAAAACAAATTATTCATTTCAAACCATTTTGTTAAAATTAAATCATGGGATAACATTTACATAATAAATCATTTGAATAATTATAATAAAACTATTAAATATATTTTTAAAAAACATATATATATGAATGAATAATCATTTTCTACAAAAGAGAGAAAAAATTTAACTTTTCTTCAAAACATTTTATGAATCATTAGATGTAAAAAAAGAGAGTAATATAGAACTATTACATTAAAATTTCATAAATAACCAAATTATAATTTTGTAAATTTTGTTTAATATGTTAAAAAAACAATTCCTCTAATAGGGAATTAAAAATGATAAATCTTGAATAATGATAAACCTTTACAACTTTTGTAACTTTTGAATCATAACCCAATTGAAAGAGGTAAAGTTAAATGAAAAATTATATATCCTAAATAAAAATAAATGAATTTTATATAATCAAAATGGTTATAATATACATGACACAAAAATATAATTGGTGAATATGATATATGTCTAACAGAAGTAAACATTGAGACTAGAAATCAGGAACAAATAATGTGTCATCGATGTGTGAATTAATCAATAAGTTTTTTATTTATATCAAATTAAAAAATAAATATAAACTAATTTTCAATAAATTTTATAATAATAAAATTTCATTAAAGACATAATATTATAATAAAAATGAAAATTAAGAAGTGATTTTAACCTGACGAAAGTGAATTGATTTATAAAATCCCTAATCTTGAGTCCAAACTTTTGATGTAATTACATTATCTCATGTATGATGAACATATAAAAATTATTTTTTCATTAAAATAATTAAAAATGTTAATTCCTTATAAATAAAATATTTATTTTATTTATATTAATGATATATTTAATCACTAATTCATCTATGTCATAATTAGGCATTTTGAGGATGCTTTGTTCAAAATTTTAAAATGGCATATGTACGTTGAAAGAGGTTAATGTGTTCATTATTCCTTCATCTGTAGAATAAAAATTAAAAAATTAAAATTTTCATAAATCAAAAATTCTTTTAAATCCTACCTTAAAATATGGTAATGAAAATTAAACTACATTTCAATCATGGATATGGGAGTCCGCATGTACGTATTAGTAAATTTTACGTTTTTCAATTATCAATATATTAGTAGGTAAGTGTTATTTTATAATTAAAAAATAAATATTATATCATATATATCATATTATTTTTTTATATATAGTTAAATATACTATCTATGTGATGTTTTAATTTGAAATAAATCACATCACTTCTTAATTAGGTAGTCCTTCATATACATGAAGTAAGTTTTCATTTTTAATTATTAGGTAATTTTGGACATTATATTTTATATTAACTTTTTTGAACAGATTATTAGGACATAAATAGAATATATAACTATAAAAATATTTCATAAATAACCATGTGTGGAAAATATGGAAATTTAATTTAATTAGTTCATGAGGTGATAACCTTCCATATAAATGAACGGTTGTTTTTTTTATCCCATTTGATGAAAGATGAGTTGAAATGTGGTTATTACATTAATAGAATATCATATCATTATATGTTAGATATTTATTTCATTATTTCATCATTATTTAATAACGTTTAGTATAGGTGGAAAATTAAATCAATAAAGATGCTCTATTACTAATGAGACCTCTTCATTAGATCACCTCTTTTGGATTATAACGAAAGCCTCCCTAGATTGATTTTATGATCAATATAAGGCCTATATAACATGGGGAGGAAAGTAAGAAAGCTATTTTGATAGGTATTGGTAGAGACACAATGATTTTTAAGTGTGTAATGGAAATGATAGGTCACTCTCTATTATAAGAGTGGAGGGGACACAATTCGAATTTTTTAATGGAAAAAGATATACCAACAATTTTCACACTCAATAAATCTCCCAAATGGAACATTATCATATATTAGTTGATATAAGGTTTAAATATTCCCATAAAATAAATATTTCACAAGCATATACATCATTTAAAACCTCATTTTTTATGTTATCAAACATTAAAACCTTTTAACCTTAACCATAAAATTTAATTTTTTTATTTATACTATTCAATATGATAGAAAATGATGTAAAAATTATTATATAAAATAAATTACTCTTATAAATAATATATAATAGATATTATAAATTCAAATTCATAAAAAAGTAATAATATAATTTAAAAATAAACTCACAAAACATGTGGAATTTTTTTTCAAGAAATGAATATTTAAAGCGTAAGATGATCTTAGATTAGCTATATGACTAGTAATAATAATTACATAAATTGACATTCAAATAGATAAATATATAATATATAAATATCATGAAAATATTTATTTTCTATGTTTTATCATAATTAATTAAAAATGATAAACTTTATTCACAGGAAAATGGCTTCTAGAAAACCAAATTTTTAAACATAAAAATAACCTTATTCCAAAATCATTAATTTTTTAATTTATTTTTATTTAATTAGAGTATAATAAATGATTTTTTTTCAAGTAACATTCTAAAAAAATCCAAAATATATTATAAATTTTAAATATGATTTTGTAATGAAAATATATGTTAGTATTTGAAAAATAGATCATTTTTGCCATTTTCTAAATAATAAAATATTTTAGAAAATTTGGAAATTTTCACAGTCACTATATTTCTACATTATAATATGAAAAAAATAATTTTAAAATTTAAAATTTCTAAATATTATATAAATCTACTATGAATACTAAATCATGTCCCTTCTCATCCATATGTCTCTTCCACATTCATTCTCTAATCATGGTCACCTCCAAACATATTATGATGCCCACATAAATTAAGACCTCTTATTCCCCACTCCTGAAAACCACCTTTCCTCATAATCGACCACCCTTCTAAATAGTAGTAGCTCCATTAAAATATATTCTAAAATCCTATATTCCTCCCCTAAAATATCATCCTCATCCTAAAATCTCCATCTCTTTTCATCCATTAACCTTAAATATCTATTGCATTGACTCATCCACGTCATTTGCAATCCCTAATACCAGTTCCAGATCTTCATCAATATTTTCCTACAAACCCATGTCTTAAAAATATTCTCTATATAATTGCAACACACCATATAATGATGTCATTCTCTAAGGCATCATCAAACGACCATTTTATTTATAAGGAATCATCAAAAACCACTAGATTTATAATGCATCATCTGAATACCATTTTTTTCCATGGTATGGACATAAAATATATCTAAAACATGTTCTAACTCTACATCAAACAAGTATTAATAAACTAATTCCATTAAAAACTAAATCTATCATATGAGTCGTCTATCAATGATATTCTTGAAGGCATAATAGAAATACCACTATAATTAAAATTCATACCACTAGATTTTCAAAAATCCTTCGATAAATACAAACCAAAATTCATATTTATCATATTAAATATTGAATTATATGATTATACACCTAGCATAAAATTATATTAATATGTTTTTTAGATGGAAAATTCTGAGTAGTTCTAGTTCCCTATAGTTCTGGATGAATTTATTTTGAATGAATCTTTTATAGTTTATCCCTTACATAATCATTCCCTTGAACTCCTATGAAAGTATAGCTTATTGTGGGGGATATTATACATTTATTTCTATATGTTAGAGAAAATTAAATATTATAAATAGTTCCACTTAATGGGGGTAGTAATGATTGTATCTTATATATATATATATATATATATATATATATATATCTCTAAATTCGTATTTCATCTATTTTACTATCATATTTAAAACCATTAATTTTAACTCTAAGAATCCATTTTTATGAGGGATAATTGATACATATTTTTGTTTGTCTATTTCAATTTTTTGAATCAATACATTTAAAACAAACATTTATTATATTACCTATACCATTAAATGTTTGAAGGAATTATATTCCATCATGCTGATCGTTATATGTGTAGAATAGTGAAACCAAAAAACATGAGGAGATTTTCACCGAGAAAATAATGATATATAGTCCATAGTACAATCAATTAATCCACTAAAAAAATAAATAAAAATGTGTATGATTCATCATAATAGGTATATGAGTATCATTAATTTTCTTTTACTGTATGATTTGTATTGTTTTTTATTTAATTCAATTTTAATGAGGGAATTATAACTATTCATTTTTATCTTCTAAATTATCTAACATATCATTAATGCCACATTAATTTTTTTTAATGTGGAACTATTGAAACTAATATATTTAAATAACAATGGATATAAACATAAATATAAGCATCCTTTTTGTTGGTTCTCATACAAGTAATTTATTTCTTCCCTTATTTATCTTTTAGCTCGTTAAGGGAAGATTGAACATATATCTTATTTGACTGTATAGATTTTCATTGATATGATAATTTCCTTCTTGACTAAGAATTGGTTTTTTTATATTAATTTATTTTCTGAGTAAGGTTATATTGTTGGCTCTATAGATGCAATTTTTGAAAGGATTGATGCATTCTTATTTTCTATTTTATAAAACTTTGTATAAGTAATAATATAAACAAAATCAATGTTTTAGGAGACCTTTTGAGGGTTCTTATTATTACTTTTCTGGGGAGCATTGAATTAATTTATATCTTTTTTCACAATCAAACTAAAATATAGTTGAAGTATATATAGATAATTCCAGGAAGATATTTTTTATATGCTTTTACAAACCATGAACTATCGTCCATTCTTGATCAATTTTATAGAAGTAATTAATATTAATTTTATTTTATGAATGATAATTTATTATTTTAGTTTATTATTACCATTGATAATGCATTGATATAATGCTCAAATCACTATGGATATTCCATTTCTCAGCTTCTCTATATTTATATTTATATTCCTCTTCTCTTCATGTTTCTACTCATCTATTAGTTATAGACAAATATGAACATATTATGGTTGTTTTTATTGTTGGTAGTGTGTCAACTGTCAAACAATATTAAATTAGGGACAATAATAAAATAATATTTGGGTAGGGATACCTAGATTCATTTAATTGGATGAATTAATGTATATAACCTTACGTAGCTGTTACATTATGGTTTTGATTTTCTCTCAATTTATAAATTCATTGATAAATTGATCAACTCGCTACGTATTTTCCCTCACCTAAATTCTCTATATATATTTATTTTCCTCTCCCCATCAAGTTGCATCAATTCTAATTGTTGTAGAAAATGATATCCATATCATGGTTCTTTTTACTATCAGTAGTGTGCCAATTAAAAAACAATATCAATTTAGAAAAAACCCTTAAATAATTTTTGGATGTACAGGGAGACATTGATCAATTTCAGTGAAGTAGTTAATATGAATATCCTTATACAAATTCTACATTAGTGTTTTAGTTTTACCTATATTTTGAAATGTATAATTATAAAGCTCAACTCTCTGGGGATTTTCCCTCACATAGCTTCTCTCTATTTCTATTTATCTTCCTCTTCTCTTCAAGTTAATACTCCTCTAATTACTATAGAAATAGATATCCATATTATGGTTGTTGTTTTTACTAGTGTTTTGAAAATTCTAATATAGTATCACCTTTGAGACAAGACTCAAATAGTTATTGGAACTATAGAGAGACATTGAGATATAACATCTGCTATATAAATCCATCTAACTGAGTCTTGTATCAAAACATGATATTTCCTATTTAAGGATCTAACAAGGGAGTGTCATCTCACAAAAATGGCCTTATATAATGTTTTTTACAAAACCTCTATCTTCTGGTTCCATTTTGTTCTTATTGTATCTCTATTAACTTTAGTAGTTTCATTCAAACTCCACTATATTCTATAAATCATCTATAATTATGAATGGTTCCTATGTTTTATAAACTTAATGAAATATATTATATTCAATATTATTTATTTAATTTTTATTATATCATTCATTTCCCTTTAATATTGTATCTTCATAAATTTTTTGAAGGCATGATTTCTTTCATTTCATCAATTTTGGAGTATGTCTGTATAATAATCAAAATTTTCATTAAAATACTTCTAATCTAACTATATAAAATTTACTTTAAAATATAAATATCTATGTAATTTACATTTATGTGTATAAATGACATGGATGAAGAGTGAATTTAATGGTTCCTAAACATCTCCTTGATCCATTCCTCCTAGGAGTTGTGAGTTCTTTGTAACATTTCTAATTTAATATCTCTTATATCATTATTTACGCATCAAGAATTTCATGCACATGTTTTTGGGGATTTTTATCATTCTTTATTATTATTATTTTTGTGTTCCAAATGTATTTTTTTATTCTTATATGATTTTATCATTTTATAATTGTTTCTACTAACTGTCATAGTGTTCATAACTTTTAATATATAGAATCCACTATATATGTGTTTCCAATTTGTATGTTGTGTTCACTACTAGTTTATGGTTGGGAAATCGTGTCCATTATTATTATGTTCTATTCATTATTAATATATTGTTTTCATGGAATATTGAATCAACTATATATGTGGTTATATTCAATTTTAGTATATTGTATTTTCTATTATTTTCTTCATAGGTAATATGTTGTGTTTTGAAAAAATATGTGTTTCCATCTGTATTTCTGATTTAATTGTATATATGCATCCATTTATTGTTTGTAATTTTTATTCCCTCATAGTATACTGAATCCACTATATATTATTTTTGAAAAACTGAAAACAAATTAATAAGATTCATATGATAGAATACAATAAAACAAATATTTTAGGATAATTGCATTGATGACTTTATGAACATGTATAATAGTTTCATTTATATCTATGGTTGTCTTTATTAGGCATACAAATGAATAGACAGGGATGTATCATACATCATTACAGCCAAAAATTATTTATATTCTACATTCCTATTATTTCTGATTTATTAAAGTATGGTCTGGTTATAGAAATGGGTTTAATTTTCAATCATTCATATAAAGAACCCATAAAACCCATCAATCTTATAAAGGATGTTTTCATTTTTTAATCAATTTTATTCTTTCCCTATTAAATTAAAAACACATTTTGTGAATAAAAACTTTATTTCCCTCTATCAATATTATGGTATAAAAAATGTAATGTTTAAAGAACCACTCAATGTCATGTTACGAAGTTGACCTAATGTGGAATGGAAGGTGTGTCTTATGTTAAGTAGTTAATGTAATGTGTGTCACAGGTTTCGTAAAACACAGTATCATGTTTTCATATATAGGATAAAACATTTATTAATATATTTTATGTGTTCACCGTTTCCTTTATCATGCAATGGGTTTCCCCTTCACCCATTTCATGAGAAGCGGTTTCTTATTTTTCTATAATTTAAGAGGGATTGGCCTCCATATTTTTCTAAAAAATTTATTATATTAAACAAATATCCAAATTGGATTTAGAAGTAAAATTTTATATAATCATTATTGATAATTATATTGACTCTATGTTTGATTTTTTATCCATATTCATAGCTCAAATTTTAATGGAAGAGTAGCAATGGGGGTTCAACAATCCTTATATTGGGATTGGGAGTTTCTATGTAGTGAAGGATATGGGGTTGTAATGATTTTTCATGAATTATTGGGTATGCATGGTTCTTTCTCCGGCCATGGTGGAATTAATTTAACTAATATTATCTAATATTAAATTATTTAATACAAAAATAAATGTTTCTTCCATATGAAGAGTATATTATTTCATTTTCATTTTTGTTCATTTTCATTATTTGGATTTTTGTATAGAATTAAAAAGGTAATATCTAGTTCTATATTATTTAATTTTATTTATTATTATTTATTCTACACAATAGATGGCTTGTGTTTGGAACTATTATACAATTTATATCTTTATTTTTAGTAACTATTTCAATAGAAGGTATATCCACATCATGAAAACTCTAGGTTTTTTTTAAACACTTCATGTTTATGCAGCCACTACAATAGATGCTATATCACTATTTTGGGCCTTGTTATTTTTATTTTATAGATCCATTCATTTATTATAATAAGTATATCTAATGAAATAATTTAATATATCACATGTATTATATATTCATTTCAATTAAATAATTATTTTCCATTTAGACCATGCTTGATCAATAAACATAGATTGTTCAGTTTCATATATATATATTATTGGTAAATAGTTAAATTTTCTTTCTTCCTCATGGTAGAAGGTTCCTGATCCCACTATTATATGTGGTATATTGCTATTTTATGAAACTAATAAAATGGAATATATTTCCACATCAGTAAAACTATATGTGTTTCCAGGAACACTTTAGGTTTGTGAGGATCATGGTGGTAGCTTTTGTTATGACTCTATTGTTGGAAATCTAATCCCTATCAACTTCAATTATATTTTTTTAGTAGTTAAATTTTATATTAAATATCTATGCTATTAATATTATAATGATTTATTTTTATTTGATTAAATATATTCAATTTATAAAATTGCCTTATTTTATTAATGAACTCTATGTTTGAATTATTTTAAATGGATTATAAAATATCCATTACATCTTTATATTTTTTTTATATTATACTCATTCCCTCTATTTTTCATTTAATTCATTCCATTATTTATATTTAATTAAAATATGTAAAAATATTAGTTTATGTTTCTCTAATTTGTAGTACTGTAAGTACTATTTTATTTGGACTCTATAGATTCTCCTAAAAGAGTTTTATCTCACAATAAGGGATTTCTCTATGGTTTCATAGACCACCTCCATCTTCAGACACCATTTTTCTTTATTATTGTTTCTCTATTCACATCAGACATAGAATTCTTCCTTCACTATCTTCTATCAACCATTTAATGTTTATCAATAGTTTTTATTCTTTACAAACATAATTTCATATGTTATGTAATATTTTTTTAATATGTATTATAACCTTCATTTCTATTTCATATTTGGTCTTCTTATATTTTTTGAATGTGTAAATTATTTCATTCTTTAAATTTTGGCATATGTATGTATCATATTCAGATTTTCCTTATAGTTTCCCCATTTTAATTGTCTAAAAATTATGTATATATATATATAAATAAACAAATAAATAAATTACATTTTTATGTGTATGAATGCCAAAAGCGATGAGTGCAGGAAATGGTTCCTTGACATCTCCATGACCTATTCCTCACAAGAGTGATGAGTTATTGATCTGTTATATATCTACATGACCATTATTTTTTTTATCTATTTATATTATGAATCATGTTATTATGACTCTCATGATTCATTTCAATCATGTCATGAACTGAATTATTCAACAGTGTTACCAGCTCCTGAAATATTCCTTTTCTTTTGTTGTGTTATATTCAGATTTTAAAATTTCTCATCCAAATATAATCATATTCATGCACTAATTTTCATACAGATGGATTAGTTTATATTACATGGAAGGAAAATGAGATTGAATCGTGATATTTAATTCATTTGGGATGTTTAAACCGTTCAATTTTTACCAACACACTATCTTTAACATCTATTATTATAGTACAATTGATTTATTTAATGTTTTGTATTAAATTTTAATTACCTTTATTTTGGTTGGATTAAAATTATTTTCAAACCAACTTTCAAGCTTAGAGGGTAATCTTTGTTTGTTGGATTTTGAATTTGAATCTATGGGGTCATGTCATGACATCATCTATGGTCAGAAGGTGTTCAAGGGTGTAGCCTCGACTTTCACATGGTTGGATGTAATGGGTGATAATTTCTTATGATGCTTCAAGTGGGTTGGATTATTTTAAATAAAATTTTCAACCATTTATTATAACGAAAAACTCAATTAGATGAATTATGGACTTCATTAATTGATATTTTATGTAATGTTTTTATTATATATACATGATATGTATATCTTTATTTATTATATACAATTTTAAATCTGTATTATGAAGAAAACATTTTATGATGTCCCCCAAGCCTTTTATAACATCATGATTTTTAGAAATATAAGAATTATGATGTCCTTATTGACCTAGAATCCATATCGTGCCATCAAGAACATCAAAAGATTCATCAAGAAAAACATGATCATATTCTGCAGTAAAAATATCAAATAATGGGATCACAATATTACTATACATTCCAAATCATCCAGAACTATCCCCCATGATTACTCACTAAGTACTAGATTTAGCGGCATAAAAACTGTCATTACAAATAAGAGATTCATTGTGATTTTTCCTGTATTTTCTATATTTGTCTCCTTTTTATATCACATACCTATGTAGTATTAAGAGCTATTTTTACACTGGTATACATTAGTTATTCTTTGGTTTAAGTTAAAAAGGCGTGTGGACTGAAACCTGTGAATTGCTTGTTTTTCTTTTATATAATATTGTTTATTTTATTTATCCGTCTATTGAGTTAGGCATGACAAAACTGAGTATTTGAGTTTAATGATTAATGTTAAACCTTTGGGTCCTATTGATAATTAGGCCTTCAAAAAATTAATGGGACTATTCCTTTATGAATAAATTTGGTAGATAATAAATATAAATTTATATAATATATATTATTCCAGACAATGATTAATACATTCAAGCTTTTATATATTCCATCAATGTCTATTTGTTCATAATTTTATATAATTGTGCATAGTTCTATTTTGATTTTATCAATTTTTTATAATTATTTTTTATTATGAATTTTTTAGTTAGGGGCATTGAATAGAAAATTACATTTTTACTATATGCATTAAATCTGGTAATATTTACAATAATCTTGAAAGGAATGATTTGAAAATTATTAATAGTAGTGATGGATCATAAATAGAATCCATACAGTTCAAGTATACATTTTCTTTAGGTATTTGACTTAAACATTGAGGATGATATATATATATTATACCACTAATTTAAATGTTTTAGTTCCATATTCACAATTAATATTATCATCATTCATTCATAATAATAAAGCATCTCAATAATATGTATTCCTTTTCCAGTTTATCATATTTTATATTTCAATATAGACTATCTATTTTATATGACTCTCATCTGACATTCACAGTTTTTAAAAAAATATATTCATATATTATATATTGTAAATAATTATATATGTATTCTTTTTTACTTATAGTTTACTATTACTTTAATTCCTGTTCCACATTACGAATTTGCTTATTTTGTTATGCATATAATAGGTAAAAATTGCTTGAAATATATGCCAACTTTATGTATACATTTATTTAATTTATATACTCTTATGACCATAAATAAATATCTATAGATATATAGAATTCTTTTAACAACACATGTCACAACCAGCATTCACTCCATTTCCCTGTGTCACAAGAAACCCACTTAGCTCATTTCATCTTCAAATATCCTCCAACTTTATCAGCGACTGACAAAGATTACGTAGATCATCACCAAAAAGTATCTTAAATTTAAATTAAATGAACATAAATAGAATATGAAAATAAAAATTAAATAGACTCTCAAAAATTCAATTAATATATTCAACTATTTTTTTTATAGAATTTTATTTTATATATCAAATATTATCATCTCTTAGACTTAAATCACGTCTTATATTGCATATTTCAGAAAGTTTTAAAAATTAAAAACTATTAACATTTGTATGAAAATATTTAATTAAATGAACAAGTCATGAAAATGAAAGGGTTGCGTAATACTTAATTATAATATTTTATCACATAAATAAATAAAATCAATTTTTATGGAAACATATTTTTTCATAGAATAAAATAGCTATATTAAAAGATTAGTGTGTATTTGTTAAAATTTATCAATAAATGCATTTTTATTTCAATATATATATATTCCCTAATTCAATTTATACTATCCTTACACACCAAATGATAATATATTTTTTGGTTTGTTTATGCTTGGTGGTGCTTGTTGTATACATAATAGAACATTGTCTTCTTCGTTTAATATCTCATGGTACTATATTTTAATACTGTAAAATAAATTCCCTCCATGGAATTTGAAATTCAACTCCATAATCATGGCATGGATATTGAAAATTTCAATATAAAAATACCATATCATAAAAAGGGTTTATAAAATATTCTCTTAAACAAGGGAAATGGATATTTGAGGTATTTTAGAATAACACCTAAATATAACTCTATGAAGATGAACATTGAGGGGAAGTGAACATATAAAAATAGAAGAAAATATTAAATAATTATTTAGGTTGATAGAGACCATTGATCATAATAATGTGACTGATCTTCAGAATATTAGCGACCAATAATCCATAAATATGTGATTTTTTAAAAGAGTCATGATTTATTTGATATGATGGTAATGCAATAACATTTTTTTCAAGATAATTTTACTTGAATCGATAGATTCTTTTACATTTAATATTTTTTACCAAAAAGAATGTACATGATTTATATATTACTTATTTCATATACCTAGTTTCATCATTTGGTTATGATTATATCACTTTACACATCAGATATTACTCTAAGCAATGAATATTCAATATGAATATTTTATTCATGAAGTAGTAAAATTAAATTTTAATGGATTATAAGATCCATAAAAGAGTGAAAAGTTTTTCCAACTATCTGTATTGAATTAAAAATCATTAGAACAAAATAACATAATACCTAAAATGAGTATGAATATATTTATCTCTAAATTTCAATAATAAAATCAATGGTTTGTCATAAAATATTCTATAAATAAATAATCATATATCAAAAATAACAATAATAACCTTAACCTTTAATAAGTATTTAACCTCAACGGTTATCCCAAACCCACTATCATATAAATTGAAATACAAAATGAATTTTTTTCTAAATTAAAATTTAAATTAAACCTGAATTTTATATATATTTCTACCCAATCAAACATTTCAAAAAATATATTTAATCACATTAATATTCTATGACATAAAATACATTTTTTTCATTTAATATTTTTCTTCAAATAAACATATTGTTTATCAACTTAATCATTTCAGTAAAAGAACCATGCTAATGAGTACATCATGTAGAATACTTCTAGGGAATGCACCCAACTTTATTATAGGTTATGGATTCAATACCTATTGCCTTTCCATATATGATGAAATCTCTCCTTGAATATGGGTTGTACTTTTTCAGAAAAAATATTAACAAAATTACTACAATATTCCCAAAATATGATGAAAATACTAAAAACGTTAATCATCTAATCATTTCATAATCACTAAGGTTTTCTATATATATTATTGATTCCATGAAATAAAATAATCTTAATTGAATATTATTACATTAAAATCGATTATAGGAAAAAAAGAAAAATGTTACCAATTACATTAAATTTATTTCCTCAAAATATAAATGATTTTTTACTCAAATAATTTTCATTACTAAAACCCTAAATAAACACAACTGATATATTACCATAAATTTAAATAGAAATGAAATTAATAATCCTAGATATCAGTAACATAAAACCTTAAAAGTTTTATATATTTAATTGAAATTTTGACAAACCTTTTACTTATCATCCCAAGACAAATGAGGTTTAACATAGGTCATCCATGATTATCATCTATTAAAGTACATCATGGTGGATGATAAATATTCTATGAATTTACAAAACATAGTCCCTTAGCGTGTTGAACCAAGTGTTCTAAAATTCCCATTATAATGCACAATGTAGAAATCGAGTCAATGCACAAAATTCCCTTTTCAGAGTTATTACTCCTTGGTATAACTTTTTTCATATTGACATCAACATTGAATATCAAGATAGATATTTAATTTCATAGAAACCACATAATCTTAACTTCACTAAATTTATTGGATATTTCCTTATATATAGACTTTACTTTATACTCATATATAGGGTTCCTACTAATGTAGTGTATTCCAAATCCCCAAAACTAAATAGGTATTTATCTTATTCAAAATATAGTGACTCCTGACTTCTGAAAATATTTTTATATGATTTTCAACATAAGAATCCATTAATTACGACTGAAATATCATGAGTCGAAGTGTATTTGGATGGAACGTTACGTAATAAATCAATGCGATATTAAAATCAAATGTTTTTTAATTTTTATACATAATGAGATCCTAAATCTAATTGACATCCAAAACAATATGGGAAATCCTTTGGAATACATTGGTATAATGTCGATGGAAAAAATCTCACTGTGGGAATACACATGATAAGAAAACATAACTTCTGTGTTAAAGGTATAATATAATATCAAAAGTAAAAGACTCATGATTAATCTCATGGAAGAATAACATAAAGAGCATGATACATAAGATCACGACATTAATGAATGTGTGGTAGAAAAAAATTAACATGACATTAACATGAGCTAAGGATGACTTCCAATATAATATAATATGGTGGACAAAGTCCAATACTATATTAGGTTTACTCACAATACCCATACATAACTTCTGATAAGACTACGACATTAATAAATACAGTAGACAGCTATATGGGAACACCAATCATTACATTTTACTAATTATTTGTTTCAAAATAAGAATTTAATCATGAGGCATAATGAAAATAATTATTAATAAAAATTAATGGTTTTTATAATATTGTCTCATTTAATAGTAATAAATAATCATAATAATGGAATTTGATAGATGTAATGAAGGAATTAATTACGCCATCACCATAAGGGAGATCAAGATGTTTATATATGTGAGATATAAATATACATATTTTATAATAAATCCCTTACATTAAATTTTATTATTTTTGATCAAAATGTATATGAAAGATTTCATGGAATATTTATTGAGGAAGAACACTTTTTATTTTCAAATAATTTTTTTTAAATCAAATAAAATTAAAAAAAAATTGCAAAAAAATTGTTAAAAATAACTAATGATGAATATAATTGAATATCCAAATAATTGAGTGGTTATGATGGAAGGTAATTCTAAACCTGTCATATAAGTAAAAACTATCATTTTACAATATTGTAAAATGGATAAATACTACCTTGTTGAGAAATCTACAAGAATATTCCACTAAAAACATTTTTTTTAATTGAAAAATTGGTAAAAATGTCTATATGGAATCATTTATATAATTTTAAAGAAATTAAAATTATTTTTCAAAAACATATATATGGAAGAAATTTCATTTTCAACTGAAGATATAAATAAACTGATATTTTGTTTAAAAATATCCCCAATCATTCTAAGATCGCATGAGATAATTTTTTCTCAATTACTTGAAAATTTCTTGAATAACTGTATTATAAGAAAATATTTTGGGTTTATGATTCAAATATCATAAAACTCATGAAATATAGACTTAAATAAAATCAATCATGAATAGTGATAAACCATTACCACATTGGTAAATTTTGAATCATAGCCCTTGTACATTAAGTAACCGTAAAAGATACATTATATAATGTGGAGAGATATATATTCATCCTATAAAATTCAAAGGGCTGGTTTAAAACTCAAAAAAAATAAGTATTCGATATGAAATATGTCTCATGGAAGTAAAAGTATGATAATAAATACTATATAAAGAAAAAATAATTGATGAGATTACTATTCAATTAAGATATTGGATGTTTCAAATAAAAATACACATAAAACAAGTGTTAATATGATGAAAAATAATTATATTTCATTTCACATAAAATCTTATAATATCAAACACCATGAATAAATAATTAAACTCAATGAAAATAAATTGAGTTATAAAATCAATTACCTTGTTTCCGAAAATTTTGTGTATTCACATTATCAATTTTTTCAAAAAATTATATAAATTTTTTTTTCATATGAAAGTTTATTCTCTTATACACGAACCATTTACTTCATTTTTTAATTACATGTTTTATTACTTATTTAGTTTTTTCCATATAGTGTGTTTTTTTGATGTATAGTTTATAATTTCAAATTGAAATTGATGTGTCGAACATGGTCAATGGTATTATTATTCCAAAATATATAGAAAAATAAAAATTAAATAATTATATTTTTTTACCTCAATTATAATTTCAAAACCTACCAATAAATATGGTTACTAAAAACGAAAAATGTTACAATCCTAAAGACTGTAGGTTATATATACACATAATCAATGTTTATAAGTCACATTAATGATGTATTAACAAAGATAAGTGTTATTTAATATTTATATAATATAAAATATATCTAAAATACCATATTATTTCATTATATTCACCTAGATGTGTCATCCATGTGATGGGTAAATAAGAAAATGGCATTGCTTATTGAGGCGGTAGTCTTTCATACAAATGAAAGGTGTTGTCAATTTGTAATGGATGCTATGTTGATAATGTATATGATATATTAATTTTTCATAATTATTAAATTTTCATTAATATCATATATATATATATATATATATATTAATTACATCAATCATAATGAATGTCTATGTGTGGAGATGATGAAAAAAATTGCATGGGTTCCAGGATGGTAGAACACCAAACACATGAACGATTAATTCATTTCCAATTTTATAAAATATGATATAGATGTTGGATTTTTAATTAAAATAATTAATTATAAACCTATGATATCTAATAAAGGTAATATATATTCTTGATTGAGTATTATTTTAAAGGGGAGGAATAAGCAATAATCAATTATACTCGATAAAAAATGATACCTCTTGACTAGACCACCTCTTTTAAATTAGTCCTAAATCCTCACAAGAATGGAATTATGATAAAAACAAGGATTATATTATTTTTATACATATTAAAGAATTTTATTTTGGTGGGAATTAGTTATAAAATATTATGATGTATGTAAAGGAATGGAGGAAAGGTTCCCTTATATATGTGATTGAGGGGAAACACATGGAATTTATAAAAATATATATATATACCCATGTTTTCTGAACACCATTAGTCCTAAAAATAGTCCATTAATGAATATTATATTATATTATGTTGAAATATTGCAATAAAATATGAATTGGACAAATTATTAGATCTATTTTACAAATAAAGTATTATTTAACTACCTGGTAAACCGGTTTTAACATTAACTAAGGTAACTTGTTTTTACTATTTTCACTATTCAACATGATAAAAAATTATGATGAAAATATTATATAATATTAATTATTATAAGATAAAATATTGAATCCATTTTTACAAATAATAATAAGATAATTATAATAATTTAATTTAAAATTATTCCTTCATACCATGTCGAAAAATGTCTTTCATGAAATATATTTTCCAATCATAAGATAAACATACAAAAACTATATGACTAGTATTAATAATTATTTGGAATAAATATAATACAAAATCATATATATTCCATAAATTTAATTTAAACCTTTATTTGTCAGGTTTTATTCTAATTAATCAAAAAAATTAAACATCATTCATTGAAAATAGTTTGTATAAAATACTACTTTACAGCATAAAACTAAACATGAAAAAAAATCATGATATTTATTGATTGAAATGAATTTAGTTTTATATTTATAAATTAAATTTATATTATTTAACTTTAATAACAAATCCAAAATATATTTTAACGTTTCTATTAATTTAATTAATGATAATTAATGTCACTATTTGAAAAATCATAAATTTTCAATGATCACCAAAAAATAAAATACTTTAGAAAAAATCACAAAAGTCACCCACAGCTTATTTTGATATGATGATTTCAAATAATTATATTTATTTTATATAATTACATTTTTAAAACATTCATATATTATTTATAATATTCTATCATAAAATTTAATAATAATAAATCTTGATGAAATCATATTTTTTATGGAATAAAATATATTTATTAAATGATGTATCTTTATTTGTTAACAATATATAAATAAATTTATATTGAGTATAACCTTTACATAAATATAATAAATTAGTTAATAATATTCACACCTACCAATTTAAATGTTATTATTTAATTATAAAATATTTTGTGGGTCAATTATGATTGGTGTTGTGTGTCATATATGGTATCAAGAATTATGTTATTCATTAAAAATATATTATATTTACAACATTAATCAATAAATTTTTTCTGATTAGGTCCATTATAAAAAAATATTTTATAATGCAATTACTCAAATTCATAACCACCAATTAAACGACAATGTTATAATGACCACATTTAAATAATAATAATAAAAATATATATATATATATATAGAATATCAAAATTCACATAAAGCATATTATTTCTTGTTAAGAAATATATCGAATGGAATATTATATTAAAATAAATTTCTTTGGGTTTAGATTGAGAATATAATAAAGAGTTTTTTTTGGACAAGTGATGTCCATTTTTTAATTATGAAATATCTTTAAAATGAGTTGTTTTAGATACATCAAATATTCTATCAGTTTTTTCTTGGGGTCCCCTAAGAAAGTCAAATTTGTGAAGAGTTTTATTATTTTAAAATCATATTAAAGGATCTAGATACCAGAAATCTCTCATATTATGTCTCCTCTGAAAAAACATGACCAATTTGGATGATGCTTATTTACACTGACCATTTCTATTCGCCTTTTGAGTATCTGATAGAGAAATTGGTCAGTGATCTTATTCATCATTTCAGAGAGGAAGTTGTTCCATTTTATGTTAATTGGGATTATATGTGTCTTTTTTTGGTTTATATTGTTTTTATGTATTGCTTTTACATCTCTTATGTGTCTCAATTTATTAGAAATCAATTATAAAATAATTGTATCAATGAGGTCAAGCTTGTTATGGTAGTGGGTCCCCTAATGTTGTGGTGGTTGTAAATTATTATTGAGTGATTTATGTTATTTATATATTAAAAATTACTGAAGTATAACTTCTCTTAGAATGATTTGAATGTATAGTGATATTAGTATTCAAAATTCTTATAATAAAAAATCTTTTATATATGATACGTATAATGGAAATGAAACATTGTTGATAGATATATAATGTAATGATTCATGGAGGGTGATAATTATTCTATTGGTTTCGAATCATGATAGTAGAGTAGTTTAGGATAGATAATGAAATTATCATATCAGATTGTTGTAGATTTTGGGTCTCTCATGGTGGAATCACTTATATTGGATTTAATGTTTGAGGTATCTTTAGATTTAGTTCTCTATTGGGATACCCGAGAGTGTTGGTATATGGATGGTCAACATTGTTAGTTATTTTATTGGAAGATCTGTATTCCTTCAATGATGCATTATGTGGTTCTTTGGGATTTTCATATATTTATGTTAGGGATATAAATTTGTGAGTTAATGATTATTTAAGGGGATAGTTTTGGTGGCCTATCTTAAAAGTTATATTATAGATAATATATCTATATGATTTGTTTTCAAATGGTGGCACCAAAAATCGTTTTCTGATGGCCTGATTTAGTAAATTAGTTTTCAATTGAGTTAAGGGGTGGAAATGTTGATTATTATTTTTCAGAAGTTTTACTAATGTTTAGGGTGGATTCAATTTTATAAGGTACATTTTTGATTGAATAACATCATCTAGTCACTTATTTTTGGTAAAAGTTTCTATTAGGGACAAGGTTTTTCCATGTTAATACCTGATGTAGGTACAGAGGCTTTAAGAGTTCAATGGATTGTCATTTCTGATCATGATCCTCATTTTACCTATAGGGTATAGAGTGGTATCCATCATGATTTTTTGCCTTCTTTATTCCTTAACACTTATTTTTCTCTACAGACATACTTTCATATAGAGTCGAATATGATGTCTTTTGAAGAAATGTTATATGCTAATTCTTAGGATTTTGGAGGCTCATGCGTGGGACACTAACCCTCAGACTTGTTTTCTTATATATACCATTATAATTAGAACATTATCTTGGAACCATTTTAATCATTTTATGGATAACCATCATAACTTTCATTATGTGGGAAACAATTTTTTGAGTAAGAAATTATGAGACCATAATTTGGTGAAAAGTACAGTAGAGAAGGTATAATGGATCCATGAGTGGATGGATGTGTCACGAGATCATCAAAAGAACCTTGTCGATCATTATAGTGGTAATCTATAGTTTAATTCTAGTGACTATGTGTTCTTAAATGTTTCCTCACATCCTTGATTGTGATGTTTCATTAGAAACTATGAGTTTTATCCTAGATTTTTAAACCCTTTGAGTTGTTGGCCCTATATAGAGTAGTTTGTTATCGATTATTAATTCCATTGTAGTTTCCATGACATTTTTTATAGATTTTTTAGAACCATCATGATGACTCCAATTTCATAGATTAGGGTGAAATATATGTTGACATTGTTTTACTCTTGAAATAGAATCCTCCATGATTTAGGAATTATTTGATATATTATTTTACAGTAACAAAATTCATTTCTATAGTGTCCCATGGAAACATGGCGGTTTATAGGAGATTACCTTAAAATGATAGTTGAAAATGTGTTCTCAGTATCATGAGTAATTCAATGATTTACTTTAATGTGATTCATTACAGAGTAATTTATTTTATAGATTGTAGTTATGAGATTATATAGTTTGTTTACATGGGTTTATATATTTTTAAAAGAATCATTATTTTTTGAGATGTGTGAACCTCATGTGTTTTTCATGATGTTTAGTTCTCTTGTAGTATGAATTTTCATATCATTTGAACTTTACATCTTAAATATATTGATATATCATATATAAATCTCATGGGTTGTTTTTTTAGACCATTATATATCTTCCACATATTACTTTAATACTCAAGGGTGAAATTTCATTTAAGAGACATGATGCAATTTAATGGACCCTTCCAAACCAATTCATTTTATGTTATAATGATTTTGAGTTTTTTAAAGGAGGATTTAGATAAGGAGGGGTTTTGGAATCATGAATCAATAAATAAAATATATATTCATGACATTGAATGGGGGTTCCATGACATAATGTTCCCACTTTGGCTACTGTAAAAAACCTTATGTCTCCACAATTGAGTGATTTTATTGTTAATGGAACAATGGATGTACATTGGATTTTATTAGTTATGTATTATGAATGACTAATTACCTTAGTATTGTCACTTCATAGAAAAAATTCCTTTCAAATTTTTATGATCTAGAATTTGATGGTTACATGAATATCAATAGAAGATTGACTGAATGGATTCATGAAAAAAGGGTCTTGTCACACCATGACTAATCTGTTTCCATATATTTGTAAGAGTTACTAGCCCCTTTGAATACTCTTATTTTCTTGTGATTATTCTTGAACCACCGGTAATTCTACAAGAACTTTTAGCCACATTGAATCCCATTTCTCTGGAATCTAGACCATAACCACCCATGATCATGAATCCCTTCATCTAAGGTGTGTGTCCCAATTCCCCTACAAGATTCTTCATCTATTATAACATAATGAGGGATGTTATTATTGTATTGGGATTCGGTGTACTATTTATATATTTTCAAATCAATAATGATCGATGTCAAGATCTTTGAGGATTTCCTCACAATATTTCAGTTAGTGATTGTATATTCCTCTATATAATCTGCTACTGAAACTTCTAAATCTCTCATTGAGATTGGAGATTCAATATTTATGTTAATATATTTGTGTCAATATGAATCTATCGTTCAATTTCCTCATTGATATAGTATTTGTAACAAACATAATGAAGATGATAATCCCTAAAAATAATTGAATAAAATGGGAACAAAACTGTGATTTCATGTTGTTTATTCTATCTTAATGATGCCTATTTATTTTAAATATTGTGCAATATCTAGTTTCATTTATTAATTATTTTTTATAATCATTATTTTCACTACATTGGATATGCATCATAAAATTAAATTTATCTAATTGAGTATTATAAGAAATGAGTAAATTAATTAATGGTATTCCATTAAATAAGTGATATATGGATGTTTTATAAAAATACATTTTTACCTTTACCTATTAATAGAATCTTATTAAGTATTTTATACTATTAAAATTTACTCGTAATTAATTGTTCAATTATTGATTATATTTTATAATGTTTTTTTCGAAACATTAATGGTTCTTGGGTGGTGTATAACCCAGTATTGTTATTAGTTATTCTGTGCATGAATGGTATAGGTTTTCCGCCATATTTTTATTTTTAATTGAAGTATCACTGATGTCACGTTTTTTCTATAAAATTATAGAGAATATAAATTATTATTTTTCAGAAAAACTATTATTATTCTATTAGGGAGAATTATAAGGATAACCTAAGGCTAGAGTAGTGGTTCATGCTAGTGATAGTTTGAGGTAATTAAGGGTGTGTAGAACTGCCAGTGATAACACTTGGTTGGTTTAAATGAATTGAGAGAAATTCATTGTCATATATTTATGGATCATGGTCCACTGTCTATTTTAGAGGTACATATTTATTGTGATCTTTCTTCCAAACTATGTGTTTAATTGTAATCAATCTTTTTTTTATTTCTTTAACATGATGTCAAGTATAATAAACAAATTTTATAGAATAAAAATTTATTATAATGAAATCATTTTATGGGTGTTTAGCATTATTTATGATTTAAAATTATAAATATAAAATATGGATTAATAAATATATAAGTCTCACAATTTTTTGAATTGTGGTGAATCATAATAATTTCTAATATTTTAATGTTTGAATAATCACTTGATGATATTAGTTGAATTTTTTTCTAATGTTAATACCCAAGATTAATTTTTATAGCCCTATAGGTTGAATGTGGGATATTATGAGGGATGTTGGCTTTATTTTGAGTATATTGTGGATATTTGTTCATATTGTGGTTTTGTGATATGCATATTTTTCATTTTTTTATTATGAATCTATCCTAAGATAATTTTTAAACTAATACCCACATTTTTTTGGGGTATCCTTCCCAATGTTAAGGTTAGTTTAGTAATATAATAATTTCTACTACCTATTCAACAATATCTCTTCGAATATATTATTATGTTTAGTATTCTAGGGATTTTTGACTCTAGGTTTTAACAAAAATGTTTATATTTGAGCTATAATGGGTTTATGATATTTTATATACATATATTTCGAGTTTAATGACTTCAGTTGTCCCTGGTGAATCATGTACGGGCTAAAACATATAGAGGGATAGTATAAGATACATAATTTTTAGTGTCTTAAATAAATAAACACCTATAATAATATTGAGGATAATGATTTAATATTTTTCATCAGATGTAGTGTATGACTTTATTTCCTAATATTTTTCTTGGATTATTCATGGAAGAGATGCGAATAATTCATTTATAGATTATCCATAAGAGCAATTAGTAAGAGATGAAGTGGCTTTTATTTTCATTTATATATATATATATATTCATAATAGTGTAAATATTATTTATATGAATTATTTAGTGAGAGATCCATTATGAAGGTGAAAATTTTGATCAACTTATTAGGTAATGAGTTGGTTTCCATTGTTTCCTAATATAAAATTAATATAATTCTTCCAAATTTGATAAAGATGTTTTATGGTGGAGCCGTTTAATTGTACTTGTTATTCCCACCCATATATAAAATCCATTTTCCATGTTTATAGTATCTATTTTGTGAATGAATAATGTGCTAGATGATCATTAATATTTTTCAGTATCTCACGGTGTTCATTGTTATATTTTTAGAATTTATTTGGTTTATGTTTTATTTTGATTCCATATTTCATGAAAAATGTTTTATTATTTCCATTGTTTCGGTTTATCTATCTATGTGTTTTTTACTGGATCTGATCATTTATCTTATACCTAAAATTTTAAATTAAAGGTAATTCATACCATATGTATAATTTATAATCTATTTGTATATTCCAAACCTATTTCCTTTTGGAGGTAGGTTTTAGGGGCCATCCTTCTCTCCGTTAGAGATATAATGTCGTACATATAGATGAGGTATCATTTTATATATTTTTTCCTTCCTCTTCAATAATTAATGCCCTGTAATTTCACAAGGCGACATGTAAATAATAGATATCTAAAAAATATTTTTAATTTATTGTAAGTTGTTTTAAATAATAAAATGACAATAATTAATTCATTTTAATAATTTTATAGGGTATTCTTATTTATTTAAGTAATATAATAACAATTATTCAAAAATTTATTATCATTGACTAATGTGTAGTTGTTTCAATTCTATCCATTATCATCAAACCTATGAGTATTGGACCATTTTATTACATGTTTTAATAATTGTAACCTATGAAATTATTCTCTTCATGAATAATAATATAAATATATATGACTCTAGAGCTAATCGGGGGTATACCACCTTCAATACATTCTCATATTTTGATCAAAAACCTTAAAAACATCAATAAAACTTATTTTTTAGAGAATATGATATGTATGTCAAGTGTGATAAAACATATTACAATTTTATAATTATAGAATTTATATTTACAAATTCACATCATTTCTAAACATTAAAATACACTAGACACATGATTTCAGATAGTGATATTATTTGAAAAAAAATGTACCATTATTACTATAAAAGTGATCAAGGGGTTTATAAATGTATTTACCTTCCTAAATCAATGTCAATTGACTCCCATCATAACAAAGAGGAAACTATTTCATGTTTTTATCTGCTTTTAGTGAATTAGAATGAGGACAGACAGTGTGTTTCCCCAACAAGATCCCCAATAAAATTATAAAAAACATTATTACCAAAATAGACTAACCCATTCACCACATTTAGAATAATAATGGGATATTTTTTCATTAAATTATCCAAATATAAGATATCTTGTGTGAAGATAATAGTTTAAGAATATATAAGATAATATCTTAGTCTAGGATAAATATATCAACTACAATAACAACAATCATAATTATGGATAACCCATTCCACATGAGACAAATCCAACAGACTAATCTAGACCATGATTTTCATCGTGCGACTCCTCCCATAAAAAGGCTTTATTGTGTAATTGATTCCTCAATATGAGCACTAGATATTGGAACATATTTTTTAAGTATTGACAAAGCCAGTTATTTTTAAATTTTAAGATAATGTCAAAGGAATGAATTTAATAAATTAGTAATTGTTTTACTTACTAAGGAAATTACAAAAAAAATATAATAATATGTAGTTATATGTATATTTTTCAAATGATAAATAATATTTTTATCTTAAATTTTTATAGAAAATATACATATATTAAATTTATAATAACCCCAAATCGATAGATTTGATACTTCCCACATTCTGGATATATCTTTATTAATGTGATTTAGAGAAAAAAAAATTAGAAACTTATTATTAATAATGTTGGTGTAGGAAGGGTTTCCATTCTAATGGGTAAAATAATATTTTTATTACGATTTATATCCCTATATATATATAAATTGAATAATATTGGGATAGAAAAAATTTTAGAAGTGGAAGAGAAGAAGCGAATACAGAAGAATAAATTGCACAACACCAACTCGATGTCAAATAGACAAGGTAAATATTGACATTGTTGGCATCAAGAAACAACTATTGATCAATGGATGTAGGACCAATGTCACATTTTATAGAGACATTGTTGTAATAAATTTTTTTTGCAGGGAATCATATGCATGTAGTAAACTCAAATGCTCGGTATGTTAAAATAAATCAATCTGTAAACCATTATTATATCAGCAATATGAGTGTGGACCAAGATATATGGGAAATATGTGAATAAAAAAACATGTTTCTTGGATTTTGAAACATCATTTTATATCATGAGAGCTTCATTTTATCACATTATCCATATTTAATCATCAATCCAACTACATCATGTTGTACATGGTGTATGAGTAATATTGAATTATATGAATATATTGATTCATAATAATTTGTGAACATGTTTATAAATAAGGGTAAGAAAAATTTTGATAGGATATTATGCATGTATGATGTTCTACATTTTTTATGGTTGGTATAGTTGTATCCTAGTGTGGGAGTAATCATTTCGATAATTTTAGAAATATATATGAGAACCTTATCATAAATAATGTTTCTATATTATAAATAAGGTTATTCACATTTTAAAAACATTATTCAAGTGTTTTGACAATATTTTATACCATTCATAGAGAAATATTCTAGTATAGTAAAATTATCTATGGGAAAATGATTCAAATTTTTAATAATATGGTCATGATAACAGTTAAGATATATATATTATTACTAATTGTGAGAAGGATATAAAAAATTAAAAATAGAAGGTTCAAAAAAAGATGGTAATAACAGAAAATTAAAATGAAAATGAAAAAATAAATATGTTTATTATTGATTAAATTACATAGTATTTAACAATTATTAAAAAGATATTAATGTATTTACATAATATTATATTCTTGATTTCTCTATATGGTAGAACATTTTTTATAGCTAGAGTAACCTCTTATATTAATGTACTAATGATAAAATTATTTTATATATTTTTTATTATCTTATAAAAAAATAGTAATAAATAAAATAATAGACAAAAAATAATTAGAATCAATTATTTTATCGAATAATGATGTAATGATTACAAAACACCTGTTAGAAAGTAATTGAACAATTCCTTAACAAAGAAAGGATACAAACCAAATAGACCTATTT
Organism: Viscum album; assembly: GCA_963277665.1. Taxonomy (NCBI): domain Eukaryota; kingdom Viridiplantae; phylum Streptophyta; class Magnoliopsida; order Santalales; family Viscaceae; genus Viscum; species Viscum album. Next base: position 173,779,961 of record OY728138.1, read on the forward strand.
TTTCCTAAAACATTAGAAAACATGAATAATATTCTGAACCAATTTATTCAAATGATATTGATTTATAGTATTTCAATTAAAACTTCGATTTTAATAACATATCAAATGAAAGAGGAAACATCTCATTGGAGGCCCTTTTCAAGTGGACCATTAGAATAAAGAGAAATTAGATATTTTTATAAAAAATATTTGCAATTGGGTAAAATGTGAGATTATAAATGAGTGTCCTTGATCCTTATATTATATATAAAGTATACACTATTGTATAATTTATTATTATGGTTTCACTAATAACTCAATGTTTAATTTCTTGAAACCAATTTCAAATATACTCATTATGTAAAAAAATTTATTTGTATATATTGAATTTATAAATCTCAATATACATGTACCTCTATATTGAATGTGAATATTAAAAAAATTAAAAATAGATATATTCATTATATTTTCTCATTATTTATATATGGATTATATAGTTTTCATAAAATGATCTATTGTTCATAAAATATTAAAATTGTTACTTCGTATATAACAAAAAAACGTTGATTGGTTCTTATTTCTATAATTGTCATGTTATCAAAAAGAACTTTTTTATGGTCATTATTGTATTCAATGTGAATAATTAATATAAAAAATGGTCATATATTAAAAACACTAGTATGTGTATTATTTCTTAAACTATGTTTTTGTTGATTTTTCCCTTCGTATATAATTACCCAAAAAATTCTGGGTGGAAGTGGGTGTATAAAAATTTATTATGTTGGTGTGTTACCCAATAAAATTTGGAAAACATTTAACTCAATTGGATTTCATGTACACTATAGATTTTTGAATTATAGTTTATTCTTCAACATTTTTAAATTTCTTAAAGAATGTAACATATTTGGGGTACAATCAGTGGTTGAATATAAGTATATTAAATGTCTCTATTTTCCCCAAATTCTAATTTCCTTATAATTTTTTCTTCATTCAATGTTCCACTATTTCTTTTATCTTTCTTATTTCCATTGTTATAGTCTTTATTTTATCTCTTGTGACATCAATATATCATTTTTTTCTGACATCATTTTATCACACCAACATTAATATCTCGTGATAATTATGATATTCTTCAACTTTGTCGAATCGTAATCCTTTGAATATATTGTGTTAAATTGTTTTATTGTTTTTTACGCTACCACCTCTTTCATTTTTTTAATTCATAAAGGGTTTCTATCATTTCCATCTCATGGAAAACATTTAATAGTTCCTCTAATTCTATATGATTTCTAATCTTATTGGTCTTAAATCATTGTAGTAGTCTCCTTGATACTATAATATTATTTCATAGAACACTTATAATAATTCATATAATTCACCTTATATAAATATCTATATATTCCTTGACTGTATTTCTCAAGTTTTTATATTTCATTTTATACCTTTCATTCAATTTATAAAAATATTATTTACTACCATTTCATTGTAAAATCATATTCAAATCTGTTTTATGAATTCTACATCAGACATACACTCTTCCATAAAATATAAAACTTTTTATTATAATATATTTGATAAATCAATAATTTCGATTAAACTATATTATAATTGAACAAACATATATAATTTAAATGTCACTATATAATAGTATTTTCATTTTAACACATATTTTTTAGTGTATCCATTAATGAAACTGAACACTTTCATTACTTCTGTCTATGTGATGAGTGTAGTGAAATATTTCATGACTAAAAATAAACATGGTAACATAGTATATGATATAAAATACCACATATATATGATTTCGAATTATTTATTCATTTTTATGTAAAATTATATAATTTTATTAATATAATAACTATATACCTTAAAATCATGTTCTTGTATTCAATTAAATAAAAAAAAATTAGTTCACATTAGCTAATGAAAAATCATTATTATTTCCATTAAGGTATTGTTTATAATTTATATCTATTTCATTTTTAAATGTTTTTATTAGTTTTTTTAAAACAATCATCATAACATACTTATTCATAATCACTATTATTATTATTATTATTTATTTTATAAATTCCAATATCCCAATATAAAATACATTTCCTCCAAAAAAAATTTGATAAATATAGATGATATGTAATATCGACAAATCATCAAGTTATACATGATAATTATTTCCATTTTGGAATTAATTTTTCATTATATCATGGGATTCATATTTATTTTATCCATAATAAATTCTCAATTTATATGTTATATAACATGTCACATAGTGTTTTAAATTATAAGGACTTATTAAAAATATTAATAAATAATATTTATATTTTTTTATCATAGATTCTATCGTGGTAAATAATTGACTAGTTATGGTTATGTGTACATTAATCCTAATATATTTTTTAAGAAAATATTTATAATTTTTTTAAAATCATAGAAACATTTTTCATCATTTCATGATTATAATTATATAAATTACCTTTCATGGAAACATATATTAAGGGTTCTTTAAAAAATTTGGGACATCAATTAATTAAATTTTTACAATATTAAATTTCAATATATGAATGAAAAATATTTGGTTCCCTTTGAAAACACATTCTGAAAATGTCACGACCCGACCTAATGGGGCTCGAGCCGCAACTCCCCAAGCCCGCCTCCAATAGGCCAGGGGCTAGCGTCTAGCACCGAGTAGGCTGTCACACACATGGGAGTCATTAGCCTAAGATACCTGTACACACGCACCCACATATACCTCCATGGAACAGTGCAGAGATATATAGAAGTGAAAATAAAATGGATGCATACATATATCCCAACCAAAGTACAGAAAAGGTAGAAAAGGGCTAAACAGGGCCCACCAAAAGAAAACTGAAAAGTGTCCAACCTGCTCAGAAAGAGGATAAACACTACCAAACACCCACCGGTCAGCACCTCGGTCAAACCCACTCACTAAGCTTCGCCTGCTCTGGGTCCTCCTGGGACTCCGTCGAAAGGCATGAGGTCTGCACAAGACACAAACATGTGTGGGAAAAGCCCGTGCAGGGGTGAGTATAAACATACTAAGTATGCACCTAAAAAACCTAAAACAAAAGGGAGCAACTGAAAGGCAACAGTCTGCTCATCCCAGCCAGAGGGAACCCAGACGAGAGAGAAACTCCATCTCGTGAACATCCTCGGCTAAACACAACTAGTCAGCTCAGCACAGGTTTATGCCCATACATACACCTTGAACAATCCAGAAATACTCATCTCTCGCAAGAAGCCACCTGAGGTACCGACCTCGTCACCAGCAATGGTTCAAAACCAGGAAAACAGGCTCCATGATCACTATCATCCCAGATGACACTCGTCTGAGAGATACACTCCATCGGGTTTCTCACAAACCTCTCAGACGCTCACCCGAGAGATCATGCTCGTCGGATACTGTCACTGAGGAAAACCCTACTAAAACAACATAACCACCAAACTCCTCAGATAGGGGATCGCTCCTAGGGTCTTCTAGGGGATACCAGAACCCACTCCTGAATACGAAGATCACAGATAGGGGATCACTCCAAGGGTCCGCTGGGGGATACCATGACCTGATCTGGAATACGTAGTTCTCACAGATAGGGGATCACACCCAGGATCCGCTGGGGGATACCACAACCCGATATGGCACTCGACAGAAGAACATCACTCATATTGAGAATCATTGCCCATACAAAGGTGGTCATGATGATACCAGAACCCTATCTGGTATTACTTGTGATGTAAGGGATTGAACCAGCGATGTTTCAACCCTACTGAAACCACGCGCTTAATAGGGGATCACATAACCAACAATAATGCAACCCTACTATACACCTCATCCTGAGTAGGGGATCGTATACCCGATGATGCCACAAGCATACTGAGCATGGACCACTACGTAGGGGATTATATTCCCAATGATGCCAAAAACCCTACGAGGCTAACCTGCTAGATAGGGGATCATCACCTGTGGATAAGTGGTCACAACGATACCAAGAACCCGATCTAGGGAAACGATGCTAGAGGATCCTACTCCGGGCCCACCGGAGGGAAGCCACAACTCTAACAGATTAAACATCCCATCGAGAGGATCACAAGCCTATACTAGGGATATGATGTCGTGCAATCTCTCGTAGGAACGAACCAAGGGAGTACCCTCAACCACTGCTGGTCCAAACGTCGCTAACCCGAGCGACCCGCAACAACACCACCATGCGCACCTCCAAGGCCGATACTGAGGCCACCATCCCGATCCATAGGGAAAGACATGCATGATAGGCTAATTACTCGCCCGAAACGGACTACAGGTGAAAAGAACTATTCCCCATATCTAGCCCATGCGGGGGCCCCACAACGATCCCGAATCTCCTCAAGTGGATCATACCACGGCGATCCCCTTGGAAAAACACATGGCATCGACTACTCATACGTCTGAAATGGACACCCGGTGAAAAAAAGGCATTATTCATGGGATCCAACTTGGTGGTGCCCATGCCTCAATCCCGAATTACCTCAAACGGATCACATCATTGCGATCCTCTCGAAAAAACACACAGGATCGACTATTCATCCGTCAAAATCGGACTCCTGGTGCGAAAGGTGTGTTTCTCCGCAAATGCCAAAACCCGGCCTCATGGGCCCTGCTCCCCAAACTCGGTCCCAACACCAGGAACCCATCTCATAAATTCCTTCATACCATCACGGTCTCAATGCCACGGACGGCACGTCATTCGGACGCTCTGGGTAGAAGTTACAATGGCCCGAACTTGTAAAATAATAAAATGTTATTATTTTATATGATGTTTCTAACTCCTGGGCCATGATCCCAAACCATAAAATTCTCAAAGTGAGTTCAAAAGGTCCGTCTCTACACAAGGAGCGTGTCTCCCCAAATGGATCGCAAATCGGAGTTATGGTTTGCAAGTTATGGGGGTTTAAAGAACCCCCATAAAATCCAGGTCGGACCACCGCCAGCCTCGCCGGAAACCACCGTGCCACCGCCGGATTCGGCCGCACCGCCGCCGCTGCCGCCAGATTCTGCCATGGACGCCGCCAGAATCCCGGTTTTCCGCCGAAAAACATCCGGGAACCCCCGAGAGCACCCCGGTGCTCCAAAATTAGATCCGAAACATGTTTCAGAAACCTCGGGACCTGAATTATACAACCCTTATAAAAATTTGAATAAAAACAACAAATAAACGGGGTCTGGGATTTCAAAACTCAAACCGCCTACCACGCGGGCGAAACGTCGATGATCTGTGCTCCAAAGCTTCCGTTGCACGATCCTGGAATGCCCGTCGTCGAAATCCGAGCTCGATGGAACCTTGATCATGTGATTCGGCCGCCGATTCGCCGTCGGAAGGGGAGGAGAAGGAGGAGGAACTCCTCTTTTGTGCATCACACGTCCAACTGGCAGGGAAGTTATTTGTTTACAACAAATATCTGCTCAACTCCCCGGCCCGACATGCCCCCGACCCCGTGCCCGACGCGGACAAGGATAAGGTCACTGATAGGGTAAACACGCCATTCTGAATGCAATGGAGGACTCAGATTTGAGATCCGAGACACCGTTCTAGAGTTATTCGAGCCGACGCTCGTAAGCCAACTTTTCCATTTATTTATGAAAATGCCCCTGATGGCGTTTTCCACAACTAGCACGCGACCGCGAAGTTTACACCTCGCCCAGGGTAAACGACACGTTCCGGACGCAACCGTGCCCTCGGATTCCCGTTCTGAGCCACAGTTTAGGAGATATCACACCCCTGGCACGTGCATAGTATAAAAATACTTAATATTTTTATAACATTAATTCTGGGTACATCGAGCCTCAGAAGCGCACGCTATCTTCGCGCCTAGCTCTGTAATTATTCGTAGAAATAATCCAATGTATGACAGGGACAAAATCCTATTCGCTACATCATACCCCCCTTAGAACATTCCGTCCTCGAAAATCCATAAGCATAAGGAAAGCGACTTAATATCAACCGGGTCTCCCACACCAGCGAGGTCGCCAACAAACACCCATGCCCGAATGCATAAGTAAGAGGGACTCATCCACCAAACCTCCCCACTATACTCTTTGGGCGGCACTGACTCGCCCGCACGGTTTTAATCGCGTCACAAAAACACGTCTTTGTGGGGGAAGGATCCCTCTTCCTTATGCATTCAAAGCCCGCCAAACAACACCCACACAGGGTCTTACCAACGCCCGGAACAAAACTCGAGCAAGAAACAAAAAGGAAAGAGTACCTCTAAACAGTGTCTACCAAACTATTGCAGATTGTAGAAAAGACACAAGGCATACCTCTATCCATCCGCGGAGCCTCTGGGTCAACAGTCTCCAGGGCATGCACCTGCCCTCGCCCTCGGCCACCATCTCCCTGAGCTTGGCGTGGACCACCTGGGGGTGGGGGTGGTGGCAACTGATACCACCTACCACCGCCTCCTACTGCACCAGCTCTGTTGCCACGTCATCCACCCTGCGGAACTCTTTGCTCGAGACGCTGCCTCTGCCAAGGAAGTCCATCGACCGGCTCCCTCTCAGGAGCACGACGAGTTAGAAAATCTCTAGCAAAATGTCCCTAATCGTCGCAAGCAGAACACCACCTCTCCTACAGCTGACTAAAACAGGCTTGTGTGCCCTGTGAGCCCTGAGACTCAGATCCTCCATCCTGGGGTCACATTTTAAAATTTCGACCATGTTAAGACCCTTGAGTCTGTCATCGGCTACCAGATGCCGACATCTCAGCTCTCACGTGGCTAGCACCAACAGGGGGAATTTACTCAGCCAAAAATCTCTCTACCACCAATGCTCGCTCCAGCACTCTAGAATAGGTGGGTAAGCACAAAGAAATCACACCTGCTCAGATGTCCCTACGTAAGCCATGCTCGAAGGTCTGATCCCTAAAGAACGGGTCTCGAACCATATACAGGGAGTAGCGCAACAGGTCTGTAAACCTCACCGAGTACTCCGACACCGTCAGGCCCTCCTACCAAAGCTCCAGAAGCTCCTTAATCCGCACTGACCTCAGCGTCACCAGATAGAACTCTTTTCTAAAGAGCCTCTCAAACTCTGCCCACATGAGCGTCTCCTCGTCATGGGACTGCATCACTAGGCTCCACCATCACCTGGCTAAACGATACAGAAGGCTCGCCGCAAGGACCACCATCTGATCTGAAGGTGTCCTCACCAGGTGGAAAACTCAGGTGACTGCCTGAAGCCAGTCATCAGCTTCCTGGGGGTCAGGATCACCCTGGAACCTCAGAGGTCACTGCCTCTCGAACTCGTGCAGTGCACTCAGCCTGCGCGCAACCTCATCCTGCTCTCCCGGCACAACCAGCTGCTCGACAGGTGGTGGCTCAACTGGCGGTCCACCTGGAGGTCCAGCCTCAGAACCTGCACCCTGTTCTACAGCCTCTACACTGGACGGATCATCACCACAATCCCACTTTGGAACCCTCGCAAGCTGTCGTCGTGGAGGCATCTTGAAATACATTCAAGACGCACCACAGAGAATGATTATATCTGGAGAACTGACTCAATAAGGACAAGGAAAAACCCAGAAACCCAGTCCTATATGATGCATGTACCGTTATGTCCATGTGACGAGTGTACGAATGTCATGAGTCAAAAGGTAGGTTATCAAAGACATGGTGTATGGATACGTCGGCCGCCGCACCAACACTGGAGTCTCTGGCCTGAAATCTGAGCTCGAAACACCGTGACACTGCCGCTATGCAACCCAAACCATACTCACTGCTAGACCAGATATGCTCTGAGATCCCAAAGGTGGAACCGGCTCTGATACCACACTGTCACGACCCAACCCAATGGGGCTTGAGTCGTGACTCCCCAAGCCCGCCTCCAATAGGCCAGGGGCTGGCGTCTAGCGCCGAGTAGGCTGTCTCCCACATGAGAAGAATTTTCCTAAAGTACCTATACACACGCACCCACATACACCTCCATGAAATAGTGTAGAGGTATATAAAATTGAAAATAAAATGCATGCATACATCTATCCCAACCAGAGTATAGAAAAAGTAAAAAAGGGATAAACAGGGCCCACCAAAAGAAAACTGCAAAGTGTCCAACCTGCTCAGAAGGAGGGTAAACACTACCAAACACCTTCCGGTCAGCTCCTCAGTCAAACCTTCTCACTAAGATCCACCTACTCCGGGTCCTACTGGGACTCCGTCGAAAGACCTGATGTCTGCACAAGACACAAACATGTGTGGGAAAAGCTCGTGCAGGGGTGAGTATCAACATACTCAGTAGGCAACCCAAAACCCCAAAACAAATTGGAGAAACTGAAAGGAAACCGTCCGCTCATCCCAGCCAAAGGGAACCCAGACGAGAGAGAAACTTCGTCTCATGACCATCCTCGGCTACACACAACTAGTCAGCACAACACAGGTGTATTCCCATACATAAACCTTGAACAATCCAGAAATACTCAACTCTCGTAACAAGCCACCTGAGGTACCGACATCGTCACCAGCAATGGTTCACAACCAGGGGAACATGCTCCATGATCACTGTCATCCCAGATGACACTCGTCCGGAGATACACTCCATCGGGTTTCTCACACACCTCTTAGACGCTCACCCGAGAGATCACGCACGTTGGATAGCTTTACTGAGGAAAAACCCGTTAAAACAACATAACCACCAAACTCCCTAGATAAGGGATCGCTCCTAGGGTCCGATAGGGGATACCAGAACCCACTCAAGAATACGATGCTCACAGATAGGGGATCACTCCCAGGGTCCGCTGGGGGATACCATGACCCGATCTGGCATACGTAGTTCTCAAAGATAGGGGATCACACCCAGGATCCGCTGGGGGATACCACAACCCGATCTAGTACTCGACAGAAGCACATCACTCATATAGAAGATCATCGGCCATACAAAGGTGTTCATGATGATACCAGAACCCTATCTGGTATAACTCGTGATGTAGGGGATCAAACCGATGAGGCCGCAACCCTACCGAAACAACGCGCTATGTAGGGGATCGCATAACCAATGATAATTCAACCCTACTATACACCTCATGGTGAGTAGGGGTTCGTATACCCGATGATTCCCCAAGCCTACTGAGCACGGCCCACTGCGTAGGGGATCATATTCCCGATTATGCCACAAACCCTTCGAGGTTAGCCTACTAGATAGGGGATCGTCGCCTGTGGATAAGAGGTCAAAGCGATGCCATGTACCCGATCTAGGGAAATGATGCTAGAGGATCCTACTCCAGGCCCACCGGAGGGATGCCACAACTCTAACAGATTAAACATCCCGTCGAGAGGATCAAAACCCTATACTAAGGCTGTGATGCCGTGAAAACCCTCATATGAACGAATCAAGGGAGTACCCTCAACCACTGCTGGTCCAAACGTCGCTAACCTGAGTGACCCACAACAACGCCACCTTGCGCACCTCCAAGGCCGATACCGAGGCCACCATCACGATCCACGTGGAAAAACATGCAGGATAGGTTGTTTACTCGCCCTAAACGGACTACCGGTGATAAAACACTATTCACCATAGCTAGCCCATACGGGGCCCACACAACGATCCCGAATCTCCTCAAGTGGATCATACCACGACGATCCCCTCAGAAGAACACGTGGAATGGACTACTCATATGTCTGAAACAAGACACCCGGTGAAAAAGGAACTATTCACCGAAGCAAGATCATGTGGGGCCCATGCCTCAATCCCAAATCACCTCGAACGGATCGCACCATTGCGATCTTCTCGGAAAAACACACATGATCGACTATTCATCTGTCAAAATCGGACTCCTGGTGCGAAAGCTACGTTTCTCCGCAAATGCCAAAACCTGGCCTCGTGGTGCCCGCTCCCCAAACTCGGTCCCAACACCCAGAAGCCATCTCAAAATGTCTCTCATACCATCAGGGTCTCAACCCCACTGACGACACATCATTCGGACGCTCCGGGTAGAAGTTACAATGACCAGAAGTCGTAAAATAATAAAATATTATTATTTTATACGACGTTTCTAACTCCCATGCCACGATCCCGAATCATAAAATTACCAATCTGAGTTCAAAAGGTCTGTCTCGACTCAAGGAGCGTGTTTCCGCAAATAGCTCGCAAATCGGAGTTACGGTTTGCGAGTTACGGGGGTTTAAAGAACGCCCGGAAAATCCTGTCCAGACCACCGCCATCCTCGCCGGAAACCACCGCGCCTCCACTGGATTCCGCCGCGCCCTGTAGCAGGAATCCGGTTTTTCCGCCGGAAGACTTCCGGGAACCCCCGGAAGCACCCCGGTGCTCTAAAATCAGATCTAAAACATGTTTCGGAAACCTCGGGACCCGAACTATACAACCCTTAAAACGATTTGAAGAAAAACAACAAATAAATGGGGTCCCGGATTTCAAAACTCAAACCGCCTGCCTCACAGGTGAAACACCAACGATCCGCGCTCCAAAGCTTCCGTTGCACGATCCTGGAACGCATGCCGTCGAAATCAGAGCTCAACGGCACCTTGATCGCGCAATTTGGCCGCTGATTCGCCGTCGGAAGGGGAGGAGAAGGAGGAGAAAGGAGGAGGAACTTTTCCTCTATACATCACACGTCCAACAGGGGGGAAGAGATTTGTTTACAACAAATATCAGCTTAACTCCCCGACCCGACACGTCCCCGACCCCGCGCCCGACGCGGACAAGGATAAGGTCGCCCTTAGGGTAAACGCGTCGTTCTGAACATAAAGGAGGACTCGGATTTGTGATCCGAGACTCCGTTCAAGAGTTATTCGAGCCGACGCTCGTAAGCCAACTTTTCCACTAATTTACGAAAATGCCACCTGGTGGCGTTTTCCACTGCAGGCCCGCGCCCGCGAAGTTTACACCTCGCCTAGGGTAAATGGCACATTTCAGACGCAATCGTGCCCTCAGATTCCCGTTCTGAGCTACATTTTAGGAGATATCACACCCCCTCCACCTGCATAATATAAAAATACTTATTATTTTTATAACATTAATTCTGGGCACACCGAGCCTCGGAAGTGCACGCTGTCTTCGCGCCTAGATCTTGAATTATTCGTAGAAATAATCCAATGTCTGACAGGGCCAAAATCCTATTCTCTACAGAAAAAACCTTTTAATAATTATTATAATTATTCATTATTTATTTCCAAATACTTATAATATAATATAGATAATTTTATTTAATATATAATAATATTTTTTTATTAACATAATGAATTTTCCTTTTTCATAAGATTAAATGTATTATTTGCATATAAAATATAATTATTATTATATTTTCATTCATACAACTTATTGAATGTGATATGTGATATAATAAATTATCATGAACATCTATGAAACAATATTTATTGATGATTTTTTATTAATTTATTTTTTTATATTTGTTGTTTGTCTGAAATGATTTATTGAAAAATTATTATAGTACCCATGATAGTTACTATTTTTTACTGAATCTATATTACAATTTGAAAAAAATTATTTATATACAAATATTATATTTGTGGTATTCAAATTGATAATCAATTTCTATTTTTATTTGAAAAAAAGGCACTATGATTTCATATTCTTTCAGAATATTAATAACAGTTATAAATTTTATGACCATTTTGATAGAAGTTTCATCAAACAAGACTTAAATATAAATTCTATGTATAAATAATATTATATATATAGATAAATGTCACATATTTTCTAAAATGACTTAATTATTTGGAGACTGAAATTAACGGTTTATTTTAAGGGTTGATAAAGAAATCATAAAAGTGTAGTGAAATATTTTTTACCCCTCCATAATTATTTTATTCATTAATTTTTTATATTTTTTTGAATTTTTTAAATTATCTATTTTCATTTTTTTAATATCTATATTAAATTTATTTTTCATAAATATGATACATCATCATCCATGATACATTTCAATGTGTAAAAGTAATAGAATATTAAGAATAACATTAAATTTTAATTTTTACACATCTTGATGAATATATTAAAAATAAAAAACCTAGATATACTACAAAAAAAATCCTTTGCAATATATGGATGCCATTATTTGGTTTGAAATCCCTAAACCCATGAACAGATTCATAAATCCTATTGATTGGGAAATATTAGAAGATTCAAAGAATGACTATAAACTACTTGGTGATTATAATTGGTCTATAATGTCTCCTCCCATATTTGTTCACTGTTTTTATAATTTTTCAATTTTAGAATTATATTTATAAATTCAATATATTATAATTTTATTTGTAAATAAAACAATAAGTACACTTTTTCACATTTATATAGTTATAAAATATTTAAAACGATCATATCAATTAGTTATTATTTCATCAACCATCCACATGATTTATCTATTAAAAATATTCAAAAAATAGTTTACTAAATTATTCATATAAATGTATTAATATAATTTTTAATATGTCTAGAATTTTATAAAATTAATTTTATAATTAATATTTATTCTATAAATTAATGTTTCATATGAGTATAGTAATATGAATTCTATCCAAATATATTATACATCAAGAAATGAATGCATCACATATAAAATATCTTATATTTTTTCATTAATTCACTTAAATATTTTATATATCATTTTTTTATAAAAAAACTTATTTTTTATAATATATTACATCTCATGAAATTAAATACGGAATAAAATTTTAAAACATTTCTTATATGAACCACATGAAACCTCATGATACTAAACATCCTAGACTAAGAGCTGAAATGGAATTTCAATTTATGGTCTCCATTACATGTAACTCTACTCTGTACACCTCTTGTTCAGATTTGATAGTAATGTTTTCCTCTTTATATGAATCCTAAATCCCAAATTTTGGTTATATAACATTTTAAAAGATTATAATCTTCATATCACCAATTTACATCCCCTGATATATAATATTCTATCATTGTTGTGTGGGGATTTTACTTCTAAATTGATATTCTTAGGAACCTTATTTTATTCTTCATCCCCAAAATTATTTTCTTGGTGGAAAAATATTTAATTCAATTCCATTAGTTAATAGAATAAAGGTAATAATTTATTACATTCAAGATACACATAACACTGTGTGGTACATCTTTCCACGTATATTATATTTTATAATTTTTATTTTAATACAATATAAATAGAAGAATCCCCATATGTGTATTTAAAAAACTTTTTTTTAAATTCTATTAATATATACGAAATGCATTATATCAACTATAATAATAAAATTGTTTTTATTTTATCTTTACGAAGATATTTCATTCTATATATATTTATAAATATTCATTACTTCAACCATTTTAAATAATTTTTGTTTATCTATTTATATGTAGTGAATATTATTTCATGATTTTTAAGACATTTCTTAAACAAATAAGAACATATTATTAAGTATTATTCTATATATGTCTACATCAACCTATTGTCATGTTTCTCATTTGAATGTTTATTTGATTTTGTTAATTTCAATCTCACATATACATTTTATTCAAAATGCATGACAACCACGATTGATCCAATAATTTTTTATTTGATTATAGTTTATAATCATTAATACTTAATTTTTAATACAGAAAATGTTAATTTTATTTACATAGTTTTATTGTTCAAATTTTATAAACCTACTTTGAGGAATTTATTCTATTATCGTATTTGTAATTTATTCTTTTTTTTATTAAAATATGTTAATTATGATTCATTTTGATTAATTGATTCAAATGATTTCAAATATATTTTAATTTTTTATATTCTAATTTGTGTCAAATGTTTTTCATCCAAGAATCATCCTTGACCAGTGATATCAATTAATGCATCTTCTAAATTAAATTATTTTTAGATGTTTCCAAAAATAATGTATAATGATCATCTCATGATTTATTATATATTTAATCAAGATAATGTATTAATGGAATCAGAAATTGAAAAAAGGATTATATTAGTAGTATAATGTAATGTCCGAGACCACTCCGACCCATTAAATTGTAAAAATATAGTGTCTGTAATATTCAAGGAGGTCATGGTGACTTATTTTGACAATTTGACTGTTTTTTCTTTTTCTAGGTTCTCCAACAGTAAATCATGATGGTGAATCATGGCGTTGTCTCATGACGATGAGTCACCAATGTGACTCGAACTGGTAGTTTTCCAACGGTGATTCGTGCAGGTAGATGGGATGGGGAGTCGCAACAGTGACTCTTCCATCAGTAGCATACCAATGTGTGATAGGATGGTGATTTATAATGGTGCGTCAGATCGGTGAATTAGAACAATGGGTCGGAATGGTGACTTGCGATGGCGAATCCCACTATTAACTTACAATGGTAACTCTTGAAGGTGGGTCACTAATGGTAGGTCATTGAGGTGACTCATCCTACGGTGATTTGCATTAGTATCTCACACTGTTAGCTCACACCATTGACTCGTACCAGTATCTCGCTAAATGGTGACTCACACAGGTACCTCACAATGATGAATGCACCAGTGAATCACACTAGTAACTCATCTTAAAATTATTCCTTTAAAATAATTCTTCAAAATCACAGTTTCTTCTATTTTTTCAAGTTTATTCACTTTAATGATTTTGTTGATGTTAAATGAATTTTATACCATATTTTATTGCATTAAGAACTGTTTCGAATCATATAGGTCTTCTAAAAACCTGATTCTTCCCCTAATGTCCAAACCACATTATCTTGGTCAAGATCCTCTTTTAATGGCTTTAGAAAAAATTGTTTTTTTATTGATTTAGGATCTAGAATAACTAAAGTTGAGATCTTCTATTCTTTATGTGCTTCCCATTATCTGATTATAAGACACCCTTATGCTTTCTCTTCCATGTAGTTGTGTTTTTTGTTGTTTCTTTTGGATCTAGTTTTCCCATGAGTCATTTTATTCTATATGTGCACCACCTGCTTTAGTGAAACAAGTAAGTGTTAGTTTATACATCTTTAAAGTTGGTCTCCTTCATGTATCTTTTATCTATTCAATGTGAGGGGTGTGTGTATAAATTTTTCTTTAGAATAAAGTTTAATTTGGATTAATAAAGATAATTCAATCAATTTTAAATAAATAGGGGATGGGGAAAGGTGATCCATTTTATTTCTTTCCATTGTTACCATTTTGATATATTTATCTTTATAGGATAACTACCCACTGAATATTATGGCCATGGGGGTCTTTTTTTGTGCACCTGAAATGGATTGTGAATGCTAGATGTTGGTTTTTCATTAAACATATATTATTATGAATTTTATTTATCATGTATATTCGGCTTAAAAATAGATTCCCAAGGATAAAAATATTTCCCTCGTAACCCCTAAATTATCATGTGGAAATTGAGTGATAAATTCTATGTTAAATCTAAATATTCTTTTAATTGGTTCATGTGGTGTTGTCCCATGTAATGTGGGGTGGTTCAGGTGGTGTAATGGAATCTCAGGTCGAGAGTATAATTGATTGTGGATGGATGGGAAGTGTTGTATAGCGGGGCTATGAATGGTATGTGTCGTTAGTGTTGTTATATATTATTGTGAGTTGCGGGTTTTCTCAATTTAAGAGGATGTATTGGTCAGAATGAATTTGAATAATGATGATGTTAGTGGTTGGCATGTGTGTTAAATAGAGAGTAATGTGAATTTAGTTAATTTACTATGTTTTTTCTCCATGTGACTTTCTCATGTGTGGATTGTTGTGTGATGTGCCTAGTAGTGTCTCAGGTTGTAATGGTATGAATAAATAAATTGATTAAAAATGTACGGAATATTTTAGGTTGTTTGGTACAATGGAAAGGGAGCAATATATATGAAATCTAGAATGGGTTTTAAACACAAAATAAGTGTGGAACCACATTAGTTTATCAGGATATTATCATTATCGAATAATTTATTGTGTTTTTTTGATCTTTTTATGGTTAGCAATGAGGTTTTTAGAATTTTATTTTGGTTAGCTATTATAAACCTAGAGGTTGGGATTGATTGCTTGAAATTATATATGTATACTTGTATTTTTCCTTTTGATTTCTATATTCATCACCACCCTAGTTAGGCACCATGTGTCAAACACCCCCGTCATCAAGGGGTGGGTGTCTTTCCAAAACATCCTCATGGGAGGATGGATGGATGGATATAATATCTTTCTTACTGCCTCTTCTATGTATTGATCACCCATTTTTCCTTAGTTAGGTTGTGAATTTTGGGTCCAAGGTGTGTACGGGTGAGCTGTGTTTTCCTAGGTGTCTTCTAGATGAAGAGAGTACTATTTTCCCATGTGTCATTGGTATTCTATTTTTTTTATTTATGAGGTGTTTTTGGGAGGTAATGTGGTATGTGGACTAGGTGTGTGTGAGCAGGATGTGATGAGATTCGTTTCATAGGTGACAGAACTACCTGTGTGGCCCCGGAGTGTGCTGGTGGGGTGTGATGAGCTTTATTTTCTGAATTGATAATGCTAGCTATGTGTCCCATGTGTGTGCGGGTGGGTTGTGATGTGTATATTTCAGAATAAGTGGGAGTTCTATGCCATTATCAATTAGGATGTGAGAGATTCTAAACAATGGGAAAGTGGTGTGGGGTACCTTATCATCGATCTTCTTACTATATTACATTACATGAAAATATTTACTTGGTGATTGTGCCTCATTGAGGTTGAGGATGTTAGTATACCTGGTAGGTATTGTTTTGTTCTAATTTTTTTCTCAATGGGGCCCAAGTATGCTTCTCTCACTTGTTCACGGGAGAACATGTTTTTTTACAAATATGTATACATATATTCTCTACCTATATATATAATAATATTTTCAGGTTTCTAAGATGATTACTTATTCTATACCAAATCTTACTAGCTTTAATATTGTGATAGTTTTCATATCTCTGCATAGCATTATTTTTGGTAATTACTTTGGAGTTTTTATTATATATTTAACATCACTATTTTAAACATGAATGTGCGGTGGATTTTATTTTCCATTATATATATTTATATTGGAATATTTTTGGGATGAAATATCATAACGTTGGATCTAGTTTCTTTAAAAAGGGAAATTCCTCCCATATTTTTGAGATATTTCTTACCCTTAGTGGCGGTGGTCATCATAGGGCATACTTGAGGTGGGACACGGGAGTCATTATCTCCCTTTCTTCATTTCCAGTCCATGAGGGGCATCTTTGGAGGGAGTGGGTCATGATCGAATGATATTAGAGGTGACAGTTGAGAGATATGATGGGGTTTGAAGTTAGACAAAGTAAGGATTACATGAGTGGGTATTGAAACATTTTTAGGAAATCATGATTTCTGAAATTGGCTAGGGTATCCACGTACAACATGAATTTTGTGGGCCCTCGTTATCTAAACACATTGATCCAACCAAACAACCATGTGATGGTACACCTTTTACAGGGTAGAGACTCTAAAAAGGGTACATTAATCATAATGACTTGAGTTCCTATTTTAATTAGTATTTTTTGGGGTAAAAAAATGGTTAATGTAATGATTTATATGAGATAAAATGAATATTAAACAAAATTCCATAATTCTCAAGCTTAGGAATTCCTTGTTTACCTTTTTAGTAATGTCACTCGGTCAATGTTCATGCGTGTCTTGGGATATTGAGGCTTGGAAAGACAATCTAGCTGAGTAGCGGAGGGTTGATCCAGTGGGGAAAGGTGACCAGTGGTTGAGAACGTTATGTTTATTCTAGTGGTACGCCCTGGGAAAGTATGATGATAGTGTATCAGAAATGGTTATGGAGAGCATGATCGATGTGCTTGAGATCACACTCAGTTTGATATGGGAATTCACTATACTGTGTTCATTTTTTAGTGACATATATGTGTGGAGTTGCATGTCCGTGGTGGATGTTTTACTAAGGGGAGAGGAAGGAGGCAGACGTTATGTCGGTCGATTTCGACAAGGATTTCCATGCATAATTTTTTTCATCAAACATGAAGGTTGAGAAGAGGTATGAGTTACTCTTCCTCTAGTATGGGAGTATGTTGATATAGGAGATGGGATTATGTTCAAGGATCTCCTTCCTTTTCCCCCAGATCTCTTTCTGGATGAGGATTCTCATTCGATACCCCTACTGCAGGCACTTATTCCTTGTTTAAAGAATCTTGTTACTCCCTTTACGTTGCTAACATACTTGTAGGTTTTGAAGAAGGTGGATTTAATTGGGTGGATGCACTCATAAGGGGTTCTACCATGAGAGTGTATTCAATATGGTTCATTGAGGGTAAGGTTACCAGAAGTAGGTCTCCAGTGTTTGGGCTTTCAAGGTTTCAATCGATGGGAAGTCGACCTCAGCAATTTCCATTTTGACTATCTAGCCCTCGTCGTATTTTTTGTGAACCTGTGACCGATCTGTTATTTTTCTAGAGTTCACATTCATATTTAAATCCAATACCCACTGTCTGTTCAAGCATAGTATGGTGGAGGTGGACAGATTCCACACCAGATTCAGCTGTAGTTTCCTACTAGTCCATTTCAGAAGCAGGGATATCAGGATTATGTTGCATCGAGGGGAGATGAATTAGGTAGAGGTTGAACTCATGGTGTTCCTCAGAGAACCCATTTTGGGCATGGTTGTAGGGTAGATTGTTAATATAGGGGTACATGTCCTAGGTCTAGTCAATTAAATGCATCAAAGGAAGCAGTTCTAGTAAGACAAGTGATCATTATAGGTTTGATCATCTTGTTTAGTAACCTTGATTGTGCTTTGTTTGATTCAATTTCTTAATACTCCTTTTTTGAACCTAGTCTAGACCATGATCTGGAACTAGAAGTAGATAGGCTTCCCATTCTACTGGAATTTATTACATCATTCTGAGGCTAGAACATCAAGTTTGATGTGTTCCGGGGATATAGACAGATGATGGGATCACATCGATCCCATGGGGATCTCTTCCTGCTGTAGATGAAACCATACAATTTCACTCTCATCATTGACTGGTTGTATTCCGTTTGTTCTAAAATCAACAGCTTCTAGAGAAGAGTCTGGTTATTAAATTTGGATGGACAATAGATGTATTTTCTGGTGAGCACATTTTTCAGGTGGGATTTTAGTGGATGTTGAGATTTTGCAGGTTCCCAGAGTTATTGGAGTGTTCCTTTATTTTTTTTCTTAAGGATATTATGGCTCTCCCCCTCAATTTGATTTTATGTTTAGGAAAGACTTGTTGCTTTGTGGTTATATGATTTTAATGGATCTTTATCAGATTTATCCTTCTAAGTTGTGAGATTTACGGATTCAGATAGATGATTTCATGATGATGGGATATATCAGGACCAGTGTATCACTATGTGGTCCATCATTACTATTCACAAATAAGGTGGATGGTAGTCTGAGGTTGTGCATTGAATACAATAAGATGAATCAGGTTACAGTCATGAACTATTACCCACTTCCAAGGATATAGGATCTTTTTTACCAGTTGAGAGGGGAAAGTTGGTTTTCTAATATCAATCTGTGGTACAGATATCACTAGTTGAGGGTGGAGGAGGAAAATATCTTGAAGACTACTTTTATATGTAGGTATGGGAACTTTGAATAAGTACTCATGTTATTCATTATTGAAAAATCATCATATATGTTCATGGGGATTATGAAATCAATCATTCCTGAGTTCTAGGACTAGTGGTCAACATATCCATCAATGACATCTTGATCAACATGAATTTGTAGGATAATCATATTGAGCATCTCATAACTATCTTTCAGGTCCATTGACACCACCATCTCTATGGAATGTTGTCCAAGTGTATGTTTTGGACACAAGATGTTCATTTCCTTGCACATTTGGTGTCTTGGTATTGTGTATTAGTGGTCCCATCAATGGTTTAAGATGTTGTTTCATGGGAATCACACATGAATGTGGTGAGGGTTTGAAATTTTCTTGTTCTTGTGGCCTATTACCAGAGGGTTGTACATGATTTCCCTAGATTCGAAGCTCTGTTGTCATCTTGGACTATAAAGGACCAATATTTTTTTTGGATCATGAAGTTCTACGAAGCATTTATCTATCTAATGGGGAAGTTGGTCTGTGATTTTGGGCTTAGGTTACCAGATGAAGGGTT
This sequence comes from Viscum album, assembly GCA_963277665.1. Classification (NCBI taxonomy): domain Eukaryota; kingdom Viridiplantae; phylum Streptophyta; class Magnoliopsida; order Santalales; family Viscaceae; genus Viscum; species Viscum album. The sequence continues at coordinate 173,800,036 of OY728138.1, forward strand.
GATGTTTGAGGTTTCTTTTAGTGATTACCATTTCATCATGGAGTTCATCTTGATGTATCCAATGGTAGTGATATCTTATGTTCCTAGGGAGGTACATCTCCAATAACGTTACCATTCCACTGATAATCTGGAGCTATAGGTGGTTGTGTTCTCACTGAATTTTTGTCAAAATTACCTCATTGTTGGATTCTTTATGGTCATCAATGATAATAAGAGCTCTTGGTACATCTTTCCCTAGTAATATTTGAACTTCATACAGTAAAGGTGTATGAGTTCTCTTCAATACTATGATTTTTAGATCTCCTAAACCTTAGTAAGGGTTAATATAGTGTCAAAATCATTGATCAGGAAGTCATAGATGGAGGTTCCTTGGGAATCTTTTCACACTTGGAAGGCAATGTATTAGTTGGCATCCTTGAACAAGGATGTGAGGTCGAACATCAGAAGAGTAGTATGTTCCATATGATGGTTAAGTCTTCTTTAATGTAGTTTTTAGAAGATTCTCAGAGGGGAGTATCATAGGTAGAGGTGATGCTCGATGGTGTTGACCATGGTGATGCTCTAGAAGGATAGTCAGAGTACGGTCATTATCAGATGTTATTCCATGGGAGGTTGTTCGTTTCAATTCCGATGTGTTTGGGGCTCCTGTGTGAGTTTCATATATCATCTTTAGTTTTACATAAAAGATTTTACAAGATTTACCATGGTATGAGGACGTAATTTTTGTGGCACGGGATTAAATGGTCAGTGGTGGAGTTTTGGGAGAAATTCTTAGTGTTCCAACAGATGAAGGATGGTAAATGTGTTCTTAGTGATTTTTTTTCATCCCATAGATGACCCAGATTGGTTATGGGATAAAATTTCATTTGATTTGGTCATAGATATACATAGATTTTAAGGAGGCTACTACTCTATCTGGGTACTAGTGGATCGGTTGACGAAATACGCTCACTTATTACTGATCAAGGAGTCGGGCACAATGGGTGCCTTGGAAAAGAGGTATGTGGATGAGGTTGTGAAACTGCATAATTTTCTGATATCCATGATCTCATATTACGATAAAAATTTTACCTCATGAGTCTGGATGGTATTGCAACATGATTTAGGCACTCAGTTACACCTTAACACTCTCATCCACCCTTAGACATATGGGTAGATAGAATAGTCAACATAGATACTGGATAATATGTTGCGAGCATACATATTTTACTTTGTATAATCTTGGGTATGACACATGACCTTGGGAGAGTTTTCGTAAAATAATAGCTATCACTCTTCTATCGTCATGGATCCGTTTGAGGTGTTTTATGGGGGACCATTTTGTTCTCCAGTTTGTTATATGGAGGCATGGGAGACATATATTCTTTCCCATAAGGTAGTGAGGAGAATTATAAGAAATTTTCAACTTATTTGTGAGAGGATGAGGGAACCACATGACTAGTAGAAGTCATATTCTAATTATAAGAGGAGGCCCTTGGAATTCGATGTGGGGGAAAATATGTTCTTTAATGTTTCCCCTTAGCATGGGTAGAAAATGATTAGAAGAAAGAGTAATCTTTCTCCAATGTGTATCAGGACCTTAGAGGTGTCAGGGCAAGTTGTTGAGGTGGCATACCAATTTCCAGTGCCACCGCAGTTAGAGAGGATTCAATATGTTGTTCATGTTTCCTAACTCCATCGGTATCTTCATGATGACTCTCATGTCATTGACTGGGGAGATTAGGATTTCGATGATGATGTGACATATTTGGAGTGACTATTATAGATTTAGGATCATCCGGATAAGGTACTACAGGGGTGGAACATTCCCTAGGTTTGAATTATGTGGAGACATGGTGTCCTAGAGGAGAGTACTTAGGAGTGATATGAACAGATGCGTGCCCAGTACCCATAGTTGTTTTGATTTTTTCCCTCTTATATTTTTCCTTGTGATGTAATTTTGGAGCTAATTTTTTTATGAGATGAGTTTTTTTTATTCAATAATATGTGATAAAATACTAGTTCATGAAGAGGGGGGACATTATTCTTAATAGATATGCATTTATTGTGATGTGATAAAACATCTGTGACGGAGTCAGTGCCACACAAATCAGATTGTATCATGACATTGAGGATGTAATTACTTGGCTCAAGTGTTTGGATAGTGTGGTTGTTGTGATTTCATGGTTTGAAATGTGAATTTTTGGTTTGGAGGAAGTCAAAGGATGTTTTCTTAGATGAGGAGGTTTCCACTCCATCTTTTGAACAACACATTTTGGTTTATCATTTAGTATTGATGTGTTTGGTTGTTAGCATTGTTTCAAGTGTAGCATGATCTTTGAAAGGTATCTCATTTGGTGGGTTTTCATACCCCTCTATTCTTTATGGGTTTGTTTTTGGATTCTTGAGGTCTATAATAGATTGAGAGGTATCTGATGTAATGGGACATGCCTCTCTAACCCATAAAATTGTGAAAATAAAATTTTTAGAGTGTCCTAGGATATCTAAGTGATTTATTTCAAGACATTGATTTTTTTCAGTTTTTCAGGTTCTCTAATGGTGGGTCACAATGGTGAATCACTAGAGTGACTCGTGATGGTGAGTCTCAAAAGTGAATCACATAGGTAGGTTAATTGTAGTGAGTCCTGATGGTGAGTCACAATTATGAATTGCGATGGTGATTCATCCACCAGTAGCTCATGACGGTTAGTTGTACTGATGAGTTAGAATTAGGAGTTGGATCGATTATTCAGAATGGTGAGTTAGAACAGTGACTCATGATAGTGACTTGCACTAGTAAATTGCAATTATAACTCATAACATTTATTTTCTCATGGATGGTCAATATAATGACATGTGAAATGGTTATTCACACCGGTGACTCACATAGGTAGCTCACTTCATCAACTTATACAAGTTACCCATCTAATAGTGAGTCATTTCTGGAAGTTTTACAATATTCCAATTTTATTGAATTTATTCTAGTTTTACCCTTTCAATGTTTTCCTTGACATAAAATGAATTTAATACAATATTTAATGTTTTTGGATCCATTTAAAATCATATATGTCTTCTGAATACCTAAACCATTCATTAACATCCAACTTACATGGTCTTGGTCAAAATCCTCTATTAATAAATTTAAAACCTCGTTTATCTCTATGATATATGTGCTGGAATTTGTAAATATGAGATCATATATTCCCTATGTGATTCTATTTCTCTTGTTACAAAATGCCCCAAACCTTTCTTACCCATTGTATCTTGTGATGGGTTTTGGGTTTTGGATCATGTTTTCCCTAGAGGATTTTTTGCTGCATGTGAACACCCATCTTTGGAAGAACAGGTAAGTGATCATCACTTCTTCATCCAAGTAGTATTCATTATTCTATCTTTTATATGTGCATTATGTTGGGTGGGTGTATCAAATTTTCTAGAAAATATAGTTGAATCGGTATTAAGAAAGATAATTTAATTGGTTTTAAATCAATAAACAGAGGCTTCGGAAAAGTGATGCATTTTATTTCTTTTTAGTTATTCACTTCTTAATATATTGATCTGTATGGTATAACTCCCCAATAAAAATCATGAAAGATGGAGATATTTGTTTGTGTACTTGAAATGGATTGTGAATTCTAGTTTTTAGTTTTTTGTTTAACGGCTATTTATATACAATTTTTTAACCACATATATTTGTATTATAAATGGATTCTTAGGATAAAACTGTTTCATTGATAACCCCTAAATTAACAAGATGTAATTTAGTGAAAAATTCCTTGTTAAATTTAAAAATCCTTTGTTTTGGTTCATGTTGTGGTGTGATGTGCAATTTGGGGTGGTTTAGTTGGTGTAACAGAATCTAAAGTTGAGATATGGACTGATTGTGGATGGATGGGGTGTGTCGTAAAATGGGGTTGCGATCATGATGTGCAGTTATGTGTTGATGGATACACTTGTGAGTTGGAGGTTGAATCTATTTAAAGGCTGGATTGGGAGGTAAAAATTTCAAGAATTATGATGGAAGTGGTTGGTGTGGGTGTTAAATAGAGAGGAGTGTGAAGTGGGTTAATTTACCAATGTTCTTCTTCATAGGTATGAGTTTTTCTATGTGGATTATTTTGTGATTTGGTGAGTAGTTATTCATGTAATAATGGGATAAATAAATTAACTTCTTAAAAATTTACGGAATGGTTTGTGATAGTTTGTATAATTCTTAATAAATATGAAAACATTAGTGGGTGATAATTATTGAATAAGTGTGAATAAAAATTATTTAATAAAGATATTCACCTTCTGAAACATGTTGATGTGTGTTGGTGTTCATTTCAAGGGTATTAGTGTGGGTGATAGTATTTTAAGTTGGTTGGATGTTTAAATCACATATGTTGGGCTTGAGTGCTTGAAATTATATATGTATACTTGTATTTTTTCATTATAATTTCAATATACACCCCACCCTAGTTAAGTAATATGTGTTGAACACCCCCACCATCATGTGGGAAGGTGTCTTTCCCCGAGATATAAATGGGAGGATGGATGGTCGACACTTTATCTTCCCTACTAACTAATCCATGTGGTGATAGACAAAGATTCTTTTGGAAGGTTGTGGTTTGTGGGCCTCAGGTGTGTGTGTGTCTTTGAGTTGTGTTTTCTCAGGAGTCATCGGGGTGAGGTGAATTTTTCCCTTGTGAAATCGATGTGATATGTTTTGTGAGTTCCCTTGTGTTTTCAGGATGTAGTGTGGTCTGTGGCATCGGTGTGAGTGGGCTGGATGTGATGATCTTCATTTTCCAAGGTGATGCGACTAGCTGTGAGGCCTAGGTCTGTATGGGTGGGATTTTATTATATTCCTTTGACTAGGTGGTGGAAATAGATGTGAGGAAAATGTGTGTGCTGGTTTTTTGTGACATGGTTCTTTCAGATGGTGTTAGAATTCCAAGAAATTTTCCATTAGGGCGTGAGAGTAACAAATCAGTGGGAAAGTGGTGTAGGGTACCCTATCATCGAAGCCCTAACTATATTACTTTACTTGACTATCATTACTTGTTGAGTATACCTTGGCGAGGTTAGGGTGGTTAGTATACACGGTATATGCTTTTTGGTTCAATTGTTTTATCATGTAGGAATAGAATTCTCCTCTTACTGGTGCACTATAATTGTTGGTTTTTACTACTATGTATACTTCTATGGTCACCCCATGTATATAAAACATTTTTCAGGTTTCTAGGATTATTATGTGGACCGTGCTAGAACTAACAAACTCAGACATTGGAAGATTTCTTGTATCCCTACTTGGCCTTGTTTTTTGTAATTATTTCATATTTTTTAGTGTATTTGTAATAGTTCTATTTTAAAAATTCATGTGGGATAGATTTAGTTTTTCGTTAAATAAGTTTATCTTGTAGTTTTTTTCCTTTATATATTTATTTTATCTCCCAATATTGTTTTTTGAAAAGGGAAATGCCTCCCATATTTTTGAGATCCTTCTTACACTTGGTGTTAGTTTTGAAGTTGTGTCCAACTAGAGGTGGGACTTAGGGGTCATTATCTCTCATTCTTAATTATCATCCCAAGAGGGGCATATTTAGAGGGAGGGGGACTAGACATATAATTACCAATAATTATCCTACTAGCTTAAACATTTAATAAATTTAACTATATAATGGAATCTGTAAACTCAACTAACATCATTCAAGATTCATTGTGTTATCCTTTTTTAATGTTTTGAAATTATTCTAATAAATAACATGTTTCTTGAGTGAATTTTTTTTTATTTTATATATTAACAAATCAAATTGATCCCTCATTTTTATATATTTGTATCATGTTCAAAATCACTCCATGATATATGTCTAATATAATAACATGGTAGTTTGAGTGGCCTAATTTTTTCTCTTATTATCCTTTTTAATTACAAATGGAAACCACCCATTCTTCTTCATCCTAGCACTTTATCTAGGGAACTTCTCATGTCAACATGATTGTGTACATTGATATGTCCTTGGCCTTGAGTGGATCACTAGTTTGCTTTCTAGGGTATGTGAATTGGTTTGAAAAATTTTCACTTCCTTTGGAATGTTCTAGGATTAATGAAGAAAAATAAATAGATCTCTTTCTAAACAATTGATTATTAACCTTGTCAAAGTAGGTAAATGATCAATTTTTGACCTTTTTAAAAAAGATTATGTTAACACATATGATATATCATGGTATTTTCTATTAATATACATACAAAATTTCATCTTAAAATCATGTTATATGAAAATATATTGACTCTAATATAAATAGAATATATAAAAACATTTGTTACCTCTTGTGATAATGTCATCAATTTAGTTAATCTAAAATATGAGTTTATGCAAATTACCTGAAATTTATTTTTATGTATATGTCTAATTGATTAATTTAATTACCTATAAATTAGTTTATTTAATTCATATTATAAAAATATGATGATGAATATATGATAGAGAATATTCAAACTGTATGCAAACATTATTTTACCCTTACCCAATGTGAGTTCATGAATTATGAGTATAAATTATCCAAAAGAATATATGATTTTATATTATTTATATGGATAAATGAATTATACAATTATTATTCAAAAAAATTATTCTTTGTTTTAAAAAACCAGTTGAGAAAATAAGTTTAGGTATTCAATGTATTAAATATGTAATGACCCAAACTCTTGAAACCTAGAGCTGATGCCCACTTTATTAGAATAAAAAAGAAACAAATGTTCTATTTTCAAAGAATAAATATGTTTATCAATTTTCAAAAAAATATTTTAATTAAAGATATTGATAATAAATTTATAGAATAAAATAAAATAATACAAAATAAATTACTAAGTATCCTTGAAATTCATTCAAAGGATTCATCCTTATAACCTAAGAAAATGAGAAAATTTTATGGGTAAGCTAAAATTCTTAGTAACGGAACTGTGTGATTGAAAATATCATTAGAAAACAAAAAGAATTGAACATGTAAAGATAAATAAATTAAAAACATTTCATTTTACAAATTACATGATCAAAAAATAAATAATAATCACTATGGAAAGAAAAATAACTGAACACCCATGACATTTAATTAATAAACTGATAATAAAATGCAGCCCGAGAAAAGATCAATGAGAAAATATAATGGACAATAATAAAAAAAATTATAAATGAAGAAAATTTGTAATTATATATCTTCATGATATCATGAATTATAATACAACAACTATCAAGGCCTTTCACAAGAATTTTTAAAACTATGGGTAAAAACCCTCTTGACATGACTAAATGATTTGTCTCAGGAGTCCTATAGATGCATGGATGGACTCTATTTGACCATGGCCGAAAAATAACTACATGTTTGAACAATTCCTCATATATATTATAATCATATTATTTCAAGAATCAATATTCCTTATCGCTGAATATATATTGACTAAAGGATACTATGTTATTAATATTTCACCAGTTAATCAAATTACATTCGATGTACACACCCTTTTTAAATAGATTTTTTTTAGGAAATAATCATAGCCATCATAAAATAATTTTTATATTTACGAAAAATTTGGTTTTCAATGATAAATTATAATTATTAAGTGATTGTTTCAAAAAATAGAAAACTATCACAATGGAATGTGATATTGAATATAATATTTTTACCACATGGGTAGCTTTTGAATTACAAACCCTTAAAGAATTAATTAGAGACAATTAATTAATAATAATAAGTAAATAGTAATTATTGTTAAATAAACCAATGGTGTTGTATGTACACTGTATAAATTTTAATAGGTGTTTATTAACAAAAAATTTTCAATGAAGTGGAAATTGAGATGAAATCAATTAACAAACTCTTTCCTTTAGTTGAATGTACATTAACATCCTAGATATTGTATTTACGCATATTAATAATTTATAACAGAACCATACCAATAATTATAGTATCATATATGATCCTATTATAACATATTACCGCAACATTGTTAATAATAATTCATTATTTTAACTGTTCAAGTTGTTAATTGCATTGTTTTCCCATCTGTGTCCTATCATGAAAATTCCAATACAACAACATATGATATAAATGGAATTTTTAAAGAATTATAATATATATATATATATATTATTTATACTCATTACATATATTATTATAATGAGTCTGTAAAGATGGACTTGAAAGATGAATCACAACGCTTTGTGGAGATGGTTGGTTATTCGAACACACGAGCGACAATATCATTCACATAATGGGTAAAATGGTAAGGAATTGTATGATATATTAATTTTCCATAATTTATATCATGTTATATATATCTCATATATTCATTATATTAATATTTATTACCTTACTTTTATTGATTTAGTGACAAATCTATTTGCATATCTTGATGATACGGTATTCTATTATACATACGAGCGATGTTTACATATTTTTAACAGACTAGGAAGTGATAAGAAATATTTAATATTGAAATTATTTTTGTAGGATTATATCATTTATATTATATATATATATTTAATCCAAAATTATATCCGACCAAGAGTGGTGTTGATCGAAGACTAATTGTATCAGTTCATGACATGATAGTCTTCCGCACACACAATCGATGGTTTTGTTTCCTATTCGATGGAAGATGATATGGATATAGGTTATTACATTAATATAATAACATATCAATATATGTGAGATAATATTGTTATCATATTAACATGATAGTCAAGAAAATACATATTTGGAAAAAGAAATAAAATAAAAATAATCATTTATGAGGGGTCACGCATGGAGAACATATTGGCCTCCAAATAGAACTTTCCAATATATATATATATATATATATATATATATATATCATTTGTGGGCTCACATGATTTTTTTCTCTACAAACACTAATCAAGGAATATAATTTTATTTGATTTGTGGTTTGTCAAAGAATAATATTCATATATGAACTATTTCATATGCATAGAATATTCATTCTGCCTCGTATATCATTTTCATTCATCTCCAATAATGAATCTCTTCACCGAAAACAGTCACTGTAGATCCCCAAGTGCATACCCAATAGTGAATATCTACACAGAATATTCACTTAGAAAGTTCATTTTCTGAAAACTCATCTCTACGTAGTATTAATATGAACAACATTCTAGCACGCTACATTGATGAAAGCATCATATTGAAATGTTTTCTTATTCGGTTTTCAAGTGAATCTTAATATTTGAAAAATTCTTCTCATTGCATAGCATAGTATATCTTCCTTAGAGAAAAATACTTTTTAATATCCAAATAGTGGATTTAAGACATAGCATGACATATGAAAAATCACCTTCTCTAAAGATAATCTTCTGCATACTCATTTATTCATCTTCAAAGTAGAATCATTTAACTCTCTATCCACAAAATCATCTCTATAGTATATATTTCACAAAAATTTAATTTTCACACGTATGTTTCTAAAAATCACCATCAATATAGTATTTTTTTTGCATACGATTTTCATATAAATATTACTTTGCATATAAATTTCTATCAACAAACCACCTTATCATATAACTTATATACATTATAGAAAATAATATATTTCTATTTTCAAAACACTTTCAAGAAAATATAAATCATGCATAGTGGTCAAACCCTTACGCATTCACTACATGAAAAGAGATTATTTATAAAAGGATTCATACATAGGATCTTGAAGTAGATATCCCACCTTGATCGTAATGCTCAAATTTAATTGATTAGATGACTACTGTTTTAAACGTATGTTTTTTGTGGATTAATAGTAATCATCATAGTGTGGGTTCTCACATCGAACTATTGTATGGTATTTGGTGTGGTTTATTAAGGACAGTCTGTGACTGCCTCATCGATCTGGCAACCTGGGATCAATAATAGTCTCACATGAACCCACCAAAAGACTCCGACCATGTTTTCTAAAACCAAATTAATGTGAACCCTCATGTGTGCACTCTACAGATATTATACATAGGCTAACCCATACCTAGAAGGTGTTATGACTCAAATTTTACCCATGGAATGGATTGGGATACTTCCTTATTCTTGGTTGACCTCAGGGGCACAAAATTTTGAGATCCAGCTTGGACAAGGCCACTTTCTAGTGGGATGTCCCATTTTTATGTAAATCCATATTAACATACATAGATGAACCGTAGAAAAATATTCTACCAAAACAATGTTTCTATTGAAATTCTCAATGTTCTTCTTCTCAAATAATATTGAAAATTATTATTATGAATGGAATTCATTTCTTTAATATTTTTTGTTGAAAACATATTGAAAAATTTGTTGCAAATGTCTTTGAGAGTTATGATCAGTTGAAACAATCATCGTATTTGTGTACCAAGAATTTTCCAAGATAGGCATTCAATTCTATTTGATAGATCTACGAAAACTCTCCATGTAGAACCACTTCATCAAAACTCACTAAACTCATATTGACACAACATTGAAACAAAATTAAATACATATTTTTTACAATCTCTCCCTTTTTATTTTGTTTTAATTATCTCTTCACAAAAATGTCAATATGTGTCATAGCATAACCTCCCCTTATTGAAAATAAAATTCTAATTGTTTGTGGTGTTTTATTATCTCATCATTATTTAAAAGAAAAACGTCACTTATTTTTTATAAAATATATTGTGATATCAAATGACACTTAGAAATGATACTTTAGTTCATCGCCTCTATGTCAATGTGGGCATACCCATTATATAATATAGGAGAGATATAACCAAGGGTATCTAAGCTATCTATTAATTATCTGGGAATTTAAAATCCAGAATATAGTGACTTGTTTGAGGATGTGATAAAAAATGAAATAAAATATCTTTTATACTCATAATCAAACACATTAGAATGTTTAGGTGCACAAGAATAATTCCTATTTGTATTAGCATTCCATTAATCTAGAAAACCCTTAATCAACTCTCGATCTACATAAATATACATTATTTATTTTTTAAGAAATACTTAATACACTGCACAAACATATTCTCTATGATCATATTTGTATAGATATATTGGAAACATAGAAACATAAACACTAGTACAAAAGTGAGATACATTATCTCACACTAGCACATTCATTACTAGAATCATTCTTAGACACATCATAAATAATACACATTTTTTTTTCCCGACGAAAGGAAACATAAAAAGGGGTTCCATCAGTTTCTTAGTATGGGTAAAAAAAGAGATATGTAAGAATTAACATGAGGATAAGAGTATATGAATGTGATCATCACATTATAAGATCGTACCATTCATAAAAAAGATCATAATCAAGATTCATGGAATAAAAATCTGCAGTTCATAATATAGGAATCAAAAGAGTGATAAATAGTCATAAATAAATCAAGAAACCTTCAATCATGTCATTTTATTGTGGAACAATCCCACATTTGTTAAACCATATCATCTGTAAAGGTTATATATATAGATCATCAATATAGTAGATCAGGATACACTTACTTTTCCATTCTGGATCAGGACACACATGTCTACCCATTTTTGAATAAGTACACACATGTTTCCTACAGTGGATTAGGACACACATGTTTCCCTTTTTAGATCATGACACACTTGTTTCATGTAGTGGATATTTACACACTTGTTTCTAATTTTGGATATGACTTATCAACATATTTCCCATAATTATCTAATTATATTTAAATATATACCTAATTAATTTGAGGTAAATATAGATCCCACCAATACCATAATAAAATCATACATACATGTTCCACAAGATAATGATAATTGCATCACATCTGGACCCATAAAAAGTGATGGGTTTCATAAACATCATATCATAACCCATGAAATGAAATGGTTATCATAAATATTTAATCATATCTATAACTATTAAAAATTTATAAGTCTCATAATCCCATCATCAAAGTGTAACCTTTGAAATAGAAGGAAGTATTAAAATCATATAACTAGTGGAAGAGAAACTACTATCATAGACATCACTCCATGAAAAAATAAACCATTAAATAAATAATATGAATGGTATTCTTGTATAATAACTGCAATAAAAAATAAATTATCAAAAACTATGTCATCTTATATAGATAATTATTTTAAAAGATCACGTTGAACATTTATAATGGAAAGTAATATTATTTTATATCGATTTTGTAAACATGAAACACTATTAGAATCCATTTCTTTATAAACCACATTGAAACAATAATAATGAAATTTTTTAAATACTAATAAAACATTTTTAGATGATAATTTCCTTTCATATTGGAAAATATATTTTTAAAACAATAAAAAAATTTGAAACCATTTTCATTGAAAATAACCTTGAAAAATAATAATGTAATATTGAAAAAAATATGAAAACCACTTTCCATGAAAACATAAAAAGGAATCATGAAATCATGTAGAAAACCATTTTCCTTTAAATATTATAAAATAATCTAGAATATAATTTTCATAATAATTTTCCCTGAAAACATATAATATAATATTAAAATACTTTTAAAAACTATTTTATTTAAAAATATATAAATGAATAATGAAAAAAAATCATGACACATTTTAATTATAAAACCTTTTTTAAAACCTTTTTAGAAAACATGTTTTTCCAAGATCTAATATTTCAATCCAAAAAAAGAGATAAAATCATATTTTCTTAAAAAAATATTTTTAATTATCTTAACTTTTAATGAGTGGGAAAATTGTAACAATAAATGAAGATATCATGAATATATAAGAGAGAGAAAAATTCATTGGTGTTCTAAGGAGGATGATGATAATATTTCATTAGTGGAAGCGTAATCTTAAACAATCATAATAAATTATGAGATTGTAGTAATAAATTGTTATCACTTAGGTAATAGTTAATAATAATTACTAAAGGAGAATAAAATTACATGAATCATAAAATATCATGTAAAGAATTATATTAATGATAAAACATGAAAATTATAAGTATATAAATCCCATTGAAAAATATAGGTGTATAACCTTGAATGTATCTCAATGAAAGAAATTTGAGATAAAATTTAATTTTATAATTTGGTAAAATTTCAACCATAAACCCCTGGAAAGAGTGATCAACAATTAGATTTTTAAAGACACATAAATTTAAGTATATAAATCATAAAATACATTCATGGAAAGTATATACACCACAAATAAATAAATTATTGGTTAACATGACATGTATCTCATAGATATAAAATGTTGGATGAGAAAACCCTTACCTAAGGTCTTAACTCTATTACTACTCATACAAAACATCTCCTATATTGGTAATTTTCCCTTGGTTTTCACCAAAGAGATTCCTTATATGAATTTATTCCCAAAGGGAGGATTCTTGGTTGAAGGGATGATTATTTGGTGGAGAATTTGGTAGGGGTTTTTCGATAGAAATTGGCTTGAGAGGTGTGTGGGAGAGAGGGGGTGAGTGTAATTTTATAAAATAATAGTGGATTACTTATAGATATTAAAAGGTTAACACTATTGAGAAGACTCTTTTACATCATTTCCCACTAATAATATTTTAAATTTTAAACAATAGGGTACTTGGATGAGATATTTTCACCCAATGGATTTGGGAAATGTGTCTTGGTCATTTGGAATCTTTATATTAATGGTTAACCATTAAGTAATCTTTTTTTTACCATAATTGTTGTAATTAATTTTGATCACATTCATTAATAGTTTTGGTAAAAAAAACTCTATATATTAGACATTATAAAATATTCTGATTCCAAATATAGAATCTATTTATCTAAATTTGAATCCATAAATTTTCAGAAATTAATTTAAATTTAATACCATATATTGGGAAACAAAGCAACTTTTTAATATAAACATTTTCAAAAGTTTTCTAATTTTTCATAACTAAATTTATTATTAAATAGACTCCAATGAACTGAATTAGTTTTAATAATATAAAATTGATCTAATTACACATGAAAAATAATCAAAAATACTATACTTTATAAATAATTCGGATGAAAATTTAGTTTTGACCTAAAATTTAGTATTAATATTCATCAAAAAATTAAAGTTATCATAAAAAACCACCCAAAATAAATTTTGATATTTCAATTTCAAAATTTATTTTTACATCGTAAAATAAAATTTAACAAGTTCTAAAAAAATCTATTCTCAATAGTAAATCATGTCTATCTCTTATCCACAAGTCTTCACTACCTCTTTTTTACTACCACATCATCCTCCATGTGATTCTTGTACACATCAAATTCTATATATATCTCTCTCCCCTCCAGATTCCCTATCTACATCCACCCCTAACTATCCTATCATCCTCTGCCAATGCTAACACATTTCTCGAAACTTCATCCTGACCTCCACCTCCTCGATGCCTAATACCTCCTCTCACCTTAAACCTGATTCATCAAATCATCCACCTCCTCATCATCCTCAAACTGTTGCTCTACCTCTACCTCCACATTGTCTCCTCCTCAGGTTCTTCCACCTACTCATCCTCATCATCTTCCTCCTCCTCTACCTTGGTCGGTTCTATGTTATTTTGTATCACTGGGTACTTTCATGGTTATTATATCATTGTTGGATCATTGTTCAATTTTAGTTCATGATATTTATCTTTTACTTAATTGGTTTATCTTTTGAAACATATTTTTATTTTATTTCATCAGTGATTGTTTGCATCAGGTGGTTCATATATGATGCATTTATTAATGAACCAGGATCATCTTCTTGGTGAATCGAAATTATATTCTTCAACAATTTAGGCTTTTCTTCTTTGATGGATCTAGATTTGGTGATTCACATCTATACTTTCACATCTAGTGATTCATTATAAGTGATTCTCATTATGTTTTTTACATAAGGTGGTTTTTATGTTGTGATATGCATCTATGAATCATTAGTTCCATCTTAATTGATCATTATTCAAATAAATTGATTCACATTTAGTGGGATTTTATCATAATATTTATGGTTAATTTTTTTGAATCATGTCTTTATTCTCTTTTAATCATCTTCTCTAAACATCTAGTGATTCGACATCTGATTATCTTATTATATCAGCATCTATTTATTATGCTAGATAAACATCAGGTGAATCATTATATATCATCTAAAGGATTTACATATATTTCAAATTTTTCATTGATACTTTTTAGAGGTATCATTTTTTTATTTGGATTATATTTTGAATAATATTCTTATGTTGTTTTAGAATTGTGATTTCACACATTTAGTGGTTGGTATCAAGAACATTGGGTGATGAATCAGAATCATATTCACAGTATATCGCGATCATATTCCCTAATGATTTACGATTCTCTTCTTTGATGAATCTAGATATTATTATTCTCATAAGGTGTTTGGAATATGGTTATTCAATCATGGTTATTCTTATTTTTGATTCACATCAGGTGGTTTTCTTAATCCTTGATTTTTTTGCATATGTTGATTCCCATCCTGTGGCCTTTGATCCTCAGTTGTGTGGAACATTTCTTATTTAATCAAGTTCATATTCTCTATAGATCATCATATCTATACATGTAGTGGTTAAACATCTTGTTCTTCTTTTGATGGATTAGTTATACAATTTTTCTCAATTTTTATGAAAAATAATAATTCAGTCAACAAATTGTTCTAAAATTATTTAATTCATAATAATTTATCTTCCAAATATATTTTATTATCATTCAAAAATGAATCAAATATTGGTGACCCCATATTATTATTATGTTAATTTTTCTAAACCTTTTGTTTTGCCTTTTATTTATTCATGACTGACATTTCACATTTAGATGGTTTTGATATCATGATTGGATATGCATCATTCTAAATAAATCTACATCACGAGAATCTTTACATAACCTCTTTGAGACATTAGAAATGGGATATTTTTTGTACTTATCCATTGTATAAATTTCAGCTTATTTTTAATAGAGGTTGTCACACCCCGACCGACACGTCCTTTTTAATTTAATTATTTTTGGATCTCATTTTTTAGCTGTAGGTTTAGCCGGGTTTTTTTGTGATTTGGGTTCATATACGATGCGTGACCATATGTGTGACCCTGCGTAGTGCCCAAATTAAATAACAAAACACTTTATTATTAAATTAATTATTACATAGGCGTGGAACTAGGTGTGCGACCGTGCACGCTCACGCTCGCACGACCGCACACGCATCTGCGCAGGCGACTGCACACGCGACCGTTTGCGGTGCCCAACCTAATTTAATAATGATGTTATTATTTTCGTTGGTTTTATTATTTTAGTATTATTATTATTATTATTATTATTTAAGTTAATGTTTTAAATTTTTCGTTTCTATTATTTAGGTTTTATTATCATTAGTTCTATTATTAGTAATTTTTTTAAATTAGATAATTTCTTTCTTCTTTTATTTTATTTATTTTCGTTTTATTTTTATTTTATTTTATTTGCTCTCTTTCCCCCTCCCTTTATTCTTTATTCTATTTTATTTCTATTATTATTTTTATTATTCTCATTTCCCCGTCTCTTTTCTTCTCCCCCTCCCTTCGGACCGTCGCGCTACAAGCCCCCCTCTAACCCTAAAACGATTTCAGCTGGGCACATCTCCCCTCGTCTGCGCTGCCCAAACCCCCAGCAACTCTTCACGGCCGCTGCCCTATCATTTACCTCCGGTGTCGCGGCTGACCCCCACCTCTTCTGTCTCTATTTGGCATCACCAGACAACCCTCTAACGCCCTCCCTTTGAATCGGCGCACCTTTAACCCTTCGAACCCTAGGTCGTTGTCTCCCTCCCGCTCTACCCATCCGTGCAGACCATTGCTGGTCCTTCTCCAACCTGAATCGTGCCACCCTGACCTGAAACACGCTTTCCCTCCCGCTCCCAGATTCTCGGCAGAACCCCCTTCAAGCCGCACTGCCCTCCTCTCCTCCTGGCTTGGGTTCCCCTCTACGCACCCTCCTCTCCTTCTACGGACAGCAACCCCATGCCGCTTTCCTCTCCCTCTCCGGACAGCTGCGTCACGCCTCTCCCCCCCTTCTTCCCTTCCCTTTTTCTGCTGCGCCTCACCTGGTTCAGGTTCCCTCTTGGCTGAACCTCCCGGTGACTCTCTCTATTCGAGCCTCCCATTCTGGTGGCTTCCCCGTAGTACGGTTCGCTTCGGTGAACTTCTTTCCCTTCTTTGTGTAGGGTTCCATTCTAGATATTGATTTATGTTTGTTTGAATGTTGATGTTATTAGTTTAATACTTTATTTTTAGGTTCTTTTTGTGTTGACGGGGGTGTGGTTGGTGTGAAGGGGTTTTACGCAACAAAATTTTTAGGTTCTCCACATCGAGGTAGGTGGTCCCTCATAAAATTATTGTTGATAAATTGATTCGTGAATTTAATTAATTTAGCATGTTTATTAACTTTTTTTGTTTGATGCGATTTCGATTTTACTTGAGGTTGTTTTTTTTGATGTGTTAATGAGTTTAGTGGTATGTTTATATGATATTAGTATTTATTTCTATGAAAACCCATGTTGAATTGTTTAAATAGTTCTTTATAAATTGTGCAGTTAATTTGATAGTATGTGCAAAGGGTGTTGTTGATGTTTTAGTGTAGCGTCTATGTGCGTGTAGTCATAAAGTAATTATTGATTAAGCAATGTTCATTTTGAGCCATTTGATGCATTTTTTAAACTATTTATCAAATTTTCTAGTGTTTTGTTTATCCGTTGAAATGATATTTAAAATTTTATTTATAAATTTTAAATATTTTATATTAAAAAATTATTAAGGATAGAAATTTATCTTGTTGATTTGGGTAAAGGTTTCCGGTTTTAAATGTCCTGGGGTTGTTGCAGCGTGTCTTCAGGGAAAGTCCACGACACTGTGGTTATCAGGTTGAGCGTGCTTATGCTGAAGTGTGAAGCGAGTCACATCGTCTCGATCGAGCGGCGAGTCGAGGTAGGTCCCCCACTGCACTTACCTTTAGATTTAGAATTTAATAATTGCTTAATGTTTTATTAATTTTAATAAATTAGAAATGATATAATATAATTAAATTTTATATGATTATTTGGTGCGAAAAGAGCCTTTTATTTTATACTGAACACTTGAAACATTTTCTTGATGAGCGGACACCCAATATTGAAAGAATGCATGTTTTTCCTTTAAACATAATTCACAGAATTTCAAATGTACTTCTAGTTTTAATGATATATGATTTCTTCTGAACAAGGGTTTTGAGCTTTCTCGAGAAATAAGGTTTTTCTTTAAAATTTGTGAAGGCCTGTTTGGCACTTCAATAAAATAAATTATTTTCGAAAACCCATTCAGAGGTGATATTTGGTGTGCGTTGATTGCGTGAGTTGCATGTGATGTTTGTGCATCATGACTGATTGATTTAAATTGTGGATGCTCCCCTCTTTTATTATATGTGTTTACATGGGAACCTGGCATACTAAGTGAATCTTCGGAGAACGATTGTTGAACTAGTTTATACCATGCACTATCTAGTAGACCCATAGCAGGGGAATACTGATTTATTGCTACTATGGGGATTGGGCCCCTCGGTTAGGCCATGCAGGGCTATACCGGGTAGTAGTATGGGCGTTATGACGTCATCTAGTTAGGGCAAGCCTTCAGGATGAGTCAGATGTATAGTATGTTCTGGATTTTTCACAATCTCTTAGGTTCAAACCATGTTTCTTTTAGTGTTTACTTGTGTGTGGCACACGGTTGAGAAGTCTAGTTCGGTTGCTGGCTCGTGTGTGCCATTTTTTTCCATTGCCCTTATCATGTGTTGTGTGTTATGAGTAGTCTTCCTTTTTGGAAAATAACTAACGTTTGGTTTACTAATTGTTTGCAAAACATGTTTTAAAATGCAATGCACCTTTTCATTTCAAACATTAAAAATTGTTATTAAATTATAAAGGGAAATGGACTGATACTTATTTAGAAATGAAAGTGTGTGTAAAAACTCATATTTTGTATAATGTAGTTCAAACTTGGAATTAATGAATTATTTAATTAATGGTATGTGCATTGGGAATAGAATTAGCTGGGCTGACCTACTGAGTTTTAATACTCACACCTATAGTGTTTTCCTGTTTTTAGTTCTATTGCAGATTGACTTGAGCTTGTTCGCCGTGAGCGAGACTTGGTTGCGGTGTGGAGAGTGACTCTCAAGGTCACTAGGAGTTATGGTCGATACCAGGTTAGTGTGTCTCGTTGGCCTTTCTTTCTTTTCAGGGTCATTTATTTTACTTTGTGTTATTTCACTTTTCCGCTGTTTTATTTATTTTTATTGGGAAAAATCATTCCCTCTTGTTTAGTCTTGATGCCCGACACTAGTTTCCAGCCCGTGGGGATCAGGAACGCCCCTCGGGCCATGTCGCGGGTCGGCTCGGGTGACTGGTTCAGGGTCAACCCGGGCTAGTTCATGAAAAAATGGTATCAGAGGGGAGGTTTTCATTCTAGTTATTTAGGGCGTTAGGTAGATCGGAGATAGGCATGTCGGTACTTGAGTGGTAGGTGCAGGAAGAGCGTTGTGAACTCTTACTCATTTCGATCCTCGGGTAACCATGGGTAGTATGGGATTTAAGTCTTTGGCTTTGGTCTGTGTGGATAGGGGGTGACAATAGGAGTAAACTGGTGTTTCGCATGGTCTCACATGGAGTAGCGACCCATGTGATTCCCGAGAGTACGGTTCGACACTCCCAGTGGGTGGTTCTTGCCTAGGGCATGGTCTACTAAACCATGTAGCCGGGTTAGACATGACCACAAGTCCTTTGCCCGGGTGCTTTGATGTTTGTGATATCTTGCTTCAATTTTGGGACTAACGCGAAATTGTTTTCCTTTAAAAAGTGAAGCGGACTTTGCTGGTGCTCTTATTTTTTTTGGTGTGCGGTTGACATGATATTTGGGGTGCGTTTCTCTTGAAACTTGTTTTAAAATTTGGCGTTGATTTGTCTAATTTGAATTTCTACAAGGATGTCTTGGGTTGTTTGAAATTGGAGTGGGTGGTTTTATAAATGGAAATCATTTTGGAAATTTGTCTTGAGTTTTTGAAATGGTGAAAAAAAAGTATTTTGGAAAATTTGGAATGTATTATTTTCAAATTATAATATCCTTGTTTCTTTTCCAATGGTATTCCTATGGGTTCTCACATGTTCATGTGGACGTTATTAACGGATAGTTGGTGGATCATGTGGATGGGTGCCTGGGAGGCACGAAAATGAAAATCTGTGAGGAATCCAGGAATATCAGTGGTGAGTGATTGATTTTGAAAGTTGCATCTTGTTTCCTGAAAAGTGGGGTTTACTCTAAAATGAGTATTTGTGGTTAAATGATTTTGGAAAAAGGAAAATGGCATTGATTCTGGAGTTAAATCATTGAATTCAAATGAGTTGTTGGGTTTTGTTGTACTGTGTTTGGTTTCTCAAGAAGGTATTTTTCATTAAGAATGAATTTATGTTTTAGATTGAAATTATTGGATTTGTGTTTGGAATATGGATGTTTGCCTTGCGATGCGTTTGGATTTTTGGAAGGCTGTTTTGTGTTCCATGTTTGGGATATGCCCCCTAGAAATGTCCTATGGGATTCCAACAGGTCTCTTGGTTCTTGGCTCAACCCAGACTCCCAGTGGAGTGCCGAAGTTGGGTTCTGCTCGATTTTGCCGACTGTTTGTAGATTTCAAGGTCGATTGGATATCGTTGAATGATTTGGGAAATTCAGGAGTGTCTCTAGTTTTGGAAGAACTCCAAAAGTTTTGTTGGTGCATGTTGTCTCGAGTATGCCTGGTGGAGCGGCACTAAACCAGTAAACGACAATCGCTTAGTTTTTGTTGTGAATAAGGATTTCTTGAGCGATCCTTAAGACTATCCTCATCCCACAGTTGTACCTAAATAAGTGAAGGTTCCTCGTCTGATGAGGAGTGTGAAACGAAGGGTCCTATTCTTGGAGCACTACATCCACCAGTTCATGTTCCGTGTCAGATAGACCACTCAAATTTCTATCTCTAGTATGGTAAGTCAGACACTCTAAGTCGTTCGTTGCAATTCTCAGTTGGTATGTTGATAGAGTGGCCACGCAGGACCCGAGGAGAAGTATGCAGGCTTCTTTTCCAGTGGAGGAAGTTCCAGTCAGTGGTGGTCAACTTATGACTGCAAGGCGGTATATTCTTCAGACATCAAGGCCCAAGCCATAGGTCTCGGGGTGAAGCTTGCGCGCAGTCAAAAATCGTCAGACGTGGGATGAGCTTGGCCCGACTTAAGGCTGCAATAACGGGTTGGAGACGACTTAAATTCCCTTACTTCAATATTGTCTCTGAAGGTTTCATTTTTTTTGTGATCGGCCTAAGGGCCTCATCTACTTGTGATGGTCTTTACATATGGAAGCTTATCTCGGGATTTAAATAGGTTCAGCGAATCCCTCTTACAACGAGTGCGCTCTATAACCCTTCTGGTGGTCGACTATGGATCAAAATTGTACTCATTTTGGAGATGCTCATGTCTTGTGAAATTGACGCGCGTCTTTCCAGTTCGTCTCTTGGTTTGGGGTTTCCACTGTCAAAACCCTCCAATGTGGTGGAGTATTTGTTAGTGTGAGAATCTTCTGTGTGGGTCAGCCCGTGTTGGCAGGTTCGTGATGCAGAGTTCAGTATGTATCACGCAAAGTAAAATGGGAATGCCCGCGCAGGTGTCGTGGTGTTGGGAAAATTCTATAATGGTGGGGAGACCCACTGTGGGTCTCGCCAGCGTCTCCTCTTGAGTCGGATTGGTTCAACATAGGGATTATGGAGGGTCAAGCAAGTGTTAAAGGTTAGTATGAGTTTTGAGTTGTTTTGGATTGAAGAACCAATTTTTGACGAGAACCCAATATGGTGGAAAGACCACCATAGGACGTGATTGTGTAAGATGTTGTTTTCAATGTGCGCATAGCGGAACAACCCCTTAATTCTGCTCCGCCTGACCTCAACCATGCTAATTGGTTAGCTTAGAAAGTGGGTTGCTGGATGTTTGTTTTTGGAGATCTCGAGCTTCCATGAAAATCCATAAGTTAGGGGTCGGGGTGTTCCATGTTGTAGTTTTGTTTGAAGGTGAGTTCCTTGTTTTTGGTTTTATTCGTAGTGTCTCAGGCTCTGAGTTGTTTGAGGATTCAGGTCATGGGTGTTTAGAATGCCCAATCTTCGGGTGATTGAGTTTTTTTGGTTATCTTCGTTGTCTTGCTTGGAATCTTGGCTTGGTCAAGCCTTTTGGGAATTTCTGGGGGCAGAAAGTGTCATGGTGGGGAGAATTGTCACACCCCGACCGACACGTCCTTTTTAATTTAATTATTTATGGATCTCATTTTTTAGCCGCAGGTTTAGCCGGGGATTTTTTTTGTGATTTGGGTTCATATACGGTGTGTGTCCATATGCGTGACCCTGCGTAGTGCCCAAATTAAATAAAAAACACTTTATTATTAAATTAATTATTATATAGGCTTGGAACTAGGCGTGCGACCGTGAACGCACCCGCTCGCATGACAGCACACGAATCCACGCAGGCGACTGCGCACGCGACCGCACACACAATCTTGCGCGGTGTCCAACCTAATTTAATAATGATGTTATTATTTTCATTTTTTTTATTATTTTAGTATTATTATTAGTATTATTATTATTTAAGTTAATGTTTTAAATTGGTCATTTCTATTATTTTAGTTCTATTATCATTAGTTCTATTATTAGTAATTTTTTTTAACTAGATTATTTATTTCTTCTTTTATTTTATTTATTTTCTTTTTCTTTTTATTTTATTTTATTTTCTCTTTTCCCCCTCCCTTTATTCTTTATTCTATTTTATTTCTATTATTTTTTTATTATTCTCATTTCCCCCTCTCTTTTATTCTCCCCCTCCCTTCAGTCCATCGCGCTACAATCCCCCCTCTAACCCTAAAATGATTTTAGCTGGGCACATCTCCCCTTGTCTGTGCTACCCAAGCCCCCGGCAACTCTTCACGGCTGCTCCCCTCTTGTTTCCCTCCGGCGTCGCGGCTGACCCCAACCTCTTCTCTCTCGATTTGGCATCACCACACAGCCCTCTGACGCCCTCCCTTTGAACCGGCGCACCTTCAACCCTCCGAACCCTAGGTCGTCGTCTCCCTCCCGCTCTACCCAGCCGCGCTGACCATTGCTGGTCCATCCCCCACCAGAATCACGCCACCCTGGCCTGCAACGCACTTCCCCTCCCGTGCCCAGCTTCTCAGCCGAGCCCCCTTCAAGCCACACCACCCTCCTCTCCTCCTAGTTTGGGTTCCCCTATGTGCACCCTCCTCTCCTTCTACGGACAGAAACCCTGCGCCACTTTCCTCTCCCTCTCCGGACAACAGCATCATGTCGCCCCTTCTTCCATTCCCTTTTTCTGCTACGCCTCACCTGGTTTGGGTTCCCTCATGGATGAACCTCCCGGTGACTCTCGCTGCCTCCCATTCCTGTGGCTTCCCCGTAGTGCACTTCGCTCTGGTAAACTTCTTTCCCTTCTTTGTGTAGGGTTCCATTTGATATATTGAGTTATGTTTGTTTAAATGTTGATGTCATTAGTTTAATACTTTATTTTTATGGTCATTTTGTGTTGACGGAGGTGTGTTTGGTGTGCGGGGGTGTT
Source organism: Viscum album (assembly GCA_963277665.1). Classification (NCBI taxonomy): domain Eukaryota; kingdom Viridiplantae; phylum Streptophyta; class Magnoliopsida; order Santalales; family Viscaceae; genus Viscum; species Viscum album. The sequence continues at coordinate 173,823,640 of OY728138.1, forward strand.
ACGCAACTAAATTTTTAGGTTCTTCACATTGAGGTAGGCGGTCCCTCATAAAATTATTATTGATAAATTTATTCGTGAATTTAATTAATTTGGCATGTTTATTAACTTTTTTTGTTTGATGAAATTTTAATTTTACTTGAGTTTAGTATATTTTTTTGATGTGTTTATGAGTTTAGTGGTATGTTTATATTATATGAGTATTTATTGAAATGAAAACCCATGTAGAACTGTTTAAATAGTGCTTTATAAATTGTGCAGTTAATTTGATAGTATGTGCAAAGGGTGCAGTTGATGTTTTAGTGTAGCCTCTATGTGCGTGTAGTCATAAAATAATTTTTGATTAAGTCTTTGTCATTTTGAGCCATTCGATGCATTTTGAAAACTGTTTAACAAATTTTCTAGTGTTTTGCTTATCCGTTGAAATGATCTTTAAAATTTTATTTATAAATTTTAAAAATGTTTTATTAAATAATTATTAAGGATGGAAATTTATCTTGTTGAGTTGGGTAAAGGTTTCTGGTTTTAAATGTCTTGGGGTTGTTGCAGCGTGTCATCAGGGAAAGTCCACGACACTGCGGTTATCGGGTTGTGCGTGCTTATGCGCAAGTGTGAAGCGAGTCGCGTCGTCTCGATCGAGTGGCGAGTCGAGGTAGGTCCCCCACTGCACTTACCATTATATTTAGAGTTTATTAATTCTTTGATGTTTTATTAATTTTAATAAATTGGAAATAATATAATATAATTAAATTTTATAAGATTATTTGGTGCGAAAAGATCCGTTTATTTTATACAGAACACTTGGAACATTTTCTTGACGAGAGGACACCCAGTATTGAAAGAATACTCGTTTTCCCTTTAAACATAATTCACAGAATTTCAAATATACTTCTAGTTTTAAAGATATATGATTTCTTCTAAACAAGGGTTTTTAGATTTCTCGATAAATGAGGTTTTTCTTTAAAATTTGTGAAGGCCCGTTTGGCACTTTAATAAAATAAATTAATTTATAAAACCCATTCAGGGGTGATCTTTGGTGTGCGTTGATTGTGTGAGTTTTATGTGATGTTTGTGAATCGTGACTGATTGATTTAAATTGTGGACGCACCCCTATTTTATTATATGTGTTGACATGGGAACCTAGCATAGTGAGTGAATCTTCTGAGAACAATTGTTGCACTATCTTAGACCATGCACTGTCTAGTGGCCCCATAGAAAGGGAATACTGAGTTATTGCTGCTGTGGGGATTGGGCCCCTCGGTTAGGCCATGCATGGCTATACCGGGTAGTTGTATGGGCATTATGACGTCATCGAGTTGGGGCATGCCTTTAGGATGAGTCAGATGTATAGTATGTTCTGGATTGTTCACGATCTCCTAGGTTCGACCCATGTTTCTTTTAGTGTTTACTTGTGTGTGGCACACGGTTGAGAATTCTAGTTCGTTTGCTGGCTCATGTGTTCCATTTTTTTCCATTGCCTATATCGTGTGTTGTGTGTTATGAGTATTCTTCATTTTTGGAAAATAACTAAAGTTTGGTTTACTAATTGTTGGAAAAACCTATTTAAAAATGCAATGCACCTATTCCTTTCAAACATGAAAAGTTGTTTTTAAATTATAAAGGGAAATGGACTGATACATATTTAGAAATGAAAGTGTGTGTAAAAACCCATATTTTGTATAATGTAGCTCAAACTTGGAATTAAGGAAATCTTTATTTAATGGTATGTGCATTGGGAAAAGAATTATCCAGGCCTACCTACTGAGTTTTAATACTCATGCCTATAGTGTTTTCCTGTTTATAGTTCTATTGTAGGTTGACTTGAGCATGTTCTCCGTGAGCGAGACTTGGTTGTGGTGTAGAGAGTGACTCTCGAGGTCACGAGGAGTTTTGGTCGAGACCAGGTTATTGTGTCTCGTTAGCCTTTCATTCTATTCATGGTCATTTATTTTACTTTAAATTGTTTCACTTTTCCACTGTTTTATTTATTTGTATTGGGAAAAATCTTTCCCTCTTGTTTAGTCTTGATGCCCGGCACTAGTTTCCAGCCCGTGGGGATCTGGAACGCCCCTTGACCCATGTCGTGGACCGGCTCGGGTGACCGGTTCAGGGTTGACCCGGTCTTGTTCGTGACAGAGGTATATATCATAATTAATATAATAACTTATTTTTCACTTCTACCCTAATTACATTTTATGACATTTTTTAAAATTGATTTTTTTAAAAATATGTGGCCTTAAATTTTTTATGTGCATCCATTCTTATTTATTTTTTAAAAAAACATTAATTTCAGTACTATTTTATTATTTGATAATTAATGTAAAAATATTATAGGTTATGTTCATTGTATATAGGTTTATTATTTTTATTTTCTTAAATTGTTTCCTAATTGTAGTTAGATACATTGATCTTGGAAGGGGGGATGCAAGTTTTGAGGGTGCCAGTTATTATATCATATTTACCTTTAGTAGTTGAAATCTTACATAATATTTACTATTATAGTGATCAAGATAAATTATTAACATTTTTCCCATTGTATGTGTTCCACTTCAACCTTTTCCTCTAATATTGATTTTTGGTTTTTTAAAATTTATAGTTTTTTCCGTAATTATTTTTCCCTTTGAAGGTTTTGTATTTTTCATTTTTCATTTTTCAATATTAAATTTATTATTTATTATACTACATTTATCTACTATTGAAATTTGATAGTATCACATTTCTTTCAAAATTTAAATTTAGATATTAAAATAGTGATAGATTTATGATATATAATTCTAAAAATTATCCTATCGAGAAACTGATGTATTGATCTGGGGAACACAACCACATTTCCCAATAAGTTTCTATAACCACCCCTCCATGTTAATCCAAATGAAAAAATGAATATCGATGACAATCAATCAGGATGTTTTGGTATTTGATAATTTGTCTCTTAATTCTCTTTGTAAGTTGAGCCGGTGAATTAATTGAATATTTTGAATATAAAACTTCCTTTACCACGGTCATTGATGAATTTAATTTGTATATATTTTTTATTGGTACATCCATTATTGGATATAATATAAGATGAATGTTAGAAGAGTTTATTATTAATATTGATTAGGTCCATTTATATTATTATTTGATGTTTTTGCAGCAGTATTTTTTCTAATTATGATTTTTGTCCACTAATTTTTCATTTCTCATAGAATCAACATTTTTTTGTATAAAATGGAATCTAAAAATAGCACTCTATCTTTATATATAGAAGTTTCTGGTCATAATAATTATTATTGATTTTCAATGGTGTTGTTTATTTTTTAGTTAGATATAGTAGTGTATATAACAGATACGGATGCATAACAAAATGGAAAAAATAATGATCAACAATTCTAGGAGCTTACACTCAAATACTTATAATCTTCGTAACCCACAATATATTCCACATATTTTAAAGACCTTTGGTAATCTCTCACCCTCTTATTTTATTTTCTTTATTATCTTGAAATTTCTATTAATATTCTATTCCATTAATTTCATTTATTTTTTATTCTCATAAAATTTCATTCATGTATATCTATACTAAACATCGGTCTATCTCAGTTCCCTCATTGATCTGTTTTTGTTATCTCAATATTTGAATCTAAAAAAGCATCATTTCTAGACATATTTTACTTATATACTCATTCTATCAAACCTAATGGGTAATTTACAAAATTTAAATTCACTAGAACCTTCCAATATATTATCTAATAAATTTCACTCATATAATTTTCCAAAAATAAAATTTCAACTGCGGATTCCCTTTGAATACTAGAAATATTTGCAAATAGTTTGTAGTGATAATTGAGTATACTGGTATAACTACTAAAATATTTGATTTGTTTTTGAAATTGTAATGTCAGTTATTATTATTTTTTTTAAAATAACTATATCATGTGTTTTCTTTTATATGATCGAATAAATATTTTCTCTAAATATTTTTTCTTTTATGTGACAATGTATCCCCATGTTATCACCACTCTACTAATTCAGGTATTGAACATTTAAAGGATCTTCTGGATTGGTACAATTGTTCTTTCCCTTCTTGTCTCGTAGTGTCTGGTATTTATTCCCATTTGTAATATTTTTAGATATATAATATAGGATCTGTGCATCTATTTTGAGATGTATGAGGCATATCCCAAGTTCTTATATGTCACATTCAATTCAATTTTAGTGGTTCTGATGGTGTTATATTTTTTCTTGATTAGGAAGGTAAAAATTATAATTAAATATGGATGACGGGAATAATAATTTGTTAGAGAGTTCCATAGATAGATGAATACAAATTTGATTCTTAGTATATCAGATTTTATTTTATATATGGTGGTTTATTTTGATAATGTTGTTTTCTCTTTATGCATCCATTTTCCTCCTTAATATTTTGACTCTAAAAAATAATTATTTCTTTCTTTTTAGTTCAAAATTAAAACATATGTTTATGTATATTCATATGTATTATTTTTTTATTCTTTCCATAAATGTTTCAATGAGATTATTTCAATAATATCACTGTTTACTCTAAATGATGAGTATATACTACTTAATAATAATTCTATCGATCAATTTGTTGTAAAATGAATGGTATTAAATTTTTGTTACAATAATTCCAATATATTTTTTGAATTAAAATTAAGTAAACATTGCATACAAAAATAACATCAGTAATATAGTATTCAAATATATTTAATTTCCTTAATTATTGTTTTTGTAATCAACCCATGGCTATCCTTTTCATTTCTATAAAAATAAGAATATCATTATATGAAATTGATTCTTTGTTACTAGAGTTTTCATTCAGTCTCACATGAATTCAATCACATTCAGAGGAAACAAATAAACATTAGAAGTTATATTTTACTTAATTTCATTCATCATGGAGAAAAATATTTCAAACTTTCTAATTCATGTTTTTTGTTGTAGATTAAAAATTATAAACTAATTTCTATTTATATAGGATATGAAATTTTTTATAAAATTATATGCTTTTATATTATATTAAAATTAATTTCATATTATACTATTTTAACATAATAGATGTTATAGAATTAATTTTTATATCGAAATCCAATGATTTGGTGTTAAACATATCATTAGAAGGTGAGTAAGGATGAAACACCACTAGTTTAATGTATTTTAATATTTTTTTACATATTGTTTTAGTATAAGAGGGTAAGGATTTGTTTTTGGATTCTATGGGGCGGGGTTGGAAATTTTTTGGGGGAACTCTGTTGTAAAATGAATTATTATCTCTCTAGTATTCCAAAAACTTGTGGTGTATCTCATGGTGAACTTGTTTTAGTGCAATTGGAATTGTGAATTTGGTTTTTTTAGGGTTCATATATTTTTAATAGGTTCAATTTTGTTTATAATTTTTTTATATTGTTTTTTAAGGTACATATTTATTTCCATATAATTACAAAAATTCTGTTTATGATTACATTCTTATTTATATCTTTGATTATTCTCTATGGAGTTACTAGAGTCAATGAATTTTCGGATTTTTTTATATTTATGTTTCGTATAATTTTTGTTCATTGAAACATACTTTCAAAGCACCAAATGTATCACATTAATATGAATAGGTGGAAAAATAAATTTATGAGGGGCCTCATGCAGGTCTAATATTTCCCTTCGGGTTGTTCATTATGAATGGTTTTTACCCAAAAAGGAATTTTTCTCTATCATCGCCTCACCAGAACTTGTTTCTTTTTCTAACTTGTGTTCATACATGAGTAATTGTATGAATACTTACATTTTGACTCGAGTCAATGAAATGTGATATGTTATTCAAAAAATTTGGGGCTAGACTTATGTTTTTTTTGTGGGATTCATTTATTTTTTTCAAACTACTACCAAAATAATATTTAACCACGAGATTATTAATAAACAATTGGATATTTTACTTTCCCCCTCCACCATAAAGTAATGTTTTTATATAGGATGAATTATGATTTATAATCCAACACATCAAACCACCATGAGATTAATTTTTGGAAGGAATTCAATTCAAAGAGGCATCATCACTTAGATTAAGTCTCTTCTCTAACTTTAAGACATTTTCCATTAAACTATATTTTGTTCAGGTGAAATATTCTTCATTGAGGATTTCAGATGTTATGGTTATGTAGTCACAAATTTTTCTAGAATCAATTCCATTCTGATTTAATTTCTTCTTTAGGGTTTTTTCCTTGAATTATTGTACTATGAGTGTTTCTATGTCTTTTGGAGGTCTTATGCTTTCTATGGCATTAGTTTGTTTATCCTTGGATTTTAGGATGTTCTGGATTTTGAAGTTTTTAGTGATTATTCATAGAAGATGACAACTATTATTTTGTATGGAAGGTTCTATGAAATGAAAGACGTGCTTCAGATAAACCAATTCTAGGGTGATTGAGACTATATTCTCTCTGTACCTGTTCTCTGATTTCTCATTAGATGATCATTTTATTTCATTCAGGTCTCCTTATTCTGGTAATTGTGATATCATATTGTTCAAATTCTATTTTTCTGATGTGATTAAAAAAAATATGATCAATGATGATGGTGAGTGATGATATTATAGACATTGCCTAACCTCATGAAACATGGTAGGAAAAGAGCTCAAGGTTTTTTCATTATTGGTCTTCTCATCAGGTATCCAGCTAGTGTTAGGATCAGATCATTTGTTTTCATGTATTTAAAATTTCAAATATGGCGATGTCTATTAGGATGAAATTTCACATAGGGTTATTTTAATATTACTAAAATACAAAAAAAAAATATGTTAACCATACTATGATATATTCATGCATCTACCTTCAAATAAATCAGAAAATTAAGAGATTTCTTTCATTAATAATCATGACAATGAATTTAACAATGTTGTTATATTTTATGAGAATAAAGTGGAAGAAGTTATGAATGGATAAAAATAATTAAATATGAAAACGGATGCATTCATTTCATTGGGGATCAATGTAGACAAACCAACAGTAATAGATTATGTGAGAAAATAAAGAAATTCCTGCTTCTCAATTATCATTATCTAGAAAATTTTATTTTAAAATAATAATGATGACAAATTAGTGAAACAATAATTCAATTTTTTATGTTTTTCATATCTACTGTTTGAAAAAATAGTATAGGGGGTTCATGGTTATATTAAATCAATGAATTCGAGGTGAGTATCAAAAGAGAATGAGAGAAAGAGACAAGTGGTAATGCTACGAACAAAAATAGATGGAAAATTATATATTAATTGAACCAAAAGGCTAATTATCTAGATGTATTAAAACATATAATGGTTAATATCACTTTGGATAATCTATTATCCAGGGGTAAATTCATCCTCATGGAGTTGAGGTCTGGATTTTCATTTAGTGATGTAGAGCTAAAGAAGTAAGATGAACTAATGATGTTGGCATTCATCGAATTTTACAATTATCTAAGGATTATTCAAAGATATTATTAATATACTGGAATCTTAATTTATAGTAGTTCACTTTTATTCGAGTTAATTCATGATCTTCATTGATAACTACAAAAAAATCTTTAATCAATTAGGATTTTATAAAATCATGAATAAGTGTGACAATGAGTGGTCTTTTCCTTATTTATGTTAACATCATAATAATCAGTTTAAAATATTATTATTATCATTAGATCTAAATGGATTATTAATTCAGATAGCTTCTAGAAACACATCAGATGGGTACTTATACATCATAGCAAATTTTTATCGTGGCACATCCCATGTGGTATTTTACTGCTGGGACAAATAGTTCATATAATTTGAAAATACTTCCATCCTAGATGAATTATACTTTTTGGACCTACTTCTTTTTCCACATGTTAGTAACTTATCAAGAGGGTCGAATCTACCTTCATTAATAATTTTTATAATGGATATCTATAGTTATATTAAATTTATTTGGGTAACACAATAATTATCTACACTTCATTTTCTTATTATTATCTGGATTTTCAAGAAATAGAAAAAAAATATATGAACTATAAGTCATCCTAGTTGAGGGGTAGTTGAGTCCAGTAATTAATCTTCCTTTGGATATAATCTTCACATCCTTCATGGAAAAAATAATTGTTGGTTGAGACAAAACCCAGTTCATGGATATTTTTTGGGTCGGCCCATTTCATGTGTACAAAAATATTCCCTTCAATTATGTTGATAATTCTTATTATTATATTGGTTTTTAATCCATTTATATAAATTCAAATTATAATTAAAACTATTTTAAGATAAACAGAACAATGTATATTTATTATTTGTTTTTATTTTCTAAATGATTATATCTTTATCTGGAACAATTCATGTTTAACCCCTTCCCAAATATATTAAAGGATATTATGGATGGTAACCAGGGAAGCATTGAGTTGAGTTCATATATGATGGAATTCATAGTTGTGGTTTCAGTCTCCCATGGTGATGGAACCATCATTTTCAAACAGTACACCACAACTCAATTCGTGTGTTAGTTCACATGTGTTCAGCTACACATTCTACAAGTGTATATTAGATTTCAACATGAAATTCACACAATTATCTTTCTAAAATATAGTGTTTTTTCAGTTGTAAATAAATCCATGAGAAGAAACTAATTTTGGTAGTCGATTCTCAAATTGCACATGTCCAAAAAAATTCCATAACATAGATAGTGGAAATACCTTGTCAAATCTAGAGGAAACTGGGGATCTAGGAGGACCCACTGAAATGATATTAGTGGAAAATTATCAAAGGATGCACCATTATTGGGGATGAATAACATGATTTTACTATGGGTATATTTTATTTTTTTATTTTTATTTTAATTGTATAGTTTTTCACCACATATTTAAAATTAGTCTATAGATTTGCATACTTGTATCTCAATGTTTTCATTATATCTCTCTGAAATGTACTGTAATGTATTACTTCATACATTCTTTCCCATAGAGTGTTGAATCTCACTTAAATTTATAGGAATACAGTGTGTCAAATTAAATTTATTTACTACTATATTGTATTCAGTGTAATTTATTTAATTAAATGATTAGAAAATTAATAATTTTCTTTTATATCATATGAAATTTTCAATATCAATTTATTCCATTCACCATTAACTCAAAAAATTATCTTCTACAAAATTATTCTATAGTTTCTATTTTTTAATATCAATTTATTAGTGTATTAAATTTAATAAAGAAAGAAAATATTTCAACAAGAAACATGATACACTTCCAAATTTAACTTTTCTTAAGTGACAAGTGTTGATTGAATTTTTTAACAAGTGTTCCCAAAACACAACTATGGTATGATGTTCATTCTAATCTATTTCACAAAAATTTTATTATTTTTAGGCTTGAGATTAGTGGTAATACATCATACATTGTCACTCTTATAGACCATAGTGGTATTTGGTGAAATCCTACTAGTTTTATCTACATCCTTATATCTCTCCCGATTATGGTTTCTTACATGTTATAGTTCATTTACACCCCCTTTTAAAACCTTATTTCCAAATATTTCTAACTCAATGATATTTTGTATTCAACACATATTATTTTTTATCTTTTACATGAATTTATTATTTTATTACTCTATTATTATGTTCTTGTAATCTTTTTACAATGATACATTTCCATGATACACTCCATAAAATTGGTACATATTAATAATCTCCACATTCATGCACAAATCCCATGATATATATATATATATCACTTTTCACTTGTAGGAAATTCATTATATGTACTATAAAGAATGACTTCAAGGAAACATGTCTCCTTTTATATCATCAACATACATGTCCATTATCACCTTCTTTATCTTTATATATTTCATTTATCCAATGAATTAATCACTCCAAATTATCATCATTTGTATCTAAATTTGAAATTATAATTATTATACCACGAAAATGCATAAGTTGGGTACTAGTTATATTTAAAATGTGTTCTTCATTAGAAGGTGTTATGATTACATTTTAAAAACTATTTCTTTTTATTAATAAAATCATATTTATTCTTTTCTTATACACATAATATACATTGGATGACTATAAATAATATTTATAGAATACATAATACATATAAATATCATTTAAAAATATTATTCAAAATTGGTTTGTTTAATTGTTTTAGATAAAAATTTAGTTTTTAAATAGAAAATGTAGAGATCTGAATCTTGATGTAAATAGACATTATATTACTTTTTCGGAATACGTAATACATAATAAGAACCAACACTCAAGGACTGTAATAGTTTAGTTTCTTTGGAAACTCGAAGCATAATCTTCTAATCGTGGTGAAAGATCTTCAACATCTCCCATAAAGATCTTCCCATTTTGTTGTGTTACCTAAAACCATTATTTAAATATTGGGGAAAAGAAAATATATAAAGGGGGAGATCAAATGCTCAGTAAGGGTAAGCATGGATAAAATAAAACAAATCATATACATTTGAACTTAAAAACATGAACATAATGTTTAAACATCAAAATCATGAGAAATGACATAAAACATGGCAGTACATAAGGTATAGATCATAAATAAACATTAATCATGATAAAATAGCATAGGAATAAAACATGTAATTGTGGCAACCATTAAGCACATGTTATTATTTCCATAGTTTCCAAGGCATTGTTGCCAAGACCATCTTAGTGGACAAAGTCCCTTTCTGAATCGAGTTCACTCCTCGTTCCAGTCATGTATTACTGAACTGGTTTAACATTTCGTTCTATCCATGTCTATCTCATGAGATATAAATCTTTAACCAATGCATTGGAGGGAGATATAGGTCCCACCCATCTCATAATGAAATCATTCTTACTCTTTCCATAAAATAAACATGAAACATTCATCATAACCCAAAAAATAAAATGGGTTTCATAAAAATCATCCCATCATCACATAATCCCTATAAAACAAATGGATATTTCATCATAAGAAAAGTGAAACCATTTAAATCATAGAAAAATTATACTTGAAACATACACCTAAGAAATAATGTCATCTTAGATGGAAAATGGTTTTGATAAAACAATTGAAATGAATTCTTGAGGAAAATATCCTTTCTTCATTCTTTTCAAAAAATGCCATGAAATTTTAAAAGAAAATGATTTTTTTGAAAATAGTCATGAAATATTATAGAGTAAGTTTCATGAAAATAAGGTGTTATGAATCCGTAAAAATCAGTTCGACCCGTATAAGTTTAAAAGACATTCTTTCGTACTTTTTCCAGAAAAGTCAAAAAGTACCTCGTATGGTAAACAAAAAAAAGATTCCTTACATACCATGTCATAAAAGTCAAAAATGGGTAAAAATGACTTTAAAAATACATGAAAACATTTTTCGAAAACATGGGCATGGATGATAACTATAACCCAAGTAAATACTTACGAATAACAATCTCGGATAGGAACGAGATTGGAATAGTTATCCCTTACCTTATGTCTGATATGCTTCGTATGTTTTAGAACCTCCTGTATAATGATTTAAATAATGTAATTTACTTATTAAATAATCATATTAATTGTTATGATATCATATATGGTTCACTTATGACTTTATATTACCCGTTCTTTTGTAAATTCCATGTTAAAGCACCGTTTTGGGTAAAATCGTTTCATTTATCGTACGATTTTTGACTTGTTGTTCTTGATATTGTTACTTATATCCCAATTGACATAATTATAGAATGTAAAACATGATTTATATTTAATATATCTTCATAATATAAATATATATGATAAATCGATAAATGAAATGAAATACATCGTTCATGGAGATGTTACGCCGTACGTACGCATGAACGCTGTTTTTGATTCCTTATTGAATTGAATGGAATTAAGTAGATGACATAAATATATCTATACATAAATACAGTATTATTATTATGTCATACATTTCATTATTATTCATTATATATACTTTATAATCATTCATGAATGGTTAACTTGGAGAATGAATCTCATCGCGTCGTGGAGACGGTAGTCCGTATGTACGCACGAGCGATGATATCATTCCCATGATCGTGGAATTGTATTGAATTTTATGTATAATATTTAAGAATCAATATCACTTTACAATAATCATAAATTGTTATTTATTTACACCATTATACCCATCCATGTAAGGTGGTGGTCGAAAACAGATTACACCACAGCGTGGAGACGGTATTCCGTACGTATGCACGTGCGGTAATTTCATTTTCTATAGGATGGATAGAAGGTGAAATATGGTTGTTTCATATTTATAATAACATATCAGTATATAATTAATACTTATTTTATTACTTTATAATGAGACAACTAAAGAATAAGGAGTAGAAGAAGAAAGAAACTTGGGAAAATCGGAAGAAGAGAATACCTCTTCTTCAATGCACCTCCTTTAAGATTCCTCTTAAAGAAGTTGAGTTGGTCTTTTGAGAATTCAAGAACCTCCAGAATGTTTCTAGGTTAGTGTAGAAGAGAAATTGGAAGGGGTTGGACGAACTTAAAGGCTCAAAATGGTGTGAAGAGAAGAGGGAAGGGATTCCCTTTTTATAAGGGAGGAGAGGGGCACCATTTGAAAAACTCAAAATATTATTTTATAATAAAGTCATATTCGGTTTATTATAGCTCCAAATTGATTTATTTATAAGATAAAGTGGGGATTGGTCAAAATCCTCTCAAACAATAGATTTTATATAGGTTTGGGTCATTATATTAACCTTATCTTTTAGTTTTAACTCTTAGTTAATTAGATTCACATTTACCATGTCACTTTGAATTTTTATATTATATAGTTAATAAACATACCATATATATCCAAGAGACCTCCAATTGGTCCATTAATTATACACCTATCATGATATAAGTATTGGGGCCGAACCATAGATTTTTTGGAATATAATAACAATTAATAATATAATATTTGTTTTAAAAACTATTTTATGTCAATTTTGACACTATTTGGTAATTGATTTTTGTGAAAATCATAAAGGCATGATTAGTTCAAAAAAATTATATTAAATAAATACTAACATGTCATATTAACCTTAAAATTATTTTAATTCATAAAAAGTCTCAAATTACATTTATTTGGGTATTTATAACATCAATTATGTTAATATTTTATTAATAATATAATTATTGCATCATCATTATGTCATAAATAAATTAAATTATTTAATTTATAAAAATTATAAATAAAATACCATTATGTAGAAAATATTTTTAGATTTATAATGAATATTTTTAGTCGATTTTATCTTATTTATAACCCTATATTAAAAATTATTTAGTTATTAAACTTTAATTTTAACTATTTTAACCCTTCTTTAAATAAATTAATAATAAATGTCCTAATCTAATCCATGTGGACCTAAATGGTCATATTTTATTCCTAAGGTTGTTTTTGGTCGAATTACACATATCCAATAGAGTTAGGACATGTGTTATGGTTATGATAATATCATTTTTACCCTTAATTGCACTATTTACTTTTAACTATGCTAAATAAAAGTAAAAAGTTACTATTCACCAAAAATTACTTTCATCTAATTAAACCCCATTTTATTCATTGATATTAACCATGTCTTTTGTATTTTCGAAATTCCACTCACATAAGCTATAAAATTATGTTTTATGTGAATTTCCAAATTCTCCTAGGAGGTGGGTAAAAGACGATTAAAAGTTCAATAAACTTTTTATATATCTAAAATTATTATAAAATGACACCAATGAATTACATTGAACATATATAGGTATTATGTATCAATTTTGACTTAAAATAAATTTAAATAAAATAAATAATTATTTAAATAAAAAGTCGGTTTTTAAATAGAAACCCAGTGTTTTCAATATTCATCAAAAATTGTAAGTTTTCAGAAAAATACCAAGAATTCACCCTAGGATAATTTCAATTTTCCGAATCCAAAAATGAAGTCCATTTTGAAAGATAAAATTTTTAAAATTCCAAAAAGTGGGTATTACTATTCATAACAGCTAGTTCGTAATAATATTATAATAATATCTCGTTTAGTGAAACATGGTATTGCGTACAACACATGCTATCGTGGAAGGTCCTGATTGCGTGTAATGAAAGCCAAGTCAATGCTGCATGTAGTGAAAGCTCCGTTTGGTGTTTCATATAACATAATCAAAACTTATTTCATTTATATATTAAACAAAATCTATACTTAATGTTGCATAGAATAATTTCCACAAAACGAACTTGAAATTGTGTGTAACACACCCCAAGAATGGTGTTGCATAAACTTCAAGCTAATACGGTGTTGCATATAGAACAATCTAATTTTGGTGTAGTTTATAACACAAGACATAAATAAAATTAAAAAAGAATAATTCTCATAAAATCTCGGGTTGTTACATTCTACCCCTCTTAAAATGAATTTTTCCCTCGAAATTCGTCGGGGTTATAAATGCTTTAATACTTGAATGTTTCTATAATAGAAACCCACATCGTAAAAAGGAATACCAAAACTTATCTTTAAAAACTAATGTATGAAACATAACAGTTACCCAAAATAACTAATCAATGGGTTTCCACATAGGAGAACATAGGTGAAAATATGGATATGGAAGAGAAATCTAACCATCATGTTCTGATAGAGAGTGGTAGAGAACATGTCTATGAAAAATCCAACAATCACAAAGCCATAAATTTGTGATGATTTAAGGTACCATCTGATTCATCGGATATAAGGACACTAGAACATCATTTTTTGGTTTTGAAGATCATTTCCCTAAAGATGAAGAATTATTGAATTAAAAGAAATACGTATAATATTTTGATACAATCTCAACGTTGATCATGCCTCAAACAATTTCCACTTCATCTCTTAAAGAAATGAAGTTGAATTTTTCTTTCGTGAAGTGTTAGCATGTCATGCAATAGAATTATTGGTCATTCCATCTGTCTCAAACATAGGGTTAGCAAAAGTTATATACATAAGTCCATATATGTTGAGATTAATAAGATATGGTTCCAAAATGGACTTAGACTTCATCTATCATCCTGCTTAATATAATAAAACTAGTTTCTACTAACCAAGGACTTCTTGTATGCCAGTGTTATGCGATAAAGGCCCAACACACTTCAGTTGTGGGTTCTATTCCCACATCCTTGTCCGACGCTAGGGGTTGTCTCTCGTCCTGCTGGTTGTCCCTTTTTCTAAAGCTACATTATAATAACATTCATTCCATAAAATAGAAAAAAGTTATAGCCTTAAAAAATATTATCTTATGTCTAACTTAATTCATTCTAATCTTTATGCTTATCCAAAATACTTCTGTCCAAGCTCATATTATAAAGAAAACAATTACTAGAAATGCCATCTACCGAGCATGTGAATACCATCATTTATCCCCCATATATCATACGATATATCTTATTGGTCAAATTATAAACATTTGAATACCTTAATCATGTATTCTCTTGAAAAAATAAATACTCATTGAACCTTAATGAAAACATGAATTTTGTCAGAATTTAACTCTTTCCACATACCAAAATCCCAAAATTTCTATATACTCAAACCATTATATCACCTTGTCCTTATATCAGTCATGTGCTCATTAATACTATAAAATATTTCATTTTCTGCTTATCCCTTCCTAATGTGCATATCATCTGCTTCCCAAAATATATGAATCACTTTTCATGGTTACCAGTACCGTATAATTATTTAAAACCACAATGGACCAATACAAAGATATTCCAATATACCATAAAAGTACCTCAAAAACATTATTATTGAATACCAATACATAAACACTTCAATCTATCCTATTCAATGATTGTCATGGAATAAGACCTTCCTTTATTTAGAAGTAACCTCTTAGGTTAGGAAATTGAGTTGGGTAATGCCCATGTTCTCCACAAATAAGAGGTTGATCTTCATAATAGTTTGTCACTCTATGACCCTTTTCTCCACCCAGATAACATCTTCCCCTATATTTGAGTAATTCCTCAAGGTTTGTATTCCCTTATTTATAAATCTCAATCTTCCTTTCTCTATGCTCCTCACCATGCGAACAAGCATAAAATTCCATCTTCCTTTTATTTGATGACTTAGGAATACCACCAATGTTCACCTTGTTAATCATATATCGTGATGACCGATTCGGCATAATCACAATATCTTTCTCTCTAGGCATTACACAATTTTGTTGATCGCAGTCACCAATTTGTCCATCAGAATCAACGTTAATCGAATTCCTTCTCGTTCCCTCCATTTACTAAAACCAGAAACCATAATGTAATAAATAGTTAAAATAATGAGGAACGACATAATCAATAAAAGTCACTTATGGGATGTCTAACATATCACAAATTCTTTAATCCATGACACCATAGGTTCAGTCTAGGTTATTCATGATCATCAACATAACTCTAGGAGTGTAACCTATGGTTATACTAAACATTAGGGACATCCCTAGACATACCTTAAAAATATCTCTAGGGATCTCACTAAAGTTTTCGCATCCTAGTTTCCAAAGGTTAACTAAACCTTTCCTTTGATACCAACTATATAGACACAAATCTTGACGTACATGGACATTACATTACTTTTGAAAAATACTTAATACATAATATAAACCAACACTCAAGGACCTTATTAGTTTAGTGTCTTTGGAAACTCGGAACATAATCTTCTAATCGTGGTGAAATAACTTCAACATCTCCCATAATGATCTTCCCCTTTTGTTTTCTTACCTAAAACCTTTCTTTAAATCCTGGGGAAAATAAAACATATAATGTGTGAGCTCAAATGTTCAGTAAGGGTAATCATGGATAAAATAAAACAAATAATATACATTTGAACTTAAAAACATGAACATAATGATTAAACATTGAAATCATGAGTAATGCCATAAAACATGGTAGTACATAAGGCATAGATCAGAAAGAAACATTAATCATGAGAAAATATCATGGGAATAAAACATGTAATTGTGGAAACCATTATGCACATGTTATGATTTCCATAGTAGCCATGGCATCGCTACCAAGACCATCTTAGTGGACAAAGTACCTTTCTGAATCGATTTCACTCCTTGTTCCAGTCATGTATTACTAAACAGGTTTAACTTTTAGTTCCATCCATGTCTATCTCATGAAATATAAATCTTTACCCAATGAATTGGATGGAGATATAGGTCCCACTCATCTCATAATGAAATCATTCTTACTTGTGACACAAAATAAATGTGAAACATTCATCATAACCCAAAGAATAAAATGGGTTTCATAAACATCATCTCATCATCACATAATCCATATAAAACAAATGGATATTTCATCATAAGAAAAGTGAAACCATGTAAATTATATAGATATTATACTTGAAACATACACCTATGAAATAATGTCATCTTAGATGGAAAATGGTTTTGATAATACAATTGAAATTAATTCTTGAGGAAAATACCCTTTCTTCATCAAAATCATTTTATTTTCACAAAATTCCATGAAATTTTAAAAGAAAATGATTTTGTTGAAAATATTCATGAAATATGGTAGAGTAATATTCATGAAAATATGGCATTATGAAACCATAAAAATCCATTTATACCGTATAAGTTTAAAAACATTCTTCTTGTACTTTTGCCGGAAAAGTCAAAAAGTGCCTCGTATGGTAAACAAAAGTAAAATATTCCTTACATACCACGTCGTAAAAGTCCGAAATTGGTAAAAATGATATTAAAAATACATGAGAACATTTTTAGAAAACATGGGTATGGATAATAACAATAACCCCAGTAAATACATACGAATAACAATCTCGGATAAGAACGAGATTGGAATACTTATCCCCTACCTTATGTATGATATGCTTTGTATGTTTCCAAACCTCCTATATAATGATTTCAATAATTTCATTGAAATATTAAATAATAATATTCATTGTTATGATATCATATATGGTTCACTTATGACTTTATATTAACCGTTCTTTTGTAAATTCCATGTTAATGCACCGTTTTGGGTAAAATCATTTCATTTATCGTACGATTTTTGACTTGTTGTTCTTTATATTATTACTTATATACTGATTTACATAATTTCAGAATGTAAAACATGATTTATATATAATATATATTCATCATATACATATATATTAATGATCGATAAATGAAATGAAATACATCGTTAATGGATACGGTAGGCCGTACGTACGCATGAACGCTGTTTTCGTTTCCTTATTGAATTGAATGAAATTAAGTAGATGAAAAACATATTTATATGTACATAAATCCATTATTATTATTATTCCATATATTTAATTATTATTTATTATATATACCTTATAATCATTCAAGAATGGTTAACATGGAGAATGAATCCCATCGCGTCGTGGAGACGGTAGTCCGTACGTACGCACGAGCGACGATATCATTCCCATGATCGTGGAATTGTATTTAAGTGTATCTATAATATTTAATAATAAATATCACTTTACAATAATCATATATAGTTATTTATTTACACCATTATACCCATCCAAGTAATGTGGTGGTCGAAAACAGATTACACCACGGCGTGGAGACGGTATTCCGTACGTACACACGCGCGTTGATTTTGTTTTCCGTAGGATGGATGGAAGGTGAAATAGGGTTGTTTCATATTTATAATAACATATCAGTATATAATTAATACTGATGTTATTACCTTATAATGAGACAACTAAATAATAAGAAGTAGAATTAGAAAGAAACATTAGAAAATCAGAAGAAGAGATTACCTCTTCTTCGACGCACCTCCTTTATGCTTCCTATTAATGAAGTAGAGTTGGAATTTTGAGAAGACCTTAACCTCCAAAATTTTTCTAGGGAAGTGGAGAAGATAAATGGGAAGGGTTTGTTCGAGCTTCAATGCTCAAAAGGGTGTGAAGAGAAAAGGGAATGGGTTCCCTTTTTATAAGGGAGGAGAGGGGCACCTTTGGAAGAACACAAAATATTATTTTATAATAAAGTCATATTCGGTTTATAATAGATCTAAAATGATTTATTTCTAAGATAAAGTGGGGATGGGTCGAAATCCTCTCAACCAATATATTTTGGACATGTTTGGTTCATTATATTAACCTTATCCTTTAGTTTTAACACTTAGTTAATTAGATTGACATTTACCTTGTCAATTTGTATTTTTATATTATATAGTTAATAAACATACCATATAAATCCAAGAAACCCCCAAGTGGTCCATTAATAATACACCTATCTCGATATAAGTATCTTGGCCGAACCTTAGATTTTTATGAATATAATTACAATTAATAATATAATATTTGTTTTAAAAACTAGTTTATGTCAATTTTGACACTATTTGGTAATTGATTTTTGTGAAACTCATAACAGCATGATTAGTTCGAAAAAAGTTACTTAAATATGTACTAACATGTCATATTAACCTAAAAAATTATTTTAATTCATAAAAAGTCTAAAATTACATTTATTTGGGTATTTATAACATCAATTATGTTAATATTTCATTAATTAGATAATTACTGCATCATCATTATGTCATATATAAATTACATTATTAAATGTCTAAAAATATTTAAATAAAATACCATTTTTTAGGAAATATTTTTATCTTTCTAATTAATATTTATAGTCGAATTTAGCTTTTCTATAACCCTATATTAAAAATGATATAGTTATTAAACATTGATTTTAACTATTTTAACCCTTCTTAAAATAAAATAATAATAAATGTCCTAATCTAATCCAAGTGGTCCTAAATGGTCATATTTTATTCCTAAGGTTGTTTTTGGTCGAATTAAACTTATCCAATAGAATTAGGACATGCTTTAGGGTAATAATAATGTCATTTTTACCCTTAATTGCCCTATTTACTTTTAACTGTGGTAAATAAAAGTTAAAAGTTACTATTCACCAAAAATTATTTTCATCTCATTGAACCAAATTTTAGTCCTTGATATTAACTGTGTCTTTTGGATTTTCTAGATTCTACTCACAATAGCGGTAATATTATGTTTTATGTGAAATTCCAAATTCTCTTAGGAGGTGGGTAAAATACGGTGAAAAGTTCAATAAAATTTTTATATATCTAAAATTCTTATAAAACGACTCCAATGAATTAAATTGAACTTATATAGGTATTATGTATCAATTTTGACCTAAAATATATTTAAATAAAATAGATAATTATTTAAATGTAAAGTCGGTTTTCAAATAGTAACATAGTGTTTTCACTATTAATAAAAAATTGAAATTTTCAGAAAAATACGAAAAATTCACCCTAGGCTAATTTCAATATTCCGAATCCAAAAATGAAGTCCATTTTGAAAGATAAAATTTATAAAATTCCAAAAAGTGGGTCTTACTATTCATAATGGCTTGTTCGTAATAATATTATAATAATATCTCATTTAGTGAAACTTAGTATTGCGTACAACACACGCTATTGTGGAAAGTCGCGATTGCGTATAATGAAATCCAAGTCAGGGATGCGTGTAGTGAAAGAATCATTTGGTGTTGCATATAACATAATCAAAACTTATTTCATTTATACATTAAAAAAATCTATACCTAATGTTGCGTAGAATAATTTCCACAAAACGAACATGAAATTGTGTGTAACACAAGCCAAGAATGGTGTTGCGTATACTGCATGATAATATAGTGTTGAGAATAGAACAGTCTAATTTTGGTGTAGTGTATAACAGAAGACATAAATGAAATTAAAAAGAATAATTCTCATAAAATCTCGAGTTGTTACATTCTACCCCCCTTAAAATGAATTTCTCCCTCAAAATTCACCGGGGTTATAAATGGTTTACTACATGAAAGTTTATTTCATAGAAACCCACATCGTAAAAAATAATACCAAAACTTATCTTTAAAAACTAATGTAAGAAACATAACAGTTAACCAAATTAACTAATCACTGGATTTCAACATAGGAGAACATAGGTGAAAATATGGATATAGAAGAGAAATCTAACCATCATGTTCTGGTGGAGAGTGGTAGAGAACACGGCTATAAAAAATCCAACAATCACAAATCCATAAATTTGTTATGATTTAAGGTATCATCTGATTCATCAGATATAAAGACACTAGGACAACATTTTTTTGGATTTCAAGATCATTTCCCTAAAGTTGAAGAATTTTTGAATTAAAAGAAATACTTACAGGATTTTGATAAAATCTCAACGTTGATCGTGCCTCGAACGATTTCCACTTCATCTCCTAAAGAAATGAAGTTGAATTTTTCTTTCGTGAAGTGTTAGTAGGTCATGCGATAGAATGATTGTTCATTCCATCTGTCTCAAACATAGGGTTAGAAAAAGTTATATACATATGTCCATCTATGGTGAGATTAATCGAATATTGTTCCAAAATGGACTTATACTTCTTCTATCATCCTACATAATAAAATAAAACTAGTTTCTACTAACCAAGGACTTACTGTAGGCCAGTGGTATGCGATAAAGGCCTGTTGCACTTTAGTTGTGGGTTCGATTCCCACATCCTTTTTCAACGCGACAGGTTGTCTCTTGTCCTGCAGGTTGTCCATTTTTCTAAAACTACATTATAATAACAAAATTGAAATAAAATAGAAAAAAGTTAAAGCCTTAAACAATACTATATTTTGTCTAACTTAATTCAATCCAATCTTTAGGCTTATCCAAAATACTTCTGTCCAAGCTCATAGAATAAAGAAAACAATTACTAGAAGTGTCATCTTCTGAGCATTTGAATACCATCATTTATCCCCCATATATCATATGATATATCTTGTTGGTCAAATTACTAACATGTGAATACCTTAATCATGTATTCTCTTGAAAAAATAAATACCCATTGATCCTTAGTGAAAACATGAATTTTGTCAAAAGTTAACTCTTTCCACATGC
Organism: Viscum album; assembly: GCA_963277665.1. Lineage (NCBI taxonomy): Eukaryota > Viridiplantae > Streptophyta > Magnoliopsida > Santalales > Viscaceae > Viscum > Viscum album. The sequence goes on from OY728138.1 coordinate 173,845,532, forward strand.
CAAAATCCCAAAATTTCGGTATACTCAAACCATGATATAACCTGGTCCTTATATCAGTCATGAGATCATGAATATTATCAAACATTTCATTTTCTCCTTATCCATTCCTTATGCGCATATCATCTTCTTTCCAAAATATTTGAATCACTTTTCATGGTTACCGGTACCATATAATTATTTAAATCCTCAATGGACCAACACATAGATATTCCAATATACCATAAAATTACCTCAAAACATTATTATTTAATACCAATACATAAACACTTCAATCCATCCTTTTCAATGATTGTCATGGAATATGACCTTCCTTGATTTAGAAGTAACCTCTTAGGTCAGGGAATTGAGTTGGGTAATTCCCATGTTCTCCACAAATAAGACATTGAACTCCATAACTGTTTATCACTCTATGGCCCATTTCCCCACACAGATAACATCTTCCCCTCCATTTGAGGTATTCCTGAAGGTTCTTCTTCCCTTATTTAGAAATCTCAATCTCTCTTTCACTATGATCCTCACCATGCGAACATGCATAAAATTCCATCCTCTTCTTATTTGATGACTTAGGAATACCAAAAAAGTTCACCTTGTTAATCATTTATCGTGATGACTGATTCGGCATAATCACAATATCTTTATCTCTAGGAATTACACAATTGTTTTTATCATAGTCACCAATTTGTCCATCAGAATCAACGTTAATTTAATTCCTTCTCATTCCCTCCATTGACTAAAACCAGAAACCATAGAGTAAGAAATAGTTAAAATAACGAGGAACCACATAATCATTAAAAGTAATTTATGGGATGTCTAACTTATCACACATTATTTAATCCATGACACCTTAGGTTCACCCTAGGTTATTCATGATCGTCAACATAACTCTAGGACTGTAACCTATATTTATACTAAACCTTAGGGATATCCCTAGATATACCATAAAAATATCTCTAGGGATCTCACTAAAGTTTTCACATCCTAGTTTCCAAAGGTTAACTAACCCTTTCCTATTATACCAACTGTAGAGACCCAAAGCATGACGTACATGGACATTAAATTACTTTTGTAGAATAATTAATACATAATAAGAACCAACACTCAAGGACTATAATAGTTTAGTGTCATTGGAAACTCGGAACATAATTTTCTATTCATGGTGAATGATTTTCAACATCTCCCATAAAGATCTTACCCTTTTGTTTTCTTACCTAAAACCTTTCTTTAAATCCTGGGGAAAAGAAAACATATAAAGGGTGATCTCAAATTCTCAATAAGGGTAAGCATGGATAAAATAAAACAAATCATATACATTTGAACTTAAAAACATGAACATAATGTTTAAACATCGAAATCATGAGCAATGACATAAAACATGGCAGTACATAAGGAATAGATCATAAAGAAACATAAATCATGATAAAATAGCATGGGAATAAAACATGTAATTGTGTCAACCATTAAGCACCTATTATGATTTCCATAATAGCCAAGGCATTTCTGCCAAGACCATCTTAGTGGACAATGTCCCTTTCTGAATCGAGTTCACTCCTCGTTCCAGTCCTGTATTACTGAACCGATTTAACTTGTCGTTCCATCCATGTCTATATCATGAGATATAAATCTTTACCCAATGAATTGGAGAGAGATATAGGTCCCACCGATCTCATAATGAAATAATTATTACTTGTACCACAAAATAAACTTGAACCATTCATCATAACCAAAAGAATAAAATGGGTTTTATAAACATCATCCCATCACCACGTAATCAATATAAAACAAATGGATATTTCCTCATAATAAAAGTGAAACCATGTAAATCATAGAGACATTATACTTGAAACATACACATATGAAATAATGTCATCTTATAAGGAATATGGTTTTGATAAAACAATTGAAATGAATTCTTGAAGAAAATATCCTTTTCTTCTTCAAAATAATTTTCTTTTCACAAAATTCCATTCAATTTTAAAATAAAAGGAATTTTTTGAAAATAGTCATGAAATCTTGTAGAGTAAGATTCATGAAAATAAGGCGTTATGAAATCGTAAAAATCTGTTCATGTCGTATAAGTTAAAAAACATTATTCTCGTACTTTTGCCGGAAAAGTCAAAAAGTACCTCGTATGGTAAACAAAAAAAGATTCCTTACATACCATGTCATAAAAGTCAAAAATGGTTAAAAAAAGGCTTTAAAAATACATGAAAACATTTTTAGAAAACATGGGCATGGATGATAACAATAACCCTAGTAAATACTTACGAATAATAATCTCGGATAATAATGAGATTGGAATAGTTATCCTTTACCTTATGTCTGATATGCTTCGTATGTTTCCAAACCTCCTGTATAATGATTTAAATAATGTTATTGACTTATTTAATAATCATATTCATTGTTATGATATCATATATGGTTCACTTATGACTATATATTTCCCGTTCTTCTGTAAATTCCATGTTAAAGCACCGTTTTGGGTAAAATTGTTTCATTTATCGTATGTTTTTCAACTTGTTGTTCTTGATATTATTACTTATATCCTGATTTACATAATTCCAGAATGTAAAACATTATTTATATATAATATATATTCAACATTTAAATATATATGATTGATCGATAAATGGAATGAAATAAACCATTCATGGAGACGGTAGGTCGTACGTACGCATGAACGCTGTTTTCGTTTCCTTATTTAATTGAATGGAATTAAGTAGATGACATACATATATATACATAAATCCAGTATTATTATTATGTCATATATTTCATTATTATTCATTATATATACCTTATAATCATTCATGAATGGTTAACATGGAGAATGAATCTCATCGTGTCGTGGAGACGGTAGTCCGTCCGTACGCACGAGCGATGATATCATTCCCATGATTGTGGAATTGTATAGAATTGTATGTATAATATTTCATAATCAATATCACTTTACAATAATCATATATAGTTTCTCATTTACACCATTATATCCATCCAAGTAGGGTGGTGGTCGAAAACAGATTACACCACGACGTGGAGACGGTATTTCATACATACGCACGTGCGGTGATTTCGTTTTCTGTAGGATGGATAGAAGGTGAAATAGGGTTGTTTCATATTTATAATAACATATCAGTATATATGTAATACTGATGTTACTACTTTATAATGATACAACTATAGAATAAGAAGTATAAGAAGAAAGAAACTTGAGAAAATCGTAAGAAGAGATTATCCCTTCTTCGACGCACCTCATTTAAGCTTCCTCTTAAGGAATTAGAGATGGTCTTTTGAGAAGACCAGAACCTCCAAAATGTTTCTAGGGAAGTGTTGAAGAGAAATTTTTAGGGGTTGTCCGAGCTTCAAGGCTCAAAAGGGTGTGAAGAGAAGAGGGAAGGTGTGCCCTTTTTATAAGGGAGGAGACAGGCACCTTTGGAAAAACTCAAAATATTATTTTATAATAAAGTCATATTCTGTTTATAATAGCTCCAAAATGATTTATTTAGAAGATAAAGCGGGGATGGGTCTAAATACTCTCAACCAATATATTTTAGATAGGTTTGGGTCATTATATTAACCTTATCTTTTAGTTTGAATTCTTAGTTAATTAGATTGACATTTACCATGTCACATTGTATTTTTATATTATATAGTTAATAAACACACCATATAAATCCAAACGAACCCCAAGTGGTCCATTAATGATACACCTATCATGATATAATTATCTTGGACTAAACATATATTTTAAGGAATATAATGACAATTAATAATATAATATTTGTTTTAAAAACTATTTTATGTCAATTTAGACACTATTTGGTAATTGATTTTTTTGAAAATCATAACAGCACGATTAGTTAAAAAAAAAGTTAATTAAATAAATACTAACATGTCACATTAACCTATAAAATTAGTTTAATTCATAAAAAGTCTCAAATTACATTTATTTGAGTATTTATAACATCAATTATGTTCATATTTCATTAATAAGTTAATTACTGTATCATCATTGTGTCATAGATAAATTAAATTATTTAATGTCTAAAAAATATAAATAAAATACCATTATGTAGGAAATATTTTTATAGTTCTAATTAATATTTATAGAAGAATAAATCCTATGTATATCACTATATTAAAAATGATTTAGTTATTAAAAATTGATTTTAACTATTTTAACCCTTCTTTAACTAAATTAATAATAAATGTCCTAATCTAACCCAAGTGGTCCTAAATGGTCATTTTTTATTCCTGAGGTTGTTTTTGGTAGAATTAAACTTATCCAATAGAATTAGTACATATTTTAGGATAATAATAATATTGTTTTTACCCTTAATTACCCTATTTAGTTTTTCACTGTGGTAAATAAAAATAAAAAGTTACTATTCACCAAAAAATTATTTTCATCACATTGAGCCAAATTTTAGTCCTTGATATTAACCATGTCTCTCATAATTTTGAAATTCCACTCATAGAAGCGGTAAAATTATGTTTTATGTAAATTTCCAAATTCTCGTAGGAGGTGGGTAATAGATGGTGAAAAGTTCAATAAAATCTTTATATATCTAAAATTATTATAAAATGACTCCAATGAATTACGTTAAAATTATATAGGTATTATGTATCAATTTTGACCTAATATAAATTTAATTAAAATAAATAATTATTTAAATAAGAAGTCGGTTTTTAAATAGTAACCCAGTGTTTTCACTATTCATAAAAAATTGAATGTTTTCAGAAAAATACCAAAAATTCACCCTAGGATAATTTTGATATTCTAAATCCAAAAATGAAGTCCATTTTGAAAGATAAAATTTATAAAATTTCAAAAAGTGGGTATTACTATTCATAACGGCTAGTTCATAATAATATTATAATAATATCTCGTTTAGTGAAACTTTGTAATGCGTATAACACACGTTATCGTGGAAGGTCGCGATTGCGTGTAATGAAATCCAAGTTAGGGATGAGTGTAGTGAAAGCTCTGTTTGGTGTTGCATATAACATAATCAAAACTTATTTCATTTATACATTAAACAAAATCTATACTTAATGTTGCATAGAATAATTTCCCCAAAACGAACTTGAAATTGTGTGTAACACAAGCCATGAATGGTGTTGCGTATACTGCAAGCTAATACGGTGTTGTGTATAGAACAATCTAATTTTGGTGGGTGTATAACAAAAGACATAAATGAAATTAAAAAGAATAATTCTCATAAAATCTCAGGTTGTTACAGAAAAATAGTTTTCCTAGATAAGTAATTTATTTATTTTAAAATAGTTCATCAATTCTGTTCTATTAATTGATAATAGAAGGATTCATTTTATATAATTGTGTCAATCATATTTTAACTATTTGTTGAATATTATTTGAAACTTCCATTCCAATGACTATGTATATGATATATTAATATTTTAATAATATTATTAATAATATATCATAGATCAGTTACAATACTCAGCCATTTATTTACAGAAATCTATCAAAGGGAGTCAGTATTTCTTGTAATCCTAGACCAACATAGTTTTTTGTTTATTTAAGTCTATTATATGTGTTGTTTGTAGAGAAATATTAACATATAGTATCTTATAATGAAATACAAACATAGTGATATTGAATAAAAAATGATATTCAGGGTTTTTAGAAATGTAAAATCTCAAAAATAATGAATTAACATGAAAAAAAAATTCACAAAATCTTGGGATGTTACATTCTACCTACCTTAAAATGAATTTCACCCCAGAGATTCATCTAGGATATTGAAGGATAAAAACATGAATATTCCATTAATAGTAATCCACATCATAAATATGAACAATAAAACATCCATTAAAATGGGAAAGTTGAAACCATACGGGTTACCCAAGGAAACTCGTGCGTAAAAGAACAAGGATGGAAACTGAAAACATGGTCCTAGAAAAAAATCATATATATTGTAATTATTAAAGACCACTGACCACAAGAAAGTGGATAATACAAATAATGTTTACAATATGAAAACTATATATAGATGAATCAATAAAGAGGTCACCGATATAATAAAAAATTATGATAGTGGGGAAAAATATATTTCAATACACTTTTATAAAAAAAAGATACACTTACTTGGTTTCATTGTATTACTTATTAACAATATCATCATTTAGTTGTGACTTGATCAATTCCCATAAATTCTATTACTCTAGGGAAATATGTTGAATCCTTTATTCATAAAGAACATTAAAATCATGAAATCCATAAATATAATGATAATACATTCTTCATGTCTGTAGTTAACATTACAAAAAAAGTTTAGCACGTGTTATCCAATATGCACAAATCCCCATATAGTGATATATTAATTTAATCTGTAAAACATCATCCAATGTTTATCATAATCCATTCCATAAATAGATAACCTTGTAACCCTTCAGTGATGAAAATTCAAAAAATTAGAATGTAGTTCACTAAATCATTTTGACATTGATACCCCATATATTATAATGTACCTCTTAATTGACACATGTGAATACCCCCATCATATATTCTCCTTAATCATGGTAATAACTTGGATTACCATATATCCTTATACAAAACATGCATGACTCTTTATTCTATATATCAACGTATATGTTACATAAATCCATGAATTTGTAGAAACCATCCATGATAACATAGAAAACTTTTTCAAAAATAAAACAGTTGTTCCATGATAATCTATATATTCCAATTTTAATAATACATATCAATCATCTCCTTATCCATATAAAATATCATTTTCTCATCATAAGAAACATGTTAAGGTTTACCTTCTCATAGTTTAACCTGGATATTAAATCAATTTTATTGGACATCATTATAATTTATTATATTCGTGATAATATATAAAGAAAATCATCTACTAACAATCCTTTAATACTTCATAATTCATATAACACAATTATGGAATTCCAAAACATATAAAATTCAATCATCTAAGATTATTCTTAAACCATTACTCAGGATTCATAAAATTATTCATTAATAAATATTTCTTAAGATATAAAATATGAAACATTTATGAGGGTTTTTCAACCTCAATCTAATCATTATTTCTAGTTTTAATATAATCAATACTAGAAGAACATCCAATACCTTTCACATGTCATTCACAATCACATTATCTAAATTAGTATTACCAATACATGTACCATGTTACTGATTCTCATCATGTTATTTCCTCTTAGGAAGTTTATTTCTATACGGCCTATACTCTCCACATCTGGAACATTCAATTGTAACCCAATTCCTTATAGTCCCTTCAATTAACTAAAACTAGAAAGCATAGATTGATTCATAAATAAAGTATTATTATATTTCTTCTAAAAACATGTAAAAAAGACTACTACATAAGTGAGATACATTATCTTTCACTAGGTTCATCATGACTGGAACCCATCTTATACACATCATACAAAATAAATATCTTCTTGTTCTTGCGAAATAAACACAAAAGGGGTGAGATCAGAATCCATGTAAGGGTAAAAAAAGGATTTATGTAAGTATAAACTTGAGAATATGAGTTTGATAACGTGGTCAAGGAATTATATGATCATACCATGTATAAAAAATTACATAAACCGTAATCCCGGAATAAATATCGGTAGTTCATATGATATGAATAATAAGGGTGATAAATCAACATAATTAAATCATTAACGGTAATATCATGTCATTTATGAGTGGCTCCATCAGAAATGTAGAGAACCATTCCATGTTTCAAGGTTAACAACCAAAACCATCAACTTAATGGATCAATACACACCTATTTCTACTTTTTTGGTCAGGACAACCATATTTCCCCTTTTCTGATTAGGACACATGTGTTTCCAATATTGTATTAGGACTCACCTATTTTCCTTTTTGGATCAGGATGTACCTTTTTCCCATAGTGGATAAATATAATCCTTTCTCCCATTGTGGATCAAGCTCATTGACATGTTTCCCATAATTATCCCATGAGAAATAAATCATTACACAATGCATTACAAGGATTATAGGTACCACCTATAACATCTGATATTTTCATACCCTTTATTTTAAATAAATCAGTTTTCTTTAATGTATAGTGATTTATGAAACACCAAGTTAACCTTTATATACACGCAATACCAGCTTATCTTTCCTTACACATAACACTGAGTTTCTACAAAACATATTTTTATTATTATGATTCATTAAAAAATACAATTATAACCTACAAATTAGGATAGATTGTACAAAATTATTAAATGAATTATAAAATTATTATTTAAACATGTATATATAATTATTTCATAAACTATTTATAATGTAATGTGCAACCCTTTTTAAAAAATAATTTTTTTTGATAAACTATTTAAATTTGTCGAAGAGTTTTCTATACCCATAAAGAAACAAGTATCTCATTTTTCATTATATTAATGAAATATGTGGACAATAAATTTAATCTAATTTTTTAAATTTATCCTATATGTTTTCTAGACATGATATAAGAATATTATCCAATTTGTTGCATAAAAATGTGTTTTTATAAAAAGAATGTTTTCACATATTTAGATGAAGAACTTGTTTTAAATAAATTTTTTGACACGTTACAATTTATATTTTAAGAAATAAACTTCTTCTTTGAAACTAAGATATAAAATTTTACTTTTATTGAATTCTTGGAATTTGTCTCTTAAGTTTCATGTTTTGGTGAATAGTGAAAAATATTCCATTTTAATTGAAAACAGTAATTTCTTATAAATAATTGGTAGGGTTATATTATATTTTTAATTGTTTTTAATGTATGATTAGATAAAAATATTAATTAATTAATCCATAATAGGTCACTGCAAGGAATTTCATATTGAAATTAATATAAATAAATTTCAATATTTTGAAAGTTATCAAATTTAAAAACATGTTTTTTCATCATGTATATGTAGTTAATTTGGAACTAATTTTAGAAAATTCATTGAATTTATTTGAAAAAATTATATTTTAAATTTATTAAATTGGTTAATTTTTTGTCAAATATGAATAGAAACATTCACAATTTTTATTACCACGGTAACGAGGAAATTTGGTAATTATGGAAAAAAATATTATGAATACTTGAAAATTATCATGAAACTTTAGAAAATGTTATTGGATAAATTTAATTTTTCTCTTAAAACATATGGATCTAAAGTGAATAATTTAATGGACTATTCCCCATGAAGAAGTCATGTATATTATTAAAATCAAATGAGAAAGGTAAAATGTCACAATTTTTCTTCTAATTAAAATATTATTTTTAATACTTTATTAAATAGTATATTATATATATTATTATGCAAATTAATTTTTTTCTAAATCATTTATTTTTTCTTTTTTCCTTTTTAGTGAATAAATAATTATCATAAATAATTATACAATGATGATGTAGTAATTACTCAATTCATGAAACAGTCAATTAAATGATATTATAAATAATAAAAGAAATATAATTTGAATTTATTAAGGTAATCAACGAATTTTTAGGTGAATATGTCATATTAGGACTATATGAAATGAATTTTCTATGGTAGTTTGTTCGATTGATTTTTTTAACGTCAATGTAATGAATAGTGTCAACCTTTAAGCTAAGGATATTTTATGAAAATTTTATTTTATTAAATTTGTTAAAAATACCAAAAATACTAAATAAATGGAAATGGGATTTATTATTATATAGAATATTATAAATTTACCATTTAATTTTTAATTGCAATTTTATATGTCTAAAATGTCCACCTACTAATATAGAAAATGTTATTACATTAGTTAACATTAAAATATTTTAACAAAGGGATTAAAATAGATGAGATTAAAATTTATAAATAAAAAAACTTGTATAAAATCTATTGGTTTATAGTTTTACACCTTATCACATATTATCTTTTAATTAATTATCATTTTGTGGTATTTGGAATGATATTTAATTTATTATAATTTAATCTTTTAAGAAATTCCAAAAATCCCCAAACCATCATTTTAAAAGTAAGCCTTCTATCTCTCCCAATTTACCTCATTGATTCTTCTAGATCAACCAATATCTGAAAACATATCTTCTCCAAAAACATAGACACATTCTAGGAATTTGATTATTCCAAAAAATACCAACTATGGAGTCCATTACATGAGATCTAAAGGAGCTGTTTCGAAGAAGAGATAATCGCTCTAACTAATCAGTCTCTTTTTCTACTCTTTAATACTTCATATAAATATATGATATATATCATAAAATAATAATATAAAAATCATAAAAATTATTAAATTTTAAAATTATAATTAACACTGTATTATAAAACCCCTTTCTTGTTGAATATTAAGGGAATGTATCGCTCATGCTTACATACAGATTAACATCTCCAAATCGAGATATAATAAATTTTTTGTAACCATCTTTTATTAGTAGTATTTTTTATAGATTAACTTTTATATTTGATATTTATCCCATTATTATTATTATTTAATTGTGATATCATATCTACCATTTTACAAACTAATCTTTTGGGAAATGATAGCATCACTCGTGCATACATATGGCTAACCCTATCCACAATAGAAGTGATTTTTTCCATAACTATTTCCCAAGGATAGTAATATGGATTACATTTCAGAATATATATGATATATATAGCATAAAATTTATTCTATAATAAAAATTTATCATATAATATTATTAATTTTAGTATTACATGACAATGAAAATAGTGTTCGTGTGTACGTATGTCCTACTATCTCCCTGAATATTGTATTTTATTTTCTTTATATAACATTTGAAAATAACCACGAATACATATATAATTGATATATACAAATATATTATATTATATCATTTTTATTATTATGTAGATGATTAAATCAACATATATGTAATAGGACCAAGGATAAAAGGTCAAAACAAAAATGAAAAACATAGCAGTTGTTACCCGAAACATAATATCAACCTTAAATTGTTAATAATTGGGTAATATAAAGTAATAAGTTAATAATATATGTTGAAATATATATTTGAAAATTATTATTTGGAAAACCTATCTTCTGATACAAACTATAACAACTCAAATTGTTTTTACACACCAAAACAGGATTTATTACATAAAACATTCACATAATACAACATATAAGATGTAGAGGTCTAGTGTATTGTGGAATTAGTAAAATTAAATCATGAATTAAAACATGAAACACAACATCTTTAATGAAAACGTTCTTTACATGACCACTACATTCCCTCGTACTTAGCATTGCATGGGGTAACCTGAGGACTTGCACAAGAAAAGGGTAATCTATAAATCCCAGTAAGGGGGTAAAAAAAGCATAACATGAAGAATAAAATAAATTTTAGGAAATAGGCATATAAATGGAGCATAATAGAAACATGAACATAAAGGAATGATATACAATGATTAACATAACATGGAAATGTAGAAATAATACGTGACATGGTATTAGCATGATCCAAGCCTCATTGCACATAGATCATGAGTACACCCTCATTTCAGTTGAATTTCCATGTGTAAACCCCCATTTTATTTGACATATCATGATACTAATCTTTACCCAATGCATTGGAGAATAATCAGGGCACACCCCTCTTAATCATTTCATTTCATGCATAAGTGTTCAACATAGATCATTAAACATGGATTCGTTAAACACTATCATTTATTCTAAGATAAAGGAATGGGGAATTCATACAAGAAATTCTATAATACTTAGGTAAATGTGAAAAATGTTGAATACACATGGTAGAGAAATAGGCACAGTATTCACTACACAATGACTTTGGCTTAGAAAATCGTGGGTCAATTTTGGCAGCATAACAACGTGACATAAGAATTCCTAAAAATGTTTGATAAATGGAAATGGGTGTCTCATAATATTTACATTAAATGGATAGTAAGGGGTTATATAGATACATTTCCTAAAATAGTTAAGATAATTTAGACTCATAATACAAAAAACGTGATTGAATATAAATGTGGAGAGAGAAATTCCTTACGAAATTTCGGCATTTTAACAGGTGTGCATGGGAGGAATTAATTAGATATAAAGGGGTATATAATCATTTAAAACATAAATAGCTCAGTATGGGGGATGTGAGATATTATAATCCAACATTGTTTTATTGAAAATAAAATGGAATAACAACATAATGAAATTTGGACAAAATGAGAAAGGAAGAAATATTTTACATGCAAATGTGATCCCAAAGTCTTAGAAGAGGCTTGAGAGAGGATTATTGGGAGATTTGGGCTACTTAGGAGGATTATAGGGAGATGACGGAAGATTTTCGTCGATATCAAAAGGCTTTTTGGAAGAGGGAGTGGGAGCTTGGGTGGGTTTATATAGAGAAGAAGAGAGAATTATTTATTATTTAGGTTTTGAGCACCACACATTAAACTAATCAAAACCACAAACAAAATCATGATTTTTCCCATGGTTTTTTCCAAAGGGGAGTATAAAACTATATATTATAAGGTCAATGGCCGAACATCTTATAATATTAGGCTTGCTTATGTGTAGGTGAATCACACTCTCAAGGAAATCAATTTAAAAAGATAAAATTTCTTATAAGTCTTCAAGGGCCCACTAATGATTTGTAAAATAAATAAATAAAACCTAAAATCACATTATAATAATATTAAAACATATATTGCCCGAAAATATTGTTTATAATTTTTTTTAAATCACTATTGGGTCATTATGATGTCATAAAATGCATTATATATTTAAAAGTTATTTAATTGTTTCGCAAAAATTCAAATGTCTAAGAAAATTATGAAAAGTTAACCATTGGATAATTTCAACATCTTCATTCCAAAATTAATATTCATTTTATCTAAATAATTTTATAAATATATGAATTTTTTCTATTAAAATAAAAATAGACCTTTATAAAAAATTTATGGGTTTTGAAAAAAACAGCTTTCAAGCATTAAGACAAGTTATAATATTATACGCAAAAATAAAATGATAATTTTTATTTAATAAAAATTAATTTAATAATAATATTTTCTTAAAATAATATTTAATTCAAAAAATAATTAATTCATCAAAATACTTTTCATAATTTAATATTAACTAAAAATAATATTTGTTCTTTAAAAACTATTTACATTGTAACAATAATAAAATGAATGTATATTATCTATACAAAAATGATGCACATAATCAAAGTGCTAGGGTCTTGTTACATAACCCCTTATAACACCCAAAAATGACATAAGGGTAAGGTGTGTGATGAGGGAAGACACTTGGGGTGGCTCGGATAACATCTCTTTGGTGGTAATCTCTATCAACTTCCACTTCTCTCGTAGGTAGTTTCGTTCGAGCTAAACTTGTTGAAGCTAGTTATGGGCTTGGTCAAGAGTGAATCACAATGACACCACCTCATTTCAAATAATAGTGAAATGTGATTCCTATGGAGAAATTCTACTGGATGATGCCAACACATCCATTGTCTGAGTAAATTGGATTTTTTAATGCGTGAAATTTATACCAGTCATGTGATCACTGTTCAACAACTATATTAGTAATGGTAAAAATTCATAATGATATGTTTAAATCTATATACATGAAACCCAAGAATTTCATTTTTTACATAACCATTTTAAATAATAATACATTTAATTATATCAAGATGAATTTTCATTTCAAAAGTTTGGGTCGTAACAATTAAAATCAAAGAGGATAAAATTTTCACACTCTTACTTTTAATAAGTGTATAATTTTTAATATGAGGATAAATAGAATATTATTTAGTATATATATATTATTATGTAATATCTAATTTTTTCATACATTATTGAATTTAATTTTTAATTTTTATTGAATAAATAAACATCATAAACAATTATACAATGATGATGCAGTAATTATTCAATTAATGAAATAATATATTATATAATATTATAAATATTAAAAGAACTAAAATTTTGAAAAAATTATGGTTTTAAAATTATTTTATTAGTTTATATGACATATTATGGGTGTATTAAATGAATTAGTTTTTTGTTATCTATTTGGATATATTTTCTTAATGTAATATTAATGAATAATATCCAAAAATTGATACTAATGGTGTTTTATAAAAATAATAATTTATTAAATTATAGTTAATTAATAAAAATAATTAAAAAATTATAAATTTATAAATTATGGTATGAAATATCATAAATTTATCATTTATGGTATAAGTGAAACATTATAAGTAAAAATATGTTCCTTTTAATATTGAAAATATTGTCATCATATGTAAAATAAAAATAGTTTACCAAAGGGTTAATCCAATAGATAATGTTTCAATTAAAAAACATATATCAAATATTTTGGAATGTGGGTTTAAACTTATTCCATATTATCTTTTAATTTGTTTCCAGTTAGATTTATTTGTATAGATGATTGATTAATTATAATTTAATATTTTGAAAAATTACCAAAGTGCACTTCACCATCATTATAAAAGGACACCTCTTTCTTCATCCCATTTCATTACATTGAGACTCTTAGATACACCAATTACAGAAAAATTGTCTTATAAACTTCCCTATAATACTTATATAGGTTTTAGTCTTCCCGAAAGAACAATTCTATAGTCTTTTAGAGAAGATCTAAAGGATCAGTTTCGATGAAGGTGTAATCCCTCTAATTGATCACTCTATTTTTCTACTCATATATACCTTCTATAAATAAGTGATATATATATCATATAATAATAAATTCATAATCCTATATAATCATATATGATATGATTTATTTTAAAAAATATTATAAAACCCCTTTTCAATCGAACAGGAGGTGAAAGTATCATCTGTATGTACATACAGATGACCGTTTCCATGTAGCAATACAACTAATTTTATATCATCATATTTTGTGTGGGGTAATTATGAAGGATTTAATGTTTCTAAATAATATTTATGAAATAATTATTCTAATGTAATGATAATATCATATCTAACATGTTACACCTAATCTTTTGGTAAATGATAATGTCACTCCTGCATATGTATGGCTTACCATCTCCACGATGTGATGTGATTCGTTATTGATTTATATTTAACATGGGTGGTAATAAGGATGGATTTTATGAATAAATATTATATATATAAGATAATATTGATTTGTGAACTATAATATATCATTTATTTTAATTTATTTTAATTTTAAAAGAAAATGAAAACACCATTCATTCCCACAAACAGTCTATCGTCGCCATAAACTATGTATTTTATTTTCAATCTATAAATTCAATTAATCACCATGAATTATTTATAACATAATATATATATATATATATTTGATATATATATAATAATAATAATTTTGGAGATAATTAAATCATTATCTTTTTAAGAGTTCCAAGGATCACAATTCAAAACATGAATGAAAAACAAAGTGGTTAACAGAATCATAACATTAACAAAGAATGTGTTAATAAGATGGTATTATAAAGTTATATGTAACTAATATATGTTATTATATATATTAATATGTATATTTTTATATTTAAAATAAAATTTTATTTATCATACATGAGTTTTGAATGTATATTATGGAAGTAAATACTTAAAGCAAGAGGGTTTGTAGTCTTACTTTTATTTCTATGTGAAATATCCCATATTAACGACTTGTTTCTTTTGTGTGGTTTATATACATACCATTAATGCATTATATGGTTCTTACTCATAAATTTATTTTTATTTACATTTCAATTTGATGATCTATCTTTTTTGGGGTTTACGGTTCAAATGTTACAAAATCTGTGAGTTGATTTTGTCTCAATTTTTCTTCTTTAAGACACATGACATATATTCACCTATATATTTTTCAAGGAATATATTCATCCCATTGACATTTTATATCATGAATATTACTATTTTTCTTGATATATTAATCTTAATTTAATTTTATTCCCTCTTTCTTCATATGATTTGGTTCCCTCAAAACAATGTAACCTAAAAATGTTTTAAAAGTGCTACAAATGATATTTTAATAATTTTCATGAAATTGAATTTCAAGGATTTTTAAAATGTAATCTAATAATCGTTTTTAAATTTTAATGATTATTTTCAATTAAAGTTGTGTGATAAATGTTTTATGATTTAAAAATAATTTTTCAAATAAGATACGATATTTGATTCAAGAAATGTTATAACAACATCTTTTAAAATTATTTTCCATGTAAGTTGAAATATGTTGTTCATAATCAGGAATAAATGGGGATATTATCCATGTGTACCAATAAAATTATTTCTTTTAATGTTTTATGTTTTTTATGACATGATTTTTACAAATTATTTTAATTTTCAATGAGTTATGCTATAATGAAATGATTACAAAACCCATTTCTATGTATGGGTTTTGATGTAATGAATGATTTATTGTCTTCTGGAATTCATATGTATAGTTTTCATTGAGTAATGGCTGGGACCAGTATCCCAACATAATCAATTGGGTAATTATAAATGATATGTGATTTCAAAAGTGTACTTGGGAGATCATCCTAAGCCCGCAATGAAAGAGTACGTTAGAGGTCATCCTAATCACATAATAAGTGGGTACATTAGGGGTCATCCAATGACCAAATCTAAAATGTACATTGGAGTCCATTCCCAGAATAATGTTGGTACACTGTTGATTAACCAAAGACTAAAAAACTATTAATTTCATAGTTGGAGTCATTGACCAGTTATATTCTAATCTTATGTGTATGCCACAATTTTCATGTCTTATTCCATTGTTATACTCTCATGGATCATGTTATTTGATATTATTATGATTCATATACAATGATCTACCAAAAATTATTCCATCACACATTTATGTGATCTCTTTTATGACGGGAATTATCTTCAAATATTATTCCCATGTTTTCATACTCTTAGGCTCATGTTATGCATGTATATCTTCCATATTTACCCTTACTGAGCATCTGTGCTAAATAGTTCGTATGTTTCCTTTCTATAGGTTATAAAGAATTTTTTTAATTATGAGTACTAAATGGGAATATCTTAATGGGATATATTTAAGATCATTTACAAAAATCAAAATAATGTGTTCCATATTTCCGAAGTCGCTAAACTATTAGGGTCCATGGGATTTTTTTTAAATATAATTAATATTTATCTAAAAATATGTAATATCCATGTTAGAATAGACAGGTTCATTATACCACCCCTATCATAATTAAATCAAAAATTCATGTTCAATTGGATATTAATACATGCATCATATCATGAACCATTAAAAGAGATTGTTTTAATAAACATTATATCATATCCCATGAATTGAAATTTATATCATAAACATTTCATTATATCATTACCAATGCAAAATACATAATTGTCAATATTATTTCATCAAATAATAAACCATTAAAAAGAAGTGGGTATCAAAATTAAATTTCTTTTGTTTTACAAATTTTTTTCATTAACATCACTTCGTCATAAGATAAACCATTAAATAATGAATGTAAATGGTATTATATGATCATATCCAAAGGAAAGAATAAACTATAACATAGTATGTCATCAATGTTAGATATGTATTTTTAAAGATCACATAGAACATGTGAAATGGAAAATAATAATTCTTTAGAGATAAATTTTTAAAACATGAAACAATTTTCCAACTCATTAATTTAAAAAAATATATAAAAAATAATAATTAAAAGTATTAAAAACCACATAAACATTTCTGGTGGAAAATACCCTATCATAATTGAAAATTTATTTTTAAAAAATTAAAACAATTTTCAAACATATTTAATGAAATTAATCTTGAAAAAGAATAAAAGAATATTGAAAACATTTTGAGAACCACTTTCCATGAAAACGTAGAAAATAATATTGAAATGTTTTTGAAATCTATTTTCCATGAAAACATATAAAAGAAGCTTGAAAACATTTTGAAATTCGTTTTCCATGAAAACCTATAAATCAATTTTGAAAATAATTTGAAAACCTTTTTCCTTGAAAATTTATTATAAAAAAGTAGAACATTTTAAAACACATTTAATGCATAATTATTTTTTAAAAACATTTTTAGAAAACATGTTTTTCAAGAACAGAGATTTCCAACTGAAGTGATAGATAATGTCAGATTTAAAAAAAAAACATTCTAAATTATCATTAGTTATAATGAGTGGAGAAGTGGTAACTATACATGATGATATAATGAATAACTATATGAGAATTTAATTCAAGAGTTTTCTTGAGATATTCATCATAATATTTCATCAATGGTAGAATAATCATAATAAATCATTAAAAACAATGAGATTATATCAATAAACTACTACCACTTTGGTAACATTGATTCAAACCTCCCAAAAGAAAATAATATTACATGAAGCCCAAAATATCATTAAAATACTATATTCATGATAAAATATGTCAATGAGATTTATTTACACCCAATAGAAAAATATAGTTTCATAATATGGCATGTATCTCAAATAAGGAAAAATGAGAAAATAATTACTTTTCCAATTTGGTAAGAATTAAACCCTAAACCCAATGAATAAAATCCAATAAAATGGATATGTAAATAATAATAACATTAAGTATAAGAAAAACATAATACATAAGGTGAATTATATACATCACTAAAATGAAATGAGAGGTTAACATGACATGTATCTCACATGTATATAAATTGAGATGATAAAACCTTTACTATATGTATTGAATCACTTCATACGTGAAGAAACATTATCTTATTTGGGTAACTTCTCTTGGATTTCACAAAAGGGATTCGTTGGATAGATTTGTGCACAAATGAAGGCTTTTAGGTCTTTAGGGAGGGATATTGGTTGGAGATTTTTGTGGGGGTTGTAAAACCCGATGTGGTTTTATATGTGTGGGAATGTGAGGGGGGTTGAGTGTCCTTTTATAAAAATAGAGGGGTAGAATTATTGTAAATATAAAATAGTAAACATTATTGACTATTCTTCCCTATTTAATATGACTCCAATAGTTGTTCAAAGTCATTATTCGAGGGTACAAGGTTGAAATATTTCTTGAAAATGTCTTTGGACACACGCCTATGTCATTTTACCTCTCATGATTAATGTTTAACCATTTTGTAAATATGTTTTTACATTAATTGTTGAAATTAATTTTAATTACCTTAAATAATATTTTTTGGTAAAAACCAAAGATGACCATAATAGAAATTATAAATTATTGTGATTAAAAATATGTAATTCCTTTTTCAAATTTCTAATCAGATAAGTGGTGGAAATTAATTTATCGTTACCCCCACAGATTCACAACAAATAGGGTTTTTAATGTCCAAATGTTCAAAAAGTATTCTTTATTTTATATCTAAGTTATATGTGAAGCTGATTAAAATTAACTAATTATATTTAATTAATTTAAAATTGATCTAATTATACATAAAAACCAATTAAACCCATCATCTAAAAAATATAAATAAGTTGGATGAAAATGTGATTCTGAATTACAATTCAATATTATTCACTATTCCTCAAAATATGAAAAATCATTGAAAAAAGCCCAAAATTCCCCAAAAGTAAATTTTGAAATTTATCATTAAAAAATTATGTTAATTTTTTCAAATAAAAATTATAAGAGTTTCCAAAATTAGATTTAAAATGGCTTAGACATTAAATAGAGATGAAATTTCCTTTTTGAAAAATACATTTTTCATTAATAAAATTTGATTCATTCTTTTAACATAACTATAAAATATAATAAATTGGTATATAATATTAATTGAATTTATAATATATAAAGTTTATCAAAAACATTAGTAAAATGTGTTTTGTTTATTTTATTAAGATAAAAATTTTGTATGTATATAGAAAAATTGTTTTCTTAGAAATGAAATTTCATTATTTTCAAATAGGTTTCTCATTCACTTATACTAAATGATCACCAAAAGATTAATTTTATACCAATTTTAAAATCATATTTTCAAATTTTGTTTAATATTATTTGTAACTTCTATTCAAATGGATTGGCGGTAGGTATAATAATATATTTTTAATAATAATAATAGTATATCTTAGTTCAGTAAAAAAACTCAGTCTTATGGGTAACGCATGTTATCAAATGTAATAACAATTATGTTAAATACAAGATACATATATTTTTGTGTGTAACACAAGATAATATAATTGTTTCATGCAGTGAAATATTAACTTAGTGTTTCATATAATATAAATCAAACATAGTGATTTTATATAGAAAACTACATTCAGTGTTTCGTGAAATAAAAAATATAAAAAATATAAAATTAATTCAAAGAAAACATTCAATAATAATATCGAGTTATTACACTACCCATTAATAAAAACCATTTTTATTGTGAGATGAGAGTGTTTTTATCTTAATCAAACAACATTAAGTCTCCCCCTAATAATAAGTATTCACTTTCACCATCAAGTAATTAAATGAAATCAATGTTGAACAACACTTATCCTTCAATTCCTCACATGTTAGAACTATACATATAAAACAATTGGGAATAAAGAGAAATCTATTGATTGAATTTATTATAGAAAATAAGTTTTAACATTAAGATTCATCCATAACTCCACAAATTTCTATTTTGGCATTACTTTGGTGAAAATATCTACAAGTTGGTATTTTGTGGAAATTTATTTTAGCTTCATATCTCCACATAGAAATTTTTAATTTTATGAAATGATACATTATGTCTATATGATTGGATGTTTAATGTTTTAAAAAACTTTTAGAAAACAAAATATCACTTCAATTAAAATATGGAAATTTTAGCGGTCTCTTAGTCTCATTTTGTAAGTATTCCAATTTGACATACAACTAAATCATTTCATTATATGAATGTGTAGCTACAAGATATTCATCATTAGTCATTCTTACTTTTACAAAATTCTTCATAATTACATACCAATAGGAATTTCCATCTCTTAGATATGAGATTCAACATAAGTATGATCTTCTTTCTATATAATCACTTTCCCAATCAGCATCTAAAAATCCAAACATTTTTTAATCTACATCGTGCCTATATAGAATCTAATAGTTAATAATTACTTTCATAAATCTCATAATTCATATTTCATCCAAAAATTGATACTCTATGAGGAGAATACTACATCTACAACAAATATCCACTATAGAAGATATATATGGCCATGATTTTGTTAAATAATGAATACATCCACTAATTCCTATGAATTTTTGCAGATTTTCAATTCTCCTAGCATCACTATTTAATAATTTAGTTCTAAATGAAATTGGGGTTGAAAATAATTTTTCATGTTCCATTATAGAAATTTTTAGAAATTCCCTAGAATACATTTCATATTTTAAAAATATTTAATTTTTTTATTAAATCTAAAATCCTAGAAAATATGTCATTTGTCCCTGCATGGACATCTCCGAATTTATTTTTGATTTGTCATAAAACTATTCAAATAGACATTTCAATTCACTTGTAATTGTGGTTTAAGTAACATATAAAATAATGATGAGTTTAAATTTATATATTTATCTCACATAAATTTTATTATCCACATTACTTACTATAAATTTCACATCCCTAAAAAAGCATAAAATTTCAACTACCAAGCTCATGGATCATCTTTCAACACATACAATACATTAAAATTCTATATTTAATGCCTCCACAATTTTATAACACTTAACCATTAGATTATTCAATATAAACTTCTTCCTTAAATTTAACATTTTTAAAGGAATATGGCACATCCATTTGATAAAAAATATAATGTTTTTGTGTTTCTACTACAAATAACATTATAATAGTTTTTTCCCTTATACATGTGAAAATATTATTTAACATCAATTCATTTTATTTGAACGTATCCTTTGGAGAGAAGTGTATTTTTTTATTGAAAATTCACCATTTGAATTTAGATTATTTATGAAAATCCGCTTGTTCTGAATAACATGTTTATTTTTAGGATGTGATACATGATTACAAGTGTAGTTATTCTCAATTTTATCATGTTTCTAATTCATAGGTTGTATCTATTCCTCATTCTCATCTAATTTCTCTAATGCATGAAGTTCTATTTATGAAATTAGTATAGTTGTACCTTCAAATTTGAGTATTCAAATAGTTTGAACTGGTGCATGTTAACTGAAAATGATATTTTCAGCATCAAAATGATTCATCAATTATTTAATATTATATCAATCAGTTTCACCTTCATCAATTTTTTTAATCAATGTCACCAATTTTTGTTTCCATAAAAAAAAATCACTATTCCATTATTCCATTTGCATACAATTTTTGTTGAGTATTTTGAATATGTATCAACTAATATATCTGATTTGTACTTGTTTTCAATAATTTTTACATCACATTTGTCAAATAACAATTAAATTAATTTCATCCATCGTCTATTTCCACAAACACTATATATGTATTCCATCAAAATTAATCCATCATATTTTTCTTCAAATATTCCTACATTAATATTCCTGATCATTATAATTTATGGTCTTCTAAATACACTAAAACAATTAACTATTGTATATTTCCTATACCTTATTTCAAAACATTTATTTTTTGTTTTTGGTATCAGTAAAAACTAGATCATTATGTTAATGGTAGTACATATAGCTTCTCTCAATAAATTTTTTTTGATATTTTGTTCAGATAATTTTGTCCTTCCCATATCTACTAGGATTAGTTTCATTATTTCAGCTACCCCATTTTGTTTTGGAGTATATAGTGTGATAACTGATTCATGATTCCTTTTGTTTATAAATGAATTTCGAAATAATCACATGTAAACTCTTTACCATTATCTGATCTGAGTTTCCTGATATAGATATCCATCTCCTTCTTATCTTGCCAACTAAATTATTTGAAATTTTTTGTTTCCTCTAACTTATATTTGATTAACCTAAAATTAGATAACTGATTATAATCATTACTAAATTTTATGAAATATAAATCACCTTGGGTATGATTTTTCCTCTTTGGGAGACATAAGACAATATGAATATTTTTATTGTGTTCAAAAGATAAAATATCCACCTATTTTTTCTAACATTGAGTTAATTTCCCTTTTTGATAGGTTTCATAGATTTAATTCCTTTCTCTCTTTATCTTGAAAAAATATATCACAAAATCATGCTTCAGAATTTTAATTATAATACTTTCACCAAGATAGACATGAATTCTATTCCATTGGTTGTTTTTATCTTTATCACTCAAGCAACATGAATTGATAGAATACCCAATTCGAAATAGATTACAATTGGATATTTTTCATTAACTAGTATTTCTCCATCCGTTATGATTTTGATAATACGTGAATCATTTTTTAACTATAAAACTTTCCATCATCACAGAGTTTGATACCACTAAGAAAATAATGTTACATCCCTTCAAACAATTAACACATTATTATAAATCATATTTTAGGCTTCAATATCTAACTTGTATATTACTTTATTTCCCTAGGAAAACATATTTCCAAATTTTAATTTTCATCCTTATTTATTCTTTATATTTATTATAATTCTTTTTTTAATAATCAAGTATGATGAACATCAACAATCAAGAATCTGTGGATTGGGTTTTTATTGTCTTTCAATTTATCTTCAATGAAACAAGTTTTTTCATCTATAATTTTTTGAACTGACTTTCCTTTCTAAATATCAGATTATCTTTTGGGAGAATAATTAATAATCCCCCACCCCATTTCTCCAAAGTCGGTGCATCATCTTATTTCATTGTAATTATCATAAAAAAATAAAATAATGAAGGATCGATCGATTTAGTAGCCTTGGAAATACTAGATACGAACATAAGTTTAAAATTACAACTGGAAATGGAAAACAACATATTATCCCCTTATAAAACTCTCATATCCCTTATACTAACTTTATAGGTCAATCATAATATCCTTTTTCACATCTAGGAGGAAAATTAATAACTATTAAGGGGTGATCTCAGATTCTCAATAAGTATAAACAATATAGCATAAGATATCATAAATAAGAATAATCTTTTATATAAAGGTATAAATTTTAAACACAAGTCTTTTAAACATAATAATCAGAAAAATATTAAAATAATAAATCAAATAATCCATTTTTAAACTTTCCCATGGATATTCTAATATTTGAACAATAAAATGTAAAATCAATAACTAATATCATAACAAGGAACTACATAATTTCGGACATCATAACCATACCATCAATACCACATGCCAATACTATTTACATTCAATCAATGCCTTGTTCGGAGACACTATTTTTTCTTATGATACCTACCTATGAATAGAGGGGTTATAGAGGGCCACTCCTGTCACTAACTAAATCCAATTAATTCCATCTTAGAAAAGGGTGAAAATAACAAAAACAATCATATTAAAACTAACATATGATATTTTAATAATTTAAGAACAAAAAATGAATGTTATAAACATAGTAGATCGATAGCAAAATATATCATAAACCCTTCAATAAAAAATGGAATATTTTATAATAATAATAAAACTCAAATAACCATGGAATCTAACAAAAGATGAGGACATAGATGAAAATAATTTAGTAAATTCATTTGAACTATTTGAGATAAATATCTATGTTTTATATTGAAATAATTAAGAAGTCACACAATTATAAAAGAAATTTTTTCTTCTGAAAATAACCTTATAATAATTCATGGAATTCTTTAAAATGTTAAGGCCTCATAATAGTATAAAATATACACTAGCACCGTACAAGTTAAAAACAATCTTTCCTTAATTTGTCAAAAATGTTATAAGGTATATCATTTCGAAAATGACGGAAATATTAATTTCAAAACATTTTGGGAAAAGTAAAACATGGGTAAAAATTACATTAAATAATTTTCAATTATAAATTGAATTACATTTTTAGAAACATGAACATTGATGGTAAGGATGTCCATGTAGATCCTTACTTATAAGCAACCTCAGATAATAAATAGATTATAAATTAACCCTTTACATTTACATTCCATTAGTCAAGATTGATTTAGACAGCTATATAATGGTTAAAACATTTTATTAAATTAAACTAGGACCATATCCATATTTATGATATCATATATAATCCTCTTATATCCTTTTTGAAATAATATTTTAGTATTACTATTGTTTCAGGTGTTAAATGCTTCATTTTATCATTCATGTTTTGTCATCTATGTCATGTTTGTTATGAATATGATATATTTTATTCATATAAAAAATTAAATTTATTTCAAAATTAGTATATTTACTCATAAAATATAATCATTATTTAATTTTGAATGTGGATAAATAATCTCATCGTTTCATGGAGACAATAGGTTGTACGTATGGATGAGCGACAGTATCATTCCCTTGATGGTTAAATAGTACGGAATGGGATGGTATATTAATTATTAATAATAATTACCATGTTATATTAACTATTTATATCCATTATACTCATAATTATACCCATCCAAATAATTTATTGTTGAATAAAAAATTACATCATGGCGTGGAGACTATAAGATGTATGTGCCCAAATATGGTGATATTATTGTTCGTGTGATGGATGAATCGAGAAATAGGGTTATACCATGATTATAATAACATATTATTATATGTATGATATTATATTTATTATTTTATATGAAAAAACATATAATTGGGATGTTGTAGAAGAAAATAACTTTGAAAGAGGTGGTAAAACAATTACCTCTTTTTCTGATGTTTCCTTTTGGTTTGCACAAAAGGACTCCTTATGATGGTTTTCTACCTATTGTGTGGCCTCTAAGATTAAGTGATTGATTTTTTTAGGATAATTGGGAAGTTTTTTGTTGATACAAATGGATTTGGAGGTGTGAATTAAAGATAAGGGGAAGTTCCCTTTTTTAGGATAGCTGAGGGGCACTTTTGGAAGGTCTTCAAATATTAATTTATTAAAAATTTACTTTCAGCATAAAATAGCTCCAAGGTGATTTATATATATGATAATATGATTATGGTTATAAATTATCTCATCCATTTATTCATAGACTAGTTTATGTCACAAACTTAACCTTATCATTTGGGTTTAACCATTAGTTAAATGGTTTAACTCTTACCATGTCTTCTTGAATTGTAAAATTATAGTATTAATATAGTTAAAATAAAATTATAAAATAACTCCAATTGGATAATTTATGGAATATTTAACAATATCCTAGAAAATTTTCGAAACTTGGTATTTTTATGAATTTTATAACATTTAATTAAGTATTATTTATTTAAAAGTGTCATTTATGTCAGTTTTGTTACTATTCAAAATTAGCATTTCTTAAAATATCAGACCAACATAATAAAAACTAAACAATAATTTTCATAAGTAACTTACATTTATATTTTATATATAAAATTATTGTATGTTATTAGATAAGTGAAATGTATTTATTTTATTATTTTTAATATCATTTAACTAAATCATTCTTTAATAATTCAATCACTGCATCATTTTTATGTCATCGTTTAATTTAATTATTTATTTTCTAAAATTATAAATATATTATCATTATGTAGATAATGATTTAATATTTTTAAATAGTAATTATAGTAGTCAATATCACTAATATATCCTTATATTTTAAATTATATGGTTAATTAAAATTGAATATGAAATTTTTAACGCTTCTTTAAATAAAATAATATAAATGTCATATTCTTGCACATGTTTCTTAAAAAGGATCCTAATTTCAACCTAATGTTTATTTTGGTATAAACACGTTTATCCAATAAAATTAGGACATGTTTTAGGGTACTCATTTGTTATTATAATATAAATTTTACCTTTAATTACCCTATTTACCTTTAACTTTTGTAAATAATATCGAAAATTTATTATTAACCAAAGATTATTTTGATCTTATTAGAAAAATTTTCTAATACTAATTAAAATAATTTATGTCCATTTTTCTGAATTAAATTCAAAGAAGTGGTAAATTTATATTTAATGAAAATCCTACAGATGTGGCTAGAAAGTGGGTAAAAGAGATGCTTAAATGTTTAATAAATATTTATATCTAATTATGTTATAAAATTATTAAAATAAAAAATATTGGATTAATATATGTATTATTTATCTAATATAACTTTTTAATAAATTTTATGTAAAATAATTATCAAAATTATATAGTTTTTTTAACAACAATATAGTGTTTTCACTATTCATCAAAAATTTAAACTTTTCATAAAGTTAACAAAATATCAACCAAAGCTAGTTTTGATATTATGAATTCAAAAATGAAGTATATTTTGAAAAATAAAATTTATAATTTTCATAATTTTTTTCATAATATTCATAACCACAATTAAAACGTTTGAAATTTCGTGGTGTGCTTGAACTGGATGTTGCATGCAATGCAAGCTATTTAATTATTTAAAATGATGCATATTATAGAAGATTTATATGTTAAATTATTACACCCATAAAATAATTTCATCCTTTAAATTTTTAGAATATAACTTCATAAAAAAATTTAGGTGGTTCTTCATCATATGTTCATTACATTCCCATGTCTCCTCATTCATTTTATGGTTCCTCCAAAGTACCTTTACTAGATGAATCATCCGATTTTTCAAAAATTGTTCTCTGGTATCAAAAATCTGGATATGCGTCTCACAATAAGACAAATTGGGTTTCATATCTATTTCATCATATGTGAGTACATGTGTTGGATCTGGCATGTGTTTCTTTAATAATGATACATGGCATACATCATGAAATTTAGAGAAACTCGATGACATTGACAAATGGTATGCTACATATCTAATTCATTATAGAATTTCCAAAGGACTTATGTTCTTGGGACATAATTTACCCATCTTATTAAGTCATATAACACCCTTAAATGGAGATACCTTCAAGAAACCATGATCTCCCACTTGAAATTCCAAATCCTTCCTTTAGTTATCATCATTACTATTTTTCCTACTTTCTGTTGTTTTCATATGGGTCCAAATATTTTTTACCTTTTCTGGCATTTAATCAACATGTTCTGGGCCTATGAGTTTTCATTCACCAACATTATCCAAACAAGTTGGTGTATGACATCTCCTTCCATATAACTCTTAAAATACTACCATTTTTATATTTGAATGGAAGTTAGTATTGTACAAAAAATCTACCAGAGGTATATACAGATCCCACATACAATGAGATTCAAAAGAGAAAGATCTCAATATGTATTCTAAGGTTAGAATAGTTTTTTCTTATTATCCATTGGTTTGAGGGTCATAGGCAGTGCTCAAATGAATCTCGGTATTTAGGGCCTTCTGAAGACTTTTCCCAAATTATGATGTAAAATTGGGATCATGGTTAAAAAAATTCATAGGGTTACCCCATAAAGTTTAAAACATTATTAAAATATAGTCTTTCTAAACATTCAAGTGATAACTCTTATTTTATATAAATAAAATTTTCTGATTTTGTAAGATAGTCAATAATAACTGATATCGTATCATTTCTTCTAGGAGTCTTTAGTATCACCATGACAAAGTCCATCATAATGCCATACCATTTCCACATAGGTATAGATATAGGTCAAATAATAACACAATGATTTTTTATTCTAGAATTCACCTATTGAAATACCAAACATATCGACACATAATCAGCAACCTCCATCTTCATGTTGTCCCACCAAAAATGTTCTTGAAATCAATATAAATCTTAGTTCCACCATGGTGTATAGTGAAATGGGAGCTATGAGAATCATCCAATAATACCCTTTTTATATTAGGTTTAGTAGGAACACCAAGCCTCTTCCCAAATTTCATTGTACCATATTCATATACGAAGTCAATCAGTCTCCCATCATTCGTATCTTTAATTTTCTTGTGATATTCCTCATCATCATATTGAGAACTTTTTATCCTTTCTAGTAAATATGGTTTGGAAACCATTAGAAATTTTCGTGATGTATCACCTTCCATGATAACAACCATATCCATCATTACTATATCCATAAATATATGATCCCTTTAATCATTAATTTTGTTTTGAACTCCATGATCTTTTCTAATCAAATAATCCACCACATCATTTTATTTCCCTAGGAGGTAGTGTATTTTTCAATCATAATCCTTAAGTATCTTAATCCATATACTTTGTATCATTTTGAGTTAATTATATGAGAAAATATTTTTTAAACTCTATCTATCAGTATATATATCACATATTTAACTTTAGAGGTAGTGCCTCCATATCTTCAAAACAAATATTACTACTTCTTACTCCAAATAATGAGTTGGGTAGTTTTTTTCATGAATTATAAATTGACTTGTTACATAAGCAATAATCATATCATTTTGTATAAGTAAAAAATTGAGTCCTTTTCTTGATGCATCACTATAAATCACAAAACCATCATTCCTAGATGGTACAATTAAGATAGGTTCATTGACTAATCTTCCCTTCATTTCTTAAAAACATTCTTCACACTCATTTATCCAAAAAAATATAACTCCGTTATGAGTGTGCTTGGTTGATGGGTTTGTCAATCGGGGAAAATTATAGATGAAATGATGGTGGTAACCTGCTAAACCAATAAAACTGCATACCTCAGTTATACTCGTCAGTGTTGGCCATTCTTGGAATTTTTTTGTAGGGTCAACAGATATTCTATCTTTGGAGAAAATATGGCCAAGAATAAAAATTTCTTGAATCCAAAATTAAAACATTCTAATCTTCCCATATAGTTTATTTCTTTTAAAATCCTTCATAATAATGAACAACTATTTCTCATAGTCTTCTTAACTTTTAGAGTATACCAATATTTCATATATAAATACTATGATAAAATAATCAAGATATTTTTTGAACACTCTGTTCAATAGATCCATAAAAACATAGGGATTATTTGTCAAACCAAATGGAATTACCATAAATTGGTAATGATCATTCCTTGTTCAAAATGTTGTCATTTTAATATCTTCCTTTTTTACACATAATTGAAGATATCAATAATGAAGGTCAATATTCGAAAAAATTGAGATCCATTAAGTCGGTAAAATAAATCATCAATGAGAGGTAGGGGATAGTTGTTCCTTATTATAATAGAGTTGATTTGTCTATAGTTGATGCATAGCCTTTTTGATCCATCTTCATTCTTAACAAAAATAAATGTGGGTACACATTGATAAAGGAAAGGGAAAATAAATCCTTTATTTATTAACTCATATAATTGTTTCTTCTGGTATACTAATTCCACAGTGTCTATTCAATGTGGGGAAATTGATATTAGTCTTGAATCAGTGATTAAATCAATAGAAAAATTAACTTCATGCTCTAGGGAGTGTCTAGGTAAAACATCGGAAAAAACATCAATAAATTCCTTTAAAATAGGTACATCCTATATTTGAATATTTCCTTATTTATCCCTGTATTTTATTTCATCTTCCTCCCCATGAATCTCATTCCATAAAGCTATTGGGGTGGATTTAGATAAGAATCAGGTGATGATGTGTCTCCTATAAATATAATTGATTCTACATCATCCTCACAAATAATAACTTCATTCTTCATTCAAAAAAATTTTAATTCATATTTATATAGTCAATCCATATCGTGGATATAAAATTCTACCATATGTTTGATAATATTTTCATCAGATAATGCTCACACTACTACAAAAACGGGCAAGGGAAGCGCGCCCTTATAACAGCGCTAAGCAAAAACGCTGATAAAGGATACCCTATATCAGCGCTAATATTACAGCGCTGAAAAAGCTAATTTTTATCAGCGCTTTCTTAGCGCTGATAATATAAATATTTATCAGCGCTAGAAAAGCGCTGATAAATATGATCTGTATCAGCGCTAAAATATTAGCGCTGATACAGTTGGTCTTTATCAGCGCTTTTTGAGCGCTGATAAAGGTTTCCTATATAAGCGCTAAAAAAGCGCTGATACAGAACACCTCTATCAGCGCTCAAAAAGCGCTGATAAAAATTATCTTTATCAGCGCTAAAAAAGCGCTGATAAAGAGACCCGTTATCAGCGCTATAATTGTAGCGCTGATACGGGGAATCTTTATCAGCGCTTTTCTAGCGCTGATAAATCATAATATTATCAGCGCTAGAAAAGCGCTGATAAAGCTAGATTTTATCAGCGCTATAATTTTAGCGCTGATAAAGGTAGCCTTTATCAGCGCTTTTTTAGCGCTGATAAAACCTTAGTCGACTTTTTTATAAAGTCGGTCGCACAGTGCCCTCGTTTTATCGCAGCTAAAGCTCTCGCGGAACCGTAACCCTGCTACTCTTCTCCCGAATACCGCTGCTGTGTTCGCTTCGCCGGAGCTTGCCGCCCTCGGTACAGTCGCCGTCCTCCGCCGCCCGCAACACCCTCGGCCGACCTCCACCGCCTGCCGCCCTCGGCTGCCCGCAACGCCCTCGGCCGCCGTTCTCTGCCGCCCTCGGCCGCCCTCCGCCGCCCTCGGCCGCTCTCCACCGCCTCCGTCGCCCTCCGCCTCACTCGGCCGCCCTCGGTCGCCCTCCGCGGCCGCCTTCCGCAACCCGCAACGCCCTCGACCAACTAAGGGTATGAATTCTATTCTAGTTTTATTTATTTGTTTCAAACATTCATGGAATCCCTTCAAGTTGTTATGGAATGTATAAAACCTACTAGAATTTGTCTTATGTAATGGAGAGTTGAGGCATGGTGTAGTTTAATGTCCTAAAACCAGGACCTTTGTGCAGGTTTCCATTTTGTTCTGATAAGGAGGGGAAATGATTCACCCTTTTCACTATAGTATAACCAAGAATGTTCTACCATAATCATGCATGAGGGGGGGGGGGGTGGTAGATGTAAATTTTAACCCAGGGGTTCATGAATCCAAGGATTGATATGGTACTTAAATGTCATAGGGTGTTTGATGGTAGTAAAATCCATTATTGAGGACGAAATTGTCTTTGGTTGACATGCCTTTTTAGTGGGAAACATATGCAGATCCACCAGTGCATATTGTGATTAGTCAAATAAAGGTGACCTTAGGACGATGACCGCTCATTTCCGATGGCCATGGAAGGATATGAGGATTAAGACCTTTTTGTGCATAGTGTATGGTTTTTGAAAGGAAGAGACCTTTTTGGCTCCGACATAGTGACAATGGGGAAATTTATGTCTCATGAATAGACCCTAAATATGATGTTTATGTATCACCATGTTTCTTGTGATGGAAAGAATCAAGCTGTACATAGATATTTTAAGTTAAAACTACATGCATGGGTCTAACCCACACAAAGGGAGGGGGAATGTTTAGTTTTTGGGGTGTCTGGACTAGAACATAATGACTTAGGCATTACTATAGAATCAAACCAACTATAGTACTTGAAATCATGCATTTTAGAATCATGCAATTAGAACTATGGTAGAACTTTTTAGTGTCATATTGTGGGGACTGATTCCTTGAAAATCCTGAGTAACTTAATGGAAAATCAGTCTAAGATAATTTGACATGCGCTGGACATGAAGGTGGAGAAAGGTGTAGACTATGACACCATGGATTCTCGAATCGATAAGAATAAGTCCATGCACGCAACTTTTTACCATGCACGCAACTCTCTTTACAAACTCCTATTGAATGCAATTCTACGCGATTCAAAGCCTCATATTTTCTATAAAAGTTGAGATACTAAATTAAGGGGGTATCCTATTATTTATAATCGTTTCTGAACATGAACACATGTTTATCCCAAAGTGTGTAAAACCATGTTTGATGTCACATTAGGTGCATACGTATCTTTTTCTCCTAATAAAGTGATAGATAATCATCTTTTTAGTGAATCTAATATTCTTTTTTATGAATCTTGATTATAGGTTAGACTACTTGATCTCCTTCCAAGGAAGTGGTTCCCTTCTACTGTATTTGGAAGTCTTCTTTTGTGTACTTGAACCATAAATACTAATATTTGAGATTCAAATAGGATGAAGATGAATAAAGATTGGATGGATTCTAATCGTTTAACAATAGAGTACGAGAACGGAGTGAAAGAGTTCATCAAGTTTGCAAAGGATCACACAAAGGATCCTTCTCAAATCCTTTGTCCGTGTTTACGTTGTTGTTATTCTAGACTACTTACTCCAGAGGAGTTGGAAGAACATTTGATATGTCACGGAATAGATCGGAGTTATAAATGTTGGAATAAACACGGAGAAAAAGCGAATGTAGCTACTGGCTGGGATAAAACTGCGTTTTATGGATCGTCAGATATGAATACAAATATAGATAATGAAGAAGACCGTATGGAGGATGTGATTACAGATGTCAATGATGATGAAGATCGTATTGAGGAAATGACAAAGACAATTCAAGATGAACCCCGTGATTGCCCAAAATTGTTTGAGAAGTTAAAGAGTTGTGCAAAGACGCCATTGTATGCCGCATACCTGATGACAGATTGTACACAAATACAATGATGATCTGACTTGGGGACATGTACAATTGGTGGTCATTTTTGAGAGGGGTTAAGGGGATCAAAAGATAAAATATTGTTGTATGTAAATGTTCGTAGCAAAATTGTAATTGTTATTAAATAAAACATTCTTTCTCCAATGAGTCATTTTTCCATTTTAACAGATGATATGCACCAGCAACATGCAAGAATGTTGAACCACTAAAATGGTCGCTCTCTTGTTTAAAATGGACACCACTTTAATTGAAAACAACAACTGACCTACGGAAATCTGACCAGACGCATCTGGATTGCCTTCATCCTTTAGGAGAAGGATCCACGGGTCCTTGGTGACGTGTACGAGTCAACCCCGCCTCAATCCGAGGCACGGTGTGACCGCTACCACCCAAAGGGTCGCTCTCTTGTTTAAAATGGACACCACTTTAATTGGAAACAACAACTGACCTACGTAAATCTGACCAGACGCATCCGGATTGCCTTCATCCTTTAGGAGAAGGATCCACGGGTCCTTGGTGACGTGTACGAGTAACATGCAAGAATGATGGACCACATTTCTTTGGCCTTTGGACAAAAAAACCAGTAAAATCTCCAAAATACCTTCATATCATGCATGAACCAGTAAAATCTCCAAAATACCTTCATATCACGCAGTTCTGAAAAGAGTCACTATTTAAAAGAAAGTCACAAATTTAGATACATCTCGAGATGGTCAGTTGTTGATTTCACTTAAAATTAAGTCCATTTTTAACAAAACAGTGACACTGTGAGTGGTGTCGGCCACACCGGGCCTCGGATTGATGCGGTGTTGAATCGTACACGTCACACATGAGTCATTGATCATTGTGAAAAAGTATCAACGCAATCAGAAGCCGTTAGATCGATTTGGCATATGTACGTAAAATATTGTCCATTTTAAACTAAATACATACACTTGGAGTGATACCGGTCACACCGCGCCTCGGATTGAGACCCCACCCTTTCCCCTCGGCTGTCAAAAATCATAACCAGATAGTCGAAGGGTGATTTTGACAGCCGAGGGGAAAGGGTGGGGTCTGAAGACATTGTAGGATATGTCGAAGGGTGATTTTGTGTGTGACTGGTATCACTCCAAGTGTATGTATTTAGTTTAAAATGGACAATATTTTACGTACATACGCCAAACTGATCTAACGGCTTCTGATTGCATTGATACTTTTTCACAATGATCAATGACTCCTGTGTGACGTGTACGATTCAACACCGCATCAATCCGAGGCCCGGTGTGGCCGACACCACTCACAGTGTCACTGTTTTGTTAAAAATGGACTTAATTTTAAGTGAAATCAACAACTGACATACGGCAAACCGACCAAACACATTGGGATTCTATTGAAACTTAAGGACAACTATCCATGGGTCAAATGTGACGTGTAAGATTCAACCCCGCCTCAATCAGAGGCGCGGTGTGACCGGTATCACTCCAAGTGTATGTATTTAGTTTAAAATGGACAATATTTTACGTACATACGCCAAACCGATCTAACGGCTTCTGATTGCATTGATACTTTTTCACAACAATCAATGACTCATGATACATAGAGAAATTCACTGGCCACCTTCGAGAATGATCTGAAGCACAAACCATGACAGCATTATGTTTTTAACTTCAGCACCTCAATTGAGAATGTGACACCTTTCAGGACTTGGCGCCATTGTATGTCGTTTCGTCCACTGAATGGGTCTATCCTTTTATTTAATTTTTTTAACTTCAGTCAAATATTCTAGAAAGATGTCGCGGCAGATCCTTCACCATTTTGTTTTGCTGAACATCTCATTACATTGTTAAAAAAAAGCAGGGTGTCTTGCATGGGCAATACGTTCTTGTATTGAAGATGATGCACTCCCATTTATTCGAACCCACATGGTTAATTATTTTGTTTAAGCCTAATGATTGATTTAATTATTGTGGAACACATAATCATGAAAATCGTATGATGGTTGTACCCAGATAGGACTCCAATTCATTGGTTAAATCTATTTTCTCATGAGATGTTATGTATGAGATTAGGGAGTAAACCTAGTCCATTAAAATGGGAGTGCATCATCTTCAATACACGAACGTATTGCCCATGCAAGACACCCTGCTTTTTTTTAACAATGTAATGAGATGTTCAGCAAAACAAAATGGTGAAGGATCTGCCGCGACATCTTTCTAGAATATTTGACTGAAGTTAAAAAAATTAAATAAAAGGATAGACCCATTCAGTGGACGAAACGACATACAATGGCGCCAAGTCCTGAAAGGTGTCACATTCTCAATTGAGGTGCTGAAGTTAAAAACATAATGCTGTCATGGTTTGTGCTTCAGATCATTCTCGAAGGTGGCCAGTGAATTTCTCTATGTATCATGAGCGTTCTAATGCATATCTTGTTTGGAAGATCATTGTAGTAGACAACGATCTAAAAGTGGGGGATGAGTGCATATCTGAGCATGTCTTTAGTAGTGTCCCTCAAAATGTCTTTAAACTGACCATCTTGAGATGTATCTAAACTTGTGACTTTCTTTCAAATAGTGACTCTTTTCAGAACTGCGGGAGTTAACATTTCTCCAACATATTCACACACAAAATCACCCTTCGACATATCCTACAATGTCTTCAGACCCCACCCTTTCCCCTCGGCTGTCAAAAAAACCTAAAAGACCATGGCTAGCAATGATCATTCCAAAATGCATTTAAACTGAAACCTTCCAGAAAAAAATAGAGTAGAATACTTGCAAGTTGTAACTTAGGTCGCTTTGCACAAGCCGATTTCCACATTGTTTGTAGCAACCACATTTGCTCCAACACTCTAATGATCTTCATTGCTTCATGTCTTTTATACTCTTCCATAAACCCTTCTCTAAGAAGGTCAACTATCGTGTATGCATACTCACCTTCAAATGTGACGTGTACGAGTCAACCCCGCCTCAATCTGAGGCCTGTTGTGGCTGACACAACTCCAAGTGCCTCTGTTTTGTTCAAAATGGACTTATTTTTAAGTGAGAAATCAACAACTGACATACGGGAAACCGACCAAACGCCTTCGGATTGTGTTGACACTTTAGGACAACGATTCATGGGTTATATGTGACGTGTACGACTCAACCCCGCCTCAATCCGAGACGCGGTGTGACCGGTATCACTCCAAGTGTATGTATTTAGTTTAAAATGGACAATATTTTATGTACATACGCCAAACTGATCTAACGGCTTCTGATTGCATTGATACTTTTTCACAATGATCAATGACTCATGTGTGACGTGTACGATTCAACACCGCATCAATCCGAGGCCCGGTGTGGCCGACACCACTCACAGTGTCACTGTTTTGTTAAAAATGGACTTAATTTTAAGTGAAATCAACAACTGACATACGGCAAACCGACCAAACACATTGGGATTCTATTGAAACTTAAGGACAACTATCCATGGGTCAAATGTGACGTGTAAGATTCAACCCCGCCTCAATCAGAGGCGCGGTGTGACCGGTATCACTCCAAGTGTATGTATTTAGTTTAAAATGGACAATATTTTACGTACATACGCCAAACCGATCTAACGGCTTCTGATTGCGTTGATACTTTTTCACAACAATCAATGACTCATGTGTGACGTGTACGATTCAACACCGCATCAATCTGAGGCACGGTGTGGC
Source organism: Viscum album (assembly GCA_963277665.1). Lineage (NCBI taxonomy): Eukaryota > Viridiplantae > Streptophyta > Magnoliopsida > Santalales > Viscaceae > Viscum > Viscum album. The sequence continues at coordinate 173,882,641 of OY728138.1, forward strand.
CGACACCACTCACAGTGCCTCTCTTTTGTTCAAAATGGACTTATTTTTAAGTGAAATCAACAACTGACATGCGGCAAACCGACCAAACGCATTTGGATTCTGTTGAAACTTAAGGACAATGATCCATGGGTCAAATTTGACGTGTAAGAGTCAACCCCGACTCAATCCGAGGCCCGGTGTGGCCGACACCACTCAAAGTGCCTCTATTTTGTTCAAAATGGATTTATTTTTAAGTGAAATCAACAACTGACATACGGGAAACCGACCAAACGCCTTAGGATTGTGTTAACACTTTAGTACAATGATCCATGGGTCATATGTGATGTGTACGAGTCAAACCTGGGGTGGATTACATGGCTTTCCTACATGGAATATATCCCACTACACGTCTTTAATGAGCCAGCTACGCAGTTTATCCCTTGTACAGATACACAGGAAGAATCACACGAGATCGACGTCATGTACTAACATAGGGCAAGGGTGCATAAGAGGACACAAGATCAAAGGGTAACACGTATATGTTTTTTAACATGCCATGTAATTTCCTATTGATATGACATGTATATTCACACAGGCAGCTGAACATTGGAGTTACCCAGGGTAAAGCGACAAGGCATGTGACCCTTTAAATGACACATAATTTTATGTACCATGATTGATCTCTTTGAACACTATATCAAGGACATATTTCATTAGGGTTGGCTCCCATGATCCTTCCTAGGATGGTTTTGGTATCTTTTCCGACTTACGGTAGTACGATCGCTTCAGCAGGACGTCCTAGACATAGTTGGAGTCTCTCTGAAAGTCCTGGAGTGAGATCATATATCTATTTTTGAGGTCCAGGTAGAGTCATGTATCAACGCAACCAATCCTACCAGACATTGATCCTATATATAGAATGTTAATCTTGATGTCTCATTACAGTACCCCAATTTATGATATGTTACCTTTTTTGTATTAATATACATAATTACTAAGGGTGATGGTTGGGAGAGTTAGGATATCCTTTTTATGTATTGCAGAATGATTCAAGGAGCACGGGCTCTGCACGATTTGTCAAAACCAAGTGGCAATCCAAGGAGAAACAATGCATAGTGGAATGTTCTAGTATTTATCTTCTGAGTTGTGTAGGAATATTTTGTGATACTATGTAATGAGGTAGTTTTGCTTTCTGGGTAGATGGTATCTAACTCATGGTAAGAACACTGTTTGGTTGGGTTGTGATCGGTTGATGACATGCTTGTGGTTGATATACTGGTTTTTGTGCAGGTCTGTGGTTGATATACTGGTTTTTGTGCAGGTCTGCTCGGCTGGCTGTAATAGTGCAGGTTTTTTATTAGCAGCAGGCAGGGATTTAACAGCGCTTTTTTAGCGCTGTTAAATGTCGCCTTTAACAGCGCTAAAAAAGCGCTGTTAAAGGAGATATTTAACAGCGCTAAAAAAGCGCTGTTAAAGGAAACATATAACAGCGCTTTTTTAGCGCCATTAAAGGTATCCTTTAACAGCGCTTTTTTAGCGCCATTAAAGGTGACATTTAACAGCGCTTTTTTAGCGCTGTTAAAGGTGACATTTAACAGCGCTAAAAAAAGCGCTGTTAAAGGACCCCTCCTTTATCAGCGCTGAGCTTTACAGCGCTTTTCTAGCGCTGTTAAAGCCCGATTTTAGCGCTGTTATTTCCCGTTTTTGTAGTAGTGTCATTTATATGCCATAACGGGAACTACCTGACACATATTTCTTGAAAATAAACTTCCCTTAGGGGGTTTTACAGACCAAACCCTTATTAAAGTGAATAAGAAATATCTAATCATTATATATAACTATGAATATATAAAGGAATTTAAGGATCCAGAAACAAATAATTATCATCCTAAATTTGATAAAATTATTATAGTACTAACCACAATGTTATTAAGAGTTTCAACCTCAGTGGTTGAGATCGCAAAAGCTTAGCCTTGTTCTCTTGGCCTTTTTTAGGGAATTTTCCTTGACACTTGGGAAAATCATTTTCTTAATGTCCCATTTCTTTACAATTGTATCATTGATCATTAAAAACTGGTTTCTTCCATTTGCAATCACGATCTTGGTGGGATTTTTCTCTACACGTGTAAGAAAATTCCATCCCCTTTTGGCTAGTGTCGGTGTGTTTCTTCCAATAACTACTACATGGTTGAAAGTAATCTTTTCTATTCTCCCCATTATTTCACTTCCTATAGTGTTCAACAACCCTATTCTTCTATTGATTCTTTTTAAAGTCATAAGACTTCGAGAATTCCTTTTCTATATTGACAGTATATGAGACCATATCATCATATGATGAGAAAGATTTTGAGACCAATTCCATATGGATGAATGGTTTTAACCCATCAATGAATCATTCAATATTACTTCTTGGGTTATCTATATAAGTTTCATCATTCATTTCTAATCTTGTGAAGTTAGCCACATACTTTTTCACGTCCTCATCCTCCTTTTTCCTCAGACTCAGAAATTGTCTTTCTATATTAGATTGTTGTTCATGAGGAATGTAATTTTCTTATAAAAGATCTTTAAAATCCCGCAATTCCATATTTTCAATTTCTTAATCCTATTTTGTATTTTGATTTAATAACCACTAATGATTCACATCTCTTGATAGATGACAAAATTCTTTGAAAACCTTTTTTCATTTTGTTACTCCCCAAAGCAAGAAATATTTTCTCTAAGGAACTTATCCACTGATCAGCTATAAATGGATTTGTATCCCCATTGAATGTTGGAGGTTGGTTTATCCTGAAGCGATCTAATATTAATCCTCTACGTTTTGAATTAGGGTGCTCTATACAGGTAAGGTTATTATTCATAACAGAAGCTAGTTTTCCCTGTATGGTTATAAGATTTTAACACCAGTTGTATCACCATCTCCACTTCCATTATCAAAAATAGGAGGCAACACCATACATGGATTATGTGTGTTGATACAACTTTCATTTCATCCACTAGGCTCTATTTCTACACAATGACATAACATAGATTAGGTTATGAATCATAATGCATAATTCTGAACTATTAATATACTTAAAATAAATTGAAAATTTTATTTATATCTAATCCATAATCCTAAATATTGTTTCTTTAAGGGAATAGTAAATCATAAATACTTAATAATAATTTGTAATTAAAAAATGAATTATCCAAATAATATCCCCCTAGTGTGTCAAACCAGGTGTGCAGTAAGGCTCACTGTCGTGTATGAAGTTTCCCTAAGCCAAGCTCAGAACACCCTATTGGAGTTATTACACTGAGTTACATTTTTTCTAGAACCACGTCAACTTGTAGTGTCTTGAGAGGGATTTATTTTCATGGAATACACACATAATCCATACATTACCAAAATCCTAGGATGTTATTATATAATTATCCTCAGAGTCTATCTTAGGGTAATTTTACCTAATCAAGTTTATTCTAAATCTAGTTTCCATATTCTGTACTGAACTTACTCTAATACCAGCTGTAATTCCATTAACTAGTTGCCTAGAGTCAGCACATTATTTTTTTCATTGAAATAATCACATGAAAATCTAATCCTGAAGGACCAATCTGTTTATTATCCATGGAAATACTATATATAAACATAAGCTTTAAATTTCATCTGGAAATAAAAAATAACTTATTATCCCCTTTGAAAAATATCATATCTTATATGCATTTCATACAGGTCAATCATTATATACATTACTAGATCCCAAGGAAAATGAAAAATAAGAATGGGGAGATCTCATATACTCAGTTAGGATAGACAATATATCGAAAGTTAACCTAAATAACCATTAAATTTTAAGACATGGTATAAAACTGAAATAGAAGCCTCTTAAACATAATATTCAGTATAATATGGCAAGAATAAATCAAATAATTCCATTTAAATATTCACATGGATATTCTTCTAGTCGAATAATCACATGAAATATCAATAACAAATCTCATAATGAGGAAATGCATAATGTTAGAAATCATAATCGTACTATCATGGCTTCGCGCCATGACCATTACCATACCATCAAGGCCTCGTGCAAAGACACTAGTTTGACTCATAAGACCTACCAATGCATTGAGGGGCTATAGCGGGCCCTGCCCATCACATACTATGTCCAATTAATTAATCTTATTAAAAGGGTGAAATATAACATAAACATCTGTATTAAAACTAGCATACGAAATCTTAATACTATAACCATAATCCATGAATGGTTTAAACATATCACATCGATAGTAAAATATTCCATAAACCCTAAAATATAATATGGAATGTTGTACCATAATATGTTGACCTCAAATAAGCATAAAAGTCCACAAATAATGTTGACATAGATGAAAATAATATAATAAAAACACTATAACCCTTTGAGGTAAATATCAAAGTTTTTTACTTTAAAATAAATTAGAAGTTCCACAATTATAAAAGAATAATTTTCTTTTGGAAATAACCTTATAAACTTGTAAGTAATAATTTAAAATGTTAAGTTGTCATAAAAGTATAAAATATCTACTTTCCCTATATTAGTTAAAAACATTCATTCCATAATTTGTCAAAATGGTTATAATGTACCTTGTTTAGAAAATGATGGAAGGATTCCTTTAGAAATGTTCTTTTAAAAAGGATAAAATGGTTAAAAATGACTTTATATTTTTTTTTGATAATATTTGGAATTACATTTTATGAAACATTGACATTTTATTATTAGTATGTCCCCATAGATACTTACGTATAAGAAATCTCTGATAATAAATAGTTTGTGAAATTAAACATTACCTTGTAGTTTCTTTCAGTAAAGGGTGAGTTAGCCTACTGTATAATGGTTAAAACATGTTATTAAATTATACCAAGACCATATACAGATTTATGATATCATATATTGTCCTCTTATATAATTTTGGTAAAAATATTTCAGAATTATCGTTGTTTTAGGTGTTAACTGGTTTATTTTCCCATTCCTTTTTTATCATGTAAGTTATGTTTGTTATGAATAAGATATATTTTTTTAATATCCATAATTAAATTATGTTCATAATTATTTTTTTAATCAACATATAAATTTTCTAATAATTTTTGAATGGTTATCATGGAGAATAAATCTCATCATGTCGTAAATATGGTAGGTCGTACGTACGCACGAGCCACTATATCATTACATTGATTGTAAAATGGTATAGATTTGGATAGTATATTAATTTTAAGAAATAATTATCATGTTAAATTTATTATTTGTATCCATTATACACATCATTATACCTATCAAAATAATGTAGTGTTGAATAACAAATTACACCAAAGTGGGGAGACGGTAAGTCGTACCTACGCACGTATGGTTATATTGTTATTTGTATGGTGGATAAAATGAGGAATATGGTTATCTAATTTTTATAAAAAAATCTCAATATATAGATGATACTAGTGTTATTATTTTGATATGGAAAAAACATATAAATGGGATGTAGAAGAATAAAAGACATTTGAAGAAGGTGATAAAATAATGACCTTTTTTCGGGTGTCTCATTTTGGTTTTCTCAAAAGGACTCCTTTGTATGGATTTAAACCCAATGTTTGGACTCTAAAATGATATAAGTGATGTTATTATAATAATTTGTTAGTGTTTGGAAGATCCAAAGTGCTTTGTATGTTTCAATTAAAAAGAAGGAAAATTCCCTTTTATAAGAGAGATGAGGGGATCTTTTGGAAGGTTTTAAAGTATTCATTTATAATAAATTTATTTATTTTTGTTTAAAATATTTTCTAAGTGATTTAAATAAAGAATGAAAATAAGTATGGGTCTAAATAATCTCATCCTATTATTTTTATAAAAAAAATTGTCAAAAAATTAAACATGTCTTTTTTGGTTAACCTTTACATAAACACTTTACCTCTTACCGTGTGTTCTAGTATTGATACACCATAAGATTAATGTAATTTAAATAATATTCTAAAAGAACCCCAAATGAATCATTTATGAAAAATATAACAATATAATCGTTATTTTGATGAACCTGATAATTTTATTAATTTTATTACATTTAATTAAATATTATTTATTTTAAAGTATAATTAATGTCAATTTTGATACTATTCAAAAGTCTCATTTTAAAAATATCAAACCAATATGATAACTTCTAAAAAATGCTTTTAATATATTATTATCATGTATTTTATTAAATAAAATTCATGTATGTCATTAATTTTGTAAAATTATATTTATTTTAATATTTTTAATATCGTATTATTGATTTTGTTCTTTAATAATTCAATTACTGCATCATTATTATATCAGCATTTAATTTAATTTTTTATTTCCAAAAATTATATATAAATTACCATTATGTAAATAATTATTTTATATTTCTAAATAATATTTATAGTCTACCATATAAATTTTATATCCTCATATATAAAATGATATAGTTAATAAAATTCGAATATCTCATTTTTAACTCTTTTTAAAATATAATATAATAAATGTCCTAATCTTACACAAGTGGATTAAAAATGACCATAATTTCTACTGAAGGTTGAAATTGGTTTAAACACACTTATTTAATGAAATTTTGACAAGTTTTATGGTAATATTATATTATTATAATTTTAATATTACCTATAATTACCAAATTTACCATTAATCGTGATAAATAAAATCCAAAAGTTACTATTCACCAAAAAATAATTTGATCTTATTAGACCACATTTTTCATACTGATTACAACCATGTATGTCGTTTTTATAAATTCAAAACATAAAAGCAGAATAATTATGTCTATTGCAAATCTCATAGATTTGGTAAAAATGCGAGTATAAAAGACATTCAAAAGATTAAAAAATATTTATATCTAATTCTTTTGTAACATGATTCCAATAAACTGTGTTGGATTAATATATATATTATTTAACTAATAAGAATTTAAAATCAATTTAAAGTAAAATAATTATTTAAATGAAATAGTTGGTTTTTAACAACAGTGTAGTATTTTTCACTATAAATCAAAAAATAAAACATTTTATATTCTTACCAAAATTTCACCCTAAGCTAATTTTGATGTTATGAATACAAAAAAGATGTCTATTTTGGAAAATAAAATTTGTAAATTTCATAATTTGGTTAATATTATTCATAATGGATTTTTAAATGACTATTTTTAAAATTTATGGTGCGCTCGAACTCGATGTTGAGAGCAGCACAAGCTATTGAATTATTTAAAAATAAGCATATCGTGGAAGCTTGAGATGTTACAATAATCATTAATATTTCAGAAATAATTATTTTTATAAAAACATTCTAAAATTTCAAATAATCATCCATATTTTTTCTATTTTTAGTTAGGATAAATTTCTAATAACTATTTTATTACCTTGAAAATTTTCACTCTATTTCTTATTATAACTCCCCATTGGTTCATGTCTCATCACTAAAATGAAAATCGTATATAATTGTAACACCCCGAGATTTTATGAAAAATATTATTTTAATTTCATTAATGTCTTATGTTGTATTCTACACCAAGATTACCTTGCGCTATACGCAACACCGTATTAGCTTGCAGTATACGCAACACTATTCTTGGACCGTGTTACACACAATTTTGATAATAGTTATTCTACGCAACATTGAGTATATATATATATATATTAAATGTATAAATGAAATATGGTTGGATTCTGTTATACGAAACAACGAAGGATTCTTTCACAACACGCAACCCTGACTTGGCTTGCATTACACGCAATCGCGACCTTCCTCGATAGCGTGTGTTGTACGCAATACCGGGTTTTAATAAACAATGTTATATTATTATAATATTGTCATGAACTAGCCGTTATGAATAGTATTAACTAAATTTTGAATTTTATAACATTATTATTCATCTTACACATTTCTAGAACATGGTATAAGAACAAAATAAATTTTTCGGGTAAAATAAGTATTTTTCAAAAAAAAATGCAGTTTTACCGCCTTTTGATGGCGCACCCACTTTAAATCTATTTTTTGACATGTTTATAAGTTCAATTTGACAAATTAAAATTCTTCTTTGGAATCAAGAAATTAAAATTTACTTTGGATAAATTTTTCATATTATTCTGGTAACTTTCACATTTTAATGAATAGTAAAAACACGCTATATTTTAATTAAAAACAACTTTTTTCATCGTAATATCTTATGTGGTAAAGTTATAATATTGAATGGTTTTAAAGTATAAATAGAATATATTTTTACCATTTAATATAATGTATGTCATTATCATTGATTTTACCTTGAATTCGTAGGTTAAATCAATTCAATCTTTTGCAATGTTTTAAACAAAAACCCGTTTTTATTCGACAACGGGATTAATTTTAATTTAATTTATGAAACATCTGTGTATGGAATTTTAAAAAAATGTATTCCATATTTGGAATCAGTGGGTCCAAATTATGTTAATAAGCTACTTTTTATTTTTGGGAATTATGAATAGTAACTACGGTAAATTTTATTTACCATAGTTAAAGGTAAATCGGGTAATTAAGGGTAAATATAATATTTTAAAATTACCCTAACAAATGTCAAAATCCTATTGGATGACTAAAATTCTACCCATATCACCTAAGGGTCGGATTAGAATCATTTAATGAACATTTTTCCATGAAAATAACTTAATTATTATTAAAACCAAAGAAAGTGACAACATGTCACTCTCTTAAATTGTATAAGTATATTAATTTTAATTTAGTGATAAACTTTATGAAACATCGAACATGAATAGTCTACAGAAAGCTAATGAAATTATCTACATCATATAAATTTATTTATAATTTTTAGGGATTAAATAATTATCATTAATTATGACACAATAGTGATGCAGAAATTGTTTATCTAGTGAAAAATCAAGAATAATGTTTTTTTAAACTAATAGTGACCATAAAATGCACAAATACCTAACCAAAACGTATTGGACATGTAAATGTAAACCATAAGCATCCAATTGTAGAATATTTGACCATTTGGAGCCTTATAAAAGAGATTATGACACTTATATTATTTTATTTTAAATGATGCCAAAGTTGTCACCTTCATAATTTAATAAATAAAACAATTTAAATATTGTGATTTTAAGATGATAAATTCGAGTAAAAGTATTATTGTGAAAGGTAATATATTTATCTTCATCATATAATTTTATTTTAAATTTTTATACAACAAATAAGGATATTAAATAATTATACAAAAATGATGTAGTAATTATTTTATTAAGAGATAAACAAAATAAATGGTTTTAAAAATAATAAAATAAATATTATATGAACTATTTAAGGTGATAAACTAATTTTATAGATACATATGACCTTTTATTAATATATTAAAGCTTTTAGTTCGAACATATCTTCTGTATATATTTTATTTAAATTCAAATAAATGAATAGTGTCAAAATTGAAACTATTGTTATTTTACAAAAATAACATATAATAAAATTGTTTAAAAATCACAAAAATATTTAAAAATTATAAATTTATATTTATATGGTCTATAATGTTATAAAGTAAACAATTATGGGAAATTCACAACAAATAAGTAATTATTTGTTATAATTTAAAATTTAGAATTTTATTACCACAAATAAACTTAAATAGATTAAATAAGGATAAATCAAAATGATAAGGTTTAAAATAAGATCCAACCATGTCTAAATTTGATTGGTTGATGATATTACAACCCTATATCATCTAATCTTCGAATATGAGTCATTTTTGGAGGTTTTTAAGTGGGGTTAGATTTATTATAAATTAATATTTTTAAGAATTCCTAAGGTGCCCCTCTCCTCCCTTATAAAAGGGCACCTCCTCCCCTTCCTCCTCACACCAAATTGAGCACTCAAGCTCGGCCAACCCCTGCCAAAATCCCTTCTCCACTTCCCTAGAATAATCCTAGAGGTCCTGGTCTTCTTCAAAGACCAATATTAGTTCCCTAAGTGAAGGATTCAAAGAAGCGTTCCAAAGATGAGGTAATATCCATTACCGATCTTTTCAATTTCTTTCTTCTTCAACATCTTCTTCTTTAGTTGTTTCATGATAAAGTAATAACATCAGTATTACTTAAATACTTATATGTTATTATAAATATGAAACAACCCTAATTCACCTTCTATCCAACCTACGGAAAAATGAAATCACCGCGCGTGCGTACGTACGGAATACCGTCTCCACGCCGTGGTGTAATCTATTTTCCACCATCACCTTACAAGGATGGGTATAATGGTGTAATGATTAACTATATATGATTATTATAAAGTGATATTGATACTGAAATAGTATAAATACACTTAAATACAATTCCAAAATCATAGGAACGATATCATCACTCGTGCGTACGTACGGAATACCGTCTCCACGATGTGATGCGACTCGTTCTACATGATCTTCATTTCATACTGATTATATAAATGAATTGAATGAATAAATATGATATATGTTACACTAATAACATTCTGGATATAAGTTATCTATAACCTTAAAAGAAGAATAAGAATTTATTCGGCAAAACTCGCATAAGAACAAAAGGCAATAAAGACCCGAGTAACAAGTAACAATGAAATATTACTAACAAGAAGCTAAGAATATGACCATATATGATATCATATCAATATGTATGATTCTGGAATAAGTCAATAACATTATTTAAACCATTATACAGGAGCTTCGGACACATACAAAGCAAATCGGACCTAAGGTAAGGGAAAATATCACAATCTCATTTTTATCCGAGATTGTTTATTCGTAAGTATTTACTGGGGTGTATTTTATCATCCACATCCATGTTTCATCAATATGTAATATTATTTCCATCCACCTACAATTGTTTAAATTCATTTTTAACCTTCAGAGAGTTTTTAGTAAAAGATATGAAAAGAATCTTTTTTCGTTTTTCGTATGAGGTACTTTTTTTTACTTTTCCGACAAAAGTACGAGAAGAATGTTTTTTTTAACTTATATGGCATGAATGGATTTTTAAAACATTATTTCCAAGAAGCATCCTTTACAAGTTTTCATGTTTATTTTTAATCAACTTCTTTTAGTTTATAATTGTACGACATGTTAAGAAAAGAAAAGTGTTTTTGAAGAAGAAATGATATTTTCCTCAAGAATGGAGTTCAAGTGTTTTATCAAAATTATTTTCCATCTAAGATAATAAAAGGTTATGTTTCTATCCTTATTATTACATGGATTTGATTATGTTGTGATGAAAATATTTTTTATGAATTCCTTTATCTTATATGAATTGTTTTATGATGTCATGATGTTTAAGAATCCCATTTTTATTACATGGGTTATGCTATGATGTATGGTTTATGATTTTGTGGAAAACATAAGAATGGTATCATTATGAGATGGGTGGGACCTATATCTCCCTCCAATGCATTGGGTAAAGATTTTATATCTCATGAGATAGACATGGCTGGAATGGTAGGTTATACCGGTTCAGTGAAACAGGACTGAAACGATGGTTACTCGATTCAGAAAGGGACTTTGTCCACTAAGATAGTCTTGGCAATGAGTCTTGACTAACAAGAAATGATTATCTATTATTATGTGTGTATTCCACAAAGTTTCATGTTTTAAGTTATTATTATTGGGTTTTCATTTCACTACTATGATTTATCCCATGTTATGAAATTATGCTCTCTTTTGCAGGTTAAGATTTCCAAAAGTTATGTTCTTATGAATATGATGTGATTGATTTTTCTTTTGTATACCCTTACTGAGCATTTGAGCTCACCCTTTTTTGTTTTCTTTTCCCCAGGATATAAAGAAAGGTTTTAGGTAAAAAAAGGGAAGATCTTTATGGGATATATTGAAGATCTTTTACCACGATTAGAAGATTACGTTCCGAGTTTCCAAAGACACTAAACTATTTCGATCCTTGTGTGTGTGTGTTTTTGTTATGTACTAAGTATTCCGCAAAAGTAATGTAAAGTCTATGTACGTCAGGCTTCGGGTCTCTACAGTTGGTATCAGAGGGAGGTTTAGTCAACCTTTGGAAACTAGGATGCGAGAACTTTAGTGAGATCACTAGAGATATTTCTAAGGTATGTCTAGGGATGTCTCTAAGGTTAAGTATGCGTATAGGTTATAGTACTAGAATTACACTAACGATCATAGAATTAAACCTAAGATGTTAGATATTGAAGTTACTCCCCCTTTATTATGATTTTTGCCTCTCACACTATTCTTTTGGGTTTTAGAAAATGGCTGGAAACAAGATGATTCACGATAATGGAGGATATGATGGACAATGTAATGATATTCTTCATAATGAAATGGGATTTGGAAGTCCAAACATCATTATTATGCCGAATCAGCAATCTCATAATATGATCAATAAAGTAAAATTTGGTAAGTTTCCTGACTCGGCTAATAAGAGAAAGATGGAGTTTCATGATGATCATAGAGGAAAGAAAGTTCAATTTCCCCTATGTAAATCATGTGGGAAGAGGAATCAAGGAGAATGTTTCAAAAGAACTGAAAGATGCTTTGGGTGTGGAAAAGAAGGACACAAAGCAAGTAAATGCAAAGGAAAAGGTTCAGTTAACAACATGGATGAGGATAATGGTATTTCTACGACATCAACAATGGTTAAATGTTTTAAATGTGGAATGTACGGGCATTATGCAAACCAATGCCCTAAGGGAAAGTCTCATGAAGATAATCAGTATGGTCGTATGGGAAGTATTTATGTGGATGATGATGAAGAGACTACAAATGATATGTGAGATGAAAGAATTGTTGAAGCTCGGTCAATGGTTTAAGAATGTAGTGGAATGATTACATGTTTATCATGTGTAATGTTGTATAAGTAATCTCATGGCACTATGGAATAAAGAGACATGTAAGGATTGTTACATTGTTGTCTGATTAATGTTACCAGTATCCATGAAAGGTTATTCAGATTTTTTTGGAATGTAGATGATATGCGCATAATGAAGGGATAAGGAGAAAATAAAATGTTGATAGTATTCTTGAGCTCATGACTGATATAAGGAGAAGGTTATATCATGGTTTGAGTATATAGAATTTTTGGATTTTGGTATGTGGAAAGAGTTAACTTTTGACAGCATTCATGTTTTCACTATGGTTTAATGGGTATTTATATTTTTCAAGAGAATACATCATTAAAGTATTCACATGATTGGAATGTGACCAACAAGATATATGGGGGATAAATGATGGTATTCACATGCTTGGTTGGCGACATTTCAAGTAATCATTTTCTTTATGCTATGAGCTTGGACCGAAGTATTTTAGATAAGCCTAAAGATTGTAATGGATTATGTTAACCATAAGTTAGTATTGTTTAAGTATAGAACTTTTTTTGATATTATTTATGTGATGTTATAGTAATGTAGTTTTAGAAAAAGGACAACCTGCAGGACGGGCGACAACCCATCGCTTCGGACAAGGCTGTGGGAATCGAACCCACAACCGAAGTGCGACTGGCCTTTATCGCCTACCACTGACCTACAGGAAGTCCCTGTTTAGTAGAAAACTAGTTTTATTATATTAAGCAGCATGATATGTGAAGTATAAGTTCATTTTAGGAACCATATATGATTAATCTCACTATAGATCGACTTATGTATATAATTTTTGCTAACCTTTTGTTTGAGACAGATGGAATGACCCGTCATTCTATCACATGATCTGCTAACACTTCACGAATAACAAATTCAAATTCATTTATTTAAGATATGAAGTGGAAATTGTTCAAGGCACGAACAACAGTGAGATTGTACCAAAATAAAGTAAGTATTTATTGTAATTCAAATTTTCAACTTTAGGAAAATGATCTTGAAAACAAAAAAATGTTGTCCTAGTGCCCTTATATCCGATGAATCATATGGTACCCTAGATCATCACAAATTTATGGCTTTGTGATTGCTAGCTTTTCCATAACCATGTTCTCTACCACTCTCCATCAGAACATGATGGTTAGATTTCTCTTCCATATCCATATTTTCACCTATGTGGAAACCCAGTGATTAGTTTATTTGGGTAACCGTTACGTTTCATACTTTTGTTTTTTAAAGATAAGTTTGGGTATTCCTTTTTACGATGTGGGTTTCTATCAAAGAAACTTTCAAATAGTAAACCATTTATAACCCCGACGAATTTCGAGGGCGAAATTCATTTAAAGGGGGGTAGAATGTAACACCCCGAGATTTTATGAAAAATATTATTTTAATTTCATTAATTTATTATGTTGTATTCTACACCAAGATTACCTTGCGCTATACGCAACACCGTATTATCTTGCAGTATACGCAACACTATTCTTGGACCGTGTTACACACAATTTTGATAATAGTTATTCTACGCAACATTGAGTATATATATATATATATATATATTAAATGTATAAATGAAATATGGTTGGATTCTGTTATACGAAACAACGAAGGATTCTTTCACAACACGCAACCCTGACTTGGCTTGCATTACACGCAATCGCGACCTTCCTCGATAGCGTGTGTTGTACGCAATACCGGGTTTTAATAAACAATGTTATATTATTATAATATTGTCATGAACTAGCTGTTATGAATAGTATTAACTAAATTTTGAATTTTATAACATTATTATTCATCTTACACATTTCTAGAACATGGTATAAGAACAAAATAAATTTTTCGGGTAAAATAAGTATTTTTCAAAAAAAAAATGCAGTTTTACCGCCTTTTGATGGTGCACCCACTTTAAATCTATTTTTTGACATGTTTATAAGTTCAATTTGGCAAAATAAAATTCTTCTTTGGAATCAAGAAATTAAAATTTACTTTGGATAAATTTTTCATATTATTCTGGTAACTTTCACATTTTAATGAATAGTAAAAACACGCTATATTTTAATTAAAAACAACTTTTTTCATCGTAATATCTTATGTGGTTAAATTATAATATTGAATGGTTTTAAAGTATAAATAGAATATATTTTTACCATTTAATATAATGTATGTCATTAGCATTGATTTTACCTTGAATTCGTAGGTTAAATCAATTCAATCTTTTGCAATGTTTTAAACAAAAACCCGTTTTTATTCGACAACGGGATTAATTTTAATTTAATTTCTGCAACTTCTGTGTATGGAATTTTAAAAAAATGGATTCCATATTTGGAATCAGTGGGTCCAAATTATGTTAATAAGCTACTTTTTATTTTTGGGAATTATGAATAGTAACTACGGTAAATTTTATTTAACATAGTTAAAGGTAAATCGGGTAATTAAGGGTAAATATAATATTTTTAAATTACCCTAACAAATGTCAAAATCCTATTGGATGACTAAAATTCGACCCATATCACCTAAGGGTCGGATTAGAATCATTTAATGAACATTTTTCCATGAAAATAACTTAATTATTATTAAAACCAAAGAAAGTGACAACATGTCACTCTCTTAAATTTTATAAGTATATTAATTTTAATTTAGTGATAAACTTCATGAAACTTCGAACATGAATAGTCTACAGAAAGCTAATGAAATTATCTACATCATATAAATTTATTTATAATTTTTAGGGATTAAATAATTATCATTAATTATGACACGATAGTGATGCAGAAATTGTTTATCTAGTGAAAAATCAAGAATAATGTTTTTTTAAACTAATAGTGACCATAAAATGCACAAATACCTAACCAAAACTTATTGGACATGTAAATGTAAACCATAATCATCCAATGGTCGAATATTTGACCATTTGGAGTCTTATAAAAGCGATTATGACACTTATATTATTTTATTTTAAATGATGCCAAAGTTGTCACCTTCATAATTTAATAAATAAAACAATTTAAATATTGTGATTTTAAGATGATAAATTCGAGTAAAAGTATGATTGTGAAAGGTAATATATTTATCTTCATCATAGAATTTTATTTTAAATTTTTATACAACAAATAAGTTTATTAAATAATTATACAAAAATGATGTAGTAATTATTTTATTAAGAGATAAACCAAATAAATGGTTTTAAAAATAATAAAATAAATATTATATGAACTATTTAAGGTGATACACTAATTTTATAGATACATATGACCTTTTATTAATATATTAAAGCTTTTAGTTCGAACATATCTTCTGTATATATTTTATTTAAATTCAAATAAACGAATAGTGTCAAAATTGACACTATTGTTATTTTACAAAAATAACATATTATAAAATTGTTTAAAAATCACAAAAATATTTAAAAATTATAAATTTATATTTATATGGTCTATAATGTTATAAAGTAAACAATTATGGAAATTTCACAACAAATAAGTAATTATTTGTTATAATTTAAAATTTAGAATTTTATTACCACAAATAAACTTAAATAGATTAAATAAGGATAAATCAAAATGATAAGGTTTAAAATAAGATCCAAACATGTCTAAATTTGATTGGTTGATGAGATTACAATGCTATCGCATCTAATCTTCTAATATGAGTAATTTTTGGAGGTTTTTAAGTGGGGTTAGATTTATTATAAATTAATATTTTTAAGAATTCCTAAGGTGCCCCTCTCCTCCCTTATAAAAGGGAACCTCCTCCCCCTCCTCCTCACACCAAATTGAGCACTCAACCTCGGCCAAACCCTGCCAAAATCTCTTCTCCACTTCCCTAGAATAATCCTAGAGGTCCTGGTCTTCTTCAAAGACCAATCTTAGTTCCCTAAGTAATGGATTCAAAGAAGCGTTCCAAAGAGGAGGTAATATCCATTACCGATCTTTTCAATTTCGTTCTTCTTCAACTTCTTCTTCTTTAGTTGTTTCATGATAAAGTAATAACATCAGTATTACTTAAATACTGATATGTTATTATAAATATGAAACAACCCTAATTCACCTTCTATCCAACCTACGGAAAAATGAAATCACCGCGCGTGCGTACGTACGGAATACCGTCTCCACGCCGTGGTGTAATCTATTTTCCACCATCACCTTACAAGGATGGGTATAATGGTGTAATGAGTAACTATATATGATTATTATAAAGTGATATTGATACTGAAATAGTATAAATACACTTAAATACAATTCCAAAATCATAGGAATGATATCATCACTCGTGCGTACGTACGGAATACCGTCTCCACGATGTGATGCGACTCGTTCTACATGATCTTCATTTCATACTGATTATATAAATGAATTGAATGAATAAATATGATATATGTTACACTAATACCATTCTGGATATAAGGTATCTATAACCTTAAAAGAAGAATAAGAATTTATTCGGCAAAACACGCATAAGAACAAAAGGCAATAAAGACCCGAGTAACAAGTAACAATGAAATATTACTAACAAGAAGCTAAGAATATGACCATATATGATATCATATCAATATGTATGATTCTGGAATAAGTCAATAACATTATTTAAACCATTATACAGGAGCTTCGGACACATACAAAGCAAATCAGACCTAAGGTAAGGGAAAATATCACAATCTCATTTTTATCCAAGATTGTTTATTCGTAAGTATTTACTGGGGTGTATTTTATCATCCACATCCATGTTTCATCAATATGTAATATTATTTCCATCCACCTAAAATTGTTTAAATTCATTTTTAACCTTCGGAGAGTTTTTAGTAAAAGATATGAAAAGAATCTTTTTTCGTTTTTCGTATGAGGTACTTTTTTTTACTTTTCCGACAAAAGTACGAGAAGAATGTTTTTTTTAACTTATATGGAATGAATGGATTTTTAAAACATTATTTCCAAGAGGAATCCTTTACAAGTTTTCATGTTTATTTTTAATCAACTTCTTTTAGTTTATAATTGTACGACATGTTAAGAAAGGAAAAGTGTTTTTGAAGAAGAAATGATATTTTCCTCAAGAATGGAGTTCAAGTGTTTTATCAAAATTATTTTCCATCTAAGATAATAAAAGGTTATGTTTCTATCCTTATTATTACATGGATTTGATTATGTTGTGATGAAAATATTTTTTATGAATTCCTTTATCTTATATGAATTGTTTTATGATGTCATGATGTTTAAGAATTCCATTTTTATTACATGGGTTATGCTATGATGTATGGTTTATGATTTTGTGGCACACATAAGAATGGTATCATTATGAGATGGGTGGGACCTATATCTCCCTCCAATGCATTGGGTAAAGATTTTATATCTCATGAGATAGACATGGCTGGAATGGTAGGTTATACCGGTTCAGTGAAACAGGACTGAAACGATGGTTACTCGATTCAGAAAGGGACTTTGTCCACTAAGATAGTCTTGGCAATGAGTCTTGACTAACAAGAAATGATTCTCTATGATTATGTGTGTATGCCACAAAGTTTCATGTTTTAAGTTATGATTATTGGGATTTCATTTCACTACTATGATTTATCCCATGTTATGAAATTATGCTCTCTTTTGCAGGTTAAGATTTCCAAAAGTTATGTTCTTATGAATATGATGTGATTGATTTTTCTTTTGTATACCCTTACTGAGCATTTGAGCTCACCCTTTTATGTTTTCTTTTCCCCAGGATATAAAGAAAGGTTTTAGGTAAAAAAAGGGAAGATCTTTATGGGAGATAATGAAGATCTTTTACCACGATTAGAAGATTACGTTTCGAGTTTCCAAAGACACTAAACTATTTCGATCCTTGTGTGTGTGTGTTTTTGTTATGTACTAAGTATTCCGCAAAAGTAATGTAAAGTCTATGTACGTCAGGCTTCGGGTCTCTACAATAATAATAAATATTATTATTCCCAAAGACACTAAATAACTAGTTGTATCCTCTGAACATTGATCTTCGCAACTGATAATAGCCATATGTTGAAATTTAGTATTGTTGTATTTCAATATACTGAGACTATCTTTTCTCTAGTGGAAAGTTTTATTAGGGGATTTGTTTGTCCATTTGAATTAGAAGATGGTTTATCAATAGTATTAATTCCATATACATGAATTTAATTTTTTTTGACAATCAATATTAGAGGTATAATATTTATTTTCAAATTTATAGATTTCTGAATTGATTGAATTCTTTGATCCCCAATTTTCACCCGTTTGAAATGATTCTTCCTGGAACTCAATTGAATTTCTAAAACATTTTCTTCTCTTTTTCAAGAAATTTTGTTCCTAGTGTTTTTTACACTGAGACTTAACCTATTATTATTATTTTATATGAAATATTTCTTCAATTTCCCATTCAATATTATTCCTTCCAATAACTTTCATTTTTTTCTTTTAATTTAATCAGTGAAAAGAATCATTCTTTTTGCACATCCTTCTTTTTTCTAAAATATATTTTCGTTTTCAATTTATTACACTCTATATTACTTCGTGTGATTTATGTTTTTTTCAAGAAAAGCTTGTTATTCATTTTTCAACATGTTCTATAGCTCTCTTCATTTACTTCCATAATTTTCATTGTTAGTGTTGGCAACCCCTTTTTCTGCATGAGCCATGAAATTAGATTCATCTTCTGATTGGATGATTGATGTTGGGATAGATTCTAGTTCCTTACTCACTAAACTTATTTTTTTTTACTTTTAAATAATTTCTTCTTAATTATGGAAGAAAAATTTGCTCCATTTGATCACTCACCCTAATTTTCTATATTGTTTATCATGATTTATCTCAGGATCCACTGACTTCGTTTTTAGACAATTACTAGAAAAATTACAATTTTCATTACATTTATAACACCTGGTAGTAATTTACCTTTACCCATAACCTTTTCCTTATTTAATAATTTTCAAAAAACAGACATTATTACTTTTACAGTCATCATCATCATTTTGATCATAAAATTCACTTGATTCTTTCCTTTCATCATCTCAAATTTTGAGCATTCTCGTGGACTCAAAATTCATCGCATCTTTGACTATCTTCTTGAAGACTGGCATCCTTCACATTTCAAAATATATTATTATTTTATGTAATTCACTTAGAGTAAGATCATATCTGCCATCCAAATATGATACATTGAGATAAAACATGTTAGAAAAATTTCTCATCAGTTTTTTGACAATAGTTGAATCGTCAATGTTTTCTCCAAAACCCAAATTATTGCTATCATTTTCATTAACTATTTTAATATTATCATCAACATTTTTTTCTTCACCAATATTTATATATTAAAAATTTCTCCCCCAAATATAAAATTTTTCTCCCTAAAATTCACTTTTCCTTTATAACTACATTCCAATTTATCTAGAATTTCATTGGGATTTTTCATTTTAATAACCATTGTGTAAAACATTTTTAAAAGATACATTAAATTTGAATTTTCTTTTTTTCCATCAAAATATATATTAATCTTATCAGTAAAATTCAACATATAATTTTTAGTTCCTGGTGGGAATCCTATAGTAATAGCATCTTTAACTTCAAAGAAAAGAGATAAATGATAGGGAAACATCATATTCATATGAAAGTGATAGTTATTTCCATAGAAAGTAGGAACACCTATACAATTGATAGAAATATAATTATACATATTTAGTAAATAGTGTATCCTAATAAGAGGAACCTTTCTCAAATACCTATTTATGTGTCTAGGGAAGTGTTTCACCATGAATAAGTGGTGAATTAATTAGTGGTGGTTTTTTAAAAAAATATTTCTTTTGAAATTAACCACTTCCAAACTATTATAAACGGGTCCATTCTTATGATTTCTCAATATTGGTAAATTTTAGTAAAAATAAATAAAATATAAAGACAATTTTGTCAAAATTTTCTTTTAATATGATCATACTGATTTTTGTGATTTTTTAGACTCTCCTATTAGAAAGTATATACTATAATCACTTCTGTGTACAGTATTCGTTTAATTACTAGCATAGAGTCCCACTAAAATAATAGTTTGATAGATCCTATTGAGTAAATGATTATAGGTAATGTATGAATGATCAGTTTTGAATGATGGATGCTTTTGAAACAGTTGATAAGGACCATATATTTGGAGCCATCAAGATAAATAGAATTTTATATGATCTTTTTCGGAATGATGTCAATGAATATGGACTTCCACAAATATTGGATTTTGACTTCTCAAAAATAGAAAACATATATAGTATGAAAAATAATCATTATCAATATAAAATATTTATTTTATATAAAATTTATGTTTAACATACTTTCTATATAAAATTTTACTACTTCGTGAACATGAATCTACACTATGGGAAACAAATATTTTTTTCTCAAACAAAATACTCTAAAACATACTAAAGACACAATATTTTTAATATCGGAATCAACCTAGTATTTATAAGAAAAAAATAACTAGTTATTCATTCAGTTAAACATGATCATTCTATACATGTGGTGAGGAGCTTAAAGTGGTTCAATTATTTGTGAAACCAAAAAGGCATCACCTCTATCAGAATTACATATTGGATTCCACCTAGAATTTTTCAAAAAAGGATTATGAATATTATTACATGTGTTAATAATGTTTTCACATACAAAAAAATCATTTCATATCATTTTATATGATTTTTAGTTTCACATAAAATAATACTTGCATAGATGCTAGTTCATCCACAATGAATAATCATTCATCTCCATATTGAATTTTCATTCGTCTCAAACTTTAAATATCCTCATCACAAACTCTCACTAAATAACACCTACTTAATCTAGATAGATTATTTACTACATAACATTCATATCTCTATAGTACATTCACATGTTAACTTCATCATGCCGAAAATAATATTTATATAGAACTACTCTACATAACATTTTTATTTGTTTCATAGATGAATGGATCTCATAGAATTAGATTTGTTCAGTTGATAGACTTTTCATAATGATTTTGTAATTTATTTCATCACATAGCATGGAATATAATCCCTAGGCCAAACCTATCAAACCATTAATATAAATATGGGACTTATTGTATAGAATTAAATCCACAAAATAACATTCCTTACAAAGAAACATCCATATACTCGTGTATTCATCCTAAAATAGAATAAGAAAAATCTTATTCCAAAAACTCACCAAAATAGTTTATTCATCATAGCATTTCAATTTTCATCATCACATTACTAAAAATCACTATCTGTATAGTATTTTTATGCATATTTTTTCAAATAAACTTTCCTTTACATAGCACTTTTCTTCTACAAACCTCTTTTAAAAATAAATTATATTCCTTGAGGAAAATAAAACATAGAAATTTTTTAATGCTCTAACAAGAATAAGATGATCTCTCATAGCGGTTGAACCCATTATCATTCATCCATGAAAAAAACTATGTTAACATAGGTATTTTTAATATTGAGGTTGATGGAGATCCCCCTCTTTGTTAGGATGGATTGAGATCGATGGATTAGATGATAGGTATTATAATCAATTTTTTTAGTAGAGTAACAAAAACCCACATTGTTTAGGATCCCACATCATACTTTTATGTGATATTTGGTGTTTTTTATTAATCAAATACTTTCAGTACCACATTGAGTTATCTACTAAAAATAAATACTATTCCCACATGCACACACCATGGTGATCTTCTGTAGCAGGCAATGACCCTAAATATTTTTTCCCGTGGGAATTCTCCCTTTGGGCCTTAAACACGGGCCCACTTGCACTTAGTGGGAACTATGAATTTTATGCCCTCCATGGCTAGACTAGCCTCTACCATGAGTGTGGATTTTCTCCAGATCCCAAAATGTTGTATTCAAGATTAGTCTAGTTTTCTTTATAGTGGGACATCCCTTTTTTTATTAAGTCTATATTCAAATACATTGAAAATCTTCAAAACAATGTGAATAAAGAAAATAATTACAACATAAATATCTCACTTTTATTCTTCAAAATCATAATATAAATTTTTATTTTTAATGGTATTAAATTATTTATCAATTTTTAAAAAATACATAACCTATACTTTATAAAAATGTCTTTTACATTTAATATTAGTTCAAATGATCATCACATTGTTTCAAGGATAATTTTCCAAGAGGGATATCGAATTCCATTAGATGGGTCCATAATAATATCCTCAACATCACCACTTATTCAAAAGTCAATAAATATATATTTAAATAATATTTAAAATAAATGAATCCATATATTCAATAATATAAACACATTTAATGTATAGTTAACGATGATCTTTTTAAAATAATATTTTAACTGAGTTCTTTCATTAAAATCTATTATTGCATGAATCAGAAGCTATAAAATATATTGAATTTATTTAGAATTAAATAAATAATAAATTATGAGGGTGTTAAATTCATCCCTCTTATAAAAAATTCAGCCTAAAAACTATGGGAATATTAGATTCTATATATATTAGTGTAGTTAATCTTCATAACATTGACTCATTCTCACATTTCTTCCTCAATTTTGTGATTTCTCAAAAAAATACATTTACCAGAAGTGTCATGTGATTCCTCAATATCTTCTCTCTAGTATCAAGAATCATGATGGGTGTATTATAGTTACATATACTTGGTTCCAATTATATTTCATCATTTTCAGAAAAATGAATTGGAAATTCAATATACATCCTTAACAATGATATATAAAACACATCATGTAATTTTGAGATAATTTGTTAAATTTCCCAACGGTAAGTAAAAAACTATAATTCTTTCAAGGATTTCATGTGGGCTAATGTTCCTTGGTCTTATTTTCCCTTTTTTTGTTGAACCTTATAACCCTCTTACATCAATATACAATCAACAAAACTTGATCTCCAACATAGAATTTTAAATCCTTCCTCTGATATCATCATAACACTTTTTACAAACATTATAATGACTTAGTATGTTCCTGAATAGCCTATACCTTTGTTGTTTACTCATTAAGAAGTTATTAGAATATATGTTTCCTTTCAATAACTCCATCCATATAAGTAGAGTATGACATATATTTCTATATAGTTCATCATAATATGATATTAGAATACTTGAATTGAAACTATCGTTATAAAAAACTATACTGAAGGTAAATATTGATCCCACAATCCTTGAATGACATGTGATCATGACCTCATCATCTCTGACATTATTTGAAGAGTCATTTTGGACTGTGTATCTTTTTGAGGATCATAGGCACTACTCAAATGAATCTCAATGTCAAGACCATTCTAAAGACTCTTCTATAAATTTTTATGTAAAATGGGGGTTCTTGACAAACATGATTGAAATAGGTGAACCAAGAACTCTTTCAACTTCATTAATATATATCATTTTGAGGTTCTCTAGAGGTAAGATTTATATTATAGTGAGGAAATGTGAATAATTGTTTAGTAGCTAAACAATAACCAATGGTGCATTATTCTTTCTCAGATTCTTTGGTATTCATATGAAAAAGTCTAAAGTATGGCATCCCATCAAGATTTTTTATTAGGAAGTGGTTTCAGGAATCCTCTGGGATGGTTTTCCTTATCCACGACCTATTAAAATATGAGTCTTCTTAATACAATGTCCTCAATATCCCACTCGATGTTGTCCCATAAGAAATGATCCCTCAAATCTTAATTCATCTTGGTTCATCTATGGTTTATAGTGAAATATGATATATTAAAGACATAAAAAATACCATTTTGAACTTAAGTATATATGGAACACAAAATATTATTCTTAATTACAAAAAAAATATCTTCCCAATAAATGTATACTAATTGTTCATCCCTAACATTATTAATATTATTATTAAATGATACATCAACATATTGTTAACTTTTTTTCACAATAATTTGAAAAAGGATGGAGGTATATCCCTACTTAAAAAATCCCATATCCATATTTAATGTATCCATGAACATAGGATCCATCTCAATACTCCTTAGTGTTAAAACTCCATGATCTATCATACTCAATCTATCCACTACATTATTTGATTTCCTTAGGGGTAGTGTATTAAGAAATCATATTCCTTGAGTAGATCTAGCCACTTTTTTCCCATATTGAGAAATTAATTTAATATATATATGCTAGGATTTAATAATCCTTGTATATATCAAATCATTCAACATTGAGATAATTTTTCTGTATCTTCAAAAAAGATATTAGAAATACTAACTCAAGTTAATGGGTTGGATATTTCTATTCATGAGTCTTCAATTTCCTTGATGTAGATGTAATAACTTTATCATTTCCATTAAGAGACAACAATATCACTTTTTTATAGATCACTATATGTCGGAAAGCTATTATTTCCAATAGTAGTTTCAAAAGAAGATCATTGAATAGTATCCTCTACTTTTCATTAATGAAAAATTAATTTTATATTTTCCAAATGAAATTATCCCCCTAATGTATAACCTTGATTGATGGGTTATCTAATTGGGTAAAATTCAGATTGAATAATTGATAAGAACTGACCTAACCAATGAAACTACACACCTCTGTTTTGGTTCATTATGATATGAAATTTTGTGATTACATTTTTCATCATAGGATAATTCAGATTCCATTATTTGGAGACAATATGGACATGAAATAAAATTTCATGAAGTTAAAAATCCCACTTACTAAATTTAATATACTACTTCTTCCGTAAATGAGTCTTAATATTATACCACATGTGATTATTATGGTCCTGTAATATTTTTGAACAAACCAATATATTATCATTGAATTCCACAAAACAATAGTGATATTCCTTGAATAATATATTATTTATCTCTACAAAAATGGAGAGTGAATTAGTTAATCCAAATTGAAATACTATTATCTCATAAATTCTATACCTCATTCGGAGTTTTTAATTCAGAATTTCATCTTTATTTACTCACAAATGATGATACACAGAATGAAAGTCGATTTTAAAAACTATTAGGATCTATTATATTTATCAATTAAGTCATAAATGAAAATAATAATATAATTTTTCTTTATTTTAATAACATTGATTTCCCTATAGTTAGTGTACTACCTCATGGTTCAATTTTTTATTAAAAAAGAAAACATGGGCTAGCCAATGTGAAACTATATGGGTGAATAAATCACTTTTCACAAAAATCCTCTTGTTGTTTCACTAACTCCACTAATTAAAAAGTATCTATTCTATAGGATGTTTCTATATTGGTATATGATCACATATTAAATCATTGGAAAAATCAATTTCATGCTCTGGGGGGTGTGTAGGTAATTCCCTAGGAAATGTATCAATGTATTCTCATAAAATAGGTACTTATTCACAGTGAATATTACATTCTCTACCCCCAATTTTTTTTATTCTTACTTAATAATTTCATTTAGTATATCTACTAAGGGTGGATCTAGATATTTCTCATATAATGAGGAATATACTCTAAATATATTGAGTTCTATATCTTCATCAGGAATTAGAATTTTTTTTATTACAATACATTTTTCCATAATATTTTGATTATTAATACATATCCAGGATTATATTTAATTCAATAAGAGTTATTATAATAAGTTCATCAAATAAAGACCATTCATTCATCATAATGGGGGACTCCTAATACATCATTATTACAGTGATAATTTCACTGTGAGTTTTGAAAGAAAAAATAACTATTATTCATTGAGAAAATGTATGATATAAAATAGTGTGAGGATCCATAATCAAATAATTAATTATATAAATTTTAATCTATGATTATATTTCCATAAACCACATAATTTTGTACTTCCCCCATAGTTTTAGTGATCACACAAAGATTCTATTCTATCGTTATCCTCTTCTACAGTTGATTCCCTTGATGTAGGGGAATTTGTTTCTAAATTTTCCTATATAACTATATTTAAAATTATAAATAAAATGATTTATTTCATTTTGATTATTTATCCGGGGGACCCTTATCTCCATACATATAGAAATATATCATGCGCTTTATTATTTTCTTAGGGGGATTCTTACTACCATTCTCACAAGATTAAGAGTACATCATTTTCATCTTCTTCTTTAATTACTTCCCATATTCATTATTCTCCATCAATAGATTATTTTATTGATTAACCTTTAATATATATGATCTAGATAAAAAATTCTATATTTTAATGGAATATAAACCTAGGTCATCATATTATGAAAATGTTTGAGGGATTAGATCCCTTCAATTACTTAGATTGAGACCTTAAAAATGTGGTCAATATTAAACTTCGTGTCACATATGTTACATTTCTCATACATTTATAACATTGTAATGGTATCACGATACTCAGAACCACTCTCTTCTTAATTTTTCTTTAATTTGAGGAACTTTCATTGAATTTCAATTTGTTTCACCTAAGGGATATATTTTTCAAACAATGTATCTTTTAAAACATCCCATTATATGGGTTTTATTTCCTCTACCTCTATAGTATTATGAATCCCTAACCATTTTTTGTCCATATTTATTTTTATATAATATAATGTAAGTGCAGCACATTCATTTTCACTACATCCAATGACCATAAATATCCTCTCAAGTGACTTAATTCTTATCTATGCTATGATTGGACTAGTAGTCCCACCAAATGATGTGGGGTGGTGGGATAATAAAATCCAACATGGGAGAATAATGTGGTGGAACATTGTTCTCCATATAAGTAACATTATTTTTCATAACCTAAATAATCTCCCCTAATATATTCTTGATCTCCTCATATCTAGTACTAACTATTTAATATTTATCAATAGGTAAATCTCTCCATTTTCTTGAGTATTGATACGCTTCTTCCTTCTAGGAAAAATTCTTTAATAATGATACATACAAGAATAGCTCATAAGATTAGGAAATTTAAACCCTAATTTATAATTTTAAATATGTATTAAAAATGTGAATTGTTAATCTCATAATCCTAAACATGGTTTCTTTAGGGGTGGAATTATTTACAAATCATTTATTGTGGTTTGTAATGAAAATATAAATCATCATAATCATTTCTTCTAGGAATGTCAAACTAGGTGGATATAAAGGCTCATTTATAGGAACCATGTGGAAATCAGGTCGAGTCCAGTGTTCTCTTTTTGGAGTTATTACACCTAGGTATAACTATTCCAAAACCACATCGACTTTTAGTATCCAAACCAGAATTTGTTACTTATTAAAACCACAAAATCTACACCTCACCAAAAAGTTAGGATATTAATATATACCTTTCCTAAAATTCTATCATGGGGTTATTTTCTTTGATCTATGAATTGTTTAACCGAATTTACATGGTTTCTACTAAACTTCCTTTAATATATACTGAACAAACCTGAATGGAGTTACCCGAAGTCGGTTCCTACATTATTACATTAACCTAAATACAAAGTTCATAATTACAATAGACCAATATGGTTATCAGTATTGGAGAACAAAATGCATACATGATACCCATTTTATATAGGAAAAATGAAAAAAAACATAACAAAAGAAGGTAATCAGTATACATGAAACTCATTCGATGGATTATTATTCATAACTTCGTGATGGGAAAAAAATATGGGTGATCTCAAATGATTAGAAAGGGTAACATAAAAATCAAGCTATCATGAGTACAAAAATCATATTCAACATTTAAATGTAAATAACTAAACACAAATTTCATTAGATTAATAAATTGATCATGAAATCAGGCTTAATTAATATGGAATCATAACTAACCAAACACACATGCCATTTGATCAATAAACCGACAATGAATTGCATGATGAGATCATACTAGTGTGAAAATATCATGGATAATAATAATTATTTAATTATAAATGAATTAAATTTTCAATTATTAGATTTCATGATATGAGGCCTCATGATATGTCAAATGTTTTGACCATTAAAATGATAGATTAAAACTATTTTTAAAATAAATCTGATTTTTAATATTGATTTTTGTCATGAGACCACTCGATGCATGGAGGGGACATATATTACTGGGCCCCATAATGTTACAACTTTTTCGGGGCAAGCCGAAAAAAATATATAAATTTTTTCCTTGTACATCACAGTTGAGGACTATGTTAATCTCACTTGAGGAGAATAGCAATTATTTACTTAATCTAACTCACCTAATAGTAGTTTATTTTTTGATTTTTCATTTATTAAATTGCTTCTAAATTGGGGTTTTTTATTTATTTAAATAATTACTAGGAAAGAAGATTGAATTTATCTACCCATCAAAAAACAATAACAACATTTTATTAAATATTTTAGGCCAAATGAGGAATTTCGTTTTTCCTAACATGTTTGAAAACTACTTTTATCATTTTTTATACACACTAATTATTTTCTTTGATATCTTAAACTACATGCAAGTCGAATTTTTACCAAACAATAATATAATATTAATATTATTGTTTGATATTATAGTTATCACCTAGAAATAGTAATGTAGGGAATGAATTGGATTAAATATCATAAAAAACATAAAGTTTCAACACATTAATATGATATCTATTGAATATATATAATAATAATAATACTTCAAAAAATAATTATTTTTGAAAAAATATTTTATTCCTTTAAGAGGGTTTAGTTACTCTTAGCACAAATTATTTGAAGTTACTTTTTTTCCAATTTTATAAATATGATATGAAAAAAAAAAAAAATTAAATTGGAATATAAAAATTGTATTTTGATCGGTTTTTTGGACTTTCATGAATTATTTCATTTTTAGATGAATACTGAAAATATTAATTTTTAATTGATAAATGATTTTTAATTGAAAAATGATTTCTTTTAAATAATTTATAACAAGTTACTATATATTTAGTTAGTTTTAAAGAAACATAATCATAATTATACACAAATTAATCAAATCAAGTTCATTGGAATAAATTTTGTCTTCAATTTAGATATAAAAACGTGTAAAATTTTGAAGATTTTCACTATAAAAACATGTTTCCTTATAATATTTGGGAGATTAATTTCATATTAATTTTTTTCACACCTATGAATTGAAATTGTAAAAATTAATTTCATAATTATAATTATAATAATTAATAATATATATTAACTCGAAAAAAATTATTAACGAGATTAATGAAAACTGTTAAAATTAAATAAAGTGAATAATGTAAAAAACAAGTTTTCATGGGGTTTAATCATTAAAAATAATGTGATAAATGAACTATAAAATTTTCCAACACTTATTTTATGTCCATAATTCAAATTAATCCTTTATAATCTTAAGAAATACACATTTTGGGGGCATAGTGAAATGAAAACAACATTGGTGGAATTAACCCTTTCAAAAAAATTACATGTGTGCCACGAATCCCATATATAAAAGGCCACCCCATCGCATCCACTCGTTGCACATTCAAAACTAATTGGTTGGGCCATGTCCTACCTAAAAAACTACCAAATATCATTCCCGAATCCTATCAGACTTATCTTGGGTAGAAATCCATCCTAGAAAGTCTTTAGTGAAAACATAAGGTGGATACCCAATAAAGAAGAGGTTAAATCATGACAAAACAAAAGGAATCATGAGGTAAGGGTTTCACATAAAACTACTACAACCATGAGACATATGAAATTTTCACCACATATTTATTTTTTTTGTATATATTACAATTTTTTATGATTTATCTTGAATTCATTAATTTCAATGATATTACTACTTAAATTTATATTATTTAATTCATATATAATATGATGAAAATTTTACCAAAGCGGTAATAATTTATTTCACGATCTAATGGTTATTTAAGATGGTTTATGTTTATGTATCCCTTTGAGAATTATTTAATAATTATTTCTTGAAAAAAAATATATTCCCTCATCTTGTTAGACATGATATTTTCATGTAATAGTACCATTTTTTACACTTTGGTAAATAAAATAAATATGAAAATGTTTGTAAAAATATATGATTAATTTCTATATTAGGTTGAAAATATATTTTCTTCCAAAACATTATGTTCCAAAAATGTTTTTAAATTCTTATTTAATCTTTTAAAAATTATTTATTAATGATATTTTTGAACCTTATTTATTTTTACACAAAAAATTCAAGGAAATCTTCTTGGAGTTGTACAACAAAGACAAATTTCTATGATTTTTAAAGTAGAAGATGAATGTTTGTTTTATGTTGTACAAAATGTATATAATTACCCACTGAAAAGATGATCATTTATTTGAATCTTAAATTTAAATTTTATAAAGATATTTGTAAGGAAATTATTTTCCTTATATTCTAAAAAACACATTGTTTTTTCAAAAAAATGGATTTTTGAAATTTTTTATGTTTTAAAAATTGGTTTTCCAAATTAAAAGAATTTTTTCTTATAAAATATTTTTAATGTTATTTTTATTGTCATTCTATTCATAAATGAAAAAAAGACTTTTCCCTAAATCCATTGGGTATATATTGTAATGATATCATAATTATTATTTATATGGATGGTTAATGATTAGTTTGACTTGGAATATACTATTTTTATTCAATGCACATTACTCTATATTGTCAATGATTTTTATTGTTAATTAGAGATATTATTTAAATTTAATATTCTAGTTTTTAATTTAAATTATTATGATGATTATATTTCACCCCTTTAATATAATGAATGCTTGGGACTTCATACATGATATTCAGAACCCTGTGTATCCCTTCAATGTATATATAAGATTCATGAGATAAAATATATATGGTTTGGGATGAGGCTTTAACTAATTATTAGATTTATTAAAAATAATCTTCAACAATATTACATTTATTGCTATGATGTCATGATAATATTATATGTATTGGAAAAAATCATCAATTGTATGTTTTATATATCCATAAAGATGAATTACATCATTATTAATTATGATATTGATATTCCAATAAATCAATCAATTTGATAGAATATTGATGGTTAAAAATCATAAATGAAAATTACGATAAAAGAGAAACAATAGTAGCACATGAGCTTACTTTCTATGGTCGAAATCCATCATAGTGGTGTGGTGTCCTCCTTTTATAAGAACTCAAGAAATATATTTCCTCAATTTCATTCATATCTCAACATATATTTAGGTTTTAAAACATTTAAAATAAATGAGTTTACCCCTATGAGACCTAGGAAAAATAAATCAGAAACACACATAGATATCAGGTTTCAGTTTTTATTGTGGGTCAATTGGTTCATGCATGGAATTGTGTCATTTCCACATAAAAGTTATTCATAGAAGGAATAGAGATGGTATTGGGGGTATGTGTCATTCATAAAACCTATTAGACCTTCATAGTTTCTGAAGATAGTTAATTTTTCAGGTGGGGAATCTTATTCCTTGAAACAGGGTATTGAAAAGGTTTCTAGGGGTCCATGAGGTTATATCGGGTTGTGGTAGGCTTCGAATATAATGGCTCAGACCCCTATAGTCCATTCCATTGTAGAAATTTAGTGTATGAGGTGTTCTGGGAGTTCAAGGTGACTTATCCCCAACACTTTTCCAATTTCCCAAATATGAAAACAGTTCTATCGGTGAGATTGATGTGAAGAGTTACATCTATGAGACCGATGTGAACAGTTACATCGGTGAGACCGATGTGAACAGTGACATCAGTGAGACCGATGTGAACAGTTACATCAGTGACACCGATGTGAAGAGTTCCATCGGTGAGACTGATGTGAACAGTTCCATTGGTGAGACTGATGTGAACGGTTCAATCGGTGAGACCTATTTGGATAGTTCCATTAGTGAGACCGATGTGAATAGTTCCATTAGTGAGATCGATGTGAACTTATTCATCGATGAGACCAATATGAACAGTTCCATCGGTGAGACTAATATGAATAGTTTTATCGTATCAGTTTGTCATTTTGTGAATAGTACCATCAGATCGGTTTATCATTCTATAAATAATACCATTAGATCGGTGAGTCCAGGATTGGTGAGCCCATGATCGGTGAGTCATTCTTTGAACAGTGTTTTTAGGATCGGTGAGTCATTTTGTGAATAGTGTTTCTAGGATCTGTGAGTCCAAGATCAGTGATTCTAGGGCCAGTGATTCATTCCGTGAACAATTTTTCTACAATCAATGAGTCCAGGATCAGTGTTTCATTCTATGAACAGTGCTTCTAGGATCGGTGAGTCTAGGATTTGTGAGTCATTTGGTGAACATTGTTTCTAGGATTGGTGAGTCATTTTATGAACAATGTTTCTACGATCGTTGAGTATACAGTGTTTCCAGAATTGTGTATAGTGTTTCCAAGATCAGTAGGTGTACAGTGTTTTCAGGATCATGAACAATGTTTCCAACTTCCTACATTTTTACCCCATTTACATTTTCATTGACTTAAAATGAATTCAAGGCCTTGTTTTAAGGGATTCAAGGAAAAATAAAATCTTATAACTCATATATTATTTTTCCTATGTCTCAGGATACCTTTACTTGTTCAAACCGTGTGGTTTAATGCAATTCATTTTTAATGGAAAATCCAGCATATCATATATTGTTCCTCTATTAAATCTTCTAAATAGATGACATATCTTCCTCCATTGTTATACCTTCTTGTTCCATAGTGCGAGATGATCAAACCTTTCGTTCTTCCCATTAGAGTAGTGTGATCAAACCATAATCCCCGGATCGTTTCCCCATAAAGATTCTTACAGCTAGATGTGTACCCCCTATTTTGGTGCAAGAAGCATGTTTTGATCCTTCATCTATATAAGGTATGTTTTATCATTATTACTTTGGGTTCATATCCTTCTGTTTCTCCATACCCTTTTATGGAATGATGTCTCCATGTTTCTAATGGGTTTCTCTTAGGTGTTGACTGGTGTGGTGTTGTATCTGTATTCTCAAGGGGATACAGTTGTCATGGGAGGAGGCGATCGTGATCCTTTGTGTGGATCTTCCTCGTATAAAGAATAACAAGAACCATTTGATGTAGGGGATTCATTGATTCTATTTTCTTTTACATGAAACTGTATAGTTAGCATGTTTTATCTCACTGGATCACAATGGAATTTACATAGTAAATATTCGAACAAGATAAATAAGTTTATATTTAACGTATGTTATTTCATCTTGTTTTTCTAGGTAGTATGACATATTTTATTTCTTGTTTATCTTTTCATTCATGATGGAAATTGGAAATGAATGTAAAGCTAGAATTTAATTGATAATTGTTTGGCTAAATATAAATAGGTCTGTAAATGAATCTGGTTCTTCTTTTTGTAATTTGGTGTTAATAAAATTGGTGTTGTAAGCATGTTTTCTTGTTTGTAACAACATACTGGTTAGGTTTCCCAAATTAAGAACCTCTGAATAATAAATTGGTTAATTCAAGATGCATTAACGAACTGGTTGTTTGATAAAAGATAATTCTTTTTAGGGTTCTAAGATATCCTATTTCTTTTTTATGGTCCAAGATCCCAATTGATATGATGTTTGTTTTTTTAATTCTTTTGTTTTGATGTGAGCCTGGATGGCTATTGTGATATGCGGGGGCATGGAGGCCTACTGGTTGAGGCATCATTTTTCACCTAGAGTGGCGAGATGCATAGGTTTATACATATGGGTGTCTGGGAGGACACCAGGGATGATGAAATAGGTAGAATGTGTATGTTTGTATTCTTACTGATTCTTATTTGTTGTTTATCTGCATTACTTTCCCCACTACTCAAGGAAGCTAGTCTTTCTTACCCTTCTTCTGAAGGGGAAAAATGTGTGGGGTATGACACATGCTTGCTGTGATTAGCTTCTCAAGGGAGGATGGGTCTACGCTCTTGCTATAGGCAGCAAATACTCTATGGGTAGTTCATCTACTCACCGTGTTGAGCCCCCTTGTGTTTAGTAGCATATAATGTTTTTCTAGAATTCTTGGGAATTTGGGAATGTAATGATGTAAATAAATAATTGAATAAATTATTTTAACCCAAGGGGTTGGAGCTTGTTGGGGCGCAATGTGGGTGTTGTAATTTAAAGAAGCAATGTACATTGGGTGTGATGCTAATGAAATATAATATGGAAATTATAGATGGTTCTTTAATGTTTAAATAATTAATTAACGTAATGTGAAATAGATAAAAAGGAAATTATGTAATGTAATAAATCTATTTAAATGGTTGTGTGCTTATAGGATACCTAGTCTTAGAAGTGGCAGTTGGGAGACCGAGAGACGTTAGCTGTAGTTGAGTCTAAGACTAGGTTATTCCTATAGTGTGGTTGTAAGGTATTTTATATTTTGTACCTTTTGTGTTTCAATATGTTACTTCACCCCATCAATAAAGGAAACTAACACCTCAGGGATTCTGAGCCTTGGTGGTGTTTTTCCCCAACATTTCGGTCGGAGGATGGATAGTTGGCTACCCCCTTTGGCCCCGCTCTCTTCTTTTGGTAGTTACTTGTGCTGATAGGCACAGTGGTTAGTTTTCCCCACAAATGTGTGTAGAGGGTTTTAAGGTCTTGTGGTTATTCACCCACATATTTTCTGGATATATTATTCTATGGACAATTATAGGCATAACATGTATAGGCTATGATTGCTTGAAGATTATTACTCAGTGTGTGGGTTGTAATGGCTTTATGTATAATGCCCGACGTATGATACATGTTATGCGAGCTGCGGTGGCTCCCAGAAACTACCTTATAATGACCCATACTTGACAGAAATTGTTAGTACTTAAAAATTGAAGCACACTTATTACAACATATAACAAAACCATGAAAGGACCGTATAGGTATAGTGTCTTTAGAAACTGGGAAACATAAACAACTGGTTCATAAAGCGTCTACACTGTCTCCCATTTAATTCATCATATCTATAGTCCCTTTTGGCATATCATACTTAATAACATTCTTCCTGACCAGGGGAAAGAAAACATACAAAAGGGTGAGCTCAAATGCTCAGTAAGGGTAAACAAAAGAAATATCAATCACATCATATACATAAGAACATAACTTTTGGAAATCTTAACCTGCAAAGGAGATCATAATTTCATAACATGGGATAAATAATGGAAGTGAAATGTAATCCCAATAATCATAACTTAAAACATGAAACTTTTTGGCATACACACATAATCATTGAGAATCATTTCTTATTAGTCAAGACTCATTTCCAAGACTATCTTAGTGGACAAAGTCCATTTCTGAACCGATTTCACTCCTCGTTTCAGTCCTATTTCACTGAACCGGTATAACCTGTCATTCCAGCCATGTTTATCTCATGAGATATAAAATCTTTACCCAATGCATTGGAGGGAGATACAGGTCCCACCCATCTTATAATGATACCATTCTTATGTTTACCACAAAATCATAAACCATACATCACAACATAACCCATGTAATAAAAATGGGAATCTTAAACATAGTGACATCAGAAAACAATTCATATAAGATAAAGTAATTCATAAAAATAATTCCATCACAACATAATCAAATCAATGTAATAATAGGGATAGAAACAGAACCCTTTATTATCTTAGATGGAAAATAATTTTGATAAAACACTTGAACTCCATTCTTGAGGAAAATATCCTTTCCACTTCAAAAACACTTTTCATTTCTTAAAATGTCATACAATTATACAATAAAATAAGTTGATTAAAAATAAACTTGAAAACATGTAATGGAATCTTCTTAGAAATAATGTTTTAAAAATCAATTCATGCCGTATAAGTTAGAAGAAAACATTCTTCTCGTACTTTTATCGGAAAAGTCAAAAAGTACCTCGTACGAAAAACGACAAAAGATTCCTTTCATATCTTTTACTAAAAACTCACCGAATGGTAAAATTGGATATAAACTATTTTAAAAGGATATAAATATTATATATTGAGGAAACATGGATGTGGATGATAAAATACACCCTAGTAAATTCTAAAGTATAAACAATCTCGGATAAAAATGAGATTGTGATATTTCCCTTACCTTAGGTCTGATTTGCTTCATAAGTGTCTGAACCTCATGTATAATGATTTAAATAATGTTATTGACTTATTCTAGAATCATAATTATTTTTTATGATATCATATATGGTCATATTCTAAGCTTCTTATTACTAATATTTCATTACTACTTGTTATTCGGGTGTTTATTACTTTTTGTTCTTATGCGTGTTTTATCGAATGAATTCTTATTCTTATCTTTAGGTCATATATACCTCATTTCCAGAATGGTATTAGTGTAATATATATCATATTCATTCATTAAATTCATTTATATAATCATTATTCAATGAATATCATGTAGAACGAGTCACATCCCATCGTGGAGACGGTATTCCGTACGTACGCACGAGCGATGATATCGTTCCCATGATCGTGGAATTGTATTGGAGTGTATATATACTATTTAAGAATCAATATCACCTTAAAATAATCATATATAGTTATTATTTACACCATTATACCCATCCATGTAAGGTGGTGGGGGAAAATAGATTACACCACGGTGTGGAGATGGTATTCCGTACGTACGCACGCGCGGTGATTTTGTTTTCCGTAGGATGGATAGATGGGGAAATATAGTTGTTTCATACTTATAATAACATATGATTATATGAGTGATACTGATGTTATTACTTCATAATGAAACAACTAAATAATAAGAAGTGGAATAAGAAATAAAGATGAAAGAATCGGTAATGGGCATTACCTCTTCTTTGAAGCGCTTCTTTGAGACCTCCTTCTGGGGCACTAAACTTGGTCTTTGAAAAAGACCAGGACCTGTATGATGTCTCTAGGGAAGTGGAGAGGAGAAAGTTTCAGGGGTTTGCCGAGCATGAAGGCTCAAATTGGTGTGAGGAGGAGAGGGAGGAGGTGCCCTTTTATAAGGGAGGAGCGGGGCACCTTTGGAAATATAAGAAATATTAGTTTATATTCAATCCCAACCCCACATAAAAACTTCCAAAATGACTCATATATGAAGCTTAGAAGAGATAGGGTTTTAATATCATCAACCAATAAAATTTAGACATGTTAGTAATTTATTGTAAACATTATCAACTTGATTTATCCTTATTTGTCAATTTAATTTTATTTGTGGTAATAATATTCTAAATTTGAAATTATTATAAATAATTGCATATGTGTTGTGAATTTTCCATAATTTGACACTTTATGACATTTTCTACCATATAAATTTTAATTTATAAATTTTAAATATTTTTGTTATTTTTAAACAATTTTATAATATGTTATTTTTATAAAATAACAATAGTGTCAAATTTGACACTATTCATTTATTTGAATTTAAATAAAATATATACAGAAGATATGTTTGAAATATAAGCTATAATAGATCCATTAAATGTCATATGTATCTAGAAAATTAGTGGAGAACATTAAATAGTTCATATAATATTTATTTTATTATTTTTAAAACCATTTATTTGATATTTTAATTAATAAAATAATTTCATCATCACACTTGTGTCATAATAAATGATAATTATTTAATCCTTAAAAATTCTAAATAAATTCCTATGATGAATATAATTGTATTTTATTTTTGGAGACTATTCATGTTCGACGTTTCATGAAGTTTAACACTAAATTAAAATTATTATACTTATAAGATTTACGAAAGTGACATGTTGTCACATTCTTTGGTTTTAATAATAATTAAATTATTTTCATGGACAAAAGTCTATTAAATGAATCTAATCTGACCCTTAGGTGATATGGGTCGACTTTTAGTCATCCAATAGAATTTTGGCAGGTGTTAGGGTAATTTTATAATTTTATATTTACCCTTAATTACCCAATTTACCTTTAACTATGGTAAATAAAATTTACCGTAGTTACTATTCATAATGCCCAAAAATAAAAAGTAGTCTATTAACAAAATTTGGAGACACTAATTCTGAATATGGAATCCATTTTACAAAATTAAAAACACATAAGTTGCAGTAATTAATTTAAAATAAATCTCGTTGTTAAGAAAACGGGTTTTAGAAATTAAAACATTGACAAAGATTGAAATGTTTTTACCTATGAATTCAATGTAAAATTAATGGTAATGACATAAATTATATTAAATTGTAAAAATATATTATATTTATACTTTAAAACCATTCAATATTATAA
Source organism: Viscum album (assembly GCA_963277665.1). Taxonomy (NCBI): domain Eukaryota; kingdom Viridiplantae; phylum Streptophyta; class Magnoliopsida; order Santalales; family Viscaceae; genus Viscum; species Viscum album. Next base: position 173,921,595 of record OY728138.1, read on the forward strand.
TTTATCAATATAAATTATCTCAATGAATAAAATTGTTTTTAATTAAAAATTAGCCTATTTTTACTAGTCATCAAAATATGAAAGTTATCCGAAAAATATCAAAAATTTATCCGAAGTAAATTTTTATACCCTGATTCAAAAGAAGAATTTTATTTTGTAAAATTGAACTTATAAACATGTAAAAAACTAGATTTAATGTTGGTGCGCCATCAAAAGGAGGCAAAACTGCATTTTTTTAAAAATACTTCTTCTTTCCAAAAAACTGATTTTGCTTTCATACCTCATTCTAGAAAATGTATAAGTTGAATTAAAATGTTACAAAATTCAAAATTCAGTTAATACAATTCATAACGGCTAGTTTTAATAATATTTTAATACCATATCGTTTTTTAGTGAAACTCGGTATTGCGTACGACGCAAGTTATCGAGGAAAGTCGTGGTTGCGTGTAAAGCAAGCCAAGCTAGTGTTGTGTGTAGTGAAAGATTCCTTTGATTATTTATATAAAAACAAAATATTTCTCATTAAAGTCTCAGGTGTTGCATTCTACCCCCCTTAAAATGAATTTCTCCTTCGAAATTCGTCACATTGTAACTAACAGATGCGGATACCTCTCCCTCATCATATCCTCAAGCTCCCATGTAGCTTCTTCTAATTGGCGGTTCCTCCATAAAACTTTCACCAAGCGAGTGGTCTTGTTCCATAGGACTTTTTCACTGCGATCTAGAATATCTATCGTCTGTTCTTTATAAGAAATATCTTGCTCCAGGGGTACAACTTCTGAGCTGAGTACATGTGAAGGATCAGGTATGTACTTTCTCAGGAGAGATACATGGAACACATCGTGAACTTGAGAGAGATTCGGTGGAAGCGCCAATAATTAAGCTACCTTTCCAACATGATCCAGTATTTTGAAAGGACCGATATATCTAGGGCTTAACTTCCCCTTCTTTCCAAATCTCATGACCCTCTTCCAGGGAGATATTCATAAGAACACTTTATCACCCACTTCAAACTCTAAGCCTTTTCTTCAGTTTTCGGCATAACTTTTATGTCGACTCTGAGCTGCTCTTATGTGTTGTTGAATAGATCTGACCTTTTCAGCCATTTCATCAACGAGATCAGGTCCTTATAGCTTTCTTTCCCCAACTTCATCCCAGCAAGTTGGAGTCCTGCATTTCTTTCCATAGAGAGCATCATAAGGATCCATCTAAATACTTGAGGGAAAGCTATTATTATAAGAAAAATCCAACAAAGGTATCTGTTGATCCCAACCACCTTTGAAATCTATAGAGCAAGCTCTCAACATATCTTCTAGAGTTTGAATTGTCCTCTCAGACTGATCGTCTGTCTGAGGATGATAAGCAGTGTTGAAACTCAACTCTGTATCCAGAGTATACTAAAGACTTCTCCAGAACTTTGAGGTAAACCTCGGATCCCGATCAGATATAATAAAAAGTGGTACTCCATGCAATCTTACAACTTCCTTTACATATATCCTGGAAAGCTGATCCAGAGAGAAATCCTCTCTAATAGCAATGAAGTGTGCAGACTTTGTAAGATGATCAACTATAACCTATATAGCATTATTGCCTTTCGATGTTTTAGGAAGTCCTATGACAAAGTCCATAGTGATGTTTTCCCATTTCTATTTGGGTATCGGTAATGGTTGTAACACCCTCTTAGACTTCTGTCTCTCAGCTTTAACTTTCTCATAAACCAAGCATCGAGAAACATATTCAGCAACATCTCTTTTCATGACATCCCACCAAAAGTACTCTTTCAGGTCCCTATACATCTTCGTGCTTCCAAGATGAATAGAGAATAAAGAACTATGAGCCTCATCCAGCAGCTCCTTCTTTAATTCAGGGATGGGAGGAACACAAACCCGATTCCTGAACTTTATTATCCCATCACAATCAAGTTTGAATTCCGGAATATTTCTCACCTTCTTGTGTAACTCTACATCTTCTTTCTGTGCATCTATAATCTTTACATGTATATATGGTTGAAGATTCATTTTAGAAAGATACGATTTTCCCCCTTCCATTAAAATTCCAAGATCCATCCTTTGTAAATCCATAAATATTGGATATTTTGTGATCCTCATCATGGATAAGCTAGCATGGTCTTGTCGACTTAATGCATCTTCCACCTTGTTTTCTTTCCCAGTGTGCTAATGAATTGAGCAGTCGTAATCCTTAATCAGCTCCAACTATCTTCTTTGGTGCATATTCATCTCCTTTTGTGTGAAAATATGCTTTAAACTTTTATGATCAGTATAAATTTCACACCTTTCTCCATAAAGATAATGCCTCCAAATCATTAATGCAAAGATGACCGCAACTAACTCTAAATCATGAGTTGGGTAATTTTTCTCATGTATTTTAAACTGTCGTGAGGCATAAGCTATCACCATATCATTTTGCATAAGAACACACCCCAATCCCTTCTTGGATGCATCACTATAGATCGAAAACCTTTCCCCACTACAAGGCAGTGTGAGCATAGGTGCACTGGATAACCTTCTTTTCAAATCCTTGAAATTCTCTTCACATTCCTCCGTCCAAACAAACATAACTCCTTTCCGAGTCAACCTGGTGAGTGTATTATATAATCATGAAAAATCTTTCACGAAACATCGATAATATCCATCCAAACCAAGAAAAAATTGGATCTTAGTTTCTGTTGTTGGTCTCAACCATCTTTTGATAACCTCTGTTTTTGCTAGATCCATAGATATCCCCTCTTTTGAGATTATGTGACCCAAAAATGTAACTTTTTGAAGCCAAAATTCACACATGGTAAATTTGGCATAAATCTTCTCCTTTCTCAAGGTCTTAAATATAATTCTCAAGTGATCTTCATGTTCTTCCTTGCTCTTTGAATAGATAAGAATATCGTCAATAAAGACTACCACAAATTGATCAAGATAGTCTCTAAATACTCTATTCATTAGATCCATGAAGATAGGAGGGGAATTAGTAAGACCAAATTGCATCACTATAAATTCATAGTGTCCATACCTTGTACGGAAAGCCGTCTTTGGTATATCCTCTCTTTTTACCCTTAATTGAAGATACCCTGAAAGAAGATCAATCTTGGAAAAGTATTGAGCTCTGCATAGTTGGTCAACTAAGTCATCAATGCATGGGAGAGGATATTTTTTCTTGATAGTGATCTTGTTAAGTTCTCGATAATCAATGCAGAGTCTCATTGACCCATCTTTCTTCTTAAAAAATAGAACAGGTGCTCCCCAAGGGGACGCAGTAGGGCGTATGAATCCCTTATCAAGATTCTCTTGGAGTTGCTTCTTCAATTCCTGCAACTCAATTGGGGCCATTCTATAAGGTGTCTTTGAAATAGGCAAAGCACCCGGTACGGGTTATATTGAAAACTCAACTTCATGATTGGGTGGAAGACCCAACACTTCCTCTGGAAAGACATCATCAAAATCCGGTAAAATAGGAATATTCTTAATCGTGAGTTTCTCACCAACCATTTGAGATAAATAACCCTCATTTAGTGGAATCAAGACCCATAACATAGAAGAAATTTCCACTAGAAGGTTATGTTCATCCTTGCATCGATAGACGATCATAGATTGATCTGGAATATGAAATGTGACTTCCCTTCTTTGGCAATTGATATGAGCTCCATATAAAGAAAGCCAATCCATGCCAAGAATCACATCAAATTCCACTATAGGAAGGATCACAAGATTTGCAGGAAGCACTTTCCCACAAACATCAATCGGGGAAGAATTATAAACTTTTGATGCGACTGTTGTGCCATTAGGGGTTGTCACAACTAACTCAACATCTAATTGTTGAGGTAATACGGTGATACTATTAGAAAAATATTCAGAAATAAAAAAGTGGGTGGATCCAGAATCAAATAAAACATTTTCTACTTTAGAGTGGATGGTAATTGTACCTTTCACCACATCGTTATCATACTCCACATCGCTGATAGAAATTGCAAGAGACTTTCCTTTGCCTTTGGCCTTAATATTTTGTTGATGTCGATCATCATCAACAACCATTAGATTAGGGCATTTATTGGCATAATGCTCCATATCCTTGCACTTGAAACATTGAAGTGTAGTAGGTTCATTCTCTGTGTCCCTTACTTTGTTTGCATCATTAGACATCTTCATCCCATCATTGCGGCATTAAAATTCCCGATGACCTTCCTTTCCACATTTGAAACATTTACTTGTCCCTTTAAGACAATTCCCCCCATGTTTCATTCCACACTTTGAGCATAAGGGAAAGCACATCTTCTTTTCAGTGTGATATTTAGATTTTCCATTGAATTCCATTTTCCTCTTCTTATCAAACCCATATGACTGATGGGTTACTCCAATCTCTATCTCAACTTTGAGAGCACATCGAACGATTTCCTCGTAGCTATTGAAGTCCCTTATGGAGAAGGCCCTTCGAAGACTTGGTTTTAAGCAACTAAAGAATTGATCGATCTTACTATCAGGTTGGATAATAATACCAGAAGCGTACCTTGCAAGTATTGTAAAATTTGCTTCATAGGTACCAACAGATTCATCATGCTTTTGCTTCAGTTCAAGAAACTCTTTCTCCATATTTGTTCGGAGAATACGAGGGAAGTACTTATTGAAAAATAAGTTCTTGAACTCCTCCCATTCCATGGACTCAATTTCATCTCTTTGCCTCATATTCTTAATAAGATTCCACCATTGATCAGCATCTCCTTCCAAACGATAAACTTCTGGGATGACTTTATCATGTTCAGAACATTGAAGAACTGAAAATATCTTTTCAGTAGTACTGATCCATTGTTCAGCAACTAATGGATCAGTAGACCCGCTGAATGAAGGTGGACGCTGCCTCATGAAGGATTCAACAGAATGTTTCTCCTTCCTTTGCTCGTTTGGAATTCCAGCATGATTCATAGCTTGAGAATGTTGTGTGATCATGGCTACAAGATTTTGCATTCCATCTCCCATAACGTTTGGTTGCTCAGGGGGAAAATCATTTCATTTCCCGTTGCATTCATTATTAATATGGTTCCTTCGGGTTCCATCCATTGACTAAAATCAAGGAGAATACTGTGAGCAACACTAATTATAATAGGAAAACCACGTAATCAAGAATAAATTTTCACACTTAAGTTCTTATCCTAGGTTATTCATGGTCATTTCTAAAACACTAATATTGTGTTCCATGCTTAGAATTGTCCTTAGGGTTCTTACTAAGGCTTTCACATCCTAGTTTCCAATGGTTGAATATACCTTTCCTCTGATACCAACTATAATGACCCATACTTTACATACATTGTTAGTACATCAAAATTGAAGCACACTTATTACAACATATAACAAAACCATGAAAGGACAGTATAGGTATAGTGTCTTTAGAAACTGGGAAACATAAAAAACTGGTTTATAAAGCGTCTACACTGTCTCCCATTTATTTCATCATATCTATAGTCCCTTTTGGCATATCTTACTTAATAACCTTCTTCCTGGCCTGGGGAAAGAAAACATAAAAAAGAGTGAGCTCAAATGCTCAGTAAGGGTAAACAAAATAAATATCAATCACATCATATACATAAGAACATAACTTTCGGAAATCTTAACCTGCAAAAGATATCATAATTTCATAACATGGGATAAATCATGGAAGTGAAATGTAATCCCAATAATCATAACTTAAAACATGAGACTTTGTGCCATACACACATAATCATTGATAATCATTTCTTATTAGTCAAGACTCATTGCCAAGACTATCTTAGTCGACAAAGTCCATTTCTGAACCGAGTTCAGTCCTCGTTTCATTCCTGTTTCACAGAACCGGTATAACCTGCCATTCCAGCCATGTCTATCTCATGAGATATTAAATCTTTACCCAATGCATTGGAGGGAGATATAGGTCCCTCCCATCTCATAATGGTACCATTATTATGTGAGCCACAAAATCATAAACCATATATCATAGCATAACCCATGTAATAAAAATGGGAATCTTAAACATCATGACATCATAAAACAATTCATATAAGATAAATGAATTCATAAAAATAATTCCATCACAACATAATCAAATCAATGTAATAATAGGGATAGAAATAGAACCCTTTATTATCTTAGATGGAAAATAATTTTGATAAAACACTTGAACTCCATTCTTGAGGAAAATATCCTTTCTACTTCAAAAACACTTTTCCTTTCTTAACATGTCATACAATTATAAACTAAAAGAAGTTGATTAAAAATATACTTGAAAACTTTTAAGGGAAGATTCTTGGAAATAATGTTTTATAAATCCAGTCATGCCATATAAGTTAAAAGAAAATATTCTTCTCGTACTTTTTTCGGAAAAGTCAAAAAGTACCTCGTATGAAAAACAACAAAAGATTCATTTCATATCATTTACTAAAAACTCACCGAAGGGTAAAATTGGATATAAACTATTGTATAAAGATATAAATATTATATATTGAGGAAACATGGATGTGGATGATAAAATACACCCCAATAAATTCAATGTATAAACAATCTCGGATAAAAATGAGATTGTGATATTTCCCTTACCTTCGGTCCGATTTGCTTCGTAAGTGTCTGAACCTCCTGTATAATGATTTAAATAATGTTATTGACTTATTCCAGAATCATACATATTTTTTATGATATCATATATGGTCATATTCTTAGAATCTTATTAGTAATATTTCATTACTACTTGTTATTCGGGTGTTTATTACTTTTTGTTCTTATGTATGTTTTGTGGAATCAATTCTTATTCTTATATTTAGGTTATAGATACCTAATTTCCAGAATGTTATTAGTGTAATGTATATCATATTCATTCATTCAATTCATTTATATAATCATTATGCAATGAAGATCACGTAGAACGAGTCGCATCACATCGTGGAGAGGGTATTCCGTACATACGCACGAGCGATGATATCATTCCCATGATCATGGAATTGTATTGGAGTGTATGTATACTATTTCAGAATTAATATCACCTTAAAATAATCATATATAGTTATTAGTTACACCATTATACCCATCCAAGTAAGGTGGTGAGGGAGAATAGATTACACCATGCCGTGGAGACAGTATTCCGTACGTACGCACGCGCGGAGATTTTGTTTTCCGTAGGATGGATAGATGGTGAAATATGGTTGTTTCATACTTATAAAAACATATAATTATATGAGTGATACTGATGTTATTACTTCATAATAAAACAACTAAATACGAAGAAGTGGAAGAATAAATAAAGATGAAAGAATCAGTAACGGGCATTACCTCTTCTTTGAAGCGCTTCTTTGAGACCTCCTTTTAGGGCACTAAAATTGGTCTTTGAAGAATACCAGAACCTCTAGGATGTCTCTAGGGAAGTGGAGAGGCGAATGTTTCAGGGTTTGGCCGAGATTGAAGGCTCAAATTGGTGTGAGGAGGAGAGGGAGGAGGTGCCCTTTTATAAGGGAGGAGAGGGGCACCTTTGGAAATATAAGAAATATTAGTTTATATTAAATCCCAACCCCACATAAAAACTTCCAAAATGAATCATATCAGAATATTAGATGATATATGGTTGTAATCTCATCAACCAATAAAATTTAGAAATGTTAGTAATTTATTTTAAACATTATCAACTTGATTTATCCTTATTTATCAATTTAATTTTATTTGTGGTAATAGTATTCTAAATTTTAAATTATTATAAATAATTACATATGTGTTGTGAAATTTCCATAATTTGACACATTATGAAATTTCAGACCATATAAATTTTAATTTATAAATTTTAAATATTTTAGTTATTTTTAAACAATTTTATAATATGTTATTTTTATAAAATAACAATAGTGTCAATTTTGACACTATTCATTTATTTGATTTTAAATAAAATATATACATAAGATATGTTCGAACTAAAAGTTTTAATAGATCCATAAAATGTCATATGTATCTAGAAAATTAGTGGAGCACATTAAATAGTTCATATAATATTTATTTTATTATTTTTAAAACCATTTATTTGATATTTTAATTAATAAAATAATTTCAACATCACTATTGTGTCATAATAAATTATAATTATTTAATCCCTAAAAATTATAAATAAATTCATATGACGAAGATAATTGTATTAGATTTCTGGATACTATTCATGTTTGAAGTTTCATGAAGTTTAACACTAAATTAAAATTATTATACATATAAGATTTAAGAAAGTGACATGTTGTCACATTCTTTGGTTTTAATAATAATTAAATTATTTTCATGGAAAAAGGTCCATTAAATTAATATAATCCGACCCTTAGGTGATATATGTCGACTTTTAGTCATCCAATAGGATTTTTTCAGGTGTTAGGGTAATTTTATAATCTTATATGTACCCTAAATTACCCGATTTACATTTAACTATGGTAAATAAAATTTACCGTAGTTACTATTCATAATGCCCAAAAATAAAAAGTAGCCTATTAACATAATTTGGACCCACTGATTCTGAATATGGAATTAATTTTTTAAAATTCAAAACACATAAGTTGCAGTAATTAATTTAAAATAAATCCCGTTGTTAAGAAAATGGGTTTTAGAAGTTAAAACATTTCCAATGATTGAAATGTTTTTACCTATGAATTCAATGTGAAATTAATGCTAATGACATAAATTATATTAAATGGTAAAAATATATTCAATTTATACTTTAAAACCATTCAATATTATAATTTATCCATATAAATTATCTCAATGAAAAAAATAATTTTTAATTAAAAATTAGCGTATTTTTACTATTCATCAAAATATGAAAGTTATCAGAAAAATATCAAAAATATATCCAAAGTAAATTTTTATACTCTGATTCAAAATAAGAATTTTATTTTGTGAAATTTTACTTATAAACATGTCAAAAACTAGATTTAATGTGGGTGCGCCATCAAAAGGCGGCAAAACTGCATTTTTAAAAAAATACTTCTTTTATCCAAAAAACTGATTTTGCTTTCATACCTCATTCTAGAAAATGTATAAGTTGAATTAAAATGTTATAAAATTTAACATTCAGTTAACAATATTTATAACGGCTAGTTTTAATAATATTTTAATATCATAACGTTGTTTAGTGAAACTCGGTATTGCGTACGATGCAAGCTATAGAGGAAGGCCGCGGTTGCATGTAAAGCAAGCCAAGCTAGTGTTGTGTGTAGTGAAAGATTACTTTGATGATTTATATAAAAACAAAATATTTCTCATGAAATCCTCGGGTGTTAAATACCTCGTTAGTTTCTAGTGTGGACATGATGGTTTTGTTGCACAAGGTGCATGTTGTGGTACTTCTCCCAAGTGTCTCAAGAAAAGCTTTTTTGGAGAGAGATTCTTAGGACTTGCGAAGTTGGGGAAAAGAAGCATACCAGTGGGGAAGTAGTAGTGGGGTTCCTTTGATATTCATTTTTATATTATATACTCATGTTTTCGTTACTTGGTGAGAGTAGCCATAGTGAGGCTAGGAATGTAGTATACATGTTTACGTGATGAGTTAGTTTCACTTGTTGTTCACTGTGCTTTAGCATGTTTTCTTTACTTTTGCAAGAGAGGATTCTGGGAGGATCCTACTTAGTATACTATTCTACTCACCCTATGTATATATTAACTATTTTTCAGGTCACTTGGAGTAGCTTGGAGATCAAGCTAGTTTTTACTAGCTTGGGGTTGCAGGAGTTGTTCAGGCTAGTGGTTCCTCGTTTTTTTATTTCTTTTGGGTATTTCCATTTTTCCCCTTCAGTTGTAGCAGTTTTCTGGATATTTCATATTTGTACTTGGGTTTTCATTTATATTTAATTCTATGTTGGAGTTGGTTGGTGTCTATCTTATCTCTCTCTTTCAAATGTGTTATCTTAGAGGGTAATTCCACCCATTTGTATGTTTATTATACCCTCAATGTTATTCATCATCTTGGGACTACTAGAGGTGGGGCTCAGGGGTCATTATCTCCCTTCTCACATTTTCTTCCCTTGAGGGGTACACTTTGTAGGGAGGGGTTCGTGACATCGAAGGTGGACTTTGGCTCGATCCTGAGCTTGATCAGTGGAAACCATTGTGGATTTATGAAATTTAGCGGTGTCTGAGGTCTTCAAGGGTTGGGTAGGTGGAGGAACAAGGTATATGTTCTATTTGAGTGAGGGGAAAGTGATAGAAGCATATAATAACATTTCTCCCTTTAAATGATGAACGAAGTCCTACAGAATGCATCCCACATCAAACATGATTCATGTTTATGTGGGAGTTTAAATATCATGTTGCAACTTCATCACTAGAAAATAGTCATATTGGGGTCATAAGGCCTCTTCCCATCACTATGAACCTCCCTATATTAGTGATATTTTCCTCCCATAAAAGTATTGGCTTGAAAACCATTTTCATTTTCCCTCAAACAAGTCTTGGCCCAAAAATGCACAATAGGTTTGTTTTTCTGCACCACCACACTATCATAATCCCTAATGCAGTCCTTTAATCTTGAGAATTCCCAACCAATAGTGTCCCATCTGATTGGACTATTGTGGGATGCATATGTGGTGTGACGCTATTTTTTAATCGGTGATCTTGAGATTGGCCCATTTTACTGATAAATAAATAATAAAAACTAAAAACACCTTAAAATAATTTGAATTTACTACACATAATACCAATATAAATAATGAAATGAATTAAAAATGAAATTATTTAAACTTTTACTCATTTTAAATCATTTTACTTCCACAATGATAATTTCACACAATTGAGAAAAACATTAAAATTCAAGGGAATTATTCAATTCAAATATTTTAATATTATTGAAAATTTCTTAAAAATATTCATGGAAAATGATTGTTCCAGGACAACCATAAATACACGTCCAAATTATTCCTCAAACATATAACAATATATTTAATTCATTAATCATTGTTTGTTACCGTCATATATTTTTATTGAGTAAAAGAAACAGACTTTTCAATATTATCCCAGCTAATCAAATAATATTTAACGTACAACCGCATGTAAATATTTTATAAAATATAGGAAATAATTATATCTGTTGTATAATAATATGGATATTTAATATAAATTTTTTCCAATTAAAATAATAAAAATAATTGTATTGTTTTAATAGAATGTAAACAACCCCAAAAGAATGTGATATTGTACAATAAATGTTTTTTACAAATTTCAAAACATTTGTATTTTAACCACATGAAGAATAAACATGAAACAAAAAAAATAATAGTCACAATTAAATATTATTTCATGTTAAATAATTCAAATCCGTAGTATATAAACCAGATAATTAGGAATATTTGTATATTAACAAATAATCCTTAATTAAGTGGAAATTGAAAAGAAAAATCTTACCTCAATATTTACCTTAGTTGAACTTAATTTAATCACCTAAATAATAGTTTCATGAATTTTATTAATTTATACCCATATAATAATCACCATTACAATACCTTATATGGACCTAATGAAACATCATACCACATGTTCGATAAAAATATTTGATAATTTTAATTTTTTGGGGAATTTATTACCTTCATTTCTCATTTTTTTCCCATGAAAGTTGTAGTTCATTGACAGAATATTTATATAGATAATTTCTAGGCTGATAATAATGTTATAGGTATAATATTGTTCTATGTATATAATTTATTATAACAACTCTTATATGTTTTTTATGTAAAATTAATATGATTACATCATAGAGATGGTAGGTCATACATACACATGATCAACGATGTCATTCCCTACATAGGTGAAAGGGAAAGGATGTATATGATATTTTAATTTTATTAAATATAAATAATTTCATATATATCACATATTTTAATTAAATATTTCCTCATTATCTTCCATTTAATGTGTAGGAGAAAAAAATTCACTTCACTTCATGAGGTGGTAGTCGGACGTACAAACGAGCGATATTATCAAATTTTAAATTTAATTGAAAGTAAGATGATAGATGTGATAATATAATTCCACAAGTATAATTATATCATAATAATATATATACATATATATATATATATATATATGAAACCCTTCATTGTATTCAACCTTGATAGGTGTTGATGGAAAATGAGTTTCATCAGTTTATGATGCAGTAGTCTATTGTACACATTATGGACGGTTTCTTATCCCATTTTAGAGATTAGGATATATATATAAATGATATTACATTAAAATAATATCATATAAATATATAATAGAATCTATTGTTATTATATTATAATTATTGAATACAAGTGTCAGGAGATTAAAGAATAAATAAAATATAAATTATCATTTAAAAACATTGAAACTTTTTTTGGGAAACCACACTAGTTTTGAACTAAAACCCTTATTAGGATGAAATTATGATAATAAAAATCACTCTATTATATGCTTAGTGGTTTATGGATGTGATTTGGGTGGTTATTGGATGAAAATGTCCTTGGATGTGTGAAAAAGGAGGGAGGGGTGGCCTTTTATAAGTGGGGGAGAGGATATGCATATAATCATTCAAAATAATCAACTGAATCCATGTTCTTTTATTATAAGGGACAAAATGATGGCCCATTATAGACCAATATTGGTTATAAGGTCAATATGTGGTCATACAATAGGGTTTTGACGTGTTTTTTGGACATTGTAACCCTTTTCATGTTTAGTTTATCCTCTGGTAAATCTGTTTTTACCTTAACTTTGGTAATTAACATTTAATGATTTTACTATTCCCATTGGTAAAAATATAATTCAAAATTTTAGATGATATAAATTAATTTGATTCCAAATATGGAATCCTTTTTTAAAAATTCAATTCTAATAATTGGTGGGATCTATTATTAAATTATACACATAGATAATATGAAGATGGATTTCCAATGAGAAAATCATTGCAAGTATATAAGGGTGTAATAATAATTTTCATAATAAAATGGATTCCCATAACTAATTTAAAAAATAATTTTACATTATAAATAATTTTAAATAAATACCATTTTTCAACAAAAAAAATTATTGTTAAATATTCATTGGAAAATAAATATTTTCGGAAAAATACCAATAATTCACTCTAATATATTTTTTATAGAATTATTTAAAAATTAAGTTCATCATATCAATTAAATTTTATGAAAGTATTAAATTTCAATTTTAAATTATGTGTGCAAAGAGAAACTAAGGTACCTTTTTGAAACATACTATTTTTTATAAAACATCTTTTTATTTTAGTTGATTTTTATTTTATTTTCAATCTATATAAATCCATTTAATTTATATAATACATGTATACAACATATAATTTTCATAATTCTTTTATCACTTTACATACCTACCTAAATATCTTCTATGATATAGTGGTTATGTTTAAAAAATATTTTTATAGTGTATTTTTAATTAATCCTAGTCTTCTATGTGTCGCAATATATTAAAGAGAATGAATTTATTTAAAATTAAATAAACTTTAAGGTTTCAAGGTGTATCAAAAAATTTCACAAAACTATGACATTATTCAATCCTTCTTCGTTCAAAACATAGGCATACTCTGGATAATTATTCTACTCTATTTCGATCTATAGTAGTATCAATTTCATTTTTTGTGTTATTGTTCCATTATTGTTTTGATATCGTGAGAAGTCTTACCCATAAAATTTAATATTCATGTGAGCCCTACATTTAACTCTCATTATACCTAAATTTATTTTTATTATCACTCAACTAGTATCTCATCAATGTGATTTATCATCTTCTACTCATCTTCTTCTTATAGTCTTTATTGTGATATCACTTCCTAATTGATCTTAATATTCTTCTATTCCTATAGAGTATATAATAATTTCATTCATTAATTGTACCAGAATTATCTAAATAAACTATTCTTAAAATATAATAGTATAATTCTATTGTTAATGAAAAAAATTTATATGACCATGAAAAAAATGAACTGCCCATATCAAAATAGCGTGACATAGTAATATCATGGAATGGCCATCATAATGTAACACTAGTACTTACACTACAATATACAGAGCAACAGTGCATCAAATTCAACACCCTCCTCCTACTCATCAATCTAACCAAATAAGTCTACAAAACTATCCTTTGAAACATGACACATGCTACTAACTTAATTTTTTCCCAAATTCATTATTCTTTTCAAAGTTATTAAAATTAGTTATGGAATGAATATAATAAAATTGTGTTTCCTAGTTATCCACTAAAAATTTTGTAGAGGTGAAATGTTTATAGGGCCTTGAATGTTATTACATGATGTTCATATCCAAATTATTATAGATTGTGACTCTTTTGATAGACTTGAATGAGAAAGATTATGCTATTTTATAGAGTGTTACACGCTAGAATATTTATGGGTTTGTAATAAATTTGAAGCATCAATGTAATGTATTGTATATGAATTATCCATATTATGAAAAAGATCATACTTACATATGTTGACATGAATAGATTCTTAGGTATTCTGAAGAATAGAGTTATGGGGGATACATTATAATGTTGATCAAATGAACCTGAATCATATTTTTTATGTATAATGATTTACATTCATGTTTGAATTTTCCTTCATAGATCTTTTAGTATCTATATCTACCTTGACAATTAATTAAAAATTCCCACCAATTTCAATGTATTTAAATTGGAGGTTCAACTTCTCATATATATTTTAACTCTGAGATAATAATGTGTCAACCACAAAGTGATTTAATATTAAGTGCTACAATTGACACTATAGGATATATTTCTTCCCAATTTCATTAGATCACAAAGAGTGGATAGGGAATGAAAGCACCCTACTGATAGAAATATGGTGTAATTGATCTCCCTTGTGTTAACATTTGTTATCTTGAGAGTGTATTATCTAAAATAACCACTATTTTATTTCCAAAAATTATATCCACATTTATTTTGGTTTCTTTTTCTTAATTTAAATCATGTACCATATTTGGAAAATGATGTTATGGTAAACCAAACACTTGAAATCTAAGATACAGTATTATATATCTCTTCATCCTAGTTCTATATATATATTAGGTTTTCCTTATAAAATAGATACTATTTAATTATATTAACTGAATAAGAAACTCATTATGATTATTTTGAACAATATATTTTATGATTTAATTCCTATACTCAATGACCATATTTTTTGATGGGATTCCTCCATGATTGTATTTGACGTTGAATGTAATGATTTTATATATAATATTATAAATATAAAATTTTAAATTCCACAGTATTTTTTTCTTTTAAAAATTGGAAAAGGGGTCAATTGTTTTAATTATGATGAATTTATATCACAGAAATATGATAAAATATATCATTATCTCCATTTTTTACACTGCTGCTTTTTTTAGTAATGAATTTAATTATTATTTACCTATTATAGGGATTACAATTTCATTATATAATTCATCATGGTTTCATGTTCAAAGGATAGGATGACAAGTATTTACAAATTAATCATTGATAATTTTTTTAAATGGTCTTTTTACTAAATGTGACTACATATATATTGTATTATGTAACCCCTTATATTTTTTTATTATATCAATTTTTTATCATTTTTTATAAAAAAAATAATATTTTTTAAATATATTATGTATTAGAATAAAATTCTTTAAATATTTTATTCTTATCCTATAATGACTACTTCCTGATAATCTCACCCTATAGAATGTGTCAAAGGAAATTGTTGAAAAATATAATTATATATAGAATTTATTATAAAAAATTGATAATATTTAATGCCAAACAAATGAGTGAAATATATTTATGGGGGTCTCATTAATTTTTTATTTGAAATAATATCACTATTTTATAATGGTATATTCACTTACTAATGTGTAGCTATTTGTTTATCTATCCATTTTTCTCAAAAACATGGTTTATTCTATGATGGAATTACAATCCTCTACGATAATAACAATTATAATTATTCTCTTCATCGAGAATCAAATATAACTCTAGGACCATGAAACCTATCATTTGTAGACGACAATCAATGAATGATTGATCCATGATCCAGAATAATAGTAAATTCACCATTATAAAACTCTCTAATGATATGGAAAAGTTAGTACTGTTGATATGAAAAGATTGTATCATCATAACAATTAAATTTTAATTTAAAATTTCAAATATATTATTTACTACGATACACCCATAACATATATCTTTTGATGGTGACCTTATCTAAAAAATTCCAACTACATTTTTAAAATAAATTATGTTATTGGGATATTTCGTACACTCTAGAGTCTCTATCTACCTGAAATTGTGAAATGGGAAATGAACTGCTTGGGGGACTCCTTTCATCAATTACATATATTGAGAAGATTTTGAAGGGGTTCCAAATTAGACCCTCAGTAAATTTAAAAAGAGGCCTCCATTAAATAATATCTCAAACCCAATATAATTTTTATAATTTCAATAGGTAGATTACATTTAAGACAAGGTCATCATCAGAAATAATATCTATGGATAACATTATGATAAAATCCAAGGGATTAATTTGGCACATGTTAATTATATAATTTATTATAACCAAAATAACATTTAAAAATCCCCCAATAACATTTCCACAATGAATAATCTCCATGAGTATAGTTTGGGCTATGTTTTTTAAGAATCAGTTACTCCCCTCAACAATTCCATTTTGTTTTGGAGTCCTCATCACTAAGACATGATGGAGAATCGCATGTTTTTCTATAAATTTTTTTGCTTGGATGTTTATATTTTTGGTACCAATATTCATTTTAAAATTTTGGAAAAGTGGTAAATTTTAGAGATGATGGTGAAGTTAAAATGTATAAATAAGATAATGTATAGGATTCCCTAGTTTCGTTCCTCCATTACAAGAGATTATTTTTAATTAATTTTTATAATGGGAAATTAGAGGATATGAATTATATAACCTCCCCTAAATATTTTTTTGTATTATCATCACTTTTGGTATGTATCTTTTTTAGTTCATTAGAGATATATTCATGAAACCCATTATTTAATTAGGTAGACATGAATGGGATTCCATTTTAATAGGAAAAGTAAATATTTTTTACGATTCATATACTTTTATATAAATGAATAGAACAATAGTGGAATTGAAAAGTATATTAAAATTGGAATAATGGAAGGAGAAATAAAAGAATAAAATGCAAAAAAAATACATGATATCAAATTTAAAAAATAAATATTGGCATTAATAATAACTTTTAATTACATTTCAACCACGGTTAGAGGTCAAATTTTAAAATGGGGTACATTATAGATATAAAATATGATAAGATGAGAAACATATAAAATGGTTGAACTAAAACCATCAATAAGGGAAAATAGTACCGTGTTCTATATAGGGTTAGATCAACAAAATGTTAGAGAACATAAAAATAGAAGGAATAAATAATGAAAAAAATTATGTACCATAGTTCTTGAGTCACCATTAAAAATGAATGGGATTTTGAAGTTGAATATTACCTTGTTGGTAATGATATAAGAGACCTCTAACATGTATTACAATGTGTATAACATACACTAAACTGTGTTGAAGAATATATTTCAAATGTTTTGTTAAAAATTTTAAAGTGATGTGTAAGAATAATTTTGAGAGTATGTTTTTTCTCAAATGATATTATTTTTTTAGGGTTATAGAGTGTTTGTATTTTGTTAGTGTTGGGAGGTATAATATTCTATTTTATTTGAAAAATTGTTTTATTAAATTGAATATCCACTCATTTAAAAAATATTTATTGAAAATCAATTTATTTTTTATGTTTAAATATATTTAAATGATAATTCAACTTTTATATTGGCTATTACAAAAATTATTTTTATTTTTTTTAAATATTGATTAATTTAATTCATTTAGGTTTTTGTTATTTCTTCATATTATTATTATTATTCAATATAATTATATTATATTCATTCTTAAAAAAAATATTTTCTAATTTTTTCAATACCTTTAAATAATATATATATGTTTCATGATACTCTTATGTAAACATGGTTTTTTCCATTAATTGTTTTTAAAACATTGTTGTCTCTTTTACGTAACTATGAATTATATTCTGGAAGGTGATATATTAACCATACATAACATGTGTTCTTTTTTTTCATTATCCTTGTGTGGATATTTTTTTACCAATATATATGTTTATTAAAAAAATTATTAACTTCTCATATGTCCTATTTCTACACTTACTAGAGACATATAGACTATGATCATAACTTTACAAAAACATTTTTCGACCTATATAAACCATGTTTAAATTTTTTTTACCTTTATGTAGTGCAATAAATTACCCTCACAGCTTTTTTAAACATTAGTTTTTCATTATATATTAAATTTAAAATAGAACATACCATTAAGAAACATTTTTAAATTATATTATTCCATTTTTTAATATATTTTTACCCTTACACTATCTTACCTTAATGTATGCTTTACAAAATATGTACTATTATTTTGCAGCATATAGATATTATGAGTTACCATTATGTGAACATTGAAAAAATTTATTTTTTCCCATAATTTAGTTCATAATAATGAAATATAACACTGATCAACAATGTTATAAGGCATAGTGTGATCATTCCATGATATAAGAACATGTTAGCTCAATAAAATGAGATGTTATAGAGGTTTTATCCTCTACCTTAATGGATGCGTGACATAATATATTTTTTGTTATCCATAAACAATGGGTTATCCCCCACAGAAGAAGTTCCCTCAATTACCATCATTCATGGTTTTAATTCAATGATTATAATATTATATTTATATAAATTGGATGAACAATACATTTATATGGATCGGCTGTGAGACATACATATCTACCACAAAATAATTATATTGGCTAAATAAATAATTAATTGACCATAAGGACCAACCATGATTATTAAATGACAAACTATACTGACAATTTGCTTTACTTTTTACTTATTATGTGTATAATGGTTTTTTGAAACAAACTAATTAAGTGGTCATAGTGTGAATTTTTCTTCCTTCCCCTTGTATAATTATTTTTTTGGAAATATATTTAAGAGACTACAAGTTATTCTAGTTCGGCTGTAAGAGAACGACGCATAGTCAATCAATTGAAAACTACCCAGAATCAACTATAAATTTAGATTATCGACCTAATATTACAAAACCTAGGGTATATAGATTTATCATTAACACAACAGTCATTCCAATGCATTTTCATTTCTAGAAAAATGATAAATTATATTGATTTCATTATTTATTATTTATTCTAATAATATATATATAACTAATTTTTTTAAGATTTTTTTAAATTTCTTTACATCAAAAATTTATATAAATTAAATAAAAAATAAATTTTGAAGATTTAAATTACTAGTAATTAACATTATTTTAAAATATGTTGTATCTTATAATAGATTTTTATATTTTAATTAAAATAAAACTTTATTAAAATTATTTAAAACATTTTATTGATTTAAAAATTAAATATTTAATATAATGAATATGTGTAATATTGTTTTAACATAAAACAACAATGAAATATTTTTAGAGATTCATGAGTTACATATAATTTATCTTATACCCTATTATATAGTTTTTTTCATTATTAATTTAGTTCTAGAGTTCTATAATTGTTTTTATTATTATATTTATTATAAAAAAATTCATATAATGATAAAATTAGAAGTCTTTTTATACTAAAATTCATTAATTATATCACTCTAAATTGATTATTTTAATTGGTGAAAATTTCAAATAGGTAATCACATGTTTTTTATTTTTAAATATTTCTTTCATTTGAATATCGGTTATGAATTTAGGAAACTCTCTCCCAACCTGAATCAAAGTTGGAAGATCTATTACCATTGGTAATTTGTATATATATAACTATAATGACAAATAATGATATGAATGAACATGACATGTGACTGAATCATTTCTGACTATGATTTCTTTGGTGTGATCGCAATGTTAAATAAATGTTTTACACTCTATTTCTAATGTATTATGTGATCATCAACCTACATCAGCTTCCAAATCATTTAATAATATGTTTTAATTTTACTTTGTTTTTTCTAAGTTAAATGATTTTATTTTTTAATATAAATATCCCATTTATTATTTTCCATTCAAAATAGTGTCTATTTTTTGTTAGTATAACATCCAAATTGATGGTTCTTTGGTTATATATCCCAAAAAAATCACATTTGTTTACAAATTGACTCATGTAAAATGATATATATTGGTTATTATACCAACCAAAAGAATGATTATTTTGGTCTAACTGAGGAAGAAAATTTAGTTCAAATTAGTTCAAGATTCTTCTAAAAATATAGGTATTGGTTATGCCTCTAGTTATTAAAAATATTGATTCTGAGTATAGGTAATAACACCATTAAAAGTGATGTTTCATATTGGGTATCTATATTATCTCCCTGTAGAAATACATAAAGATTAAATTAGGATATAGGTGATCTGATATACAATAAAAATACCATGTTCATTTTTTAATTTCTGATGCATTATATTCTTAACACTACACTACATTGTTTCTCTATTTGATATTATAATAGGATTCATTATTTGTGTTATAATTTTTCAAGGACAATTCAAATCCCTCTAATACATTTATAAGTGGAATAATTCATATTAGAGTAAAATACATCATGATAGAGGTTCTATTTATATTTTCAATTATGATAACCTAAATATCCTAAAACTAAAATCCTAATGAATATGATTCATAGAGATAGAATATATTAATGAAAATTATGGATGGATACATCAAAGACATAATTTTTTCATTAAAGTCAATATGTTAATTGTAATGAAAAAATATAGGAAAACCTGAAACATTTATATGTGGATCATGGGAATCACAGATAATCCTTATGAGCATCCCATAGTTAACCTGGAGATAGTTGTAGGTAACAACATGGTAATATATGTTCTCAACTATAAACTAACGAATATTTTGTAAATTTCTATAATTTTAAGCATGTATAACCTTGTTTCATCATTTAAGATAGCCCATTTTATTTTTAAATTTCTAATATATACTTATTATGAGATATGAATGCTAAAAATAACCATTATAAGAACGTTTTGTGTATAATAGCTATATTTCAAGATGTAAGAAAATGAGTCAATGACACATATGTTCCACCAATTTAAATGTATCACAAGGGAATTAGTGAACTTATTGAAGAACTAGATAGTAAAGTTATAGTTGAAATGGATTTAATAGAATTACTTGAAATATGACATGAAATGTAATTATTGATCGATGGATGCAAGATTTTAAAATAGTATACATTATATGAACATATCAGTTCATTGACACACTAATAACATAAATTCAAAAATATTACTATTTATAAGTATACAATTAATAATGATATTACTTTTATATAAAGAAATAAATGAATTTTCTAAATATTTATAATCAGAGTCACACTAATGGGAAACTAATATAGCTCAAATAAAAATAAATGATTTCAAATATGTTAAAAATAATGGTTCAATTAAACGACTCATTAAAAAGAAGGGAAATGAATACTAGAAAGGTAATACTATGAAGAATAATTTTTTTTCAGATATAACTTATTATGAGTCTATGATGATAGGATATATCATAACTAATTTTCCTATACTGAATAATTCAATTAAACATGATAAAATAATATAAATATAAACGATATAATTCTTTGGTGGATGGGATTATTTAGAAACTTATTAGTCAAGCAATGACTTTGGAAGTGAGCTGGAAATCTATAACTTTATTTTGATTGTTTTAAATATTTAGGAACATGATTCATTTTTTACAAATTTTAAAAAACTTGTAATAATTATTTAATTGTTAAATTTTCTAAATATTAAAAATAATATTTTACTATGACACCTACAAATATTGATCATGGTGTTATAACAAATGATGAAAATGAAATTGATTCTGTCTTATTTTATGATTCTTATTTTACATGTTTTAATGTTAAAAAATACATAATAAAAAATGAAAATTAAGAAATAAATTTTTGAAAATGATTCAAAATATAGATATTTAAGAGGTACAAAAATAAATTTGTTAATAAAAATTGGAAACATAAAAAAGAATGTGAAAAATTAATTATCACTTCTTCCCAAAATGAAGAATATAAAAATAATTAAGGCTCTGTGATATTGAAACTAAAAGAAAAAATTGATATAAATGAAGATTATCAATAAATATATGATAATGTTCAACAAATAAAGATTATGTTAGATCTATATGACATGACTGAAATTGAGAATCAGTGTTAGAGTCTCAAATATAGAAATAAAAAATTAATAAATATAGCATCTTTATCTAATGAAAAACACTATATTGATTTAAAATATATTCTAATTGAGAATGTGGAATTCAATAAAGATGTGTCTTATTTTAAATATACGTTATCATATTTTTCCCAACAAAATATAAATATGATAATATGATATCTATAATGAAACCAAAAATAAAAAATAATTGTTTTGGTTATTATAGTCTTTTACAAAGGATGAATAAGACTAATTTTGGTAAAATCTTTAAATAAAGCATTTCAAGTGTAACATTATTTAAATGTATAATGAAATGTAATTATAAAAATGAATTATTTTAGATATATACTCAATCATTTGGATATAGTAAATCATTTTTCTCAAAGAATTAAATTTTATTTACCCAAAAATAAATTTCTTTTAATTTATTTTTGAGGTCAAATGTAGTACTATATTTTATGATAAACCTTACAAAACATGGGTGTGAAAAAGATCATACTCAAATAGTATTAGAACTATACTAGTAAACATGACCACATATGTATTCTCTTAGATATCATATATATTCTCTACTATTTTACAAACCAGTATATTGGAATGCATAACATCTATAATCCTTTATCATGATAATTTAATCTCTATTGTTTAGGAATATGCCCTAACTGTTTCTTATTTTTTTCATATGTAAGCATGTTATATCATGTTTAGTTAAAAAAATGTTTTATATATTTTAATTATGTGTATATATTTTATATAAATTATTTTTTAATTTTGATTTCTACCATTTAAAGAGAATGAATTTAGGGGGTGTTACACCTTTTTAAAATTAATAAATATCTTGAAATGTAAGAATAAAATTACTTTTCAAATAGTTAGTATATAAAAATTTATATTTTTATTAATATTTTTGGAATATTTTTCAACAAGTGATTTAATTTTTATGAATGAAATCATAGTTTTATTAATGTTTTCTATCAACTTCAATTTGTACATTAGTCTTTAGAAGTTTTAATTGTTAAACTATTTAACCGACTTCTTATTTAATTTATTGTTTTTTGTAAGGGGATCCTTAAAATAAAGTTCCGTAACACTCTAATTTTGGGAAATTTTTCTATAACTCGTCAATTATCATTATATAATTTTACTTTAGTTTATAATAATTTATAATTATGATTAATAATTTATATTTTTAAAGTTTAAATTAGTTATATGATCAATTTATGTGCAAATTTAATTCATTCTTTAAAAGTTGATCTTATATTTTGGTGCCTTATATTTAGAGAAATTCCTTATATTAAATCATTTATTTAAACCTAGTCTAACTTGAATAAAATATGTTTTACACTATAAATATATTCTGATTTTTTTAACTAAAATTGGTATCTCATATATGATAATTTTTTATATAAAGGGTGAAGTGTTTCAATTATACTAAAAAGTGAATCTTGAATAATTTTTAAAATTCTACTCATAATTTATCTACTTTAATTAGGAATATTAAATACCTAAATCATGGGGAGGTTGTTTATAGAAACCTAAATATAATTCATTGGTCATTTTTTTGGAAATATTATGTAAGAAAAATAATATATTATTTTTCAAATATTCATGTAATTTCTTGTTTATGTCGTGTTATTAATAATAATAAATAACTATAAAAATATTTTTTCCACTATTTTGTTAACAATATTCCCTAATTTTCGTAGTTTAAAAAGGTTTTGAAAAAATTGAATAACATTGATTTTTAATGACTTTTATTATTAATTATTTTATATAAAAATCTTGTTTCATGTTTGGAAATTTTAATATATTTTAGTTTTTATTCATAAAAAAGCTAATGTTGTTTTAGAGATGTGTTTTATATTATTTTTGATAAATTTAAAAAAGGGAAATAATTTTAGTAATTTTTAAATAAAAATTTTCATTTTTCAATTTTTAAAAATGGTGTAATTTTTATTTTTGGGTTTTTTTGTATTTTATTGTATTTTATTCTATTTTATATAGTGTTTGGTTAAATCGCACCACCATTCATTTAAAATTTATTATTGTAATTCATTTAATTTTATATATTTACATATATTGCAACTTTTAATTATTTTAATATTTTTATAATTATAACATTTACTTCTTTTATATATTATAATAATTTTTTTAAATTTAATTTCTCTTTATTTATTTGTCATTTATTATTATTATCTTATTTATTCTATATTATTATTTTAAAATATTTTTTCTGTGAAATGTTTTTTATCTATTGTTTTTATTTACCCTTGAATAAGACTTAATGTTTCATATTACCCTTACATGAAATTTTTTTACCCTTACATCTAATTTGAATCAATTATTTACCAATATATAACAACTTTTAACCATTATACTAGTAAGATTTTACCATTACATATAATGTATTATTTTTTCATTAACCTTACTCAATGTTTTTTTACACTTGGGTATGTATATTATAAATTATATTACGTTTTCACAATTTAATTTTTCTATACATACATGATCATTATATTATGTTATTCTACCATTACAATGAATTATTTCGTCCAATGCGTAGAATTTTTAAATTAAATTTTACAGTTACATGTCGAATGATTGTATTTGTTAAAAATTATAAAACATTAGAATATTTTAACATAGTATATGGAAAAATAGAGCATACCCTTACAAAAAAATTAAATTATGTTTTACCCTAACTCAAAGCATTTTTACCATTACCGTTCGCATCATCACATGTGCTTTACATATTATTTTTTTCCCCTGGATAAAATATAATCCTTATGAGTTAATATTACACACCTTTTGGAAAATTCATTTTACCGTTAGGAATGAAAATTAGGTTTTAATGAAACATATATCCATAATAGTAGAAACAATTGTGTTAAAATTACATGATATGGTAGTACGTTGACATAAAAACACAAACTATTATGGAGGTATGCTCATTCACTTACACATAAGAAGGCCAAATTTTAAATTCATTTAACCATTCATGATGAGTTATCCTCCATATATGAAATTACCTTCCTCCATCCATCATTCATGTTTTGGATCCTATGAATATTATTTTTACTTTGTATTTTTCTGTATGAAATGATAATTAAAGTGTATTAACCATGATACACATTGATTTCCCATAAGTTATGGAAATAGACCATATGAATAAAGGATTGACCATGAGTATAAAATGAAAAATTACATCACCGCACATTAATTTTTCTACAAAAAATGTGTAATTTATTATCAAAAATTGGTAAAGGGACCACATGGTTTATTTTCATCCAAATATTTTTATAATTGTTGTTTTTGTAAAAAAATTTAAACACCCACATTTTCTACTTATTCATCCACCCAATAATGAACCCATGTCTATTGAACAGAAGATATGAATGATTGATTGTATATCATGAGTATCTACCATATGGTAAGGACCTCACGATATGTGGATTAAAAATGATCCTCATATTCTATCCAACACAATTTCAATTTCTATCATTTTTAGAATTATACTACATTCTCTATTTATTCATTATTTTTATAAAATGCATAACTTCATTTTTTTCTAAATATTTTTTATGATTTATTTATACCATAAATTCAGATAAATTATATTATAAAAAAAAATTTGAATATTGTAACTACTATTCAATAAAAAAATCAAAATATAATCGATTTTATGTTGCATTTTAATATTTTAATTAACTAAAAGATTATTTAAATACTTTTAATAATTATATTTCTTTGTAAAATTAATATATAATATAAGAATTATTGTAAAATTTTATCTTATAAAAAATATTTATTAAAAACTTTTATATATTAATGAGTAATAATGTATTTAAATAATACAATATTTTTTATAATTTTTGGAATCTCAAATGACTATAATATTTTCATAATCAATTTTATTGTTTTATTTAATTGAAAAACTATCATTTATTCTTATAAAAATATTAAATACTATTTTAATATTTTAAATGCTGAAATTAGTGCATGCCAAAATTATTCATTTTAGTATATATGTTGTTTAATTATGATAAATTGTGCTTCAATATTTTTAGACATTTCAAATAGTTTAATGGAAGTGATGAGTATGGGAAAAATATACTAAATAAGAAAAAAATGGAGGAAGATAGATGGCCATTTTTTATTTTTTAATAAATAAATACCATGATATGTAGTGAGAAAAAAGAACATGAAACACTATTAGGATCTTATTTGATTACTAGTTAGTTGGTGAGATTACAAAAAAAAATTCAATGTTTGACTCTCTATAGCTAAATAAATTGGA
The DNA here is from genome assembly GCA_963277665.1 of Viscum album. Classification (NCBI taxonomy): domain Eukaryota; kingdom Viridiplantae; phylum Streptophyta; class Magnoliopsida; order Santalales; family Viscaceae; genus Viscum; species Viscum album. The sequence goes on from OY728138.1 coordinate 173,948,200, forward strand.
GATCATTGAGATACATATACATCAACATCCAGTTCTTATTAAATTTAACCTTTTTTTATTATTCTTTTAAATTTTTTTAATATTAGGTTAATTTTAAATATTTTTGTTTTTTATTATTTTTTAAATTAAAATCATGTATGGTATTGGTTATTATACCAACCGAAAGAAAGGTTTTAGGGTTGTGACTCACGAAAGAAAATTATATTAGATTAGGGTGTGATTACTTTAAAATGTCATGTATTGGTCATTCTACCATCCAAAATTAATATTATATGGGCTACGTCTCATATAAATTTGAGGTTATATTAGGTTATGAATCATTTAAAAATTAATGTATTTTTTCCTCCTTTCATTTTAAAAGGAATTATCTAAAATAAATCTAAAAAATCTCTAAAAGTGAAATATCTTATTGGTTATGGAAGATATCATCTACTTGAGAATATTGAGTTATACAATAAGATCTTGGTGGTATAAAGTACTATAAAAATATTGGGTTCATATTGTATTTCACTTGCATGATATTTTAAACAGTAAACTACAATGTTTTCTTATTCAACATTAAATTTTAATTGAACATTTCATTAAACTTTTCTAAAGGACTATTAACCCCCACTAGAAAATTTTTCCATTATATCAAGGAAATAAATATCTTTACCACACTAAAGGAGTAATCAGTAAGAGTTTTAATGAAAAAGTATAGAAGAATTAGTCATTGAATAATTTTTCCATATCATATATAATGTTTTTATTTTATTAAATTTTTTTGTCATCTTATATGCCAAAATTTAGTATCATTTAATTGAAGAAAATACAATTTTTGTATAATTATTGATGAAGATATGAATATAAAAGGGAGCATAAAAATTGTGAGGGTATTTTCTAATAGGTTTAAATATTATATCATATAAGCAAGTTAGAGAAATAGAAAAATGAAATATTAATTAGATTAAATCTTAATAAGAAGTAAAAATAAAAATAACCCTAGAAATAAATTATTTATAGAAATTAATACATAGTATTGAACTATCATAGATAAAAAATTTGGGTTAGATACTAATTTAAATATCTTCATTCCTCCAGACAGTTGAATATCTTTAATATTATTGGTGAGAAGTGCATTGTGTAGTAATGCACTACTATTGAACACATTTTTATAATATTTAGAATCCATTTGTGCATTAGCTCAATTAATTTAATAATTAATCATCAGATGGTCATAATCCATTAATTATTGAAACAGTAATGAAAGTTATGAATTAGAACAATATTAAAAAAGCATCACTTTTTGGGAATATACATGTGACTCACACGATATGACCCTTGTTAAACTAAAAAATGTTTAAAAACGTGAGTAAAATTCTGAACAAGGAAATTTATATTAAAATAGATTATAGTATTTCAAGTAACAAAGTCATTTAATATTTCTTATTATATAAATAATAAAATATCTCACAAGAGGTCCATAATGGGTTGACAAACAGAATAATTAGATATTAAATGTAGTTATTCCACATTAAATATTTAAATGAAACTATTAAAATGGTTAGGGAAGAATGAATATATATATATGATATAGAATAAAAACATTTATGGTTTTATAATATGATATTATCATTTTAGTAATTAGCTCATGGTTCCATTACAAGTAACCAATGGCATAAATAAAAAATAGGTATATACTCATTATATAGAAGTTTTTTTTCCAATGAATATATTTAATTTTTAAATATAAAATTTTTTATTATATTATAATAAATATAAATATTTAAAAAAATATAATGTAATAATATTTTAAAAATTAATATTCATGTTCTATTTAGATATTATAAATTTTGTTATTGTATTTTTTCATATAATGAGTTTTTGGGGATATATAATCTTATCACTAAATATATAACAATTGTTGAGGCCAATAATAATTCTGAAAGTCGTTTTCATGTAATCCTAAACATAATTAATTTTTGACATACCAATCTATTGAATTTTCATATTTAAAAATTCTAATGTCAATATTGTAAAAAACACAATATCTTGGTAATTCCCCATATTTATTTGTATATTAGTTATATAATTTCGATGTAGTTATCTTTAAAAGACTGTGTGGATGTGTATCAATAGAAATATGTTTTTTCATTAACCTTTTAAATGTAAAACCCCTATCATATTATTGGTTTTGATGAATGCCTTATACTTTAAGATTATGTGTTTGTTTGCAACTTTATTCTATTTCTAGTTGAAAGGAATAAATTTGGTGAGTAACATTTTACATACTATAATTCTTTTTCATATGCCTATTTTTCAAAAATTATACTTTTTTAATAATGATAAAATAACTTAGAGTTTATATATTGATTTTTATTTTATACTTTCACTATTAGAGTTCTTATTTGTATTATGATCATAGTAATGAAATTAGTTCTTATTCCATGCCTTTTTTATCATATAAGTATCATGTTCTATGGACATTTAAGGTTACATTGTAAAACATTTCCACATATTCTTGAATCTTTCCATAGAATTAGTATATTACATTCACATGACATCCTTTAGTGAACCTAAAAATAATGTATTAGAAATAGTTATATGATTCACATGGTTTATGGTTCATCTCAATTCAATTATAAGAAATTTTATTTATCCAATTAGGTTCATATCTTCTCTGTTCAATAGTTAATAATATTAATTATTTTTTATTATTATTCAATGGTTTTTTACCTTTTATTACTTGGAATACTACATATAATTCAATTCCTTCCCTGCATTTTATGTTCTTATTTCTCTTTACACACTTAAAAAATACCACTATTTATTATCATATATGTTGTAAATTTACTAATAATTCATAAAATTCTTCTGATATAATAACTGATTTAAATTTTACGACTATGATTTTCATATATAACATTATATCATAAAAATTTAAAGATATATTTACTTTATTTATTTATAATTTTATTCATAGGTTTATATTTTAATATATTTTATTTATGCTATTTATACATATCATATGTTCTAAAAATCAAAAGGATTAATCTATCATATTATATAAATATATCATTTAATTTACAAGATATTATCATTCAATAAATATATTTTATTTAAATTTAAAATGATAATAATATTTTCAAATCAAAACATTATTCACAAAATATACACATATGTAATTGAAGTTATTTCTTAATTTTTCTATTGATATGCATATGGACGAGCTTGTGAAGGAAATCACAATAAAGGGTTTCATGATTTATGATAAATAATACCACCTTCATAGTTTTATAATTATTTATTCAATTATTTCATGACATATTTATATTATGTTTATAATATACGATCTACATACCTTAAATCCACATTTAATGATTCAATTTTATCAGTAAAATAGGTAACATTTATCCGTGGAAATATTATTCATTTATTATTATTATTATGGTAGTGTAAATAAATTATAACGATTTATTTTTTGAAAGTATTCCTTCAATTTCATTGTAAAAATATTAATTTAAAATTTAAAATCATAAAAATTAATTTATTTAAATAAATTATTTTATCATTTATAATGTCCCCTATTCAACTAAATTTTCTTTAACAAAACCTATAAAACCTATAAGATATTTTATATAAAATGATCATATCAATAACTCATTTGATTATAAAGTTATACATGATAGTTATTTCCATTATTATTTTTATTTTTTTATTATATCATAGATATAATATTTAAATATTTATTAATATATTGTCCATTTATATTTTATAATATATGTTTCAAAGGTTTTACAATTATAAATCCTTCTTATAACTGAGTAGAATTGATATGAATTTTTAGGAATCATATATTCCAACATATATAAATTTATTTTGGTATGTTATGCTTTTTGATAAATAAATAATCATATATTATTTATGAATACACATTAAAAAAGATTATTTTTTTAGAAAAAAAGTTCAATATTTCCCAGTAGTGATTCCATGAAATATCTTTCCGAGAAACTCACATTCGGGTCTACTCTATTAAATTTTGGCTATCAATGTAAAAAATTTAACAAGATGAAATTTCCACATATGGATGGATATATAAGGGTCAGTTCGACAGTAATTTCTCAAAACAAATTATTACAAAAAAAATTCAAATATTTATTGAAAAATAATTATAATATATTAAATATATTTTATTTAAAATTTAAATATTTTCATTTTTGAAACATAATTTATTTGTGTTTTTAGATATATTATAAAATGTGTTATTTTAAAGTTGAACATATTCTAGCTTCTTCTATTAAAAAACATATCATAAGTGATGTGTGATAAATTAAATTTTCAATATGTGTTATATAATATTACCATATTAAAAAAATTCAATTATATTATTTTTTTGTCATTTATTATTTATTTGAAAACACTTATTAAAAAATCCAAAAACACATATATTTGTATATTTGTATAATATAATTTAAAATAGTGTAAATTGATATAATTAGTTTTATAGAAGTGTTGTCAAATTATACATTAATATAATTACAAATATTAACTATAATTATATAAAAAAATATTATCACATAATTTTATACAACATATTATAAAAAATGAAATGTGTAATGAACTGTTTTCTATATGGGTTGTCAAATAAATCTCATTTATTTAAATGATTATTTCTCAACATCAAAATTCATTCATTATTTAAAATTTCTATCTTTTATTAAATTTTTAAAATTGAAAATTTATATTTTTCCTTGTCTGAGATTCGTGTTTTCTCTAATAAATTTGATATATAGTGATTTAATATGAATGTTTTTGGGTTAATGTATAATTATTTTAACAGAATAAAAAACATAGTGAATGTATATATTTTACACCCATAAACACATTCAATGATCCCTCCTTGATATCTCGAGGAGAGAAGAAAAAATAAGGTTGAGCACAAATACTCAGTAAGCGTTATAGAAATTGGATTCTATGATGTCTAAATAAATAATTATAATTACGGAAAGGTTTATTATTGAATGAGAATTCCATTTATCAATAACATAATCATAAAATTCATCCATGAATAATATTAATACAGTAATATCTTATAAAATAATAAAAAAATTCTAAATTAAGGAAATAAATAATTATGGATTTCATGATCTTATAGATCATTATATCATTGCAACAAATTCCATTTAGTAAAAATGTTTATACTGCGGGTATGTATGCACCAAAATCCAATTTAATTTTTTTGGCCAACTGGTTTTTCTTATGAGACTGGTCGATGAATCGGGAGATATCTATAATTAAACCTCACCCATTATTTCATTTCTTTATATATTCCTCATATATTTAATGAACCATTTTATTGAAAAAATATTATTCCATGACAAAAAAATTATTTATTAACTAAAGGATACAAAATATAAATAATTCATATCATGACCCATCCCCCGGGGCCCGTTCCGTGACTAACCCAAGCCCACCTTCCATAGGCCAACGGTTGGCGACTAGTACTAGAAAGGCATATCCCTATAATGGGAATGTAATGCCTTTAAAACTATACAAACAAACAACCCAAGAGCAAAAAAATAATCAAACACGAAGTAAACTACAGTATTAAAAAAAGTCTATTCAATGTAAAGGTGATAGAATACAAGCCCAACTGAAAGGTACAAGTACAACTTAAAAGAGAAATAATGCTCTAGGAATGTTTATTAATGATCCTACCTAAAGGGTAGGTACAAATCATGATCAGTAGTCACTGTAGAACATCACGACAAATGGTCTACCTCTGTACGTCATCCAGTCATGGCTCCCTCAGCCTCGCTCAATGTTGTCTGTCACCTGCACAAGACACGGCATGGTTTGGGCATAGCGCGTGGAGGGGTGAGTATAACAATACTCAGTAGGGACCCCGAGACTCCCATCGGTCATCCAGAGTTCAAAAAAGGAAAATACCACAAATAAATACTTCAATAACAAAGAACGATGCATTCATCAACTCTACATATGTGTATGCACATACATATACCTAAGTTATCAAAAGATACTCATCTCATTCCTGATGAAACTTAAGGCTCCAACTTTTAAGCCTTTTTTACAATTGATGAACGAAGTAATAATACCACAAAGGTAACACCAAGAAGGAAACTCCATAAAAGAGAGAGAACCACAAAGGTAACACCACAAAGAAAACACCACGAAGGTCAGAATACCATAAAGGTAACACCATGAAGGTAAAAGTACCAAAAAGGTAACTCCATGAAGGTAAAACCACGAAGGTAAAAGTACCACAAAGATGAATTTGTGAAGTTAATGGAATCATCTCACACCAGGTATAACTTATGTACGCATGTACAAATGAATAGACATATCATTGAATCATCGTATTCTGTCGAGAGCCTCTGCTGCTGACCAACAGTGGATCGGTAAAAGTGCTGACCCACAGAGTATCACTGATCGCTGACCCACACAGGATCTGATACACATAGGATCGGTAGATGCTAACTCAAAGAGGATCTCAAGGCACAAACCCTGTAACATCCCAAGTAAGTAGTGAATAATAGATATTTTTATCTATGTCTATTAATTATTAAGATAGTGTTATAGAGGCTTAAAATGAAAATAAATACAATCTTATGCATGGAATACACTAATATTCTTAAAAGATTGTTTTACTGCCTTTTGATGGCAAACAATTTTTTAATCTATATTTTGACAATTTTATAAACTATGTTTGTAAAAATAAACTTATTCTTTATTATTGGGACATCAAAATTTACCTTGTGTGAATTTTTGGTATTTTTCTGACAATGTTCATTTTTTTAATGAATAGTGAAAAATACTGCATTTTTCATCAAAACTGCTTTTTAATCTAATTTATTTATATGATTAGATTATGTTTTGAATTGGTTTTGAAGTGAAATTAGAATATATTTTTACCATTTTATCCAATGGTGGGCATTGGAATCAATTTCACTCTGTAATTAGACTTAAACTGGTGTCAATCTTTTGATACTTATTGTTTTGTAAAAACACGCTATTTTCTCTGGCAGGGGAAATTAATTATTAAATTAATTAATGTGACTTATATGATTTGAATTTTGTAAAATAGACTTCATTTTTGAATTCAGAATATCAAATATAGCTTAGGGTGAATTTTTGGTAATTTTCTGAAAATCTTCAATTTTTGATGAATAGTGAAACCACTATGTGGTAATCAAGCAAACTGGTTTTTCAGTTAAATGAATGTTTACCACTAATGTGTATTGAATTTTGAAAATCCGACATACATGGTTGTCATTAAGAAGTAAAATGTGGTTCAATGGTATTAAAATATTTTTTGGTGAATAGTAACTTATTATGTTTTTAATCGCGATTAGTGGTAATTAGGGTAGCTTAAGGTATAAATAATGCTTTAATAATATGAAATGACCTAGACACATGTCCCAACCTTATTGGTTGTGTCATGGCCGACCAAGAAAAGCCATGGGTCAACTTGGGGACCCCATGGAGACATTTTGGTTGGGAAATGACATAAATAACTTTTTATTTAATGTAAAAGTAAAAATGACACAAACACAATATGTTTTACGAAAACAATTTTTACATGGGGTTATAAAGATCATATATTTGATTATAAATCGTCATTGGAAAGATAAAAAGATTTCCTACATCATAGTATTTTTTTATGATTTTTATACATTAAATAAATTAAAATATTTATGACATAATAATGATGCAGCGATGACATCATTATTTGACGATTTAAATAAAATGGAAAGACAATGTAAAATTTATGAACTACACATGGCCAAAACCAATTGGATGAGTGTATTTCGAACCCTTATCCCCTTATCCACTAATTATATCAATGTGGGACCTTTTAAAACCGAAACACATTTTCAAATAATGTAATATTTCTTTACTTTCCAAAAGTGCCCCTCCTCTCCTCTTATAAAAGGCCCCCACCTCTACCTCATTTCACACACTCCTCAAGCCTTTGGCTCGGCCAACCCCTGACCATTTACTCTCTCCACATCCCTCTCCTCATCCTAGAGGATTCCCTTTGATCATAATCCTTTCAAAGGAAGCCTTTAGGCTCAAATCAAAAGGAGTTACACTTTTAAAGGTAATTCATTCTCTCATGTTCATTTGTTTTATTTTGCTTCTCCAACCCCCTAAACTCTTTTTATTTACTTATTTTGTAACAACACTAGTATCTTAAATATACTAGGATGTGTTTATAAGATTTATTTGAGCTACACTCTCACACAACTACATCAAATGGTTAAATAACATACGGTTTCCGTGGATGGCGAAATTCTGCCTCCCGAAATGATGATTGTTCAATACTAATTTAACACCTTCAAAGGTGGCCATTATGATGTAAATATTTTTATATATGATATATAATATGTTTATGTTTTCCTTAAGCTTCTTTTTTTTTCATTTTGGGCATACCTTTATGGTTTCCATTATGGGTAAACACGATATCTTCATTTTAGGAAGTGCGGACTACCGCCCCCTGAAAGTGATTTGATTCGTTAATACCATATATGGGATGTGTAAAGGATAAAGTTAATGATATTATATATGTTATTATACTGGAATTATAATATACTCTTATATCATTATGATTCCATTCCAGAAAATATGAAATAGAAATGGAAGTAGCGTTCATGCGTACGTACGGCTTACCGTCTCCATGAACGGTGCATTTCATTTCTTACCTCTAAATGTGATGTAATATTATAAATACATGTATATGATGAATATATATGATATATATGTTATCCAAATCATTAATATCATTCTGTATATAACGAACCTATGACCAAATTAACAACATGTAAGTGTAAGAAGTCTATTTTGAATTAAGAACCAAATACCGACAAAATGAACATTATTAACTTAAATGATTACATGATGTTCATAGCATGGTATAAAAGGAATAATGAACTTGAAAAAGATTCTTAAGCAAGTGGATATTAACTCAAGTTTATTATTCAGGATATTAAAGAACGGTCGGGTAAAGTCGGATACGAGGTACGGGACTTCGTCTCAATCTCCTTTCGTTGAGGCATATTTTATTTTATACACAACTTTCTTTTATACGGTGTATAAACCCCTTTGATTTTACATTTATTCAAAAGGACTATTTTTTATATGAAGAGTTTACTAAACGAAAAAAGGGAATGTTTTTGTCGTACGTATGCGGCGACAACGACTTCTCCGCCGTCGTGACCGTTATTTGAGTTTCGGCTTCCTCTACAAGCCATACATTCTTTTTAAAAGAAAAATAAATACCATGTTTTACTTTTCTTTTATTTTAGTATTGAAAATGGTTTTCATAATGTTTTTATATCAATGTGTTGTATTGATATCTCGTGATTGAAATGTGGAAATTTTATGTTTCCTTTATGCATGTTTTATGTGATATGATTATGTTATGGTTCTTGGGCATTATTATGAAGACAGGTGGTTCCGTAATAAACTAAGGGCGGGTGAGCCCGTTATAGCTCTCCAATGCATTGGCTAACGCGAAGGAGTGAAACATTAAGGTTTCTCCGAAGAGATTTAGGGAATATACTGTGATGGGTATTCCAAACGTAACCAAGAGGGTTACTCCCTACGTAAGAATGTTATGAATGCCTCAAGTTACCTTTATGTCTTATGATTTCTATGATTTATTCATGATTTTATGAGGTATGTTAAAGTGCCTATGTTTTATGGGTAAAGTATGATTTCATTCTTATGTATATATGAACTCATGTTTCCTTTCCATGTTTTTTTTATAACCCATACTGAGTTTTTATGCTCATCCCAAGTTTTTGAAATGTTTTTCACAGGTCAAGGGAAAGGTACATGATAAGATGATAGAGTCAAGGATGTGTCAATAAATAATCCATGTTTTATTTTAAATGTGTTTCCATTGATGGGAATGAAGAATACTATCTTTATGTAACCACTTTGTTTATATGTGGAATGTAATGCAAGTTTTATGATCTAATTCTCTAAAACTCTAAACCCGAAAAGATCCTCAATGTGTAATTTTGTAATAACTCAAGATTAAGTAAGGTTTAAGGATGGGGCCTTATAGTTGGTATCAAAGGTCGGTTTAGATAACTTTAGGAGTTAGAATTATATTAAATGATTATCCAAAAATATTTTTTTTCTAAATGATATAGCATTTAAAGATTACCATGTTGCTTCATCTAAGACATGTTTGTTCAGAATGGTTTTCCGCAGAGGAAACAGGGAAGCAGTGCTAGGAAGGCATAAAGAAGGAAATAACCTTCCGAATCAGCATCCAGAAATGGTCGGAATTGGAACTGAACAGTTTGTTGCAGTAATGGCGCAGTTGACTCAAGCGATAAATGGTGGTGGTATCCATGCACGAGATCAGGCAGATCAACCACAGAGGAACATGTCAGTGGTGGAACATTTCATGAGGCAACATCCACCATCATTCAGAGGATCATCTGACCCTGTGCTAGCTGAAGGGTGGATTAAAGCACTGGAGAAGATTTTTGATGTCATGGGGTGTTCAGACAATCAAAAGGTTAGTCTTTCTATTTACCATTTGGAGGGTGAAGCAGATCAGTGGTGGTCTATGGTTAAAAATATCAGGGATGCCGATGAGATTTATGCTCTTGACTGGGATGAATTCAAAGGTATGTTTCTTGAGAAGTATTTTCCTAAGGCTGTTCGACTTAGTATGGAAAATCAATTCATGGAATTGAGGCAAGAGGAAGACTCAGTGGTTGCCTATGAAAAAAGGTTCACTCGATTGGCAAGGTATGCTCCAAATTTTATCCGGGACCTTGATAGTAAAATCAATCATTTCTACTCAGGATTAAAGCCAAAGTATCAAAGGGCATTATCTTCTCGTGAGTTCAAAAGTTATGAAAATCTTGTTCGATGTGCTGAGAAGGTGGAAATGGAGTTTTCCGATGACCAAGTTTTCTATAACAACCAGCAGAAGAAGAGACCGAGGTGGTAGGAGAAAGGTAAGAATTCTTCAAAAAAGTATGATGGTAAGAGAACTAAGTTTCCAGTTTGTGATAAATGTGGAAAAAGGCATGCTGGGGAATGTCTTCTGAATTCTGGGAAGTGCTACCGATGTGGTAAGATGGGACGTAAGGCTCGTGATTGCACTGAAAATGATCAAGGTGAAGGTAAGAACAAATTTTATTTACAGTTAGTGAAATGTTATAAGTGCAATAAGATGGGTCACTATGCAAACGAGTGTCCGACAAGGATCTTGAGTGATGGGAAGCAGTTAGACTACAAGCATAAAGGGGTGGTGAAATCATTTGCAACTACTTCAGCAGATGTCGGGCCATCAAATGAAGTTGTATCAGGTACTCTGTTTGTTTTCTCAGATTATGCCAGTGTGTTGTTTGATTCGGGGTCTACACATTCTCTCTTCTCTGAAACCTTTTCTAGTAAAATGGGAATACCATCTCAAGAAATGACTCCTGAACTTTTGGTAAAAACACCTGGGGGAAATGTCGGGGCAAAAAGAATTTATAAGAATCTTCCTATCCTTATCTGTGGAAAGAACCTACTTGAAAACCTTATTGTTCTACCTCTAGTTGAGTTTGATGTTATCCTGGGTATGGATTGGCTCTCTATTTACCATGCTAAGATTGGCTGTTGAGTTAAAGAAGTTTCTTTTCAGAAAGACTTTCAGTTTGTTTACAAGAATGAACCATTACTTTTGATAACATATCAAGAGGCCGAGAAACTTGTAAAAGATGGAAATGAATGTTACCTTGCACACGTCGTTGAAAATAAAGGAACTGTTCAGATTAATGATGTGCTAGTGGTAAATGAGTATCCTGGTGTTTTTCCTGATGAGTTTCCTGGAATAATACCAGATCGAGAAGTTGAGTTTACTGTTGACTTAGTTCCTGATGCTAAGCCAATTTCAAAACCCCCTTATCGAATGGAACAAATTGAACTTTTAGAGTTGAAGGAGAAATTGAAAGATTTATTAGAGAAAGGATTCATTAGACCTAGCACATCACCATGGGGTGCTCCTATTTTATTTGTTAAAAAGAAAGATGGTTCTATGAGACTTTTCATTGATTATAGAGCCATGAATAATATCACTATTAAGAACAAATATCATTTGCCTCATATCGATGATTTGTTTGATCAGCTCCAGGGAGCTCAGTTTTTTTCAAAGATTGACTTGAGATCGGGGTACCATCAGCTGAAGGTAAAGGAGGCAGATATTCTGAAGACCGCGTTCTGTACGAGATATGGCCATTATGAATTTGTAGTAATGCCTTTTGGGCTAACCAATGCACCTGCTGTATTCATGGACTTAATGAATAGAATTTTCCATGAGTTCTTGGATAAGTTTGTGGTGGTTTTCATTGATGATATTTTGGTGTTTTCTAAAAGTAAATAGGAGCATGAAAGACATTTAAGGGTTATCTTGCAAACTTTAAAAGAAAAGAAACTCTATGGGAAATTCAGCAAGTGTGAGTTTTGGTTGCAACAAATTTCTTTCCTTGGTCACATTGTTTCTAAAGATGGAATAACTGTTGATCCTGCAAAAAAAAAGTTGTGGAAGAATGGCCAAGACCCACAAATGTAACCGAGATTCGTAGCTTCCTTGGTTTGGCGGGCTATTACTGAAGGTTTGTTAGAAATTTTTCACGGTTATCTAGTCCAATGACTAGGCTAACTCGAAAGGGTGTTAAGTTTATCTGGATAAAAGAATGTGATGATTGTTTTCAGGAATTGAAAAGAAGATTGGTGAATGCTCCAGTTTTGGCACTACCTTCCAGGAATGGTGAGTTTGTTATATACAGTGATTCTTCATTGAAAGGACTTGGTTGCGTCCTAATGCAGAATGATCAGGTAATTGCTTATGCTTCACGACAGTTGAAAACTCATGAGGTAAATTACCCTACACATGATTTGGAATTAGCTGCTGTTGTTTTTGCTTTAAAAATTTGGAGGCATCATTTGTATGGAGTAAAGTGTGAAATATATACCGATCACAAAAGTTTAAAGTATATATTCACTCAGAAAGAGTTAAACATGAGACAAAGGAGATGGCTGGAATTAATCAAGGATTATGATTGTACAATTCATTACCATCAGGGAAAATCAAATAAAGTGGCTGATGCTTTGAGTCGAAAAAGTAATGCTTCATTAACAATGTTGCGTTTGGAACGTGATCCTTTGGTTAATGATTTGATGAACTTTGGCATAGAAGTTGTTGGTGTAGAAAGTCCTTCTGTTTTGTTTCAGGTATCAGTGAGATCTTCTCTATCAGATAGAATCAAGCAGGCACAGAAGCAAGATAGTGAGTTGCAGAAAAAGGTAGAGCTGGTTCAGAAATGTAAGTTGCCTGAATTCAACATGGATAATGATTGTGTTTTGAGATTTGGGAAGAGATTGTGTGTGCCTTGTGATTCACAGTTGAAGAGAGAGCTGTTATTTGAAGCTCATAGTTCTCCGTTTTCAGTTCATCCGGGCAGTACTAAGATGTATAGAGATCTGCGGGAGTATTACTGGTGGGATGGAATGAAAAGAGATATTGCTGATTTTACTGTGAAGTGTTTGACTTGTCAGCAGGTTAAAGCAGAGCGGCAGTTACCGAAAGGGATACTTCAGCCTTTACCAGTGCCAGAGTGGAATGGGGGAATATATCCATGGACTTTGTTGTTGGATTACCGAAGACATCTCGAGGTAATAATGCAATCTGGGTTATTGTTGATCGCTTGACCAAATCTGCTCATTTCCTTGCTATACGAGATACTTTCTCTCTTGATCAACTTTCCCGTTTGTATCTTAAAGAGATAGTCAAGTTACATGGAGTTCCTCTCTCCATTGTATCGGATCGTGATCTCAGGTTTACTTCTATCTTTTGGAAAGGCCTTTAGAAGTCGTTGGGTACTGAATTAAATTTTAGTACAGCTTTTCATCCTCAATCAGATGGGCAGTCAGAACGAACAATTCAGACATTGGAGGATATTCTACGAGCTTGTTCTATGGATTATAAGGGAATTTGGGACCAACATCTTTCTTTGGTGGAGTTTTCATATAATAACAGTTTTCATTCCAGTATACAGATGGCACCATTTCAGGCATTATATGGGAAGTGGTGTCGAACTCCAGCTTTCTGGGATGAAGTGGGGGAAAGGAAGTTGATGGGACTGGAATTGGTAGAAGAGATGGCAGAAAAAGGTCAGCTAATTCAGAAACACATGATAACAGCTCAGAGCAGGCAGAAAAGTTATGCGGATAACCGGAGGAAGGATCTATCTTTCGAGGTAGGTGATCATGTTTTTCTCAAGGTTTCTCCTTGGAAAAGCGTGATGAGATTTGGTAAGAAAGGAAAGTTGAGTCCAAGGTTTGTTGGACCATACGAAATTCTGGAGAGAGTTGGATCAGTTGCATACCGAGTGGCTTTACCTCCGAGTTTATCTCAGGTACACAATGTTTTTCACATTTCGATGTTGAGAAAGTATATGCCAGATCCATCTCATGTTTTGAGTCCAGAGGTAGTTCAGCTGGAAGAGAACCTATCTTATGAAGAACAACCGGTCCAGATTCATGACCACAGGGAGCAAGTGTTACGGAATAAGGTGATTCACCAGGTAAAGGTTTTGTGGAAAAACCACATGATTGAAGAGGCAACATGGGAATCTGAAAATGCAATGAGGGATAAGTACCCCCATTTATTCGATAAGTAAATAAATTGCGAGGACGCAATTTTCTAAAGGGGGGAAGGATGTAACATCCCAAGTAAGTAATGAATAATATATATTTTTATCTATGTCTATTAATTATTAAGATAGTGTTATAGAGGCTTAAAATGAAAATAAATACAATCTTATGCACGGAATACACTAATATTCTTAAAAGATTGTTTTACTGCCTTTTGATGGAAAACCATTTTTGAATCTATATTTTGACAATTTTATAAACTATGTTTGTCAAAATAAACTTATTCTTTATGATTGGGACATCAAAATTTACCTTGTGTGAATTTTTGGTATTTTTCTGACAATGTTCATTTTTTTAATGAATAGTGAAAAATACTGCGTTTTACATCAAAACTGCTTTTTAATATAATTTATTTATATGATTAGATTATGTTTTGAATTTGTTTTGATGTGAAATTAGAATATATTTTTACCATTTTATCCAATGGTGGTCATTGGAATCAATTTCACTTTGAAATTAGACTTAAACTGGTTTCAATCTTTTGATACTTATTGTTTTGTAAAAACACGCTATTTGCTCTGGCAGCGGGAATTAATTATTAAATTAATTAATGTGACTTATATGATTTGAATTTTTTAAAATAGACTTCATTTTTGAATTCGGAATATCAAATATAGCTTAGGGTGAATTTTTGGTAATTTTCTGAAAAACTTCAATTTTTGATGAATAGTGAAACCCCTATGTGGTAATCAAGCAAACTGATTTTTCAGTTAAATGAATGTTTACCACTAATGTGTATTGAATTTTGAAAATCCAACATACATGGTTGTCATTAAGATGTAAAATGTGGTTCAATGGGATTAAAATATTTTTTTTTGGTGAATAGTAACTTATTAAGTTTTTAATCGCGATTAGTGGTAATTAGGGTAGTTTAAGGTATAAATAATGCTTTAATAATATGAAATGACATAGACACATGTCCCAACCTTATTGGTTGTGTCATGGCCGACCAAGACAGGCCATGGGTCAACTTGGGGACCCCATGGAGACATTTTGGTTGGGAAATGACATAAATAACTTTTTATTTAATGTAAAAGTAAAAATGACACAAACATAATATGTTTTACGAAAACAATTTTTACATGGGGTTATAAAGATCAGATATTTGATTATAAATAGTCATTGGAAAGATAAAAATATTTCCTACATCATATTATTTTTTTATGATTTTTAGACATTAAATAAATTAAAATATTTATGACATAATAATGATGCAGCGATGACATCATTATTTGACGATTTAAATAAAATGGAAAGACAATGTAAAATCTATGAACTACACATGTCCAAAACCAATTGGATGAGTGGATTTCGAACCCTTATCCCCTTATCCACGAATTATATCAATGTGGGACCTTTTAAAACCGAAACACATTTTCAAATAATGTAATATTTCTTTACTTTCCAAAAGTGCCCCTCCTCTCCTCTTATAAAAGGCCCCCACCTCTACCCCATTTCACACACTCCTCAAGCCTTTTGCTCGGCCAACCCCTGCCCATTTACTCTCTAAACATCCCTCTCCTCATCCTAGAGGATTCCCTTTGGTCATAATCCTTTCAAAGGAAGTCTTTAGGCTCAAATCAAAAGGAGTTACACTTTTAAAGGTAATTCATTCTCTCATGGTCATTTGATTTATTTTGCTTCTCCAACCCCCTAAACTCTTTTTATTTACTTATTTTGTAACAACACCAGTATCTTCAATATACTAGGATGTTGTTATAAGATTTATTTGAGCTAAACTCTCACACAACTACATCAAATGGTTAAATAACATACGGTTTCCATGGATGGCGAAATTCTGCCTCCCGAAACGATGATTGTTCAATACTCATTTAACACCTTCAAAGGTGGCCATTATGATGTCACTATTTTTATATATGATATATAATATGTTTATTTTTTCCTTAAGCTTCTGTTTTTTTCATTTTGGGCATACCTTTATGGTTTCCATTATGGGTAAACACGATATCTTCATTTTAGGAAGTGCGGACTACCGCCCCCTGAAAGTGATTTGATTCGTTAATACCATATGTGGGATGTGTAAAGATAAAGTTAATGATATTATATATGTTATTATACTGGAATTATAATATACTCTTATATCATTATGATTCCATTCCAGAAAATATGAAATAGAAATGGAAGTAGCGTTCATGCGTACGTACGGCTTACCGTCTCCATGAACGGTGCATTTCATTTCCTTCCTCTAAATGTGATGTAATATTATAAATTCATGTATATGATGAATATATATGATATATATGTTATCCAAATCATTAATATCATTCTGGATATAACGAACCTATGACCAAATTAACAACATGTAAGTGTAAGAAGTCTATTTTGACTTAAGAACAAAATACCGACAAAATGAACATTATTAACTTAAATGATTACATGATGTTCATAACATGGTATAAAAGGAATAATGAACTTGAAAAAGATTCTTAAGCAAGTGGATATTAACTCAAGTTTATTATTCAGGATATTAAAGAACGGCCGGGTCAAGTCGGATACGAGGTATGGAACTTCGTCTCAATCTCCTTTCGTTGAGGCATATTTTATTTTATAGACAACTTTCTTTTATACGGTGTATAAACCCCTTTGATTTTACGTTTATTCAAAAGGACTCTTTTTTATACGAAGCGTTTACTAAACGACAAAAGGGAATTTTTTTGTCGTACGTATGCGGCGACAACGACTTCTCCGCCGTCGTGACCGTTATTTGAGTTTCGGCTTCCTCTACAAGCCATACCTTCTTTTTAAAAGAAAAATAAATACCATGTTTTACTTTTCTTTTATTTTTGTATTGAAAATGGTTTTCATAATGTTTTTATATCAATGTGTTGTATTGATATCTCGTGATTGAAATGTGGAAATTTTATGTTTCCTTTATGCATGTTTTATGTGATATGATTGTGTTATGGTTCTTGGGCATTATTATGAAGATGGGTGGTTCCGTAATAAACTAAGGGCGGGTGAGCCCGTTATAGCTCTCCAATGCATTGGGTAACGCGAAGGAGTGAAACGTTAAGGTTTCTCCGAAGATATTTAGGGAATATACTGTGATGGGTATTCCAAACGTAACCAAGAGGGTTACTCCCTACGTAAGAATGTTATGAATGCCTCAAGATACCTTTATGTCTTATAATTTCTATGATTTATTCATGATTTTATGAGGTATGTTAAAGTGCCTATGTTTTATGGTTAAGTATGATTTCATTCTTATGTATATATGAACTCATGTTTCCTTTCCATGTTTTTTTTATAACCCATACTGAGTTTTTATGCTCATCCCAAGTTTTTGAAATGTTTTTCACAGGTCAAGGGAAAGGTACATGATAAGATGATAGAGTCAAGGATGTGTCAAGAAATAATCCATGTTTTATTTTAAATGTGTTTCCATTGATGGGAATGAAGAATACTTTCTTTATGTAACCACTTTGTTTATATGTGGAATGTAATGCAAGTTTTATGATCTAATTCTCTAAAACTCTAAACCCGAAAAGATCCTCAATGTGTAATCTTGTAATAACTCAAGATTAAGTAAGGTTTAAGGCTGGGGCCTTATAAACCCAAACATGATCGATTGATGATAGCCCGCAAAGGATCGTTGTTCTTTCTTCACGTTATAGCCAACCAACAGATTCGTGCACTGAGCACGCTTGATTTTGGGAGGATCCGATCCCCAATCCATTAGGTGTACATAAACAACTATGATGTTCCATGAAGAAGTATCCCAAAGGGATGCTCTGTATTAAGGGTTCCAATGTGAGAGACGGCACATCAATCATAGGTCCGGTCTGTCAGTTATTGGCATTTTAATGTCGAGGACCCAGTTAGATTCATGTTCGATCCAACCCGGCCATACTCAAACTTTTCTCCAAAACTCAAGTGGAGTATAAAAAAAGGTTAGTCTCACGCCAAGGATCCCATAACCACGGGTGGTTTTTCAAACTGGCATCTAGTTCACATGTTATCATCCTTTAAGAGAAATTGGGCCTGGTTGGGTCCGTGTACTGTCCGACTGACCTCGCCCGACCCGGTTAGGGTCAGGCCCAGCTGGGTGGGGCTGTAATGGGCTTCGTCTGCTAGGTCGTGGTCCAGCTCGACCCGTAGGGGGTGTCCTAGCCCACAAGGGGGTGCAGCCCGGCCCACAGAGGGTGTGGCCCACTGGGCTCGAGCAGCCGGACCCGTGAAGTGTGCGGCCCACAGGCTAGGGTCCGCCCTAGCGTGTGCGGGGGGAGCAGCTGCTCCCGGTTTTCCCCGAACGGCCATAGATGTTCATTTTGTGAAGCGGTGGGGCCTCGTGGCACCGACCATCCACCATGGAACCCACATGAGGATGGGTCCCTCCACTGATACGACTTCGTGTTGCAGCCACCTCCAGCGGCGCGCGACGGCGCACCGCACCGCCTCCGTAGAAAGCTAGTGATGGCCTCCTTACTCAACTGTTGTGGTTGTAATGTCATGGCCTCCTCCTCTGCAGTCATCCAGTGTTGGCCACCACTATCACCCACTAGCACGGGTCACCGGTGTTGTCGTGTCGGTGCCGCATCGGCGGTCTTCCACGGGTCACCGGGTGAGCTCTGGTGGCCCGTCATTCCATCCAATGGTGCCAACAGACTTCTTGGGACACCCTATTTGACGTTTGTCTCTTAGTTATGAAATCTATCCAACCTGAACAAAATCCTACAAAGAACACATTAGTAAAACCAGTAGTGGAGGGTTTGGGCCTTGTTTGTTTTTCATGTGCCCTCTATGTTAGCTTGGTAGAAAAAGGGTAGATTAGGATTAAAAAAACACATGAAATTAAAACAAAATAAATCCCAACCTCAAAATCGATGGATAATGTAACGTTTGATGAAGATTTGGTGTTTGTCATTCAATGGCGCTCGTCACCGTCTACTAGAACCAATTCTATGCTCCATGTGATTGGTGTCACGGTACTTTTCCAGAGCTTCATCACATGGGGAATCTGTTCCAATACTCCTCCCTATGCTACATATAAATAAGAGAGGGGGAGGGTGAGTAACGCCTGTCAAATTAATGGCATTCAATTAATTAGGGAACCTTCTTAATTCTAATAGTGAGGTTATAATGAATTAAGTAGTCAATCCTTTTAATGGATTGACATGTCGTTGGTCCTTCCACGCTGCATGTTCATTGGAGGGAAAATAAAATGAAAAATAAAATAACATGTTATTTTATTGATTTTTTTCAAAAGTCTACAAAATTAACTTTTTCACCCGATATACTCCGGTCAAATTGAAGCCTTCTTTAAGTGAATCTTGGCACCGTGGATTCAATGGTGCCCTCAAAATTTTAATTTGATCACCGATTCAAAAGATAAAAAACATCACCCTCGCGTTTACTGAACATACCATAAAAAAGTTCAGAAATTTATTCTGGGCACATCGGGCATCAGAATCACACACCATCAATTTTCGCAGACTTGTAATAATCACATATAATTAAAAAAATTAAATTGAAAATCCAAGTCTTTACATCCACATTTAATTGAATATCTTTTATAACAAATAAATATATGATAAAATTTATACATTTTTGAAAGTAATGATATCAATGGTACGAAGAATATAGATATTTAATAGAGAAATGATTTCTTAGGAAAGATGATCTTAAAAAAGTGAATTTTTCAAAAGAATGTTAATGATCAAAAAAATTATAAGTTATAAAAGATGACCATTAATTCATTATAAATATAGTTTTTATAATAAAATCAACTATTCCTAGAGAATAAAATTAAAATAGAATAAAAAACATAATATTTTTTTATTATTGTATCTTATTTTTAAAACCAATGGAAACCTATTTAATAACATAAATATCATAAAAAATGTATGGCAGTGGTAACGTACATTATAACTATATATTTTAAAATAAAACATTCATTTTTTTTATAATGAATATTAAAATTTAAAAATTAATCAAATATTATAAATATGACTTTAAAACCCATTAAATTTCAAGGATAACCCTAATATTTCTTATAAGTCATTTAAGTAAATAAAAAATGAATGTTTGAAATCAATTTTTAAAAATACTAATATGAAATAAAAATATACCTAATGGAAAAGAAAATTATGAGAGGGTATTATTTTAAAAATTATTTTATTGATTCAAGTTTGATTCTTGGGTGTTTGGAGTGATATTGGTATGACATAATGAGGTTCTATACTTCCCAATATATGCTCATGGTGTGGTTTTGGATGTTAGACTGAGGATCTATACTTCCCAAACACATGGACACATCTCTATCACCAGTCTATCACTCTGATGTATGTTAATAAGTAGTTGTTATTGAATGTAATTGTTATTAAAAGTATGTGACCCTTTAGGGCTATGGATTAATCTATCGGGATACTAACTATTAGTTTTTATTGATTAGAGTCTATTATTGAACACAAATGATAAAATGGGAATTGCTGATTGTTTAAATGTGAAATATATTTCAATGATGACTTATTTATTTTTTGAATTATATTATATTTCATACACTCCTATATTGTTTGGATATTTTTTAGCCTCCATTGGTGGTGGCCTACTGAGTTGTACTCACACCATGCTAGGGGTATCCATGGAACATGGGCACTCAAAAATATTCTACCAAATGTATGATACAGGTTTATAACATGGACTTAGTGTCTAGTTTTTCATGGGATGACGGGATGGAGCATGGGAGCTTAAGACTTGGTTGGGTTTGGGTCTGTGTTTTGGATTTTTGTTAGTTTTTTTATTTTTGATTTCTTTTGAAAAAATTCCAGAAATGTGGAGTGTACATATCATTGTTATATCATTTCATCCTTTTTTTATATATGTCATTAATCACATGATGTCCATTTATTTATTCTTCATGGTTATTATAAAAATAGATATTATATCTACTATAAAATTTCTCTAATTATCTGTTATAGTCTTTCTAATGTTTCTCCAAAGATATGCATGTTAGTCGGCAGGCTCTGGCATACATTGAGGCGCATCCGAGGTCTTTTAATGACTTTAATCTGTTCATCGGTTTACTGGCTATCTGGATAAGAATGTTTCACATTATCATTTCTATTGAGGGTGAAAAGGATAACGATTTAAATGATATATTAAATTTTTATAATAAATATTTTTCCTAAAGTACAATTTATATTAATTAGTTCTATAATTATGACTATCATTGTTTTTTAGTGATGATAAGAAAATTACATCAGTTCATGAGGTTTTAGTCCCCTACAAACAAGTGTGATGGATCTATTTCAAATTTGATATATTAAGAGATAGATAAAAATTATTTAATCAACATAATAACATATTTGTATATGTTATGTAGTGATTTTATTATATTGTAATTTTATTACACAATTTAGTATGGTTAATTTAAAATATAAAAAGAGAGAGTTTGGTGAAGGCGATTACCTACACATAGGGAAACCACCATTTTCATTGACCATATGAGTTAAGAGGATAATAAATTTCCATAAAAAAAATATATTGGATCTATAGACGGAAAAAAGAAATTTATTGTTGTAGAGAAGCATCCACATATAAGTTTAATGATGTTTATGGAAGATATAAGAGTTTGTATCCATTTATAGGTGAGGGAATAGACACACATGGAATTATATAGAGGATTGAATATTATATATATATATATATCATAATCATGTAACATGGAACAATGGAACCCAAAATTATAATATTGTATGTTATATGATCTATATATACTCACCCAATCTCATTTGTTAAAGTGTTGGATACATTTTAACCCTCTCATTTTTGTTAAACAACATTAACACCACTTTATCATTAACTGTGACAATTTACCTATTATCCTAGATAACATAATTATATGCATAGATACAAAGAGAATTTATAAAATAATTTTAACATGTGGATACTAAATTTTTAATTCTATTTAATATATTTAATTTTTATAGTTGATTTAATAATAATTAATATAATAATACAAAATACATGAAAAGTGGTTTTAGGAAAATATGTTATATAAAAGTAATATTAATTTTACCTTGATACAAATCAAATAAATTTTTTTCATGAATATTGTGGTCAAATAATAAATAATGAAGTTTTTTATAGTTTTGGATCTATTAAGAACTTATTTATGTCTTTCAACCATTCAATTAAATGCGAAGACTCAAAAATAGTTTTAAATTCAAAAAAATATAACATATCTTTAGGAAAAGTAACAATTGGGTTTAGAAATGTAATATGATTATTTAAAATAAAAAAAATTTCAATTTAAGAGTAAATATTATCTAAAATGACTCCTATTATATTATAAAGGAATGTGTTAGAGATGTTTTAATGTTTTACCCTATGGTTTTAACCAAATTATACCAATTTTACCGAGTTGAAAAATATTTATGAAAAATAATATTTTTTCAAAAAATTAATTTACACTATTAAATTATATTAATAATTATTATTATATATATTTTACACATTTATAAAAATTAATTTAAATAATTTTTATAATATAATTTCAAATTAAAACCAAAAAATTTATTGAAAAACAATTTTATTTAAAAAACAATTCATAAGTATAAAATGTTTTCAGCTCAAAATATAAAATAAAACTTAATCCGAATAAAATAATTGTATTGTTTATAATATAGGAGAACTAATAATAAATTAAAAACATTTAGAAACAAAATAAGTTATTTGATATTCTTGACATAAAAAGGTCATTTTGAAAAAAATTCAGTAATTTCTACTACTCTATAAAAAATTAATCTTTTTGGAAAATATAAGAATATCACCCAATGATAATTTTTGAATTGGTCATTTCAAGAATAATATAAATTTTATCACTTTGTATTTCTAAAATATATACAAAATATTTATCATATTTTCTCACAAAAAGAAATAAAAACCATTTTTGATGAAAATGTGTTTATGAAGAATAAAACAATTTTACTAAAAATTTATTATTATTTCTGAATATTTTATCTTTATTTAAAAAATTTATGCAAAATTTTCAATATTTAGTTATACAGATTCATACCACTAATTCTAATGTATATGTTATAAATATCATACTTAAATAAAAATATTTTAATAAAATTCCATGGTTCGTATAAACTAATTGTTGTGTGTTACATAAACTATCAAAGAAATTAAATTTATCTGAAGATAAATATTAATTAAAATATTGGGGTGTTTAATTGAACCCTCATTTAAAATTTTCCCCCAAGTCATTTGTTTTTGGAAATTAATGGTTCCATATTTTAGAAATTTTTTTTGAAAACCAACCTAGTTTAAAGAGAACATATAACATCCATTAAAAAGGGAATGTGGGAAACATAATGGTTACTTGAAATATCGCATATTTGGGTTCATAGATAAAGAAAACATTGGAGGTATGCTGAAAATAGACATTGAGGTGAATAATAACATTAATTGACTAATATAGTTTGATAAAAAAACTTGGTTATGATATAGCTAATGACTACAAAACCATAAATATATGATTGGTGAAAAGACCATATATTCATAAAAAAAAAAAGTTAAAGTACAAAATTTTTATTTTAGTATCCTTTCCTAATGTTGATGGATTATTTTCCTACCAAGATTAAGAAAACATGAAATAATACAGAATTTATTTCCTTTTAATTGGAAATTTTTTATCCTTTAGTTATGATTTAATAAATTTCCATATCATCTCTTACTCCAAGAAATTATGGCGAATTATTCATGCCTAACACTATAAAATTATCTTATAACTGGTCATATGATCTATAAAAGAATAAAAATGTACTCCTCTTATCATCACTAAAATAAAAATTGATAGCACAATTTAATATAATAACAAAAATTAATAATCCTTCACATAAGGAAATAATACATTAATCATTAAAATTCGACAATAAAACCGAAGGTTTGTCCTAGATTATTCCTTAAATAAATAACCGTATATCACAAATAACATCAAATACTCAATGTTAAATAATTTAATAAATTAAAATATTATCACATAAGATTCATCTTATGTCTCATAAAACATAATAACAGTCTTCCCAAATTATCCTTTTTGTTAAACATAATATTTATATATATATATATATAAACCTAATAAAATGTATCCTAAAATAAAAGCATCCACCTAAAAAACCGAAAATTAAAAAAAAAATTATCCAATAATATGATTTCTTAAATCAACTTAATCATTAGCCCTCAAATCATTTAAGTAAAACAATTCATACAAATTAATACAACTCATAGGCTAATTGCAGGTGTCTGACCATTATTTTCCATTGGTTGTGGGATCAATATGTGATACTCTGTGGGATATGTTGGGGTATAACCTAACCTGAAGATTTTCCCTTTTCCCAAACTATATAAATATAAATCTTATAATATTCCCAATTATGTTTGAAAATCCTAATAAGTATCATTATTTATCAAATTACTTTTTAACAACTAATGTTTTCTATAAATCCTATTTTCCCAAAAAAATAAAGTAATAATAATTGACTATTATTACCTTAACATTGATGATCATATTAACCCTGAGATATAAATAACATTAAAAATCTGCCTACAAAATATAATAGCACTATTAAAAAAATATTTTTTAATTAAACATATACTAAACCTATTGGTTATATTCACATAAATGTATCCTAATATATATTTAATCATTATAAACTCTCATCACATAAAACATTAATTGAGGTATATGTTTTCATAAACATATGGTCAACCAGTGACTTATCAAACACTAAATTTAGGTTCATCCCATATCACAATGGAATATAATAGTTTTTAGTAGGTTCAATTATCATATTCATCATAATTGTTCATATAGAGAATGAAAAATAGTCAATTAAAATACCCCAGAAGTGTAAAACTAGTTGTGTAGTAATGTACTATTCACTGCACAAAAGAATGATTTTCAGGATATACTCGACCATCTCTTTTTCTAGTTTTACCCAACTAGATTTATATTTTCTAAAAACACATGCACATGTGGTATAAATAAAGGTATTAATTTCTAGGACAACCACATAATCAATCGCTTACCAAGAAAATATATTTTTCATAAAATTAGACATATCCTCAATGTCTTTCAAAGGGTTATGTTTCTTAATCTATGGTTTCATAGATCATTTTATCAGGGATTATACTAAGCTTTCTATAATACCAATTGTCACAACACCAACTCTTGTAACCAGGAATTTATTTCCACTTTATAACATTTCCATAATAGACAAGGGATTGCATTCTCTAATGGAGGATTCTCAGGGATATCTTATCTAGAAAAACCACATCAATGTTATGAACTATGTAAATTTTCCTTAAATGAATAGATTATGTACTCCAAATTTAAAAATTTATGGTCTTATACAGATATTAAATTATAAATCTCCTATCTCTGGGGTTTTATGAATTTGAAATTGATCCTAATTTGGAAATGATATTTTCCCATCATACTTGGATCCAAGGATGAATTAGGTGCATCGGGGTGATTTAGAAACCATCATATGAAACCGGAAAACCTAAGGATCTATGGTTGGGGTATAAATTTTAGTCTATTATCTCATAGTAACTATTTATAACAAATCTAAATCAGACTCCATGGGTTGAACTGGTTCTACTAGAACCCAAAATTCTAAATGATATTTCATTATGTATTGGGATTCTGATAATGTTGGTTCAGTTCCCATTAAATGGTGAGTTAGGGTTGCAGGCTCAGATCCAATTTTAGGATAACCTAGATTCTAATCTTCCATGTGTTAATAATTTTTTCTCCACAGATTATAAAATTGAAGATAAGGATGACTGTGATTACAATCCCCCATTTTGTGAGGACTATAAAATATCGGTACATTCCTTTTCCAATTTTACGGTTGTTCAAAAGTTGATGAAATCAACTCCTGATCCTTATGCCTAGAAATAAGTGGAAATATAATAAGGTTTAAGTCAAAGATATTGAGAAATTATAATCATTAAAGAATATAAAGGAACATATATGGGTGAAAAAAAGTCCCCACCCATAAATCATAGTCCAAGGAAATCTTGAACAAATATGGTGGAAGAAGAAGAATAAGGGATTCAAGAAGATAATTTGAAATCTGAGCTTGCCCAAGATATTCTATACCTTATTACCAATATTGCATTGACTTCTGACTTTCCAGTTATTGGATGTTCTAACACCCCCACTGCTACAATTGTTTTTAGAAAACATGGTTTCAAATTGTGCAGATTCTTCTTATTACAAGAACAATCGTATGTCTAACCGTCTAGATTCAAATAAAAATAATGATGATAGTTAAGTTAATATTTCCAAAAAACATGAATTGGTGGATGAAATTGGTGGTTCAATGCTTCCATCACTGGTACCTGCTAACTGTGAAAACCTCACAGTTGACTAGAACACCATGTTATCATGATGTTACTCCCTCTATCAACTCCCCTACTGCTAAAGAGGCCACTCCTATAACAAAAATTATAAACGTGGAGATATCTAAGACATATAATAGTGCTTGGGCTCCCTATAGTGATTCTAATCTTACTCAAAACATTATTAAACCTAATAATGACTCTCCTACAAAACATAATCTCACTATAGAATATCTAGTGACCATTGTATATGACCAGGACAACTTCTCTACGGAAGAACACATTATTGAAACTATCCAAAGAAGAACTAAACCTAGAAAACCCTTATTTTCTATAGTCCATCATGATATCACTAGAAAGATCATTTTAAAGGAACTCGCAATTAGAATATAAAGAAGAAACAAGAAATAAAATGGGCTAAAAAATGGGGGCTCCCCCCCCATGAATATATAAATGAATATATTATTCTAGATTTATTAGGGTATGGAGAAAACTGACACTACTAACTCCCATAATACATTAGTTTATGTTCAAAAACCCAAATCCATGGGTATTTATGAACCCAAAAAATGATACTCACCTAATATTGTTGTCCTTGAAATTAATGGTTATAATCTTCTTAGCAATAATAATTATTTTCGTAATATTGACACCTTATGGGTACATGTTCATAATTCTATCACTAGGGCTTACATATATAATATAGATGTGAAAATGATATATTATGAAGATGTCAATAATAATAGTACTTTTACTACTACTTTTTCTATGCTAATAATATTTATCAAGAAAGAAGGCATCTTTAGTGGTGTATTAAACTTTGTAATAATGGAATTCATGACTCATGGATTATTCTTGGTGATTTCAACAACATATTTTGTTAGATTGAATGATTATGGGATGTCTGGACCACTCTCTCCTCTTTGGAATTCAAGGATTGTATGGAAACAAGTAATATTATTGAAATTAATCTAGTTGGTGGATAATACACATGGTATAGAAGGCGCATTACTCGAATGGTTCCTAAAAAACTTGATCTTCTTTTCTCTAATGATCTAGCCCTTGATAATTGGGATATTCCTTCATGAATTACACCCATCTGAGATTAACTATGACCATTATCCTATTTTGGTCATCCTTATTAATAGGACCTCTAAGCCATGATTTCCTTTCTACTTCTAAAATGATTCCTCTATCACCCTGATTTCACCAAGTAGGTGACAATATTCTTATCTTTTTGTCCTGATGTAAATGATTATTATTCTTAAATAATGATGATAAATAATTTAAAGTAAAAAATAATTTTTTTTCAATGAAAGATATAATAAAATAGAGAAATATAATCTTTCTATGGTGGCACAGATTCACCAGATTCAATGTGAGACAACTTTCCCAAATTTTTAGATGAAGATTATGTAATAAATCGACCTCACTGCTCATCTAAATTCACTACTATCCATTGAAGACAAGCATCAAAAAAAGGTAATCAAGGTTAAATGGTTAAAGGATTAAGATAGAAACACTAAATTCTATAATGCCCTATAAATAACCAGAAAGGCTTGAAGACCTCTCACTCTCTTGAGAGATGGTGATAGAATTCTTGACAATGAGTAGCCTCTTAATATTTATATGTCTCTTACTTTTATCATCTTTTTAATTCTCTTACTCTCAATAATTTCCATCAAGAATTAGTCATTTCATGTATAGTCAATGATGAGGATAAATCTAGACTCTCCTGTATTTTTCTTGAATTTGAATATTTTCACGTAGTTTTCAGCCGCAATGCTATTAGTTTTCCAAGACCGGATGTCTTTACCAATTCATTCATTCATGATTATGGTTATGTCATTAACTTCAATATTTTTAGGATTTCTAAATACTTATTCACTACATGTTTTTTTCTCATGCCATTAATGCACAATTTCTCACCCTCACAAGAAATGTTTAAATTTCATATAAGATTCATCTCATTAAACCTATTTACCTCATCAAAACTAGCTATAAAATTGTTACCAAACTACTTTCAAATAGACTCACCATAATTTATATTAAAATATTATCTTGGAACCTGTTAATTTTTGTGAAAAGAAGAGTTATCCATGATTTTATAAGAACAGTAATTGACTGTGTCAATCTCCATTACAAATCTAGTAGGGGTTTGTTTATTTCTCATAAGATTTATATCAAGAAATCATTTGATATCAGGGATTGGGGCTTTATTTTTAAGGTGTTTTACAACTTTTTCTTCAATGAAGAATTTTTTAATTGGGTTATAGATCTCTTTGAGTCCTCTCATATTTGGGTTCTCAATAATGGTTTTTCAAAATGTTTTTTCTCCTGATCAAAATGTGTATTGAAATTTGACCCTCTCTTTGACATCCATTTCCCAATATTTGAAGATTATTTGAGTAGACATCTCACTCATATGAAAAATCAGGGAATTCTCAATCCTAAATAGGATTCAAGAAATCTAGAATCTCTTACTCATCTTTTGTACGTGGGTGACATGAACCTTTTTTACAAGGAACTAAAAGAAACATGTAAATTATAAAGGGGACCCTTCACTCCCTATGAATAGGTATATTGGTAGGTAATTAATTGAAAAAAAATATTATATTAATTTTTTAATGATCATACCAACTTCTAGGATATCTCAACTCCTGATAGATGTGGGTATTAAAGAAAAATCTATTCTTATTCATTACCTGGGACTTCCCCTCTTATATGGGAGACCAAAGGCCAACGCTTTCTCATCATTTTGGATAATAAAAAATAATAATTCTTCATGGAATGGGAATCCTCTCTCCATGGTTGGAATAATTTTCATGTTCAAGAATACTACCGCTTTCAAAGTGGTTCATTACATTATGATTTATAAATGGCCTTCTTCTTTTCTCATTTATCTCAATTTCTGCATTTAAACTTTTGTGAGGAGTGGAATCATTATTGAAAAGAAATTATTTACTTTTTGATGGAGTAAATATTACAAACCCTTGAAAATTGTCGATGCGGAATCAAAAACATAAAATTATTTAATGAGGATCTTCATTCCACGTTCACTTGGAACCTTCTTTTTAGTGATTTGGTGGATTTAACCTTTTTAAGAGGTAGTTTTGTTGATAAATTAAAAAATTTCCACCATTCCTATATGGTTTCTTCTATTTTCCATCTATAAAGTCCCATTATTATAATATTATGTCACATTCATGATGTATTTCTTAGATGGACACTTCTATGAATTTGTGGATTGGCAATTAGATGGGGTTCCCGCTAATTGATTCAGTTGATCCACAACATATCCATATTATTATAGATGTTTCTATTCAAGAAATCATGACTCTTTCCAATATAGATATTTCTATAACTAACTTCAATATTCTCAAAAACTATTTTTCCCTACCTAGGATACTTTAATCTGGGAGGTTTCTTAGAATAAACCTCTATATTCAAAATATTATTATTATTCTATTTTTAAACATGTCAATGAGATTTATTGGCAAAAAAACATGGATAGGTCTTGGATCATAACTTCTAGGAGGACCCTGATTTGGAGACTCTCTCATCATAAATTACCTATTGAGGATTATTTACAATCTTGTGGCATTATTTTATGTTCCAGATGTAGGTTCTACAATCAAAATAGGTAGGATATCATTCCCTTATTATTATTATGTGCCATAGATTTAGACCTATGAAATATGTTACATGATATCTTTGAAATTCATCTACCTGAATTTTTCAATGTTGCGGCGAGACTTCATTTCTATACAACATTTTATATCACAACTCAACTCAAGCGACTTATTTTATCTGCTATAGCAGATCTCTTTCATATTATATGGTATGTTAATAATGATATCATTCATAAGTAGAATGGTTTCCACATCCATGTTTCCTTATCTGTAATTTTATCATCAGCCCTAGAATTCAACAAGCTTCGGGTAGGACACTACTATAATAACATGTAGGACCATCTAATTCTTTGTAAAATCGAAGTGCTGGTGAAATTCAATAAATAAACTGGTCTCTTCAAATATTCTTGGTAGTTTTGTATATAAAGTTGCATTAAATTAAATTATTTTTGAGATTTAAAAGGAAAATCAAGACCTGCAGGATGTGGTGCTATGTATATAGATCACACTGACAATGTGTTCATCGGTTTATTTGGTAAATGTGGTGTTTATTCCATGATTGCGGATGAAATGTTGATTTTTATTCATGTTATCAACATTTCTCTACTTATTGGAATGGATATACAATGGTTTGAAAGTGACTCCAACAATATGTTGCAAGATATTCAAAATGGAGTGATGAATTTTTCTTGGAAACTCAATGCTATAATGATGGACTACCTCACCTTCATCTTGACTTTCAAATACATTATCATTGATTCTTACAGGGATGAAAAATTCATGGTTTGATGGACTCACAAAAAGAGGAATCAACATGGATATCATTTGCCTTAGTGATCTTCCTTCTAACTAGATCCCTTCTTATGAAAATTATTTTATAAATATCCTTATTTTAGACACATGTAATATTCCTTGTGTTTATTTAATTTATTAGGACCATTTGTCCAGGACATGGCCCAATATATATATATATATTTATTTATTTATTATAATAATTGAATTCTCAAATGAAGTTAATCCATAATAATATAAATCATGATGTATTTCCTAATAATACCCTTTTCCTATAAAATATAATTGTTGGTAAGTATACACCAAATACACATTTAATAAGTTTGGAAAGTGTTTTATTCCCATGAGACATGTTAATTCATTGAAGATCCATCAGTTACTCATCCTCACCAGTCACTTCATTTCCATTTTATTCCTCATATATTTATTTATCATTTAAATTCATAAATAATAATCTATATAAAAACAAGGTGTATTGAGTAAAGGATAGGGAATATTAACATTTCCCTAAACTATCAAATAACATTCATAAAAAACCATATATAGAAATTATATATAGTTTAACCAATAATCAAATATTTGATACAAATAATATGAATATTTATGGGAAACATAATTTCTAATTAAGTGTGATAAAATTAAAAATGAATTTTTTTTATTTGAAATTTAAGGACCGCAAAATTTATAGGATATGAAACATAACAAAACTTTCATTAGAAATATGGTTTTTAATTAAATTATATATTTTATATAATAAATAGAAAATTTATTTGAAACACTAATAGTTATTTTAATAAAAGATTACAATTTTTAAAACCATTGAAAACTCATAGAAAATATATAAAAAATATTACAATTATGGGGATAAAAAATTCTGTTAAAATCGTATATGTTAAAAGAAAACATTCTTTTTGTCTTTTTATAATGAATGATCAAAATTAACCCTTTAGAAATAATAATAAATATTATATTAAAAAATTGTAAAATTACATAGATATGATTAAATACCTTTAATAAATAATTTTATTAAATAAAAAGTACATTTGTGATAAAAATTTTAAAAATAAGGACGAGGAAGAAAAATATTCCCGGTCAAAATATAAATACGATCAAATTTTCATTTAAACATTTTATTACTTGATACAAGTTAAAAAGAGAAAAAATCATGTAATAAAATAAGGTAGGAAATAAAATTTCCATGGGAAAATTAAATCGAGGATCTTCATGAAGGATATATTATATGTTACTTTCGATGAAAATAAAAGAAATCCAAAAAATTATAATATTAAAATAAATAATTACCTCTATGGCGTCATTAAATTAAAACACCATGAAATATTAAAATTAAATAAAAACCAATCATCATAAATATATATATATATATATATTCATGTTAAATACATCAATGTGGTTGTATATACACCACATGAAATAAAATAATTTCATAATAACAAATATGTTTCAATGGAGTGGAAATCGTGATGAAATACCTTAAAATGATTGTAACATTGAAGTGAGAATTAATAAATGATGTGATTATGTGTGTAAAATTTAAATAAACATGATACAAGGGGAGATAAATAAAATAAATAAGAGTTATTTTTTCACATAGTCATTTTATAACATAGTCAATGAAGTTGAATTATAAACCAAATAATGGAAATAGAGTTAAAAAATACCTTACCATATAATTACACTTATTTTACCTTGATTTAAACTATTTTATAACTGTTTTAACCGTGTTATTAATTTATAAACATACCATATTCAAATTTATAATTTCTTCTATGATCCTCCTATATCATGCTATCAGAGGATCTTTAAAAATATTCCATTATTATCATTGGTTCGGGTGCTAACTGCTTTGTTTTATTCTATTTGTTTTTACAAGAAGTTTCAGTTATTATGAATAAGATCTATTTCCACAATAAACAGAATTATATTGATGTTATAAACATCATATTAATAAATTATATAAATTTTTTAATCACACTTGAAATTTGTACATAGAAAATGAATCGCATCACTCAATAGAGATTGTAAGTCTTACGTACGCACATGCAACATTATCATTTCTATAAGGGGAAAATGGGTAAGGAATTAGGGAATATATTTTATTTAAATAATAAATATTATTTTATATTTATTATATATATTCAATTGTTATATCATCATTTCAATCAATGTGATTTGGTGAATGAAAACAATTTTCATCGACTCGTGTTGTTGTTGTCCTCCATAAAAATGTGAGATGGTTTTTTTCAAATGATACATAAGGAGATGGATAATGATTATTCCATAATAATAATAAAATATCATTATAAGGTATTTAATTATATTCTTATATTATAATATTTAATATTTAATTGAATTTGGTAAATAAAAAAGTAAAAACATATAATCTTGGTGATGATGATAACCTTCTTTTATATAAAAATATTTTGGACTGAAAATTAAATATTGAAAGGATGAGGTTATTGAAATAATATAAAACTATATGATATGGGTAATAAACCTAGTAAGGTATTATTAAGGGGCTCTTCCATGATATAACACTCATGATGTGTGGTGAAGAGAGGATACGTGGTATCCTTTTAAATGGTATGGAATGGAGAATCATGGAATTCCATAAAATATTAAATAGTATGCATATCATAATCTTGAAAAGTGGTGTGAAGGCACCCCAAATTTGAATATATGTGGTTATAGGGTCTATTTAAACTCAAACAATCACATTTGAGAACGTGTTTCTTACATTTTAAGCCTTATCTTTTAGTTTAAAAACGTTAAACCCATTTAAACCTTAACTAGGATAATTTAACTGATACCATGATAACTTAATTATTTGACCAAAAATAAAGGGGACCATATAACCATATATTTATATGAGGATTTAGAATATGGAATCCATTTTATCATATTTAGTTTCTATAGGTAGTATATATTATGCTTAATATAAAACCACCAAACACATGAAAAATAGTTAATGAAAAATACCCAATTGAAGTGGAAAATTTTTTCCTTAAAATAAAGTAAAAATAATTTAAAAAATATATATTTTGTTAAATACTAAATTGAATAAGCTTTTGAGACATTATAATCATGAAAAAACATAATGGAATCTTCCTACCATGAAATTAATTGAAAACACTCATAAATATTTTTAATTGAGTAAAATATAACATACCTTTCAAAAAATCCATTTTTAGTGTCCAGAAAAATAAATATTTATTTCAAATAAATTATTTAATTCCATAATAAAAACACTGGTCTAAAACCACTCATACAAAATGATAAAGGAATGTTTTAGAAATATTTTAATATTTTAGTCTATATTTTTTACCACATTTTACCTCTTCTATGGAGGTGAAAAATATTTACTATAGTTATAATTTATAATGAACAATAAAATAAGTTCAACCAATTAAATTAACTTAATTATTATGATTATGAATATTTAATCCATTTATCAAAATAAATTCACAGTAGTGGAATAAATTTTTAAAAATTATACCCTCTAAATCCTATGAATATCGCTTTTTTAGAAAAAAAAATTATCTTAATTATAGGATTTTTTTAAAATAAACTATTTCATAAGAATAAAATTAGATAATTTTTAATAAAATTCAGAATTCTATACTATTCACTAAATAATTTTTATTTTATAAAAAATATCAAAATTTTACCATTATATAATTAATATATGAAAATTTAAAGAGTTATATATTCTTTATAATGTAAAATTTCTAAAATTGGTAGTAAATAATTATATTATTTTTTCACGGAAGCAATAAAAAACATTTTTAAGGGAAATTTATTTTTGATGAAAAAATCATTTTATTGAAATTGGAGTAATAATTTATCAAAATATTTTTTGTCAATAATATTTCTATATAATTTCCCAAATTTTGGTATTCATATTAAGAAAGGTTGTGATTATTACTTTTAAATAATAATATTTTAATAGTGTATCATCATTCATTTAAATATAGTGTTTCTTATAACACAAGTTATCAATGAAAATAATTTTAGATCGAAAGAAATATGACATAAAATCATGGTGTTTTACTTTTTAAAAATAAATCTATTAATTTATTTATAATGATCATTATTCTAGATTTTTTTTTGAATTCATTTTTTCTTTAAAATAAATATATCTAAAAATTCATTTTCTATTGTGTTTTATGTAAATATAATAAAATTGATTTTGTCTAAATATACAATCTTAAAGAAGAAAAAATTATTTCATTTTTTCGAATAATATTGTTATAACTTTTTTTGAGTTTAATTTCATTTTTGTTCATAAAAATTAATACACCATATAAAAATTAGTTATCACTATTCTAAAGTGTGTATAATGTAAATTAGGATAATAGAAAGGTACATTATTTAAAAATATTATCATTAATTTTATTATAAGAGATTATTTCTACAACTATTTACTTATATTAATTTTTTAATTTATTTAGTACATCTTTTACATGAATAATAAATTAATATTATATAAAATTCAAAAAAACAACACAAGCTCAAGTTTCCTCACCTGTAAATAGTCCTGAATACTTATCAAATTTTTACACACTTTGATAAATTTTTATTAATATTGAATTTCATTGTATTCTCTCATAATTTACACCATTACAAAGAGTTATTGATTTCACCAATTGAAATCCCAATGAATTATTTAATTGTATTCCAAATCAGGTTTTCCAATGAGGTGGTATAACTATTCATCGTGTCCTTTGATGATTATTTATTATTCATCCATGTTAAATTAATCTATAAATATGTTGATATAAAAACACAAGTATCATCACTATACTAAAATAATATTATTACTATTTTAAATTTTAATAAAATATGTAAATGTAATTTCTTCTTATATTACATAATTTTTTCATGTTTAGTAATGTTCTATAATATATATCACAATTATCATAGGATAAAAACAATATTTATTTTCATGAACATTATATTTAATGAATTAAAATGGAAATAAGATTAGAATATATTACTATTGGAAAAAAATATTAAATATTATAACTATATTATAAAAATTTATATTTTCTTGATCACCATGAATAATCAAACTCACGAACAATAATATAGAAATAAATCTGAATATTAATAATGAAATATGATTTTGAAAATGAGAATTTTTATAAACTTGATAGAGAATAGAATTGAATGAATAATGAATGCAAAATGAGGTATCTAAGGGAATTATCCAATCCATATGACTGTTACAAATTAGATCATTAGAATAATTATTTGACTATTGTTATAGTAACCTGGTCATTGGAATAGTTATTTGACTTTTAGGAATAGTAACCTAGGGAGAAAAAATATTTTCTTATATAAATATTACATTTTTTTGGAATATTTAATATATTACTTGATGATCCATTCTTGAATAGTAATTGATTAGTCTATTTAGTACCTAGATATATAAACATAATATTATGGTATATTTTTCATTATCTCTCAAAATGTTCTACTTACATTGTACCATTCTTGAGATAATATAATGAAAACCATTATTTATGACTGATGGAAGTGAAAGGTAAGTAATTATTATCTCAAATAATCAACGATGGTAATTAATGGATATATCATTTTATGATCATATAAACCTATAAGTTAAGAATAAGATTATGATATGATAATCATTATAAAAAAATGTCATACAAAATTAATCACATGAATCATGAAATAAATTGATATCACTTAATGTTAAACAAATCACAACATTTTGAAATCATCAAAAATCAATAATTAATGAGGATTTTTTTACATGATAATAAAAAATTAATAAAATACTGATTCTATCATAGTAATAAGGGCCATTTCATATATTAAAGTTAATTACCAATACCATCAATTCATATTGTATCATAAATCAACACATGTTTCCCATATCATAATGGATGAGGCTTCACCAGCTATTTCCCATAGTGGAATAGTAATACCTACTTACTTCCCATAGTGGAATAAGAATCCCTACCTCTTTCCTATAGTGGACCAGGCATATTTTCTAATTCCACATAATTATCTCATGAGATATAAATATTCACCCAATTAATTAGATAGATATATACTTATAGGACCACCTATTTCATAATGAAAAATATACATATGTGTTATATAAGATAATAAAATATTCATTGTATCATCATATCATAACCTATGGATTTGAAATGGGTTTCATAAATGTTCCACCATTTCATCATATCATAACACATGAAAAACAAATGTGTTTCATAAAAAAAATTTTATCATAATCCTAAATCATCCAAATAAATAATTTTTATGCTATCTTTGGTTCATATACCCAGTAATTTATAATTAACATTAATTTTTTTATAAGAAATGATAATTTTTTCAATATATCAGTTGAATATTTCTTTAAGAAAATTATGTTTTAATTCTAAAATAAATTCTCTGAAATATAAAAACATAATAATGTTTTATGAATGATTTCTATTTTAATTGAAAAAATAAATATTATAATGTTTGATTTGAATCATTTAAAAACAGGATAGTGGGGAAATCCTAATCATTAAAATAATGATTTTGTTCACACCTTTAGTAAAAATTGTCTCGTTCATCAAAAAAATAGAATATAATCATTAAATTTTATTATAAAAATTATAACAAGGGTTAAAATTACATGAAAACATATATTATAGTATTAAATTCATTATTTAAACCATTTAATTCAAACATGGATGTCAAAGAAAATGATTCGTGTCCAAAGTGGAAATAAAGAATGTTATTCTTAAAAATATTTTTTTTAGACATTTAAAATAAAAATATAAGAAAATGATACAATTACATTAAAATAGAATGGGTAAAGAGAGGATAATAAAATGAGATGTTTTTATAATAAATTTATCAAAATAAATTCTTTTAACATTAATTTAGGTGTAAACCATCTTGTATAAAATGATAATGAAACCTAAATCCATTACTGCTTTGGTAAATTTTCAATATGAATCCTAATGAAATAATAAAATGAAATATATATTTAAATGTAATAACAATAAGTATAATCGTGATATTTCTTATAAGGTTGACCATATATATTATTAATAGAATAATATAGGGGCATAAAATAACCTATGTCCAAAAGAGAACACTTTGAACTAATAAACCCTTACCGGTTTAGTAATCTCCAATTGAAAACCTAATGAAAGATAGACCCTTAAAAGGATTTTTAAAGATGTATAATTTTCATGTGAATAATTATACTACATATTTATGATATAATAAACCCCAAATATATGAAATATTTGTTGAATATGCCTTATGTCTCACAAAAAATAAAAGTGAGATCAAAATCTTTTACCTCAAGTCTCATCTTCCTTCAAAGGGATTTGATCCTACTTTATAATACGTTTAGATGTAATATAAATATATTATAGAACTATAATTTTTTATATCATGAAATATATGATCACATATGACATTTTATCATGCATTTATTAAAAATTCATTAAAAAATCATCATTCCTGGGGATAACTATTTCATTTTTCAATAATAATATGGTTCATCAATCCTGGCCATTATATATTTATCATGGATAACTTTTATACCAAATTTTATTCAAGATAGATATATAATATATTATATATATAAATATATCCATATATAAATTTTAGATATTTAAAAATTATTTACACCATTCTTTGACACAGTAGGAGGAACATGCACATGAAGGCTATTTTCACTTTTTGATGGATTGAAAAAAGGTAAATAATAAATAAAAGTTGTATGATAAAGACAAAAACATCACTCTAACTCTGTCTTGGGAGAATTTGTTGGTGATTCCCTTATGAATTCTAGGGTTTTACTT
This sequence comes from Viscum album, assembly GCA_963277665.1. Classification (NCBI taxonomy): domain Eukaryota; kingdom Viridiplantae; phylum Streptophyta; class Magnoliopsida; order Santalales; family Viscaceae; genus Viscum; species Viscum album. The sequence goes on from OY728138.1 coordinate 173,987,582, forward strand.
TAATGCCCACGATGATTCCCTTAAAATGTTTTAGATATGGTTCATTGTGGTACATTTCGATCCTAGATGAGAAAGATCATTTGAGGGTCATGAAGTAAAATCGCATAACTCTACCAGATGAAAGGACTAAAGAGGTATCTTTCCATGAATCACTCAAAGGAATATATTTATACAAAACTACCTCAACGAAGCCTTCTCTATGCACAAAAATGGACGATGGATGCTTCACAGTCAAGTCTAGTCATGAGGCCTTCCAACAGCAGACTAAAATGTGAAAGTACTCAATTATGGATCACTTTTCATATATTAATGGTTATTAACCCTTTTCATCATGTGATATTAAGACTAGGATTTCACACATTTTTGGTTTTACCAATAGAATCATTTCTTCCAATATGAAATGGTTACTTTCATGTTTTGATAAAATCCTAGGAGGAACTTGTTCTTTCTTGTAAATTAGAGAACTTACTGCTCAAACCTGATGTTCTTAGAATCTGAGAATGTGATTATGCCTTTAATCCACATACTTATTAGAATATTATGGCCCAAATCTAGGTTAGATTGCATGGCCTCAATTATTTCTATAGCATCCCAATATTCCGAATGACATAGTCCCCTTTATAGGTACTCCCCTTAAAATTGGTCAATGAAACTTAAATGTTGAGCTAGGGTTATATGAAAGGGTAATTATGGAGGTCAATATTAACTCTAAACTCTATGATGGTATTAATTTTAATTAAAATTATTAAAAAAACAAGGGTTCTTATAGATTTTTAGTGAATTCCTCCATTCTGTGAACATTGTAAAATCGTAGGACACACTATGTTGAACTATAGAGTTGTGAAGCCAAGATTTTCAGTCAAGGGATGATGAATGGACTGAAGTTTTAAGGAACAGAAATGAGAAAATCACTTCCTTTGAAAGTCCTAGACATTCGAAGAAAAAAACTAAAATATGGGTGAAGAAAGAAACTATTTTGTGAGATAATTCTAGAAATACCTGGGTATAGATTGTGGATAAAGAAGAGAATGACTCTATTGATCAAAGAATTATAGAAAAATTAAAAAATGGGTTTTGTTTCCTTTAGAATAGTACCATATTGACACTATTATAGAGGATTCATTTAGAATAAACTCTACAAATTCTAGGTAACTTATTCTTGTGCTTGATGATACTTCCAATGGGAGTGAAATTAGTAGACATTAGAAATTAAAGATGTCCCAACAACTAATATGCAATAGTTTGTGCTTCCCACAATACCTAAGAGTACTAGTATTTCATCTAATAAAATGGATGCTTGTGTTTTTACTAGTTCTATATCATCCTAGGGGGAGGACATCCTCGAGGCCTTGGTAATCAATACTACTATTGGCCAGCCCTCATCGTAATCTGTAAGATTGGTCCCCCCAGACACTGCTTCAGGTATGACTTCAAAAACTAATGTTAATTTATCTAATGTTATTGCAGCTACAATGGGAATGCATCACATTGCCCCTACTATGAACACTGCTTGTTTACCCTTCATTCATGTTAAAAATCTCTCAATGTCCTCAAGGGATCGCCCAATATCCACCCCTTTGAATGTTAAAACAAAAGAAACAGATCTTATTATGGCTAATCTACGTTTTTTTAACAAATATTTTGTTTCCCCTATGAGTAAACAAGTAAGTAAACCTAAACCAGCATCAACTCAAATGCTAGAAGATCAAAGAGGAGGAAGGGTATGGTTTTTGCAAAAAATGGGGTTTTAACCCCTAATTCATGATCCAATGAATCTTTTGTTTTGGAATTGTTGGCGTATTTATAACCTTGACACTTTTTTTATTCATAAGAAATTTATTTTGACTCACAGACCTAATTGTTTTTCTATTTTTGAACCCAAAATAAATTATTATTTTAAATTTATGCACTTTTTTTCTTATTGTTATAATTTTCTAGGTTCATAAAAAGATGATCTTGATGTTGAATCTCTTTGGGTTTTTTATCATTCAACTTTGTATGATGTAAATTATTTGAATATTTTGGAACATATTTTTACTCGTTATTTTTTATTTGAATAGAATACACACTTTGTTTACCATCATTTATGATAATAATAGATATCATTATCAAATACCTCTTTGGCATGATATTTATGTTTTAGCTAACACAATCCATGACCCATATTTTTTTATGGGGTACTTTAATGCGATTCTTTCCTCCAGTGAAAAAATTATAATTTCCCACTCTTCAACCTCCTCAATATAATATAAAAATTATATTGATGATATTAACCTTGTTGAAATTTCCCTCACATGTTCCAAGATCCCATGGTATATAAAACACTACAACAGGGCAGTTACTTGTAAACTATATAAGGCTTTCATGAATATCTTCACTCTGGAAAATTATGACACCATCTATTATATCACCTTACCTAATCTTAACTCAAATCATCATTCCATTCTTGTTAGTCGTTTCCCCAAAATTCATAAAATCATTATTCCTTTCAAATTTAATAATGATTGGTCTGCTGAACTCGAATTTTCTAACATCATAAAAATATTGGGAGTCCAGGAATCATCAAAATGATTCTTTTTCATATATCAAAATACTAAAACAAATCATGAAGTTTCTTAAAGGTTGGTTTAGTGATAAATCTAAAAAAGTGACAATGACATATCTAACCTTGAGAATAAACTTATCCAAATTCAAAACATCAATAGTAGCTCTGATTTCTGCTTGGAACCTCAACTTTAAATCAAGACCTCTATGAATATTAACTATCTACTTGTATTTAAATACAACATGTGAAAACAAATCATTATCTAAATAGCTTTCATATGGTGATAGAAACACTAAATTCTTCATCTCTCTTCAAGAGAATCATAATAGTTTGTAGACCTATGTCATTCCTTAGAGATGAAGACACATTCATTGATATTGAGGATGATATTTATAATCATGTTTTCTCTTACAATTATAATATTTTCAATGGTCCAAATTCCAACAAGGACCTCCTTCCCGATATCATTCCATTAATGGCGAATGAGGTGGATAACACTTATCTTTTTTGCACACCTCTTGATCATGAAATCAAAGAAACTATTTTTATCATTAACCCTGATAGTTCCCTTGGTCTTGATGGTTTCAACAATGGTTTTTTCTATCGTCACTCAGATTTTATTCACTTATATGTTTAAAAGTGTTTCAAATCCTTTTTTTAATGTTTTTATCCCCTATGGTCTAAATGCTCAATTTCTTAATCTAATTCCTAAAGTGGATAATGCAACTATGATTCATCTCTTCTGTCCTATTTCTCTTATTAACTCTCTTTTCAAAATCATTACAAATCGTTTTAAAAATATACTTTCTTCTATATGAAATAAAATTCTTTCTTGGAATAAATATGGTTTTATCAAGGGTAGGGTTATAAAAGATTTCATTTTCCATTCCTCAAAAAGCACCAACATCTTAAAAAAATACACTAGAGGAGAAAATATTTCTTTTAAACTAGATATTATGAAATCCTTTGATAACATTGATTAGAGCTTTGTATGTCCTTCAGAGCATTATTTTTAATAATACTTTCATCAGTTGGATAAACTCTTTATTTAAATCAGCCACTATCTCCATCCTTGTCAATGGTTCCCCTAACGGTTATTATAAATACACCAAGGGATTTAGAAAATTTGATTCCTTATCTTCTATTATTCTTCCAGTTTAAAAAGATTAAGTATGAATATTTCTCACTCACCTTTTTGATCAAAATAAGCTTAAAAGTTTTCAAGCTGCTTGAAATTTAAATTTTCCCACACATCTTTTATATATCGATGATATAATCATGTTCTTACAAAGTGCTAAATGGAATATTAAAAATCTACAAAATGCCATGTCTCATTATGAACAAATCTCTAGTAAAACTATAAGATGAAACGAATCCTTTTCTTCTTTATAAAAAAATATCTTCTAATAGAAAAAGTAATATCACCAACACTTTATGCATCATGTAAGGATCCTACCGTTTAACTTATCATGGGGTACCCATTTTTGGGGAATACCTAAATCCATTTACTTTTCAACCATTATTTAACAAGTCATCAATCAACTTTCCTCTAGGAATGGTAAATACATCTATATGGATGACAGGATCTACCTAGTAAAATCTACAAGTGCCTCAAAAATGTTCTACTCCCTGATGGTCTAAAAATAGAAAGCTGGTACCCTTAAGAAAATTAATTTTTAAAATAAAATAAAATTGTGTAGACCAGAAGCACTCTTGAGAAAGAAGCTTATGGCCATTCCCTAGGATAATTATTCTAAACCTTTAAATAAGAGTGTTATTGGCATTAAAAATATCAAACTCCTTAACGATTCTCTTTAAGCTGGACTCACTTAGAGGTTGATTCAGAAAAACTCCGACTTCATTTCCTTTCTAAAAAAAGATTCCTTACTAAGTTAAATAAAGTAAATTTGAAGTATATTACCTCTTATATCTGGCCATCCATTATAAAATCATTTACCAACATCATGAATAATTCTAGATGGATGGTTAGTACTGGTTCCACCCTGATCATATGGCTGGAAAACTGGACAGGTGCTTCTTTAATATATATGATGCCTCCCAATTTTCTTATATAGAACACCAACTTCACTATAAATGATGTTATTAATTCTCATAACATCAAAATTATTGATAATATCATTCATTTAATTGATAATAATACCTACTCCAATTCTAATGATTGTATTTATTAGGGATCCCTCTAATAATAATGTACTTCATTCCAAAAGTTTTTAAAATCACAATTTCTTAAATTTTGATTTTAACTTTTGTTGGTTGAGATCCTTTTAAAAACCATGTATTAAACCCTCAAGACTTACTCCTTTTTAGCGTATTCCACACAATAATATCCCCACTATGATTTTTATTATGTTCTTTGGGATTCAAATTTTCTCTAAGGGTCATTTTTTAACCTACATAGAGAAGATAATAATCCTATATTTTTATCTTGTGATGCAGCTTCATCCCTTTGGATCTATATTTTTGACATCTTTGATTGAATGTCGTTACTCCATGATTCCATCATCTCCCAATTACAATGTCTTGGGGATCTTGAAACCTCCCAATAAATCAAGAATCATTTCTTAACTGTTATTTTTGTTCTCCTCAATTTGATCTGTTATGATTGAAATTATATTCTCCAAAAAAATCCCATCTGGTCTTAATGAAGGTTAGACGCAGATTCTCATTTGTGTTAGAGGTGCAGCCTCGATTCAGAAGGCTTATTGTGACAACATTGTTGGAGACATTAAGATCCTCAGTCGACTTTCGATTTATGGTCTCTATAATCAACCTAGACAGACCTTTGAGGTGTTTTAGAAATCCCCTATATCAGGAAGGATCAATGTGAATGTTGATGGTGCTTTTAAATGCATCCTAGATCCTACGGGTTGTGATGCTATTTTTAGAGACTATATTTTTCAATTTCACAGATGCTTATTTGGTTGTTAAGGTATTTCATTATCCTGGAAGAGGAAATTATGGGTTTAATCCATGTTGGTGACTTTTCTAAACAAAAGGCATGGGACAATATTTGGATTGAAAGTGATTTGACCACAAATTTTCATGATATTTGGAATCGTTTGGTGTATCTTACATGGCCTCTTACTACTCGTTGGATGAACTACTTTTCTTTGCTTCTATAGACCATCTACATTTTATCGCATGCCTTTTATGAAGTGAACATGTTTGCATATGGTCTTTCTAATAAGGGAGTCAACAAGGGAATAACTTGGTTGGATGACTTTCTTGTTGATTTACTCCCTCATTATGATAAATATTGTAATAATATATCTTCCTTCATACTCATGTAAATTCTTTCTTTCTATTTAATAAATTTTTCCTTGGTCTTTGATCAGGGAACTACCCCCCCCCCCCCCCCAAAATAAATATTAAATTATTATTATCGTATCATATATATCATATATATTCACTAAATTTATCTTTATTAACATCCATGAAAAACAAAAGTGAAGAAAGAATCACATTGCTACATGGAGGTGGTAGTCCATACATACACATGAGCGATGATATCATTTTCCAATGGGAGAGAGGAATGTAGATAATGGTTCTTGCATCATAATAATTAAAATTAAAAATATTGAAGATACATAAGACATAATTTTATAAAATATATCATATATTTATATGAGTTATAATAGGAAATAATATTAAAAACCCTCTGTTAAGAATTATACCTCTTTATTGACAACCCTCTCTTTTCCAACACATTAAGACATGAATGGATGGAATTTATTATAGTAAAAAATATTACTATGTGGTTATACATGATATTAGGTTATTTTGGTAGGTTTTTTTGATATATAAGGCTCAAAATGTGTCAGTACTATAGAATAGTAGGTTCCATTTCATAAGTGTGTTTAGGTTCACTCTTGCAATAACATAATGTATTTAAATAATTTAAAATAATTTTATTATAAAAATGAACCCAAATTTATATAAATTGTGTATAAGATTCATATGATTCTAAATACTCTCATAAAATAAAAATTTAACATTTTTTTGTTATTTTTCACCCTGATCTTGTGTTTTGAACCTTTCGTTAATACTTTGGAAACATACTGGGATATCAATGATTTTTACTCTATAAAAGTCAAGAAAGTAACCATAAACAAAGTAACCCATTAATGATCCAAGGATGATATTTTCAACCATATCCCATTCACTTAGATTAATATAGGATGTTTTGAAGTTTAAATCATTCAGTAAAATACTTTTTATCTTATAATATCATTAATGTAATTTTTTGGAAATATATAAAATATTATAATATAATATGTTTCTTACTCATGTGAATTTCTTCGAAAATTACATGGATTCAAAGATAAATAATATATATTGTTAATTAAATCAAAAATACATATCTGTAAAGGTTTAGATATCATTTGAAACCTTATATTTTGTTTTATTCCCATGATTAATCAATTTTAAACTTAACCGTGACAATATCTTCTTTAATTTTCATGGGTAAATATTTTACTTATATGGTACTACTTGGATTATAAATGGGAAATGGATTTTATTTTTGACCATTTATCATCATAATTATCCTCTTTAATGGTTTGAATTATTTAAAATAGTTTAATAATATATACTTAACATAATATCATGTGAGTTTCATTTTATTAACTATTCTCATAATTATGAATTTGAAAAGAATGACAAGATGGATTTAGAATATAAAATATTCTAAAATATTTTAAATTATCTACTTATAGTAATAATTTTTTATACATTTTATCTCACCCAAAAAATATTAAATTTTCCCAATTCAAATAAAATTTCATTATTTTTTTCTGTTTTCACAATCAATTGATCAGAATTTCATAAAAATTTAATGTTTTAATTTTGTTAATAAAAAATGAAAATTAATCGTCATGGAAAAAATAGTTAATCTCTCAAATAATAATTTATAACAAAAAATATGTTTTTTATCCATGCTAAAAAATATAAGAAATAATAAAATATTGAATTTTTTGTTTTGAATTTTTTATTTTACTTAAATATTATAAAGATTAAAAGAAAATATAAATCTAAAAAAGGTCGTATATTAAAACTTTTGTTGATTATAGATAAAATAGATTCATGTAATGAAATAAAGGTAATCTTTTGAATGAGTTTTAAGCCTTATCACATTATTTTTACCCCTAGAGAACCCATTTTACCATTACCATGGTTTCTAATATTTAATATGGGTACTATTAATATTGAAAAAAAAATAAAACGGACTTATAACAACCCATTCTTAAGGTACATAGACATTACATCATATTTTTATAATTCATAAAACATTACTAACAAATGATGCCAAAATAATGTATTAGTTTAGAGCATTTGGAAACATAGAAATGTTTCTGATGATATAAGATTGAATTACATTTTCTCCCACTAGGTTCTTCAATACTATCACCCCTCTGAGAAATATCATTCAGGAAATATATCATTATAATCTGGAGATAGAAACAATAAAATGGGTGAGATCAGATGTTTAGTAAGGGTAAATATGGTAGATATTTTAGGACCAACATGAGCATAAGGGTATGAGAATGTGATCACAATAACGGATGATTAACCCTTATATATCCAATATCATAAACATGAATCCTGGAATAACGATTAGTAGTTCATAAGGTATGAATCATAAAACAAATAATAGCATAATCCATGAAATTATAACATAGGAATAAGACATTGAATTTTTTCATACACATGAACGTGTAGTATCATTATTTATAATTCAATGTGAATTTATAAAACTTATCAGGGCATGTCATGAGGACTACACCTAACAGGTAGGACACACCACCATCCCTAGTAGAAGACCTTCACTTTAAGGGATTAGGTTTTAACATCGTCACATAGTGGATCTGGTTTCCCCATATTCCCATGTTGGGTCAGGTTTCCTCGTCTCCCCATAGTGGTTTGGGTTCCCACATCTTTCTATAGTGGATCGGGTTTCCCCATCTTCCATCTTCATGGTGACTACACCTAATGGGTTGGATACACAACCATCCCTAGTGTTAGTCATTTCCTTGTAAGGTGTTAGGTATCCCCATCTTCTTATAGTGTATCAAGACCGTTGACCTGATTCACATCATTATCTCATGAGATATTAATATGTACCGAATACATTAAAGGGAAATATAGGTCTCACCCTTCACATAATAAAATCATTCATACATGTGCCACAATATAACAAAACATACATAACATCATGACACTGGGAAATAGAAGGGTTTCATAAAAAATATATCATAACCCAAGAAATGAAATGGGTTTCATAAAAAGTTCATAACATCATCACTTATAGTAAATAGATAAGTTTCACAATCATTTCATCAAATCATTACCTATGAAAAGAAGTGAGTTTCAAAAGCATGTAACCCATATGATTGAAAAAGGTGTCATAAATATCATTCTATTAAGACATAAACCACTCAAGAAAGAACATAAATTTTATTCTTGGATAATTTCCCTAATAAATAATAGATAATAACATAAAATTACATCTTACATGGAGAAGGATTTTTAAAGATCACATGGAACATTTCTTAATGAAAATATCCTTTTTCAGAAGTATTTTTTATAAAACCATTTTGAAAGTATTTTTCTTATAAATAATGATTTACAATTTTAATTAAAATATCACTTGAGTTAAATGCCTTTTATGATTTGAAAATTTATTTTTAGAATATAAATCATTTTTGAAAAATATTTCTTTTAAAGTAGTGTGGGAAAATTATAAAGGAAACTTGAAAATATTTTGAAAGCAAATTTCATTGAAAATTTATAAAACATGATTAAAAACATTTTGAAAAAATATTTCTTTGATAATAATTTTAAAACTTATAAATATAGCATTTAGACCTTTGAAATCATTTTAGTTGAAAATAACATTATAAAAACATATAAATGAAGCTTTTAAATTCATTTTAAATACTTTTACAACATGAAACAATTATTGAAAACCATATCTCCTTCAAAACCATTTAAAAATAAATTAATTTACAGAATATTAGGAAAATAAATTTCCTTAAAAAAATATCCTCGTAAACATGAAAAAGGAATAATCAATTAAATGATGTTCATGATAGAGGTAAAGTTCATACATGTCGAACTTTCCTTCTATAACTTTAGTGTTTAAAAGGTGACGTTTTCAGAGAACAACAAGGAGATGGATTATAGAAATATTTATCTATGTGTTAAAACATTTGTAAAATTGAACTTTAATATTCATAGGAAAATGTAAAATTCTTTTTGAAAACTTATTTAGAAAACACAATATTGAATGAACATAGTTTTCTGAGATAGAGGATAAATAATGTCAGTTTTTCATTAAATAATTTATTAATTATATTTATTACAAAAGTGTTGAAAATTGGTATAATTACTTGGATATAAAATTAATAACCATAGGTAAATGAATTAATGAGATATAATGAGATATATATTATAATATATTATCAATGGAACTATATTCATAAACAATATTAATAAATGATGAGATTTTAGCTATAAACTGTTACCACTTTGGACACATTAAATCATAATAAAATAGAAGAAATAACATTACGTGAAGCTTATAATATCATGAAAGTAATATTATTCATGATATAACATTTGAATGGTAGAATATACACCTAATATAAAAATATATGTGTAAAACAAGGTATATTCCTCAATGAAGGAAAATTGAGACAAATATTACTTTACCGATTTGGAAACTTTTGAAACATAAACACCATGAAATAAATATTATAAAATGGATATTAAAATACCCATAAATTTATGTATAATAGTCCATTAATAAACATATATGTATTATACACACCACAAAAAAAGAAATTAGTAGTGAATAATTAATGTATCTCACAAAAATAAAATGTAAGATGAAATCCTCTTACCTTAAGTCATGAAATTCATTGTGGACATTCAAAACTCCTATATAATAAATAAATTTTTATTATAAAAGTACCAAATAACCATATTGTTATATCTAATACCATATATGACTCAATTATGACCATATATTACCCAATTATTAGCAATTCCTTGTTAAAGTAATGTTTCGGGTAATAACTGCTTTGTTTATCATAAGTCTTCTGACTTGTTATTCTTGATCCTACAACATAGATCATGATTTACATATTTATAGAATGTAATTCATGATTTATATATAATATATATTAAGTATATAAATATTTATAATAATTTACCTTAATGACCCTTACCCAAATAACACGTAGCTGGTTCTTTAATTTATTACATTAGTATTATAAAGAGGAGTTTTCATCCCAAAGAACTGACTAGTTGTGTTGATTTTAAAAACTAAATACAAAAAAAAATTGACAAATTATAAAATTTAATGGGAAGAAATGTATACACTCTATTTTAATCACCCATAAGATCATAGATTATCCTAGAAAATCATTCGTAATATATATCATTGAATTCCGGGGAGAAAGAAAAACATATAAACATGGGGAGATTAGATGCTCAGTAAGGGTAAGAAATGTAGAGGAAGATAACATAATTAAATATAAGTATGGGTGAATAAATAAAACACATGACATTAAAACAATATTTTGAGCATAACACGATAGCAATTAAATCTGGCTAATTAGTGCCATATAAATAATCATATAAGAACGAAACTTAATAATGGATATTGTATAAGTAGAAAAATCACATGGATTGTAAATTAGTAATATCATAAATATGTAATAAATAATTTAGTACATCTAAAACATACCTTCTAGGCCTTGACTGATATATAAAAAAATAAATAGTTAAGGCCTTTCCTAAATCCATATATGAAAATAAATGGGCAAGGCCTTAGAAAATTCCATATATTTTTGTCTCTTGAGACCAACTGATCCTTCGACAGTCTATAGAGGGCCTATTCCGTCACATACTAAGTCCAATGAATTCATCATTTGAACAATGTGAAACATAAACAACTTATATAGAGGAAATGTAAATAATATTCCCCTATCAATAAACATAATCACCAACCATTTTGAGTAATATGGTGAATAGTATCATTATAGCACATACATAGTCAATATGATCATTATCCATTTAATAAAATATTCTAGACAATATCATGAAATATCTATCCCAAACAAGAATAATATTCAATATAGGGTGTTGAAATAGGTGAAGATACTCTTATAAAACAATTGATGACTTCTTGTGATAAATACCATATCTACATTTGAAAGTTGATTTCTTTGGGGAATTTATTTGTGTTTTAAAAAAAATTGTATTAATAATTTTATATACCAGAAAATAAAATAGAGGTACACTAAAATTTATTTGAGGCATAAGTTATTTCCCACTGAAGTTAAAATATGTAAAAAAAAATTAGGAAACATTAGAAAGGAGTCGCTTAAGTTTGGTTTAAGGAAAAGTACTGAAGAATCTTTAAAACAAATAGATCAATAATATTTATATAAAAACAGAAAATAAAAAATATAGTTTTTTTATAAAATGGTTTATTTTGAAAATATAATGGTGGGATAAAATTGATTGTGGAGTGAACTTTAAAAATCGGTAAGAAACTGGGGGGTTCCCTTAAATCAAGCTTGCTTATAAAGATGAATTGAGAAGGGATCCTTATAAAATCATATATTTACCATCAAAAAAGATTAAATGGTATGTATACATAATTTTAAAATATAAAAAAATAATACATAACAACTATATTAAATGAAATAATAACTACATTGGGGTAAAGAGAGAGTAATAATAACCTGAATGAAAAATGGATGTTTTGGGGGAGTCCTCTAACGTATGTCTGAATTTGTTATGTACTAGCACATAATATCATGGATTGTGAAAAAATATTAATTAATAATTTAACTAAAACCCATTTAAACATGAATTATATTTATTTTAATTTTAGTAAGTTCTTTTATGACCTTTCTGATGAGTTATAATATTCAATTTCATCATTCAGGAGTGTTCTTTTCCTTGGTTTTCACCATTAGTTCACATCTATACATGTAAAAAATATCATGTAAAATGGGAATGGTTATCCATATTTGAAATTATATTTTATTAATGAACATACAAAATATTAAATGGTCTTTTAGTCAACTTTGTTTCTACATATGAGTATGATTAATTATATAATTCTTTAATGATACTCATTAAGATTATTTTTTGTATTGTTTAGTTCATCACAAACTATTTTTGTCTTATTAATTAATTTAATGAATATATAATTGTTCTATAACAATAAATATATTATATTACATATATTAATATTTTTTTAACAATTAATTTTTCTTATTACTATCCTGGAAGGAGGAATAAAAAAACTAAAACGCGTTATCTGTGAAGGTGTTAAATTAATACATCATGGATGGTGTTTTCATTCTACGATAAAATGTGGGGAAGAGATAATAATTACTGGTGTATATGACATTAACATGATAAATTTCAATTTTATTTAAGATACTATAGTTATAATGTATTTTTGGATAGAGGAGGCATGGAAAGGATAAGAGAATAAAATAAATTGAAAGAACATTAAAATAACAAAATGGGGTATTACATCATGAATTAATCTCTATGAGAACCTCTTTATAAAAAATTGAAGTTGTATTTTAGGTGAGACCAAAAAAAAGAAACTTTTTGTGAGTGGTTTTGGGGAGGGACTAGAAATAAATTTTACAATCATCAATGATTTGGATGTGTAAAGAGAAAAGGTGGTGAAGATGGTATTTTTAGTGGAAGAGATGGGTGATTTTTGATTATTTTATTCATTAGTTTATTATTTTGGATTAACATTAGGAATAGTCTTTATTAAAAATACTAAATAAATTTAAAATATATCTATAGTAACATATCATGGGATTTCATCATCCATACATCATAAAAGACACAATATTTGATGTATTTTTTTAACTACCGTAAATTACAGTATCACATTAATCACCAAAAATTAACTATTTTAGAACAATACCAAAAATTAATCGTAAACATTTGTTATGTGTAGAATTAATAATGGACTATATTTTATGAAAATAATTTTCTAAATATGAGAAATATTTTTTTACTAAATAATCATTTATTCTTATAATATTGATTTTAAAAATATATCTAATTTTATAACAAATTGAAAAAATTAATTAAAGTTCCATAAAAATTTCTAATAATAATAAAACAAAATATTTATTTATGAATAAATTTTTTGAAATTATTTTTATTTTATATCTGTATATTATTTAAAAAAATTTAAATTATCATTTAGGATTTATAGAAATACCAATAGATAATTTGTAATTTTTAAAAAATATATTTACTTCTTCTGTGATATAATTATATGTTATTTTCATTTATAAGAGACCCAATTTTTATTTAAACATTCCTTAATGAGGTTAATATGAAAATAATAAATAGAATATTGATATAATGAAAATGATAATTTTATACAAATCTGTATTTTTTCTTATTCACTGTGAAATAAATATTTTCAAGAAAATAAAAATAACTCACCCTAAAATAGTTTTGAAATAAAAGTTTTAAAAATGAATTTAATTTTGTTAAATATAATTTATAAAAATGAAATTTTTTTTAAAATGTTCTTCATTAAAAGGTGGTAAAACATTATTTTGAAAAAAAAAGATATTTTTTGTATAAAATCAGATTTATTCTTATATTAAGCCTTTCAATGTTATTAATTGAATCTAAAATCATTTTTTTTAAATTGTAGAATATTCATTTCTTTATTATCATTATTAAATCGTTATTAATTCAAATTATTAATATATATTTCTATTATAGTTAAAAAATTGATTTTTTATAAAAACACTTATTTTATATTAAATTGATTTTAATTTTCATTTAATTTAATTGGTAACCAAATACATTTATTATAAAAACATGTGAACTATATTTCCATAATTAAGATAATATCATTCATTCCCTCTAATACAAGAACTAGTTTATAACTATCGTAATAAAAATATTTAATAATTTTTTTGATCTCAATGTTTTTTGTAGTGCACATTATTAGAGAATATATATATATATATAAAGGGATATAACATAAAATAATGCGGTGTTACATTCTCCCCTACTTCATTAAATTAAACATAAAAATTTTAAATTTCACTTCAAAAATTAATGTTTGATAGTTGAAATTTTTCTTTGAAATCCCACATCGTAAAAATGGTTTATAAAACATCCCCTTAAAAAGGGATAAAGAGAATGTGAATGTCACCACAAAAATAAGATTCTAAAATATAAGAACATTTATAAAAAATATTTAAGGAAAAAAAATACACCTATAATATTTTAATGGATATAGATATAGAACATGGTTACTCTAATTTTAACCGTCACAAAACAATTAATCTATGATAAACTGGAAGGCCATTGATTTTTCAGAATGAAAAGTAAACAAAAAAATCCATTTCAAATGTTTGAGCGCCAATTTTACTATCTATATAAGACCTTGAAAAAATAAAAATACTTTATTTCATTTCATTTCATAATCTCATCCTTTAGTTATTCTTCATTCGATCTCCTCATCATCTTTTAAATCTGGAGATGGGTGTTCAAGATAAATTTTTATTCCTGAAGCTCTTTTATGAATCACAAGATCCCCAAGTCATTTTTTTGTACATTAAATGTATAATGAAACCAAGATATTTTTAATAGGTTATCCAATATGATAAATCATACATTAATATTAATAAATATTATTTTTAATCCATTCCCTATGTTTTTACAATTAAGACACATCAAAAAAATTAAGTCCCAAATAAAAGACTGCATAATTCTTTAAATAAAGTAACTCTTGTTGTCATATTCCAAATATATAAATACTTGGTCTCTTTTAAACCATAATAAAAATATGAATATTTATAATTCTTTAAGTAATAATTAAATCATCAAAATACTTATATATTTCATGATTCTTATAACAAGAATAACATAACGTAATTATTTATTCAAAAAACAAAAATGAAATAATTATTCCACTTGAACTGTAGTGAAAAAATAAGCTCAGCCTTAATCCCTTTGCTTATTCTGATATATATTTCCTTGACTATTAGGACATTCATTTATGTAGTTCCCCATCTTCATATAGTTGAAAATTTTAAGATTTACATATTCTTGATTTCCATCAAAATCATGATCCTCGTGACCTTTCTCTCCATACTTGTAACAGACTCCCATTACCTTTAGAAAATTACTGGGGTGATTATTTCCACAATTATAAAATGTGGTAAAGTAATTCTTTCTTTTTTCAATTTATCCTTTTCTTACTCCACCATTCTCTTCTACTCCAAGAATCCCTTAAATTCATATTTCTTATAGAGTTCTTTCTCTATATTTATAGAACAGATGACTATATTGTTATATGATGACAATGTTTGGTACACCAATGACTTTTGAAAGTATAGATTTTACAATCAAATAAATAATAAATTTTCCTCTATTAGTAACATTTTTAAACCACGCCACTCCTTGACATATCTAGCAGTATTCTCATCCTCCATTTACTCAAAATCAAAAATTTCCTCTCCACATCAGATCATTATTCACTATGGAAATATTTTTCCAAGAATATTTCCTTAAAACACATCCATTCCATGTTTTCAATTCATTACTCCTCATTGGTTGTTTGAATAATTTAAAATCATTTATCTACATCTCTTATGAGTTGATAAATTACCATGATAAGCTTCCCCCTTTCGTTACATCCTAAAGAGGGAATTATATTTTCTAGGGAACATATCCATTACTCAGCTACAAAAGTGTTTATAGTCCCCATTGAATGATGTATGGGTTTTTTATGAATATTTCTAACATTTTTATACCACATTTTGTATCAGGATTCCTCATATAGTTATGTTTGTTGCTCATAACCTAGATCAATTATCCCAATATATTTATAAGTTTTTTATCTCTAGATGAATTTATTTCTCCAGAATCATTATCATTCATAGGAAGGAAATTCTTATAAGGAAAACATGAGGTGATATGGTTTCCATTCCTTCCATTAGGCACCATTTATAAAAAATTAAATACATTAAATTTGGTTAGGAATGGTAATGAATAATTTCAAACTAGAAAAACACTTATCATAAATATAAATATAGTTCTAGTTAATCCCACAAACATAAACATGGTTTATTTGGGGATATATTAACTTTTAATTACATTATAATGGTTTCTAAATAAAATTTGAATTATTCTATGCATATCCCCCAGGAGTGTAAAACCAGGTGTGTGGTAAGGCATATTGTCATGTACAATGATATGATGAGTTCGACCTGATGCACCTTGTCAGAGTTGTTACCCCTATGTTTATCAATGCCAAAACCACGTCCTTTAGTAGTATCTATATAGTGATGTATTTCTAGTAAGACCCCCATAATCTATATATTAACAAAATTATGATATTTTCTTTTATTCTTATTGTTAATGTCCACCTCTAGGTTATATTTCCTAATCAATGTTTTCAAAATCTTTTTTCCGAAGCTTCTACGAAACATTCATTGATACAAAATTTAAAGACCCTGACCCCAATAGCTATGAGCCAGTTTCTAAGTTTATTACATAGGTACTATGAATATGCATTGGTATCCCAAAAGACCAAATGGTTTAGTAGATTTTGAAAACTACATACAAACATACTTGTTACATAACAACATTGAGAGGAAAAACAATGTAGAAACTCCATTGAAAACACTCATAAACTTCTTGATTATCAATACAAGTCCTTCAAAATATACATCTTCACATCTTGAGTAAAAATAAAACCAATAAAATGGGTGAGATTAGATTATTAGTAAGAGAAATCAATAAATTATAATATAACACAAATCATTATAAGTAATGGTTAATAACTAAAAAACGCACCACTAAAACATAATCTTGAGCATAATATGGGAGGATTAAAATTTGATTAATTAATTCCATGTAAATAATTCTATGGGAAAGAAACTTAAACATTGAAGTTATACTAGCCCGATAATCACATGGATTATCAATAACTAATATCAAAATGATGGAATCCATAATTATGGAAATAAAAACGATGCCATAAACGCCTTGATCAAGACATCTAAAAATAAATTATTTAGGACTTGGCCAAATTCATATCTAAAAATAAATGGGTAAGGCCTCATAAAAGTACATATATATATTGTCTCATGAGATGTACTAATACTTCCAGGGGCTATATAGAACCATTCTCATCACATACTAAGCCCAATGAATTTATCATATGAATGGGGTGAAATAAAAAAACAACATAAAAATCAGAAATTTAAATAAGATTCCTTAATCAGTAAACCTAATCAATAACCAGTCTATGTAATATTGTGAATTGTATAAAGATAGAACTACCATAGTAAAACTAATAATAAACCATTTAATAAAATGTGGTAGAAGATATATTTAAATATCAATCCTAATTATTCAAAATATTATCCAGTGTGTGTTGAAATATATGAAAATACTCTAATTAAAACATTGAGAAATTCTTGTTAGAAATACCCTTTTTCAACTAGAATAAAGAGTTCTTATATAAAATAATTTTTATTTTTCATAAAATAAGATTATAAAAATATATATCCCAAAAAAAAGGAATGTAAAATGAAATTATATTAGAGGAATAAATTATTTCAATCCAAAGTGAAAACTTATAAAAATATAATTAATGAATCTTTAGAAAAGAGTCTCTTTAGTGATGTTTGAGGGAAAATACAATAATGAATTAAAAATAGAAAAATGATATTTTTTTGTATAAACCCAAAATTGAAAAAAAAATATTTTTTTATGATAAAATTGATATATTTTATAAAAATAACGGTGGATTAAAATATATTATAGATTTCACTTGAAAATTCATAAGAAACTGGGAATTTTCCTTCAATCAGGCTTCCTTATCTATTATAATTTTTATGGTATCCTTATAAAATCATATATTTCCTCTGAAAAAAATGGATAAAATTATCTAGATAGATTATTTTGGAACATATTCATATAATGTTAAATAAATATATAAAAATAAAAAATAATTACATTTGTGTATAGAGAGGGAATATGTAATCCAAATGAAAAAGGATGATTGAGGAGAATCTCATACCTTATGTCTAAAAGTGTTCTACAGTTGAACTTAATATATTGGATAATGAAATTAGAATAATTAATACTTTAGTACGAATAATTTAAACATGTGTTTTACTTTTTATTATTTTATTAAGTTCTTCTATGGGTTTTTTTATGAGTTATAAAATTCAATTTCATCATTCCAGAGTCTGGTTTCCGGGGTTTTCATTATTGGATCACTTTTATACGTATAAGAAAGATAATTTAAAATTAGAAAAGTAATCCAAAATTAAAATTATATATTATTAATGAACATAAAAGATATTAAATATTCTTATATTTCATTTTTTATAGGTACTAGAATGATTCATTTGAAAAAACATTGATCCTAACAGTTTAGATTATTTTCTTATTTTTTATCATAAAAAACTAGTTTTTTATTATCGATTAATATTATGTATATATACTTGTAAAAAACATTAAATAAGTTATATCAAGTATATTTACTTTTTTACCATAAAAAGTCTATTATGACTATACATGAAGACATAATTGAAAAATAAAAATTCATCATCCAAGAAGGTGGTAAATCAGCACCCCATAAATGATGTTTTCTTTCAAGAATAAAAATAGGTGGAGAGAAAAGAATTGATTGTAGATATATAATTAGCATAAAAATCTATTATATATTATATACTAGATTCATCATGATTTTTTTGAAATATTAGTTGATTCAAAGTATAAAAATAGATATGAAATTGAAATAAAATTAAAAGAACAAATGGTGAGGGTGGTATTTAAGGTGGAGGAGAGGGGTTTCTTTTTTATTTTATTCATTAGTTTATTAAATTTGGTCAAAAAATATGAATATTTTTTCCCACAAATAAATATAGTAAAAATAGAATTATTGTTAGATATTATGGGATAAAATCATCTATTCATTATCCATAACTCAATAATTCATGTATTTTTAAAATACTATAAATTACTAAATATCATTATTCACAAAAAAAATTAACAATATTAGAAAAATCCAAAAAAATTAACCTAACAATTTATCAATTTGAATAATTGCTAAATAGAATCCAATTAATGAAAATAATTTTCTAAATATGATAAATTAAATTTTTAATTAAAATCATTATTAAATCAGAAAATACTTATTTAAAAATTATAATTCATTTTATCAAAACGTTGAAAATTACTTTTTGGGTGATAAAATTATGTTATAATCATAAAGAAAAACTATTAATTTTTCAGTTTATTTTTTGATAATAAGATTATTTTAAACCAGTTTATTATTTATAAAATAGTTAATATTTTATAACACTTAACAGAATTACAAATACTTAATTTATCATTTTTAAAATATTTTCTTACTTATGATGTGATAAAAAAATATTATTTTCATTTATAATATATCCAAATTTTAATTAAAAATTAATATTTTATTTTATTATTAAAATCATAAATATAATTTCAATATAACAAAAATAAATATTTTATAAGAATTGAGAAATTTAACTATTCACTAGAAAATAAAAATTTTCATAAAAATTACAAAATTTCACCCAAAAATAATTTTGAAATAAATATTTTAAAAATTATTTTTATTATTACAATAGAGTTTATAAAAGTGTAAATAAATTAAAATGAGTATGCCATTAAAAGGAAATAAACATATCTTTAGAATAAATGTTGCCTTTTATACATAATAATAGATTTATTCTAATATTAAGCATATAAAACTTATAATTTTATCTTTACACTATTTGATTGAATATGTAACATATAAATTTTATTTTTATCCTTTTCTAATAGTTATTAATTCAATATATTAATATAAAATGACATTTTTGTCATAAAAATTGTTATTTATAAAAATCCATTTTTATGTTAAATTGATTTTTATTTTCATTTATAATTAATTGGTATCCAAATAATTAATTTTTTTATTGGTTTGAATAATATTTTCATAATTTACATAATCTTTGTCATTCACTTCATTCCAATGTCTAGTTATAACTATCAGAATAATAACATTTAATCATTTATTTATGCTCGGAGTTCTGTTTTATTTTAAAGGTTGGGGTCGATGCCACATTTGATTATAAGCTCAGAGTTCTATGTAATTTACACTGTATAAAATAATAATTTAAAAATATACATACCATAAAATCATGGTTTGTTACTTATATAAATGATATAAGTATTCAATGAAGATGGTAGGTCATACGCACGCATGAACACAACTTCAGCTTTGTTATCATATTGAAAGAAATAATGTGAATGAATTATATTTATATAAATATATAATATGATTCCAGTAGAATTATTATTTCATATATATAATATATTTCTTAATACCCCATCTATAATACATTCAATGTAATGTGTTAACAAATAACATCACTTTCAGGAGGCATTAGTATATACTTACACAGAAGAAGTTAACGTATTTAAACAAAATGGAAAGCATGAAGGTAGGCATTATATAAAAACAAAATAATATTAAATACATCATATATATCCTATATATCCTAAAAAATAATTTTTACATAATAATTTACAACCATGATATGTAGTAAAGGAAAAAATAACAACATCGTTTCGTGATGCGGTATTTCTCCATACACAAAAACAAAAAATTTGTCACCCATTAGATGGAAGTTCATGTAAGTGAACGTTTAACACTTATAATAACAAAATATATATATATTGAGGATAATTGTATTGTTATAGAATAATGGAAGAAGAATAATTGAGGTGGTGGAGAAATACAACAAAGTAACGGTGTTTGAGGTAGGATGTTACCTCTTCTTTTGGAAAATCCTTTCGGTTTGCACCAATGGGATTCCTTTGTCAGACTTATTCCCAAATGTAGGATTAAAAGAGGAATTTAGGGTTTTTAAAAAGTTTATTTGGTAGATATATTGTGAACATAATTAGTTTGATAGGTTTAAAGAAGGGGGTTGGTGGTGGCCTTTAATAAGGGAGGGAGGGGATAGACTTGGACTTATTTTAATGTTAGTTGAACCAAATTTTTTACCTTAAAAATAAATAAAAAATAATTAATTGACGGTTTTTTTCTGAAATATGGCCATACAATGGATGTGGACAAGTTTCTAGGTCATTATATCCTATAAATTATGTTTTATTCCCTACTAATCGCAATTTTACCTTAATAGTTGTAATAAATTTTAATCACATTCTCTAATATCTATTGTCAAAAAAATTATTTGATCTTATTAGAATATAAATATTATACTTATTACAATCAGGTATGTCCATTTTTTAAAATTCAATTCATAGAAGAAGAAAAATATGTTTAATATTAACCACGCAGACGTGGTCGGAATACGAGTTTTTAAAGTGATAATGTTCAAAACATCATTATGCTTTTATATCTAAATTAAACATAAAAAATGATTCCAATGACCTAAATTGGATTAATATATTTATAATTGAACTATTTTTACATTAAAACCAACTTTAAATTATATTTAATTAATTAATATAATACAAAATCATTGAAATTTAGTATTTCACGTAATGCAAGAAAAGTTTTTATTACATGTAGTGAAATCTTAAATTGGTATAGAATATAAATAATTATTGACTTATTATATCGTGAAATTCATGAAATCAAGGAGAATTAATTTATTCAAAAAAATGATTTAAAATATCTTGGGTTGTTACATTCACTCCCCCTTAAAATTAATTTTTCCCTCAAGATTTGTTTCAGTTATAAATGGTTTAGAACTACTATGTTCAATTATTATAAAACCACATCACAAATGTTAATAAAAACATTGATTAAAAAAGGAATGTTATAACCACAATAGTAACCCATAATAACTCATAACTAGATTTCCATGTGGGAGAACATATGTGGAAAGTTAAAATATGGACTGAGAGGATAATTGAAAATATTTAGAGGGAGTGATTCAGGTCCTCAATCATAAACAAGTGAATGATAAAGTGAATGGTTATGGCCTTAGTGTCTTAAATATGTGATGATTTAAGAATTCCATTAGATCAAAAAAATTAATGTATTAAGATATAATTTTATTTCAATACCATTTTCTGAAAGTTTAATAATTTTTTTGAAGGGATATAGTTGAAAAATTTTAGGAAAACCACACCATTTGTTGTTCCGTGATAAATTTAACTTCCCTGTTTCTCTAAAAAATAATGGTGAAATTTTAATTCCGGAATCACTAACAGATCATGAGACCCATGATAATTCATCCCATATATAATATTTTATCAACAAAGCAATATTTCTAGAAAGGAAATACAATATTAACAAATCCTCATGTGGTGACATAATACATTAGTCTCGAAAAATTAATCAAAATATTAACATAAAATTTCCATAAATGGTTAAATTTATAACCCTTATAAATGATAAAAATACCAAACACTATAAATAAGGTTACTATATTTCTCAATACGAACTCAACATTGATCCCCCATATATCATAAAGTAACTATTCTCTCTCACATAACAAACATGTGAATTCTTTCCACATGTATTCTCTTGAAACATGGTATTGACCTAAATTAGTATAAATCTTTATTGAATATATGCATGTTTTATTATTACAAAGTAAATCTAATCAATTTTTTAAATCAATTTTTCTTTAAATTCATCAATTATTGCATAATCCACTTGTTATATATCCCTTAATTAGTTCCATGGTAATATGTGCTCTTAAATTTATTTATTAATATCCAAAATATCATTGTCCAAAAAACAGTATATTAAGATAAGGAACATATTAAGGGTTATCACCATATAGTAAAAATATATCCTTTTTTTTAAATAACATTTCCATTCCATAAAAAACATTCAATATATTCATGTAAATCCTTATAGATAAAGATAAACTAAACAAAACCTGTATATTTAACCATTAATATAACATAATTGTTGATCCCAAATACATAAAAAAAATAACTATTCCACTTCACCTATAATACATAAGAGTTCTACATCATCTTATTACATAATACCTCTTTCCATTCACATTTCTTCTATAGTCTCATCATCTTTAGTAATATAACCATTACTCATACCACCTTGCATATTCTCTTAGGGAGATTTCCACATAGGACATCAATTTTCATTATGACCATTCATTGCACACTCAAATAATTTAACCATTGATTATGTCTTAGGGAAACCAATATTAAAATACATTTTATTAAATAAACCATTCATTTTTCCTATGAAATTACTTTATTTGTGTCCTCCATTCCCACATTCAAGAAATCTTCTTGTTCCTTTAATAAATTCACATTGGTGATTCCTTCCACATTCTTGAAAAAAATGGAACTGAAACTTCTTTCCTTCATGGTATAAATTACTATAAATCATAGGTAACTCATTTTTTCTCTTACTCGGTGAGTCCAAGAGTTGGTTAAGTAATATTTTGTTAATCATGCTTCATGAAAACTAATTACACATGATCACAACATCCTTCACTCTAGTGACCACCCCATTTGACTTCTAAATAGAAAATTTTCTATCACATTAAACATAAAACTAGTTCCATATTGTTACCTCTATTGACTAAAATCATAATGAATTGTGTACGATATAATGATCATAGTGAGGAACCAGATAAATAAAAAAAATAAGTTATAGGATGCCCAAATTATGACACCTTCCTTAAGCAATGACATGGTAGTATTATACAATGTAATAAATCTCTATATAAATTTTATATACTCCATTAATGTTCTTGAAGAGGTTGTGAATTCCCAATAAAAATACCATAATATTTTAAGACCATGTGCGTAGTAAGGCCCGTTGTTTTATACCGAGTGTCGCTCGAGTGAACCCTGATACACTTTATTAGAGTTGTAATTCCTACATATAACTATGCAGAACCATATGGACTGGTAGTATCAAGATAGTTATGTATTTATAAGAAACCACTATCTCTATCATTAACCACATATCTATTTAATTTTCCTATAAATTAAATATCCTTAGACATATACTTAGATATGTCCTTTGGGATTTCAAAAAATATTTCTCATCCTTTTTTCAAATGGTTGAGTAACATTCTCTTTGATACCAAATATGATAACCTAGTCTTAATATACAATACATAGCATCATGAGGGTGGTAAATTATATCCCAATTGGTTATCTAAGACTATAAACCCTATTAGAAATATCCTACATGGAATATATATTCATAACCTAGGGAAGGAATCAATAAAAGTGGTTAGCTGAAATGCTCAGTAAGGGTAATCGAAGGAGACATGTAAGCATAAACATGAACATAAGTTTATGAGAATCTGATCATAACATTATAATATCATACCCTAGATATCAAAGATCGTAAATATCAATCACAAAATAAGGATTATAGGTTCATTAAACATGAATCATAAGGGAAATAAGAGAATAATCCATGAAAGGAAAACATAGGAATAAGACATGGAATTATGGTATACCCATAAACATGTAATATTATTCCCTATAAGTAAAAAAGACATGTCTATAACTTATCAAGGAAATTCATGTATACTAAACCTATTAGGTGGGACCCACCTCCATCCCCACTCACAGTACATTCATTTTACGGGATTGGGATTCCCTATCTTTCCATAAAGGGTAGGTTTTACACATCTCCCCATAGTGGATTGGGTTTCCCCATCTTTCATATTCATGGTGACAACACTTATTGGGTGGGACACCCCACCATACCTAGTAGCATTCCATTCCTTGTATGGGATTGGGTTTCCCAATTGTCTCATACTGGATTTACCCTATCTACTTGTTTTCCATTATTATATTATGAGATATAAATCTGTACCCAAATTTTTGGAGGAAGATATATGTCCCACCCATCACATAATCAAATCATACCTACATATGACACAATATAATAAAACTTACATCATATTATGACCTAAAAAAGATATTGGTACCATAAAAATCATATAATATCCCATTTAATGAAATTATAAACATAAACATTTCATCACATCAAACCCTATAAAAATATTATAGGATTAAAAATAATTTCTTGAATACATAACCTTGTAGAAAAAGTAGATTTCAAAAACATATAAACTATATGAATGAAATTTTGATCATAAACATAATTCTATTAGGAAATTAAGAATTTAGGAAAGAATTTGACTCGTATTCTTGGACAATTTTCATAATAAAGCATAAAATATAATAAATTATGACATCATAGATTGATATGTATTTTTAAAGATCACATAAATCATTTCATAAAGAAAAAATAATTTCATTGAAAATCCTTTTTCAATAAGAAATTTCAAAAGTCCATTTATTATAAATAAAGTGTTATAATTTCATTGAAAACCTTTCATTAGGAAAATAAATTTTTCTCCTTGAAAAACTATTTTTAAAACACAAATAATTTTGAGAACATTTTTCTTTTTAAGGAACCTTGTAAAGCATAAAATGGAAGCTTAAAAATATTTTGAAAACCATTTTCCTTAAAAACATATATAAGTGGCTTGAAATTTTTTTGTAGAAAAATCATTGAAAATTATTTTTAAACATAAAAAAGAAGTTTTACCAACATTTAAATCCTATGATTTTAAAAAAAATATTTTAAAACATTTTTAGGATGATTTAAAATCATTTAGAACACTTTCTAAACATAAAATAATTTTTGAAAACCATTTTTTCTCAAAAACCATTACAAAATAAAACAATATATAGAATATTAGAATAAAAATTAAATCAATAACATATAAACTTATAAGGGAATAAGTAGGAAAATTATGGTCATGACAGCAGGTAAGTTAGTACATTTCGAACATTATTTTTGTTACGTAAATCTTTAA
The DNA here is from genome assembly GCA_963277665.1 of Viscum album. NCBI lineage: Eukaryota > Viridiplantae > Streptophyta > Magnoliopsida > Santalales > Viscaceae > Viscum > Viscum album. The sequence continues at coordinate 174,014,069 of OY728138.1, forward strand.
AAAACTGGATTGATAGGAAAACCACAAGAATATTCATTTTAGAATTTTTTTTAAATGTTAATAAATGTGTAAATATATTATTTATTAATTATAAGATAATATTAAATCTCTTTTAGAAACACTTTTACACAACACTGTTTTAAAAGAACACATATTTTTGATCGAAATGAGAAATAAATTCATGTTTTCATAAAAAAAATTGTAATTATATTATGTACAAAATAGTATAAAAATGGTACCCATACATTAAAATAACATGAATAACCAGAGTTTGAGAAAATTAATGATAGAACAAGAGAGATAAATCATAACATTTTATCAATGGATGTATAATCATAAAAAATCTCGATAAATGATTAAACTGTTGTTATAAACTATTACTATTTTGGTTAAATTAGATCATAATACAATGAAAATAATAAACCTTCATGTATCTTAAAATAAAATTTAAATAATTAAATACATGATATATTATTTTAAAAGAAATAATACACTTTATAGAAAAATATAGGTTAATAATATAGCAAGTATTACAAAGAAGAAAACGTTGGATAAAAATTACATTACTGATTTCCTATCATTTGAGGAAAACCATGAAATTAAAAAAATGAAATTAATATTTAAATAGTCATAAAATTATTTATAATAATTATATAATAAATCCATGGGTATTTGACACTGCAAAAAAATTAAATTATTGGTGAATAAGGCATGTGTCTCACAAAAATAAAAAGTGGTATGAAATTCACATACATTTTGTCTTGACATAATATTTTCATGATCAAAACTCATGTATAATTAATATAAATTTATTATAAATATACCAAATAACCAAATTATTATATCTAATACCATATATTGTTCAATTTTTTATGTATATTACCATTATATTAACAATTCCATGTTAATGTAATGTTTCAGGTAATAGTCACTTTCTTTATTCTACGTGTTTTGAATTATTCTTCTAGATCCTCTTACATGGATCACGATTTACTTATTTCAATAATTAAAAACATGATTTATATATAATATATATTATTAGTATAAATATTTACATTAATATATTAATTGTATAAATATTAAAATAAAACACCATTCATGGAGAGGGTAAGTCGTACGTTTGCATTAATGCTGCATCTGTTTTATTGTCATATTTAAATAATTAAAGTTAATGTAATATATGTATAAAAATATATAATAACATTAAATTATATTTTTTATGTAATATATATCATATAATATTATTAAATCCACCATGAATACATTCCATTTAATGTATGAATGAATCACATCGCTTTGAAAAGGTAGTAGTCCACACTTCTATAAATGAATTTATCCTATTTACACAAAATAGAAATCATGAAGGTAGGATTTATATAATTATTAATGATTTTTAAATACCTTATAAATATCATATATATCCTAAAAACTATATTATCCATCATAATTACCAACCATGAGATGTGGTAAATGTAAAACGAACAACATCATTTCATGAGGCGGTAGTTCCTTGTACACATGAATTGTATGTTTGTTACCCATTATATGGAAGTGTGTGTAAGTGTAGGTATAACACATAAAATAAAAACATTAGAGTATATTAGTGGTAATTTTTTATTATATGATCATGGAATAAGAATAATTGAGGTGGTGGAGAAATTAATTATATGAATAGATCTTGAGAAATGATGTTTCCACTTCTTTGAGTAAATCCATTTTGTTTGAATCAAAGGGATTCAATGGTTACATTTTTACCCAAAGGGTGTATTAAGGGATTAGGGGAGGGATGTTTTAACATTAATTGGGTAGATCTTAGCCTAAAATAAGTTGTTTTAGAGGTGTGATTAAGGGAGATATGTGGTGTTATTTTATAAGGGGGGGAGGAAGACACACTTAGAATTTTTTAAAACAAGTTTTGTATAGCCATGTTTTTATATAAAAAACACATTAAAACCCCAAAAAACACATTAATATAATGTTTATGGCCAAAATATTTCCATACAATGGGGTTTAGACAAGTTTTTATATCATTTCAGCCCTTAATATTAACGTTTTGTCTCTAGTGAAACAAAATTTTACTTTAATCTCTGTATTTAATTTAAATCACTTTCAATAATATTTTGGAAAAAAATATGTTGATTAATTAGAAAAAAAATATTATTCTCATTAATTACATTTATTTTCTTTTTTTTAATTCAATTCATATATGCGGAAAATTTACGTTTAATGTTAATCATGCAAACATGGAGAGAAATGGGGTTTTTCAAGTGATAATGTTCAAAAGATCATTAAGATTTTATATCTAAATTCAATTAAAAATATTAAAAATGACAATGATTTTATTAATATATTTATAATGTATTTTTTTCATTATAACTAACTTAAAATATGATTTAAATATATAAATAAATTAGAATAAAATTTAGTTTTGAATTAAAATTTAGTATTTTTTTACAATTTATCCAAAAAGGTTACTAAGAAAAATCACAAAAACATAACATAATATATTTTTTCATTCAAAATTATAAAATGATTTCTATTTTATACAATTAAATTTATGAAATTTTCTAAAATTAATTTTATTATTTTTCCAAAAATCAAATAAAAAGGATTTATTTTAAGAATATAATATTTTAAAACATATAAATATTTTACTAATTTCATTATATGTCTAATTTTCAATATGATTTATCTATATTAAAACATTATTATCAATATTTTAAAATTAGTTATTACTATTCATTTTACTATTTTTAACAACTATATAATAATTATCCCATTTAAATAATTATGACAATAAAATGTTATTTCATAGAAATTCAGTGTTGTGTGTAATGAAATCCAATTCAGTGTTTCATGAATTGAATAAATATAGTGTATAAATATTGTGTGAATTAGTTTATCTTTTAATATATGACATCAAATAAAATTAATTTATTTGGAAAAAACCTTCACTAATACTCATGCTATTATGGACCTATTTACTTAATTTGGAAATCATGATTCTAAACATGGAATAAAATTTTAAAAGATTATATTTTTTGAATTATATGAATTTATTTTAATGTCATATTGAAAATAACAATTATTTTTCTCTTCATGAAATTAGCATTAAAAGAATAAAATTATTTTCATACAAAATATACAGACCCGAAGATAAATATTTTAAAATCATGGTAATTAAATAAGAAAACATTTATTACATTAACAATGCTCATTTCAATTTAGAGATTGATAGTGTTATTAAATTACTAATACTTATAAACCCACAATTTTAAAATTTTGGTACTACTAAAATAGTATCCATTTATTCTATAATATAAAAGCTTTAAATAAAAAACATGAAATATTTTCATGAAAAGAAATCACAAAATTGATCGTGGCTTCTCATTTTCTCTTACCCATCCATATACCATGAAAAAAACATATTAAAACTTATAATGAGTACAAAAAGATTGTTTATGGTCATAAAAATTTTGGTAAAAACATTTATTATATAAATTATTATAAACTTATGAAATTGTTTTCACAAAGATGTAGTTTTCACCTAATAAGTATCATATAATATCACTGTGAAAACAAAAATTTCCATAAAACCTAGAAAACATAAATGAACCATATTGGTTACTTAGGGAATTATATAGTGAATATTTAAACCCTCATGTAGACCTTATGATTTTTAACCCTCACATATACCTTACAATGTAACCCTCATGGCTACCTTATTGTGTAACCATCGCAGTTAAACCAAGAATAATAATACAACTGAACTCCAATATAATCATACCCAATGAATTGTAATGAGATATAGGTATCAAAAATCATCATACACTACTCCCAAGTACCATAACAAAAACATAAAATAAAGAAAACATACAATATATTAAATATTTCCTTTTAAAAAAATATAAAAAAAATTAAAAAAGGGTTTTTAAAGAAAGTCCTTTTAAAAATATCATATATTTAAAGTGATAATTGATAAAAAAAATAATTTAATATGTGTATAAAATGTAAATCCAAATTATTCATCATAATTTATTCTAAATTCATTTGACAAAAAATCTCATTAACAAAAAATCAATAAAGTATAAGGTTAACTTAAAGAATATAAATTAGGTTAAGAATTTCCTATTATTGGGTTCATTTTACTTCCAACATGTTAAAACCTCTTGTATAATAGCTGAAACAGTATTATTAATAAATTAAATAACCATATTCATATTTTTAATTAGTAATATATTATTATAAAATCATTACACCCATTTATTATTAATATTTTGAAATTTTCAATGTTTTGGATGCATTTATTTCATGGTTTACATGGTTGGTCTGTTATTGATTTTCCTGTTAGAAGGGAGAAAAGATCCAAAATTGAAATTTCATGTTATTAATTAAAATAAATAATATTTAATTGTATTATATATCATTCTGGTTTTATTTTATGAGGATTAATCATTAGATAAAACATTATAGATGAATGTTAGTTTATTTTGATGAATTTTGAACATTATGAACAACACTTTTTTATTAATTATTTTTATGGATAAACTCTAGTTCAAGAAAATAATATAATATATATTATGAATAATAAAATATGATTTAACCAAATTATTTTTCTATTGAACATCCTTGAAGGTGGTAACGGTAATTGAAAACCCCTCATCCATGATGTTGGTACATCAACACGTTATGGATGATGTTATTATTTTTAGAATTAAAGGGAGAGGAGAGGAAGTAGAATTATGAATTATTCCATACACATGAAAAAATTTAAGTATATATAAGATAATTGATAACTCATTCCACTTGAATATGTGGAGGTTAAGAGATTATAAGAAAATAAAAATAATTGAAAAATTAAATAAGCAACAATGAAATATGATTTTTCCTCTTAAATTATCCTCCATTAGAACATCCCTACGGCCATTTTTTTTGGCCATTGGTGAGACAAGAATGTAATAGAAGTGGGTTAGAGTCTTGGGATAGTATTTGGGATGAAATTAAGCAATCTACAAGGCTTTTTGGTGAGAGTAGAAGAGGTATTGAGGGGTGGAATTTATAGTGTAAGAGAGGGGTGTTTTCTTATTATTATACACATTAGTTTATTAATTTGGCTCCAAAATATTAATCGTTTGAGAATTATCCTAAAATATATTAAAATAATGAAGGTTATTTCTAGATTTTTTTCACACATAATCCTTACATAATTTATGAATCAATAAATCATGTATTTAGCTTCTATCGTAAATTATCGTATTTAACTATTTATAAAAATATCAGGTATTTCATAAAAATAACAAAAATTCACCCATTTTTTCGATGTTCAGAATTAAAAAAGAACTCATTTTTTTAAAATAATATTCTAAATATGAGAAATTATATTTCTCATTAATATCGTAATTTCTTCTAGAAATATTAATTTTAAAATAGTAACTACTTTTATAGAACATTGGAAAATTATTTATAGTCTCATAAAATTATTTTATAATAATAATAAAAAAACTAATAATTTATAAATCTATTTTAGGAAAATATATTTTATTTTAAATCATCTTATCAATTATGATGTTGTAATTAAATATTTTAGACTCACGAAAATACCAACACTTATTTTATAATTTTTTTAAAAAGTATTTAATTATTCAATGATATAAATACATCATCTTTTCACTTATAAGATGGATAAATTTTATTTATACTTTACTAGGATAGGTTAATATTCTATTATCTATGTTACTATTCCTAAATTCCAATTATTATTCCATTCTATAATTTCTATAAATTCTACTTATTTCTATTATGATCAATTTAAATATTTAATTCCAGAATGAAAATGAATTATTTTATAAGTACATGGGTTGATACATTCTCCCCAACTTCTTAATATTTCTCTCTCAAATTGTTTTACTTATCAAACAGATGGGGTACCTTTCCTACATAGAAATTTTAGATTCCCATGTTTCTTCTTCACCCATGTGGTTCCTCCAAAAAACTATACCATGAGAAATTACTTTATTCCACAAAACATCCTCTCTGAGATCAAGATTTCGAATAGTTTTCTCTTCATAAGATTGGTTCTCTTCTAGATAAACTACTTCTGGGTTCAAAATCAGATAATAGTCAGGCACAAACTTTCTCAACATAAAAACATGAAAAACATTGTGTATAAGAGATAAACTCAAAAGAAAATCTACATAGTATGCAATGAGTCTAACTTTATCTAAGATTTAAAAAGGTAAAATGCACCATGGACCTAGTTTCCTTTTATTACCAGACACATAACACATTTTTATGGTGATATTCTACGAAAAACTTGACCACCTTCTATAAAAGAAAAATCTTTCCTCTTGTCATCTACATAACTTTTCTACCTGCTCTGAGGAATCCTCATGTGTTATGGGATCATCTTCACATTCTAAGCTACATACTCTACTAATTTTATTTCCATATACATCCTTTCTCCAACTTCATCCTAAAATGTTTTAGTTCAGCATCACTTCCCTTATAATGCCTCAAAAGGTTTCAATTGTATACTAGAATGAAAACTATTATTATAAGAGAACTCCACTAAAGAAATAGATTGATCCAAACTTCCCTAGTAATCCATTGAACTAGATCAAACCATGTCCTCCAATTAATGAACTTTTTGCACTTTTTATCCATTAGATTAGGGAAGAAATGAAGTGCTGAAATTTAATTAAGTTCCCAATGACTTATAAAGGCCTTTCAAAATGATCTAAGTGAACCTAGAATCTCAATCAGATACATAGGTTATCGGAACTCTATGTTACCTGAAAATCTCTTTGTGGTACAATTTAGAAAGATGGTCTAAATACATAGTATCCTAAATTGGAAGTAAATGTGAGGGTTTAGTATTTCAGTCAATAATAACCCAAATCACACTGTTACCTTGTGAATTCATTGGTAGTCTTACCATGAAGTCAATGGATATATTTTCTAATTTCCACATTGGAACTGGAGAAGGTTGATGCATCACCTTTGGTAATTGTTTCTCTGCATTAATTGGGTTACATGTTAATAGTTTCATGATAAAATATAAAATATTTATTTTTATTCCATCCCACTAGTCATACCCTCGATGGTGTATGTACATATTTGTACTACAATGATAAACTGAAAATAGCGAACTATGAGCTTCAAAAAACAATTCTTTCTTCAGTTGGGCATCACAAGCAACACATAAACTCTTCCCAAATCATAAAACGCAATATTTATCAACATTAAATTCAACAAACATACCCCTTTTCACAAATTATACATTTTTCTACAACTCTTCATCTTCTTTATGTTCATTCTTAATTCAGTCTGAGAGAGACAACTACACTTACACCTAAAACAAAGGAGTGTAATTTCCTTCACTAAAAACTTCCAATCCAAATTTCATCTAACCATTAATCAAGGGGCCTTGTTGTAAACATAACATGGTTATTGGGGCAAGATGTTTTTAAATCAAGGCATCAAAAATGTTGTTAAATGTTTTAGGATGTTATTGATCATGAAATCATAATCCTTTACAGTCTAATCCATCATCTATGCCTCATGTTTAATTCCTTCTTATTGAATATATACTTCAAACTTTTGTGATTAGTATATATTCCACATTTGTATCCTTATAAATGATGCCTCTAAATTTGCATAGAGAAAACCACATATGCTAATTCAAAATCATATGTGGGATAATTTAACTCTTTCAGTTTGAGATTTATTAAAATATAAGTAACTATCTGATCATTCTTCATAAGAACAAAACCAAGTCCCATCAAGTAGAATCAATATAGAAGAAAAATTCACCCTTTTCTAGAAGGTAGGTCCAAAACTGGAGAATTCACAAATTTATTCTTTAGTTATCGAAAAACATAAAATTCTTCATTCCAGTTAAATTTGGCCCATTTTCTTGTCATCTTAGTTAGTGGACCAGATAATTGTGCAATGTTTTTAACAAACCATTGTTAATAACATGTTAACCTAAGAAAACTACAAATCTTTGTAAAAAATTTAGATCTTTCCCACTCATCAACCACTTCTGTAATGAAGGGATACATTACTATTCCATCCTTATTTACAATGTTCCTATGAAAATAAATCTGGTGCATCTAAAAATCACATTTTCTATATTTTTTGTATAAATTTTATTCTTTGAGAGTTTTCAAGAAAATCCTTAAATGTTTTTATGATACTTCTAAATTTTAGAAAAGAACAAAATATCATCAATAAAAACAAAAACATACTTACCCAAATATTCAAATAATATTTTATTCATTAAATTCATGAATACCATAGAGATATTTTTCAAACAAAAGAGAATAACAACAAACTCATAATTCTCATATATGGTACGAAAAGAAATTTTTGGGATTTCATCCTCCATTACCATTAGTTGAAGGTACTTAGATCTCAATTAAATCTTAAAATAAATTTGAGTGCCCTAGAGCAGATCATACAAGACATGGATATGATGAAAAGTTTTATTATTTATAATAGTAAGGAAATTAAAATCTCTATAATCAACGAAATGTCTCATGTAACCATATTTTGTTAAAAACAAATAGGATCACCCCATGGTGAGGTGGTAGGATACACAAAGATTATATCAGGAAAATCTTGAAAATGAATTTTTAATTTTTGAAGATCCACTTGAGCCATTCGATGAGGGGATTTTGAAATTGGATTCACATCTGGAACTCAATCAATAGTAAATTCAAATTATCAACAAGGTATAACACGTGGAAAATCAATATGAACAACATCTTAGTATTCATTTACTATTAGCACGTTGTTAATCAAAAAATTTCCCATATTTTCAAAAATATGGGAAACATAACAATCATTTATATCTTATCAGTTTCTCATATTCCTAATATGTAATAAATTGTATGGGTTCATTCCTTTATAAAAACTGAAAATATTTCTTAAAAACAAATACTTTATCTCTACAATCAATCATAGCATGATAAACAGATTGCCAATCCATATCCTGAATCATAGAAAACTATAATAATGGAAAAACAGAAAGTTTTTCTGGTAATTGCTGTATAAGAAACAAGAGAAAGATTATCATAATTCATTTTATATATAATATTTCCCATGTTATCTTAATTTTATATTTTGATCACATTTCATTGGGTGAACTATCAAATTTACCAGAAAATTTCTTAGCAATAAAGGAATGTGTAGACCTTGTATCAGACAAGATGTTAGAAAAATATGAGAAAACAAACAAAGTACCTGATACTACTTCCTTGGATGTCCTGAAATCTAATAACATAGTCATAAAGGATCTCACTACACATTTCTCTCTATAATCTAGATTCTTTCAATCATTAAGATCTTTCTTTGGGTACATATTTTAAATATGACCCATCTCACCACATTTCAAATAATTTATAGTTATCTTATCAGAATTAACCTTATGACCATTTTCATAAAAATATTGAACCATGTGTATACTCGTTACAAATAAAAAACACATCTTAGTTTTATTAAGGCATTCCTGAGGGATATTTTTACTAAACTTTTCCCAAACATGAAACTAGACTTTATTTTGAAGACTATATAGTTAGCCTTTCAAATGGGTTAAGTTTTATTCATACACAGCCAGTGAATCACCAAACATTTGTTTCAATTGAAGTAATTAATTTTCAATCTTATGTTGATCCTCCATAAGAAAACAAAATTCAATGAAAATATTTTTAAATTCATCCCATTGCTTGAAAACAATATCCTCACTATCCCTAATATTAATGACCATTTACCACCACTGATCAGCATCGCCTAAAAAACTATAAATATAAAGTCTTACATTTTGATTATCTAAACATCCCATGACATTGAATATCTTTTCAATCACTTTAATCCATCCTTAATTTTTATAGAATATATTTTAAAATGTATAGAATGTGATAATTATATTCCCATACAAAAGGTAGTGAAATCTATTTTTTAGGAAAAATTACTTTCGCAGAATATAATGACATTACTAGAATTATGTTTTTATTTTATAAGTATTTATGTGTAAAAATAAATTAATTATTTACATAACATGTGTATTTTTTAGGGTGTACAATCTTCTTCATACTCAATAATTTAATGGTTATGTTATAATGCTCATATTTCAAAAATAACATTTTCTGGTTTATTTGAGATTTGTGTTCTGTATCTTGAATGCTATCGAACATGGTAACTATTTGTAAAAAATTGGATATTACATTCTCCCCTTGAAAAAATTACTCCCTCTCAATTATAAATTGATGTTGGTAATCAAGGGTTTGATATTTTAAAATAGCTTTGATGAAAACTCACACCCTAAAAAGGGTAGATAAAAAATCCTCTTAAAACTTTTGAAATGGAAATATGATGGTCATTTGGAGTAACAGATGATTATATTTAAAAATAGGAAAAAATTAGTGGTAAGTGAAAATATGAAAATAGAGGAAAATTTTTAACATCCAAATATTGATTGAGAGTGACAAATAACATTAACAACATATATTTGATTGATAATGATAATTTTAAAAACCAGAAATCCATAAATCAATAAGTTGTGAAAAAAATTTGAATCATCATAAATGAATGTAATACGAGAAAAAAATCAATATCTTTTTCCTAGGGTTAAGTAATTTCATTAAACTATACAATAGAAACATGATGAAATATACTTACATGAATAGTAGAATTTCATCCTTAACTCAATTTCAACCATAATATCATATTTTTTCTTCAAAAAATATTATTGATTATTTTTTAAATCTTAAAGAACTAAAATAAACTTCTATTAGATTATATATTTAATTAAAATATAATAATTTATTCCTCCTTTCGTAAAATTTTAACCAAAACTGAAATAGTAACATTAAGAAAAGATAATGTCCAAAATACATAAACTCTTATATGATGAAATGATACATTTTACCATAAAATTTACACAACAACATCAATGGTTCAATATATTTTATTAGAAAATTTAAAAAAATTCATCTTAATTATCCTAAATTACATTAAAATTGATTAAAATTTTAACCTTAAAGGTGATATAATACCATTAAAAATTCATGAAAAAAAAATTAAATATGTTCCTCCTAAATAATATTTAATGTAAAAAAATATTATACCAAAAGGTTACATATACCTCATCCTAAAGAATCCTCCCCAAAACTATATTCATTAAACCTAATAATTTGTAATATAATTTCATTATATAGTGAAAATAACCGGAATATTAGGACACAAATTTAGAAGCTATCCTAAAAGGAAATCCTCCAATTGACCATTTATAACACTAGAAATATCACTATCTCAATGAATCACTTTTCATCAAAAAATATTACATATATACCACTATCAAAAAGACCAAAATTAACTTAACATCAAATCATATACTAACCCAAATAGTTTTTAAATTCTCAACAGTGTATTCTTCTAAAAACCAAACTAATGGTTTCAAATCATGACAAAATACCGTCACTTAAAACCTAAAAAGGGTAATATGTGAATTTGAACTTATGATAAACCTCAAAAATAGAACACCATGACAATATCTATAACTCTTATATAAACCTCATAAAAAATATATGCTTCCAAATATTAACATTTTTCTTATTCCTCATATAAAATTACATACTCTTTCCATAAAAAATGTAATATGATTCATTAAAGAAGAGATAAATCACTTTTTAATGAAATTATAATAATATTTAAATAAAATTACTACAATAACATTTAATTCATTATTTTCTATCACCTATTTATAAAAACCAAAAAATATCAACATACCATTATATTAATTTCATTGTCTATCAGTACCTTTCCTCATATTTGATCAAATCTTTCATGAAGAATATTGTCGTACAATCCTTATATTATTCATTATTCTTATATATTGAATATGATTGATATAAAATTTCTAAAAAATAATTCCTAAATATGAATAAAAAACACTTCAATACTTTTAATTGAAATACTAACATAACATATGTACTTTATTAGCAAGGGATTTAACCAATGGATTTTGGAATTGGCTGGGATAATTCGAATATTCCCCCCATATAAGAAATTTTACTATAAAAATTTTCATATAAATAGATACATTTATATATATATAAAAATTAATTTTTTATTAATAATTACTTTCTCTATAAAATATTATTCCACACATAAAAATTATTATCATTCTTATGAGACATTTCACAGAGTGATTCTACCCATAAAAATGACATGTGGGATGTTTAGTCTTCTTCCATCCATGGTCCTCCTGACAATACATTTTTATATTATTAACTATGTAAGAAAACTCACCCATACTGATATTAATAATAATATAATAATAAGGGTTATTAGGTAATATGATACATTTTCACCTTCCATATCTCATTTCATCTGGTCTTTAATGAGGAAAACCATTCCACTATCATTCACATTTTTTATTAACAAAAGTCCTTCTGGTTTTATCCATTGAATAAAAAAAATATTAGAGTGTGAATAAGAATAACCATTGTGGTAAATAATATAATATTGGAAAATAATATATTTTATGTCTAATTCATATCACCATATTTTAAATCTATAACACCTTAAGTTTAACTTAGGTAATCATTGGTTATCATCTACTAAAATCCTTTATAATGATTCGTAAGGAAAATGTGAGTTAACCTAATCACATCACCCCAAAATGTAAAACTATGTGCATAATGAGGGCCAACTCACTGGGCACAAAAATGATGGCCAGGATATATTTTAAAAAACTATTTCAATGATCATTACACGTAGATATAGTTGTTCTAATAAATATGGGATACTAGTTTTGTTCCAACATATCCCATGTTCACTAGGTTTTATGATCTCAAAAACCCATCATATATAACTGATGATATTTTAAAGAGTGTTTATCTGGTTTTCTCATTATTTTATGCCTTTATTATTTTAAAATTATTATTTATGTAATTATGGAAGGTTTATCTAAAATTCTACTAGGTCTAGAAAATTGGAAACATAAAGAATTTCGGTATAGGGAGAAAAGGACACATTATTAATTCATCCATGTGAATTTGTTATGTATGTTTATCGGCCACATGATTTGAAAAAATGGTGAAATCGGCTATGTTGTTCCAAATGGATATGTGATTCAATTATGCTACCATAGACATATCAACATGATCAATAAGTCTATCTGAAGCGATTCAGATACATGACAAAGGAATGCACTAATTTTAATATGTATATAATTTAGATGTGTGAAAAATGAATATATGGATCAAATTGTCTACATGAATTCAAATGTGTATTATTTTTCTAAAGGGTGATCTACAATCATCTATGACATTATATAACCTAGTATTTATTACTATAGTAGTATGTTTACTGATAGGTAATGTTTCATTAATTAATTATATTTTTTATTATATATTTATTTAAAAAATATAAATATTGTAAATTATCCAGAAATTAAACATAAATAATTATAATTTAATGGATAATATTGTTGTCGAGGTATTTCAAAGAAAATGATTTCAAGATTTAAAACCATAATTAAAAATTTTAAGGATTTTCGATAGTGTTATTAAAAGAAAATAATTTTATTAATTTCCAAATTTATCTAAAGTAAGGAAAAATTAACGTTGATTTTAATAGAAACCCATAATTTATCATCCAAGAACACACTCTCAATATCCTGGTGTGTTTCTTTATTTTACATGAAAAGAAAGAGAACCCTTAATATCAATAGTGGTGTTATCTCAATTATCCTTATTGTTTTCATAACATTCTCCTTGATATGTTATTTATTATCATCATCTCTCCAAGATAATTCTTAGCTTATATCATCTCTATTTTACAATGGTGGGATCAATTTATAAACACACTATTTATTCTCACATTCTTTGTAGATGTTCATTAAAAATGAAATGTCAAGGATATTTTTAAAAATTATTGTTGGATCCATGTTGAAATCTTAAAATTTTATTGTACTAAGTGTTTACATCTTACAAACCCTCAATGAAAAATGGAAAACTCTGTTAAAATACTCGATCTAGTGAAAATAACAATTCTCTTTGATCTGAGCATTAGTGTAGTGATCTTGGATATTTCGATTCCCCAAAGCACTATACATATTGTTGACTAATATATTTCTTTGAACCTTTATTATTCATTGATACTAGTGCTAAATAAAATATCATCATTTAATCATATATTAATGTGGGTGATATTCTAGGTGATGAAAATTTCAGGAATTCAACTCCAACCCATCTTTAGTCAATATAATGTCTATCTTCAACAAAAAACTAGAATCTGAGGGTGTAAATTTTGAGTTAAAAGCTTTTGAATTCTTTCTATCATCTTGAAAATGGATTATAGGACTAAAAATAGTTATGTTATGTCACTGGTAATGGATCCACAATTTAGAAGTGAGGATTATGGTTTCTTAGAGTCATAAATGATAATTTATCTGATAAACCATGGTCTATACATTTATCTAATGGTTGTGAATCCTTATGAAATTATAATTTCACAAACTGGAACATGTTTTATTGATACTAAAGTATGTTATTATATGATCTAAATGGTATTTATTACTATAATATGCGTACTAGGTCTATATGAGTTTCACCATGTTACCCAATTTTATATAGATTATGAAACGTAGAAAACAATATAATTTTCTTATAAAATAATAGAAAATTAGTTATCACTCATATAAAATAATACATAGCTTATGTTTGATAATTTTATAATATGGGATAGAGGGAGAGTAATCCATCTAAATGGAAGAATTAATGAATATTTTAACAATTCTTCTCCCTTTGGAACAACAATTTATAGGACAGATGAAGAATTGAAAATTAGAAAAATTCTATCATCCATATTGATTGGATTCATGGATACTATTAGGCATTCTATAGTGGTCAAAAAATATAAAATAAAATATTGTATTGGAACCCTTTTTATATACGAGGCAGAGATTTATGTTGAAGAAGGAGAGCACAAATTGGTTATGTAGGTGAGTGTCGCTTTAAATGTTTAAACTTTAATTGAATATAAGAAAATCAATGAGATACAAATATCTAATTCATTTGATAAAGATAATTCAAATATTTATTCTTCATATAGTGATATTGTACACTTTTCCAAAAATTTTAGAAAATTATATAAAAATGTATATGTTTAAATTAACCCTCTATTATTTTCTAACATTGCTTAACACAAGAAAATAATGGTGAAAAAATAATTTCATGATTTTTTTTTCTTATAGGGAAAAATTACCAGGAGAACTAGTGAAAACTTTTATATAAATTATGGGTGCTCAATGTATATGGGTTTATATTTCTTTAATTTCCACTCCTAGTCAAAAATTCATTGAGGATACATTAATTTTTGTTAAAATTATAAATAAATTATTATGGGATTTTGATTAGTTGTAAATCTAAACTCATCACTCATATACAATTTTCATTTCATGGATTTATTAATTCATAATCTAATAAATGTATTTCAATTTTATAATTAATGTTATTTTATTGATATTTCAGATAATGAATATTCAATTTTTAATGATAAAATTCTCAGAATTTGGTCACCTAAAACAAATAATTTCAATACTCTAGATCATAATTCCATGAGTAAAAAAAGTGTACTTTTGAAATGATGAAAAAACAAAATATTGGAAATGGAATAAAATATTGATAAATTTTAAAATTTATCCTTGGGAAAATTGTTAATATATAATTATATTTCTAATTTTTCATTAATTAAATTGAACTAAAAAACAATGTGATGAATTCTTAATGAGAAACAAATAAAATTATATTTTATTTCAATTAAATAAATTACTACTTCTAGAAACATATAACTTATTTATAATAATTTTTTGGGAAATTTATAATATAAAGTCTAAGAATGAATCCTTTTTTATGTTGTTATTTAGGAATGTTCTAGATTTACAAGGGTTTTCAGTTGAGTGATAAAATTGAAGCATGTTCTGTGTCTATAATTTTTTTAAAAAAATTTCAAAAAGTGAAATATTCCAAAATTGTTTCTTTATGAATAAGAAATGGGGGATAATTTAAAACCCATGATTTTAATTCATATTGTTAAAAACATGGTATCGAACATACTTTTTATTCCTTAATGAAAACTAAACATAATAGTGTTTCTGAAAGATGAACTAGGACATTCAATGAAATGGATAGAAAATGTTATTTGAATATACCCCAACAACTAATTCTGGGGAGGAGATTTAAATATTACATGTTTTTCTTTAGTATATTACTAGTTAATCATATTTCTAAGAAAATTCATTATGAGATACAGTGTAATAAAAGTCTAAAAGTTAGATACTTCAATGTAATTTGAATAAAAGTTTTATATTCTAAATATGAAGTATAATATTGGAAAATTCAATTCAAAGGATGATGAAATAATCTTCATTGGATAACCAACTAGTTCAAAGAAAAATAGTGTCTTCAAAAAAATTAATTGTGTTTAAAAAATATAATCATTTTAAATTTAATGAAAGTGATCATTTTTATCACAAAAAGACACAAGCTGGTTTTCTAGGTCATTATTTTGAAAACATGAGACATGAAACTCTCATTTATAATAAAGGATTTGATGAGGTAGAACATTATCTTATTGAACCAACTCATGAATGTATGGATACTAGTGAAATATAATGTATTCTACCCAAAAGGTGTAGAAAACATAAGAATCATCCCTTACAAATAGTTATATGACACTTCTCTAAAGGGATTATGATTATATTGTGTGTATAAAATATTATAGAATTTTTTGTCTCTCTGTCGGAAGTTGAACCTGAGACTATATAGTAAGCCTTACTATATGAGTGTTGGGTTTTATCATTGCAATAATAATTAGACCATTTCATGGGGAACAAGGTTTGATAACTAGTTAATAACAAATATCTCTATCTTATTATAGGAACAATATGGCTTTTTAGGAATAAATAGGTTGATCACTCTATGATCAATATAAATATGTCTAGGTTGGTTGATAATGCTTATAACCAATATGTTGAGGTATATATTCAAGATACCTTTATACCTATAGTAATATTAGAATACATTATTAATATTATAAACTATGAATTATATATAGATTTCCAATTATATAAAATGGATTAAAAATAATATTTTATATATGGTTTTATTATGCATTAATTTTATATTGAACAACCTCCATATTTTGAAAATGATTCCAAATTCCATTTTCTAACTTAGAAAATCTCTTTGTGTCCTTAAATATTTTGTTTAGAAGAATCTGAGACCTTACCCAGAAAAAAAAGGCCCATAAATTAAAATAAAAAGGTCAACTTACAAAATCCGAAAAACATGAGTTTTTTCCAAATACCTTTTCAAAAGGGAGGATAAATCAACAAGGAGATTTTTATACCATGTGAAATCAGCATCTTCAATTCCTTTGTTAGCCAATCCATCTGCCACAGAATTTGCCTCCCGATACCCATGAGTAATGATATGATTCACAGTCTAAAGGGAGTCCAAGCAATTAGCCCAACGATTATGTAATTTCCAAGATAAGTAATATGAACATTCTCTAATGTCTGACACAATGATAGTCGAGTCACTTTCAAACCAAATATTATTCCAACCACGAATTTTAACCTGCTCCACCGCCACAATAATACCCATCATCTCAGCTTCCAATGAAGAAGAAATACCGTAGGATCCATGAAAGCAACCAATCACCAGACCTTCATGATCCCTAAAAACGGATCCATACCCAGAAGGCCCCGGATTTCCCTTCGATGCACCATCCGAATTAATTTTCAACCAACTAGACATTGGGACATTCTATATAACATCAAAAGTACCATAAGAGGGTCTGAAATATTCTTTAACACCAATTCGAGAAAGAATAGAAAAATTATGTATAGAATTAGCACAGAAATTATTTTTAGGAAGGCTAACCATTCTCATAACAGCAAGGATGTTCGAAATAGTAGAAGCAACCGAGAAAGGCTGCTTTCCATGAATAAAATTATTCAGAGAAGACCATATATAAGGAAGAATCTCAGAAGCAGAAACCTAAAATAAATCCAATAATTGTGAAGAGAGAGGGATGTACTTCCATCTCTGAATAAAAACAGTGATAGATGTCATCAGAGGAAGTGAAATCTAAAATATGTTTGCCAGAGCCTTCCACAATGAAGCGGTAGTAGCACAACAAAGGAATAAATGATCAGCATCCTCCCTGCGTTGATGACAAAACACACAAGAAGAGCATAACGATATACCATAGTGTTGAAGGTAATAATCAGTAGAAATTTTTCTATGAGCAATCCTCCATACTAAATTGGAATGAGATGGCCTGATGAAATTTTTGTGCTAGTTAGCCATCCAATTATTCACCAAACTAGATTTTAGAGAAAACTCATAATAAAGCTTTGTGGAAAGAGTACCTTTAACCACAGGCTCCCAAGGCCAAAAATCCTTCCTCTCAGAAAAGTAATGGTTATTGACAATGCTGACAATATGAGTCGAAAGTCCTTCCATGTTCTCAATTTGATCCTTGATAACAATGTCCAAATCAATATTTCGTTCATCCATCACAAGATCAAGGAGGGGATTTTCAGTCCATCTTCTTTTCCAAAAACTAAGAGATGAATTCCTTGAAACAAGACATCTATAATTAGAATCAATAGAAGTTAAATACACCAAAAAACTGGCCAAACAGAGGATTCCAAGTGATTGAAAGATCCAATTTTTAATCTATTCAAGAATTTATTCTGAAGGAAGATCAGTCCATCAGAAGTGTTGTTAAACAATATCCAGATAAAAGAGGCCTACAAAGAATCATTAAAGAGGACAAGATCCTTAATACCCAATCCACCAGCATCATAAGGTTTGTAACAATCAGACCATGATATAGTATCCAGCTTTCCTTTAAGGATATTTCCACTCCAGATAAAATTCCTATGAGCACCATTGATGCTTCAAATGAGAGAAATTTTCCAATTGTAAACTATAAAGGAATAAACAAGTTTTTAAACAATAACTGATTTAACCAAAAAAAAAACCTCCCAGCCATGGAAAGAGATTTTCGTTTCCAGGTAGAAAGTTATCTTCTAACTTTGCTGACAATCTCTACAAAATATCAATCTTTTGGCTTTCCCCAAAACAAAGGAACCCCCAGAAAATTAAAGGGAAGAACACCTTCCTTGACATTAATGTTCATTAATTTTATCAAATGGTTTATCAAAAGCAATTGAAAACCAAATCTATTTAATAATTTTATATCTACATATACTATGTTAGTTAAGATATATGTTTTTGATGTGGTTTTTTGATCAAAAAATAAAAAATTATGTTGTGAATTTTCAAAATACATCAAAAAATAATTTGAAATAAACATGGTGGGTGTGGAAAATTATTTTATAAGATTATATATTTATAAAAATAACTTTTGAGTATGTGATGAATCAATAAAAATACATACTTTTAATACATAAAAAAATTGTACTTGATAGTGGTAATGTTCATATTGATTCTATGAGTTCTAATGAAATTAATGACTCGTATGATGCAGGGAAACTAGTTTAAAAAAAGGTATATAGATAAATAATTTAGAGTTTATATAATTTTAATGATAGTATAATTGATATTATGTTGCTAGTTTTCTTATGTTCTAGAGTAAAATAAAATAACATGGAATTTCATTTAAAATATTCCAAAATATAATAATGTATTCAAAAATAATAATTTATATTTCCTTACTTTTTTCGAAAAACATTTATTTTATTTTTTTTCTTCATATAAGGATGTCGACTATAGTGGTTTGAGACAAAATAAAAAGATTACTTCAAGAAATAATAATTTTCTTTATAAATGTTGTTTATCCTATATTTGTTATAAATAATAGTCAATTGCATTATCTAATTCCAAATAAATATATATTACTCCGAATAGTTGGTGCAGACTAGTATTTTAGAAGAAACACACATTTCTGCATTTTGGATGAAATTAAAATTAAGTATCAATTAATTTTGATAGCACAAGTGCAATAAACATTTATATGAATCTTAAAAAAATCATCAATGAAGAATATGGATTTGAGGCTTTATTTTAATGAAAGATCACTCTCAAAAAGGTTATACTACTCTGGAGATTATCTGTACTATGAATTTTATAGAAGATATTTTGTTAAGCCCCTCTCTTGTGATTATTTTGAGTTTGATAAAGTATAATTAGAGTAATTTTAATTAAAATGAGCTTAATTAATCATATTTCATGGATTTATAATTAATGAATTGTCTAATAGATTATTAGTTTTAATTATTTATAGAAATAAAATTAATCTATTTTGTTTTATTATTTATATTAAGCCTGTTGTGTGTTTAAGAATTATGTTAACTATGTTTTTTTGTTTCATAAGTGTTTTATTATTATTTTTATTTACTATTACTCATAAATGATAAAAAACCAAATTGGTTATGTAATAAATTTTTTGATTGGGTCTGTGACCTAAAAATCAATCATATCTCACCTATTTCACCATTCTTATACGCTCCTTCCATTAGAATCCAAACCATCACACCATTCCCTATCCATTTTTCTCCCACTATCCTCTCAACCTCTAACAGACCTATCTACAATAGTAAAATCAAATTGTAGAGATAATAGAAGCCTCATTTCATCCAATGTACAAAAATGAAGTGGTCCGCAATGTATGGTCCTTAATTCAATTTTCATCTATATGGATTAGATGACCTCTGTAAAGATTCTAATGATGATGGTACTTTAGTTTAAATGTTGTGAATTTATTTAATTGAAAATAAATATCATTTCTTATTTGAGGGAGAAGTGAATAAATTTAGAGGAATATTGAGTTACAATTCCAACAAACATTGGATAATATTTTTAATAATGTAAATGGAATGGGTATTATAGTTTTATTGGTGAGGTTAGTTGAGACCTTTCATTTTCCACAATAGGGAGAGTTCCACTTTATTCATACATTTGTTTATAAAAGCTTAGTATCAATTTTGTTTTCAAAGTCTAGTTAAGGATTTACCAGGTAAATAGAATAGTGATAGGTATTCTAGGATATATGGATTGAATTATGCTGAAGCATTTAGTGAAATTTCTAGCTGGTGAATCCAATACACAAGTTTCTACATTGCACAATGATCCTCTACTATTTTCTTCTTGAAAACTTGAATCCATAAATATAATTGAAAAAAATGGTTATCTTAATTATTATTCAAAGTCATAGATAAGAATTAGGTATTATTATTGAGTAATGTAAGTAAGATATCATTAATAGAATATACATGTGGGAAGATTATTTGTATTATCTAAAAGGAATAATAACTCTAATCCATGACAAATTAGATACTTTTATTAGAACTTGACTTATTGATTTTACATTTTATGATAAATCTTCTATCTATAAAAAATATGAATCCAAAGTTGATATAGCCTTATCTGGTGTACTCTCTAGAGACGGACCATCATCCTATGATCCTCCCTTGAAAGTTCCTTTTAATTATTTGGTAACCTATGATAACTATATAAATAATAGTAATTTTGAAGACTTAATCCATTAGAATGATAAATATCCAAGACAATAATTTTTTATTGGATTAGAGACCTGTGTTATTATAGAGATTCATAAGTATTAGTTTCCTCAAAAAAATGATCCTCCAAATACCTATAGAACTTATCCAACCATCATGTTACCTACATTCATACAACTATCTCTATATAAACTTATTCAAATTCTAGGTCCATATAACTAATGTGTTGTATTTTTTTCAATTTTGAGTGGATGTGTTTTATGAATCAATTGGAAATTAGTGAAATTCCTCTTTATCTATTTCATTTATTTTGTTTTTTCTATAAATATATTTTATTTAATATCATTAATTTATTATTTTTTCATAAAGATTTTCTTTTTAATGGATTTAATATCTATATTTTCATTACTCGATTCCAATCCTACCGGAACCCCAAATTTAGTTTCATAACTACAATAATATAGGTCACTACTATAAGTGTTAAAATAACTATGTTTTTTATCTTCATCCTTACTTCCTAATGAAACAAGGGAGATGTATGGGATAAGTTTACTTTAATTTTAATCAAATGAATAGAATTACTAAAGTAATACAAAGGAACATAGTTTATAATTATGGGGGATAATGTATATATATATATATAAACACATAATTCTCACGTGAATTATACTTATATATATACAATTTTTTCTACCAAATTTTATAATAACCCCTTTAAAAGAATTGTGTTTAATATCATTTCATTATCATAAATATGTAAGATATTATAGGAATAATCATGTTATTCCATATTATCCAATGTAATTTAGGTTTTTATGAGGTCAAACACCATTCATTGATTACTGATTGTTTTATTTTTAGGTGATCTCGTCACATTTTGTCATTATTTAAATTATTTATACTTTTAAAACCATTAATTTGGTAATTATGGAAATCTTGGCTGAAATTTTCTTAAGTCTAAAAAATAGGATACATGAGGGATATAGATTTGTGTAGAAACAGATAAATTGAGAAATTTAATATGTGAATCATTTATATGGAGTAATTGACTATGTGAATTGGATTTTAGGTGAAATTGGGTAAGGGGTTTCAAATGAATATGTGATTGAATTTGGATACATCAAACATATATTTTTTATCAAGAGTTCTAAAAGAATAAATTAAACTATGTGAAGAATGACTATATAATTTTTTTCAATGTAGATTGTTTAACTATTTAAAAATTACTATGTAGATCAGTTTATTTATTCTAACTCAAATGTATACAATTTAGTTAAGTGGTGATCTATAATTGGATTCATTATTGTATAAACTATTTTTTATTATCATTGGTGTACTTTCAATGAGGTTTGGTTCTGTAGAGCATTAATTAAAAGTCTAATTACCAATCTACGGTAAAAAAATTATAATGAGTATAATATACCAAAAAAACAAGTATAAGGATAATTTTATAGACAATACTATTTTTTAAGAATATCCTAGAAAATGATTAGGGGATATAAAACTCCAATTATGTATTTTAAGGATTTTTAGTTGCACGGTTAAAAGAAAATGATGTTATTAATTTTTTGAGTTCTGTCACTTAAGAGGAAAGAATATTGAGAACTTAACCACAAACTCTATAATTCATTAACTCACCCTCCAAGCTTAGGTTCACTACTCTACTTTACATAAAAAGTATAATAAAATTTATGATCTTTTGATGTCCTATCTCAATCATCATTTCTATGTTTAGAAGAATCTCCTCGTACTTTAGTTTATTCACACCACATATCCTAGAAATTTATTCTCTTATGTATCTTGTATTTTATATTTATGCACCAAATTTGTGAAAACTATATTTATTATCTATTGCATTATAAATTTTCATCGTAAATGGACTTTGAAGGTTGTTGTTTGAAAATAAATTTTGGAACCCAAATGTAGGATCCTTCAATTTTCGTACCAAGTGTCAAAAAATTAATCTCGGTTGTGGATTCATTGGGAAATGGATTGGAAGTTCCTGGTAAAAGGACCAGACTATTTAAAATTAAAATTATATTTTACTTGATCATTTGTGGAGTGTAATAGGGGATATCTACTCCACGAACCACTATAAATTTATTTGTATGATCTATTTAATTTCGATATTATTTTCCACTACTCCCTATATTAATGAAAATATCATATATTAATAATATTTAAAATAGGGTGTTCATCTATGTGAATAAAATTTAATGAACTAAATTTACCCCCCTCTAAATCATTTTTGTTTTCTCCCTCCAAAAAAGTAACCTTGTATTTATGTAGTATCTAAAAATAGATGTATTAAAATTTTAAAATAATAATTTATACCTTTCAAAAGCTATTGGATTTTATCATTTAAATAGACAAATCATGTATATAGTTTTATCCCCATAGTGATTTCTAATTTTTTCTAACACTAATCTCCAAAAATTAACAAAATACTTCTATAATAAAAACTAAGGAGAGAAAATCATTACATACAAAAATATTACATGGTTTTAGATGAATATTCAATACAAAATGTAAAAATACATGATAAAATCATAAGGGATTATTTTTTTGGACACTAGATACATAAATATATTATTTAGGTATATTATTCATCATTTCTCGTACTGTTGTTTCCACTTTGTACACTTCTTTACATACCCTAATAAAAACCATTCTTCATAACCTAGGGAAAGGACACATAAGGAAGGGAAATGTGAAATTCCTAGTTAAGGGAAACAAGGGGAATGTAATTCGATGACCATATGCAAGAATATAATACTTATAAGGATACGAGATTATGATTATAACAAACAAAGTTCATACCCAATTTATCATATATCCAAATCATGAATCATGACATAAATATTTTCCCTTTGGAAGACATGAATCGTCTGAACGAGATATAATCACTAATTAGTCATTAATAATGATTTCAAATCCTATTACTATGAAAAATGGCATAAAATATTCAACCCATCATATGTATTGAATCTAATTCATATGTCAAGTATAAATTCCCAATAAAATCATAGTAGATTAAGAATCAGCACTCATTTCCCATATCATGATAGATAATAGGTCATCACTCATTTGAAATAGTGGATCATAAATCCCTAACATCTTCCCATATTAGATCATGAACCACTACATGATTATTAGTGTGGATATATTGCATAAAATTGTTTCCCATAATTATCTCATGTGATATAAAGCATCATCAACAGAATTATAAATTTGTATAAATTTTCACCCATCTTATAAATAATTAAAAACATAATATGTGTTCCAAAATATTATAAATAATTCATGGAAAAATTATATAATAATATATATAAAAGAAATGGGTTTCATAAAAATTTAATCATAGAATAATGCGTTCAATATATATCATTTTCAGAAAAAACCTCGTAATAATATTCGTAAACCATAAAGAGAAATATTTAGTATGGTTTCATAGGATTATATCCCTTTTAAATCATAATAAACATAAAATATTTTATAATATATGGAAATTCTTAAAAAATTTCAATAAAATATTTATTGGTAAAAATTCTAAGTATATTTTGAAATCACTTCTTAAAAAAATTATAATTCAATTAAAATGTTATAGAAAATATTTTAAACTAAAATATCTATATAAACATGTAAAGTAATATTTAATGAATTTATTGATCTTAGAAGTTAGAAACATAATTAATCCTATATTTGTTAAAAAAAGAATCATTTCACACCTTAAGAAAAAGGTACCTCGTTCAAAAAATGATTGGGAGATTCTATTTAAAACGTTTTCTAAAAATTAAAATTTATAGAAAAATAAATTTCAATGGTCATATGATTTTATTAAAATAATTTGTGAAACTATTTTAATGAAAACATGGATGTGAAAGAAAAATATTCATGACCAAAGAGGAAATAGAATTTTTTATAAAACATTTTCATAATAATTTTAATTACCAAAGAGTAGAAAGTGGTAAAATTACATGAAAAAATCTTGAATAACCAGAGGTGAAAATATTAATGGGTTTTATCTAAAATGGATTAATTAATTTACTTTAATATAAATTTAATCATAAATAATAATTATTAGAATGAGAATAAAATATAAATATCTTACCTCTTTAAAAATATTTGAATCATAATAACCATGAAATAATAACATAAAATGAATATTTAAATATCACAATAATTATTATATTAATGATATAAAATTTAAATGGGGATGTTTATACACCCCATTGAGAAACATTAGATCATAACACAACATATGTCCCAAAGAAAATAATTTGAGATGATATATCTTTACCATCTTGGTAGTATACTACTAAAAACCTCCTTAAAGAGAGATAATTTGTTTGATTTTTAAATAATTTTAATTCATCATGGGAATAATAAATAATTATATTAATGGTATTTAAATAACAAAAAAAAAGAAACTAGTGATGAATATGTCATATATATTATAAAAATAATAATGAGATGAATATCCAATACCCTAAGTCTCATTTATCTTCATATGTCTTGAAACATCGTATATAATAAGTATATATTAATTATACATATACTAAATTGTAATATTTATATATATTATTTTATATATTATTTACATATAGTATTTTATCACTCATGTATTGAAAATTCATTGATAAGATCAATGTTTCAGGTGATAACAACATTGATTTTCCTATATATTTCGGTTCAGCAATCTTGATACTTTTATTTTCATCACGGATAAATTTTATAAATAATGTTAATAATGATATAAATATAAAATATATTATTTATATTTATATTTATATTCATATATAAATATTAGATATAGTAAAATTAATTACACCATCAATAGATATGACATGACATACGTTGGTATGAAGGAAGACATATATTTGTGAATGATGCAACGAAACAAAGGTAAATAATATTTAAAACATAAAAAATAATTATTATATAATATATAAAATATATATTCATTAAATTCATTTTTATTGCTAACCATGTAATATGTATTTTAAAAATGAATCATATCTCTTTATTTAGGTCATAGTCTACATATACGCATATGTGGCGTTATCTTCTTCCAATAGATGTGAATATGATAGATAATGGATGTTACATAATCATAATAAACATTAATTATATTAAATATAATAAATTATTTATTTTATAATGGATACCATATATTTATATGTGGTAAAATAATAATCAAATTTGTAAATTCTTAGTTAATAGTTATACCTCTCCGTTGAGAAACCTCTTTTGGCCTACAACTTTGGCCTTGAAAAGACGGCCTTTTAGTAAGAATATAAGACCTAGGATGTTGTGAAGGAAGATAGTAGGTTATTAGATCTAGAATTTTCTGGTATATAAAGATCAAAAGGTGTGAGTAAAATAGGATAAAAGGGGCCTCTTATATGTGATTTGTGGGGCACTCTTAGAATTAAATAAAATATTAAATTAATATAAATTATTTTTTTTTAGAAAAACTAGATATGTGTTATTAAAATTATAATAAAAGCTAATGATTTATCAAAATCATATTATAAAATTAAATTTTGAAATTAATTTCTTATTATTTTAGCTTTATCTCTTAGTTTTTACCCTCTTTTAACCTTTTTGACTATTATAATGAAATCAATGTTTTTCATTTTAAAGGGGTTCATAATGTTTCCAAAAAATAATAGTGACCCATAAACGGGAAATGGCTTATATTATAAACCATATTAAATTAATTTTTCAAATATATATTTTTATAGATTTTTAATTATTTAATAAGTTATTTTTAATTACAAAGTATCATTAATTCCATCTTAGAAAAAAATTAAATTTTATAATATAATATGTGTCAAAATCATCTCAAGGTGTTCCAAAAATTTTGTGGATAAAAATATAAGGAATATGTAGCATTAATAAAACCATCCAATAAAATTTGGATAGGCTTAAAAGTAATTTTAAACCATCTCATTTTGATTAACCCTTGATTTTCCAATTTTAATCTTAACATTGCAATGATTTTTTTTAACATTAGATACTTATAATTTAAATTATAAGGTAACAATTGGATCATAATTGGAAAAAAAGATGATATTTTAAACCATTTATAATATGAACGGTCCTTCTTAAATAATTTTATGTTTATTATGTAACTTAATAAAATATATAGAACATAGAGTAGTACTATTTTCTTTTTAAAATCTATTCACATATTTTTTATGGTGAAAACAACATGTATGAAATGGAATTTTAATGTAAACCCCTAAAACCAAAATAATAAGTTATATCTATATTTAAATCTTTGGCTCACATTAACTCTCCCTAAAAATTATTCTTTTATTGTTTTTAAAACCATTTATTAGATTTTTAAACTATATGCACAAGCATTGTGTCGGCATTTCATAATCATTTAATGAAATTATTTAATACCTAAAAATAATAAATAAAATACCATGATAAAAAAATTTATTTAAAAAATAAATAAAAAATTATAATTGAATATCAGTATTTTTATGCCTTTAAAAATATAATATATGTATTTAAAGTAACAAACTGTAATTTTTAAGATCATTGTTTACTTAAACACTATAAACGTCAAAAAAAATTAAAACGGAAAAAAGGTAATGTTTTCAAAGTTTGGCTTATTATAGTTAAAATAAAATAAATTAAAGGTTTTTAAAGAATTAATCATGTTATCAGGTCATTTTTAACCATAATTTAACTTTTTACCTTTATCGCAATAACAAAAATTTACAATGGTTACTATTTATATTGAAAAAAATAAAAGTGACCTAGTTAAAAAATTTGTACCTCCAAATTCAAAATGTAACGTCCCGGACCCGGGTGCCCCGAGCCCGGTTTGCCACGTGACCTCAAGCACATTTCCCCAAATTCCAGAGGCTGCCGAATAGCAGCGAGGGCCCAGGTCTGATTGTGGGGAAACTATGCCCTCATTTTTCAAAGTGTAGCATAGCGGAATACCAAAATAACATTCAACAACAGCGGAAGCAGTGAACATACACAACTGAAATAACTACAGTAGTGGATATAACCAACAGTATATAAGTGATGATGCTACATGTTACAAGTTCTCAGAAAACAGCCAAAACATGTTATACATCAATACAGTGCAGTAGAAACAGAGTACAGCAAAGCAAGAAAAACAGCTAGCAGGGGCATCGCAAGCCTAGGCTCGGCCCCATTCCCTCATACTCCTCAGCAATAGTCAAGTACCTGTATAGGGACTCTTTCCCCTATCTACATCTGCAGCAACGTAATCTGTTTGGGCCTAAAAGAGTGACCCAAACAGGGTGTGAGAAATATATCTCAGTAGGCACCCACCAAAGGCCCGTGCTCAACTGTGTGTAAAACATGCAACAAGTGTGCAGTAGTAAAATGAAATAACTAAGCAGTACTCAAAATTAACTAACTTAACAGTTAAATTGTCATTGTATTATTCATTTAATTCCTCTAATTTAGTAACATTTTTGTGCTCAACAGCACCACGCCCTCAGGACAACTAGAACTGTGCCCTCAGGCTAAAATAGTAACCACACCCTCAGGCTTGCCCTCGGGCCATATAGAATCCAACCCACATGTATTTCCCTCAGGCGTAATAGAAATTATCGCCCTCTGGAATACAAAGTGTCGCCCTCAAGAACAGAAGTCAAGCCCTCAGGCACAAAAGGTTGCCCTCAGGCGGAATAATGACAGCCCTCGGGCTAAACAGTCGCGCCCTCAGGCTAATCACAACAACGCCCTTAGGCTAAACAGGTAACCGGGCCATGCCCAACATATCCAAATGCATTAAACAATCAATTCCTCTCAAGGCAATTCTACAGTTACTATATTTAAGGAATACCCTCGGGTATCCTGGCCAAACGGCTAAACAGAATAACACAGCCCTCGGGATGGTCCTGGATCCAAGAAACGATCCCAAACATCATTTTATTATCACCATTTAATCACTTATGCAATTCTAGGCATTAAATATCGCAACGGCCTCAGCCACATGACACCCCAACATGGGTTCGTGGCACAAAAACGCACAAAAGTTGAAAAATAAACACCAAGACACCTACCTTGTTCGTCAATGAACCCTATACCCGAACACCGAATCCAGAAACGCCCAAGAACGGCATAGATCTGACAAAGAACAAAACTCATTCAAACGTAAATAACGTACGTTAAGAGAAGAATTGGTAAGAACGGTACCAGGAGAGGAGAGGTATTACCCATGCGGTTCCAACGAGATCGACCTAAGCCGAATCGGATTCCAGACGAACGCCTGGTGGATCTTCAAAGATCTGGCCTCCTCCTTTACCTCCAAAACGGCTCAAGTGCCTCCTCTGCCAAATGAAGAGGCTACTGCCTATTTTACGCCAAAAAAACAAAGTAAATGGCGTGTACTTCAAAGTACACGGCGTGTACTCCTTTCATTTAACTATTCATTTGGCGGCATCGCCACACTGTTCATCTACCGACAAGAGTACACGGCATGTACTCCCAAGTACACGGCATGTACTGCCGCCCAGCTGGCGGCAACTCCATCGCCTTACTTTTTAACCTGCCGACTGACTACACGGCGTGTAAAGGACCACTACATGGCGTGTAGTCGGTTCCTACACCCTTCGTCGCCGGCATGGCTACAAGCCCCATGTACTCATCCCTACACGGCCAAAAGTACACGGCGTGTGGATAACGTACACGGCGTGTAATTCCAAAATTCAGGATTTTTTTTCCCATTTCCCATATTTTCTCAAAAACACTTAAGGAAAAGGAAATAGAAGAAACTCGTACCTCAAAAATAAGAACTGAGTTCTTACAAACTTCCCCCCTTATAGCAATTCGTCCCCGAATTGCCCTTTCCAGGGTGGCAAAGATAAAGCTCAGAACAATTCTGGCCACTGAGCACGTAAGTCGGCCTCCCGATCCCAGGTCTCGTCCTGCACTCAGCCATGCTGCCATAGCACCCATACGAGAGGAACTGACCGGCCTCGGAGAACCATCGTGCTCCTGTCAACAATACGGATCGGATGCTCCTCAAAGTATGCATCATGCTGAAGCTCAACCTCCTCTGGCTGAAAGGTGTGAGACGGGTCTGTATGGTAGTGACGCAACTGAGACACGTGGAAGACGTCGTGCATGGCTCGGTACCGCTGCGGTAACTGAAACCGATAGGCAACCAACCCGACTCTCTCCAGAATCTCAAATGGCCCCACATACCTTAGAAAAAGCTTACCTTGTCTCCTGATCCATTTGTGTCCCAGCCTCAGTGAAACACGCAATAAAACCTGATCCCCAACCACGACCTCCAAAGGTCGTCTGCGGCGATCAGCATAAGACTTCTGACGAGACTGCGCAGTAGCCATCTGCTTCTCAATCAACTGGACCGGCTCAGATGTCTCCTACACGGGCTGTGGCCCCAGTAAAGCTGCCTCACCTGCCTCTAACCAACACAAAGGTGATTGGCATGGCCTACCATATAAAGCCTCGTATGGGGCCATCTCAATAGTTGCTTGAAAACTATTGTTATAGGAAAACTCGACTAAGGGTATATGCTTCTCCCAAGAGACCCCAAAGACTAGGACGCATGCGCGCATCTTGTCCTCTAGCACCTGTATCGTCCGCTCTGACTGGCCATCTGTCTGAGGGTGGTATGCTGTGCTCAGAAGCACCTATGTACCCAGCGCCCTCTAAAAACTCTTCCAGAAACAAACGTGAAGTGGGCGTCCCTATTTGAAATGATAGAACAAGGGACCCCATGAAGACGTATGATCTCTCGGATATACAGCCTTCCGATCTCATCCACACCGAAGGTCTCCTTGATCGGCAAGAAGTGAGCTACCTTCGTAAGTTTGTCCACAACAACCCACATGGCGTCATTGTCTCGAGGTGACATCGGCAAACCCATCACGAAATCCATCGCGACATCATCCCATTTTCACTCTGGAATGAGCAACTGATGTAACAGCCCAGCTGGTCTCTGATGCTCTGCCTTTACCTGCTGACAGGTGGAACACCTCGTAACAAAACCAGTTATCTCTCTCTTCATACCCGGCCACCAGTACTGATGTCACAAGTCTCGGTACATCTTGGTAACCCCGGGATGAACTGCCCAAGCTGAATCATGAAACTCCCTCATCAGCTCCTCGCGTATATCCCCTGGAACCCATACACGTCCATGGAAACGCAAAACCCCGTCATCGCCTATCGTCCAACCGGGAGGAGGGTCCTCAGTTGCCACCGACTCCTGTAGAACTAGGCCTTCTGAAACCAATAGTTGCCTCATCCTCACTCTGTCCAGGAGGGTAGAAGTCACAGCTAACGAGGAAAGATAAGTCTGCCTCTGACTGTCATTCGCCTCCAGATGCATCTCAGAGAACAAGTCCATAAGCTGTCACTCACCACTGGCCTCCTGCACTACCTGTATCTGAGTCTTCCTGCTCAGTGCATCAGCTACTGCATTACCTTTACCAGGTGTATAGGCAAGCTCAAAATCGAAGGACTATAGGTACTCGACCCACCTTCTATGCCTCAGATTCAGGTCACGCTAAGTAAAGATATACTTGAGGCTTTTGTGGTCGGTGAAAACCAAAAAATGCTCTCCCAACAGGTAATGTCTCCAACAGTGCAACGCATGCACAACTGCAGCCAACTCGAGATCGTGCGTCGGGTAATTCCTCTCATGTTGCCTCAACTGCCGAGACCCGTATGCCACAACTCGGTTGCCCTGCATCAAAATGGCTCTCATCCCAATCTCTGACGCATCACAGTAAACTGTATAGATCCTCCCCTGCTCTGAGAGTATTAGGATCGGTGCTGATTTCAGTCTTCCCTTCAGGTCCTGAAAAGCTGTCTCACAAGATTTTGACCAAATGAACTTCACACCCTTCTTAGTCATACCTGTCAACGGTGTTGCTATGTGGGAGAAGTCTTGTATGAAACGTCTGTAGTAACCATCCAGCCATAAGAAACTCTGTATCTCAAACACGTTCTTAGGCTGATCCAAGGAAACTACTGCTCTCACCTTCTCTGGGTCTACTGAAACTCCTGCCTCTGAGATGATATGACCCAGGAAGTGAATCTGGTCCATCCAAAAGTGGCACTTCGAGAGCTTAGCATAAAGGTGATGCTCTCTCAGTGTACTCAATACGATCTCAATATGGGTGGTATGGTCTTGTCGAGTGTGCGAGTACACCAAGATGTCATCCACGAATACTACCACAAATGAATTAAGATACGGATGGAACACACGATACATCAGAGCCATGAAAATTGTTGGCGCGTTCGTGAGTCCAAACGGCATAACCTTATACTCATATAGACCATACCTACTCTTGAAAGCTGTGAGACGTATATCTGATTGTCTAACGCGCAGCTGATGATATCCGGATCTCAAGTCAATCTTCGAGAACACTCGTGCTCCACGAATCTGATCAAACAGATCATCTATCCTCAGCAAGGGATATCGGTTCTTAACTGTCAACTGGTTCAGCTTCTGATAATCCACACAAAGCCTAAGGGTACCACTCGCCTTCTTCGCAAAGAGGACCGGAGAACCCCAAGGAGATGTACTGGGTCGGATAAGACCCTTCGCCTGTAGCTCCTCTAACTGCCTCTTGAGCTCTTGCAACTCAAGTGTGGCCATCCTATAAGGAGGAATGGACACCGGTGCTGCTCTTGGCGCAAGCTCGATAGAGAAATCCACCTCACGCACCGGAGGTAGACCTGAAAATTCGTCCGGAAAGACATCCCTGAAACGATCAACAACTGGAGGGAAATCCGTCTGACAAGTCCCCTGGTCATCCAGATATAAGCTCGCAATCTGGGCTGTGACTCCGCCTCGCCCATGATGCTTTGGTCCAGCTCGACTCGCCTGAACATCCCACTCGCCCTTGTATAGAAACTCCCCGCCCTCTGGTGACGTGAAACGCACCCTTCGACGATAGCAGTCTACAAAGGCTCGAAAGGGAACCAACCAGTCCATCCCGAGAATGACGTCATAGCTCGTCATCTCCAGGACATAGAGTTCCCAATGGAAGTGACACCCACCAACCTCAAGGGGCACTCCTTGAAATGACGCACACCAACCATCCTAGTCCCCAATGGAGTGTCTAGTGTCATGATATTAGAAGAAGTAGAAACACTGAACCCAAGGCTCTCCAGAGCGGGTACAGATATAAAACTATCTGTAGCACCCGTATCAAAAGGTACTGAAGATAAGACAGAAGCTACTAGAATAGTACCTCTGACTGTCGAAGGTCCGGGATCCTGCTCCTTCTGGGACTGTTGCACTTCATATGCCTGTCCAGTGTCGCGGCCCTACTACACAGCCTGGCTACCCTGAGCTGTCCCACCCTGTTGCCTCTGAGATCCTGGTGTCTGTCTACCATGGCCATGACCACCATCTCTGCCTACACGCCCAGACGTATTCCAGTTCCCTTACTGGTAAGAAGCCACTGGTCCTACTCCCGCATGCGGAGTCTGCACAGAACCCCTCTCACTAGCCACTGGTAGAAACGCCCTGCAAAAGCGCTGTAGATGACCCATCTTTCCGCAAGCTCGGCACTCCACTGGGTCTCGTGGACACTGCGTCCTATTGTGCCCCTCTCTGCCACACTGGTAGCACCTGATCGGGCCACCTGAAGAAGCTTCCTGGCTGGTACTGCCGCCCTGAGAGAAGTCCATCTGTCTCTTCCTCTTGCCAGCAGAAATAGTATCAGTAACTGGTGCCGAACCGCCCTGGCCCACACCACTAGATTCTCGCAGTTTCCTCCCTGTAATCAACGCCTGATTCACAATCGTGTGTACATTAGGCAACCTGAAAACATTCACCAGCGCTCGGATGTCATACCGAAGACCATCCTCAAAACGTCTAGCTCTCAGTGTCTCATCACCCACCACCACGGGTGCAAAGCGCTGAAGCTCCGTAAAACGAGAAGAATATACCATCACTAACATAGTGCCCTGTTGCAGATTCATGAACTCTCAAGCTCTATCTTCCCTCAGCGTCTCGGGAAAGAAGAAGTCATAGAATACTGTCTGAAAATCCTCCCACGCCATGTCCCTGTGATGCTCTGACTGGGTGGTAACATCCCACCACCTCTTGGCGGAATCACGCAGCATGTAAGTCGCGAGCTTGACCCTCCGCCCTGGAGGCATCTCAAGATGTTCAAAAATAGTCTGCATCGATCCTCCCCAAGACTCTGTAGCCTGTGGTCCGCCATCCCCTGAAAACTTAGGCGGATGCTACTGCTGAAAGATACGTGTCAGCTTGTCCATAGATGTGGCAGTCTGCGGTGCTCCCTGAAAGGTCTGCGTGAACCGCAATAAGCCTTCACGGAATTGCGCCTCCACGCCTGTTCCCGATATAACAGTTGGTGCCGCATCTGGCTCTGCTGGTGGATCAACTGGTAGCCCATGGCCCACCATCTCCGGAGTATAATCGCCGCCGCTCTCTTGGCGAACAACTCACGGTCGTCTAGGCGGCATGACACTATAAGGTCAAAAGCACACCTCAGATTCAAGATTATTAAGACTGAAACAAAGGAACCATAATGGAACAAGAGGAAGAAGGCATTTCAAAATTTGCAAAACAAGACTACACGGCATGTACACTGACTACACGGCGTGTACTTGACTTCCTTTCCCCTTCCCGGGTCCTTCTACACGGCTAATCCACACGGCTTCCGTTCAACAAAACTACACGGCGTGTATAATAGTTACACGGCATGTACGGTGTTATTTTCCAACTGCCTGTGTCGTCTGTGACACGGCCGACTACTCGACTTAACTCCACACGGTCTGTCCTCAGACAAGACTACATGACATTTCCTCCAAAGGTACACGGCGTGTTTAAGAAAAAGTGACACCGGCCCGTGTTGGTTAGTTACACGGGCGAGTCCCCAGGTTTCACTACACAGTGTGTTCATTATTGCCACGGCGTGTTCTTTGAAGGAGTTCACCGACCCGTGTTATTAGTTACACGGCCGGACTCTGGGTCAACACTACATGGCATGCACATACCTACACGGCGTGTTTTACCCAACCTCTTCCCTACCCTGTGTTGCCGCCCACACGGTTTGTGACACGGGAAGAGACTACACGGCGTGTACTCAGGGTACACGGCGTGTACTAAAAAAGTTCATTTTTCTTCCCGAACAGAAGAACACACCTGGCATGTATGATGTCCCACACGGCGTGTATTCTGGGTTTTCTAGATAGTATGCCTCAGAAACTTCTCCGGACCCCAGAAAATACTTAAAACAACACCTAAGTGTCAAATTCCGACCCATGGGGGACCATACTCCCCACGAATCAAATTTTTACATTTTATATTTGTTATAACCAATAACCAGTCAATGATCCACCAAATTCCAGTCAATGGGGGCCCATACTCCCCAAAGACCAAAGTTTGGCATCCATTCCAAAAACAAGATCAAACAAAAATACCATATCTCAGGGCAGGTATTTATCAAGAAGATATCACAACAGCATGCTTTTCTAGCACAACAACTATCACAAAAACATGCGAATTTCTAATGCACCTACGTGGCATGGAAACTATACATGACATGTGATATCTAGCATGTGCCTATATGATGCATGAGATGGCATACCCTCATATCATCGGATTGCAACTAAATAGGACCCAC
The DNA here is from genome assembly GCA_963277665.1 of Viscum album. Taxonomy (NCBI): domain Eukaryota; kingdom Viridiplantae; phylum Streptophyta; class Magnoliopsida; order Santalales; family Viscaceae; genus Viscum; species Viscum album. The sequence continues at coordinate 174,050,273 of OY728138.1, forward strand.
AGATAAAATATAACCAGCACAATCCAAGTTCGTCACCCAGCGGTGAAAACATATCAACCGTAAAATTGAAAAATCCAAAGAATGCAAAATACGAGGTAGACTGGCTTTTCCCTGTACACTGGTTAGCTACGCCTGGGCACAGCTTATTACCAACTACCGTTCTGTCCTATCCCTGACTACTGCTCAAAATAGTAATTCAAAGAAAAGAAACACCCTCTGATACCACTTTGTCACATCCCAGACCCGGGTGCCACGCAACGGGTGCCCCGAGCCCGGTTCGCCACTTGACCTCAAGCGCATTTCCCCAAACGCCAGAGGCTTCCGACTAGAAGCGAGGGCCCAGGTCTGATAGTGGGGAAACTATGCCCTCATTTGTCAAAGTGTAGCGCAACGGAATACCAAAATAACATTCAACAACAACGGTAGCAGTGAACATACACAACTGAAATAACTATAGCAGTGGATATAACCAACAGTATATAAGTGATGATGCTACATGTTACAAGTTCTCAGAAAACAGCCAGAATATGTTATACATCAATACATTGCAGTAGAAACAGAGTACAGAAAAGCAAGAAAAACAGCTAGCAGCAGCATCGCGAGCCTAGGCTCGGTCCCATGCCCTCATACTCCTCAGCAACAGTCAAGTGCCTGTATAGGGACTCTTGCCCCTCTCTACACCTATAGCAACGTAATCTGTTTGGGCCGAAAAGCGTGACCCAAACAGGGTGTGAGAAATTTATCTCAGTGGGCACCCAACAAAGGCCCATGCTCAACTGTCTGTAAAACATGCAACAAGTGTGCAGTAGTAAAATGCAATAACTAAGCAGTACTCAAAAGTAACTAACTTAACAGTTAAATTTTCATTTTATTATTCATTTAATTTCTATAATTTAGTAACATTTTTGTGCTCAGCAGCACCAATCCCTCAGGCCAACTAGAACCGTGCCCTCAGGCTAAAATAGTAACCACGCCCTCAGGCTTGCCCTCAGGCCATACAGAATCCAACCCGCAGGTATTACCCTCAGGCGTAACAGAAATTCTCACCCTCAGGCATACGAAGTGTCGCCCTCAGGCACAGAAGTCAAGCCCTCAGGCACGAAAGGTTTCCCTTAGGCGGAATAACGACAGCCCTCGGGCTAAACTGTCATGCCCTCAGGCTAATCACAACAACGCCCTCAGGCTTAATAGGTAACCAGGCCATGCCCAACATATCAAAATGCAGTAAACAAGAAATTCCTCTCAAGGAAATTCTACAGTTACTACCTTTATATCCTGGAAAAATGGCTAAACAGAGGAACACACCCCTTGGGATGGTCCTGGATCCAAGCAACGATCCCAAACATCATTTTATTATCACCATTTAATCACCTATGCAATTATAGGCATTAAATATAGCAACGGCCTCAGCCACACAACACCCCAACATGGGTTCGTGGCACGAAAATGCACAACAGTGCACAATAGTTGGAAAATAAACACCAAGCCACCTACCTTGTTCGTCAACGAACGCTATACCCAAACGCCGACTCCAGAAATTCCCAAGAACGGCGTAGATATGACGAAGAACAAAACTCATTCAAACGTAAATAACTTACGTTAGGATAAGAATTGGTAAGAACGGTACCAGGAGAGGAGAGGGCTTACCCGTGCGGTTCCAACGAGATCGTCTGAAGACGAATCGGATTCCAGACGAACTCCTGGTGGAAATTCAAAGATCTGGCCTCCTCCTTTGGCTCCAAAATGGCTCAAGTGCCTCCTCTGCCAAATGAGGAGGCTACTGCCTGTTTTAAGCTGAAAAAACAAAGTACACGACATGTACTTAAAAGTACACGGTGTGTACTCCTTTAATTTAATAGTTCATTTGGTGGCATCGCCACACTGTTCATCTGCCGAGAAGAGTACACGGCATGTACTCCCAAGTACATTGCGTGTACTGCCGCCCAGTTGGTGGCGACTCCACCGCCTTACTTTTTAACCTGCTGACTGAGTACATGGCGTGTAAAGGACCACTACATGGCGTGTAGTCGGTTCCTAAAACCTTCGTCGTCGGCATGGCTACACGCCCCGTGTACTCATCCCTACACGGCCAAAAGTAAACGGCGTGTGGATAAAGTACATGGCGTGTAGTTCCAAAATTCAAGATTTTTTTCCCCATTTCCCATATTTTCTCAAAAACACTTAAGGAAAAGGAAAAAAGAAGAAACTCGTACCTCAAAAATAAGAACCGGGTTGTTACACAAAATATGGATTACATTTTTCAATATTCAATTTCTACAAGTGGAAGAAAGTAATTTATGATAGAGTAGAAAAACACAATGAAAACTCATTTTTAATAAACACATTATTTTAAGTATAACAATGTTTTTTATATTTTTTTTTATAAAGTTGATTATAATTAAAATGATTGGATTATTGAAAAAATATGAGCACTAGATTTACATTTATAAAATTTAATGAAATTTAACATTGTAAATGATAGAGAAAAGTTTATTTTTAAAAAACATTATTTATCACTATTTAGTGGAAAGTCATTCATTTTCAAAAAAGAAAGTCAAAAAATAATGATCTAAACTAATTTTGATATTATGACCTAAAAAATGATATCAATTTTATCAAATAAAATTTCAATAATTTTCTATAAATTTAATATATTGTTTTCTAAGAAAATGGTATGAAAACAATATTTTAGGAATACATTTTTATTAAATTAAATAAAATTTCATAAAATGAGAGTTCCTATTTCATAAGAACTTATCAAAACATCTTTATTGATTAAGTATTTTAAATATATATATATATATATCAAGATTTGGTATGTACTATTCATACACAACAATTCAGTGCCTACGTTATAATAATCAAATTTAAATAATCATATATCATGGTTTATTTAAGCATAGAGTTTTTTATCTTTTAGACTATAAAACATAGTCTTTATTTTAAAATCCCTATATGTTACATATCCTTACCATAAGAATTGTATCATCTGATAAGATACTATAAAGTAATACTTATTTATCTTCTATGGTCAAAATAAGATATATTTATATTAGGATAAAAGTACGTAAATGTTTCAAAAATGATAAAATAAGTGTTTGTAATATTATAAAACATAAATTTTAATTTTAATTTAAAAAAACAATGGATATAAAAAAAATTTATTTTCATAAAATGGTTTCATAAAGCACCATTATTTTTATTATTAATGATTATATATTTTTATCGGGCCATATTAAATTTTTTAATGGTTAATTAATTATAACATAACAATATATAAATTTTGTATTTAATTATAATAATAATTTCATAGAGTTGCAAAAAAATTATAATAAAATGGATACCATTTTATAATCTAAATTCTGAATAATACTTACGGTGAGTTTGGGATATTTATCTAAAATTATTGATTTTTTTAAATAGTGAAATATGTGTAAATGGGATATTTAACATTACAAGATAAATACATCACTTATTGAATAATGTATGTTGTAAGTACCCATTTTTTATAACTAAAAAATGATTTTTTCTAAATATAGTCATAGTATTCAACCCTATTGGTAGTATTCCATCATAATAAAAAACTAATGAATATAATATTAAAAAACCAATATCTCCTCACCTAATAAATAATACCACTCACGACTCTTTATCAACACCCCTTCTAAGTCTTAGAATATACTCATAATATTATAAAATATCTCCTCAAATCTTTCTCAAATCCTCATATTTCAGGTTTAAAAAAATGGTAATCCCAAAGTTCCTTATGTTTTATTTCAAGTGGTATTGACTAAGAGGTAATGTTCTTAATATTTCTTTTTAAATTCATTTCTTCTTCTACCTCCTTATCACATACCCTATGAAACATGAAATAAGAACTCAAATATTATAAATATACATGAATGTTATTATGTTAATGTATTATATATCATAGATACTCAAATTTTCACTAATAAATCTAAAAATGAAAATGATGTTAAGGTGGATTCCCTTCTACCATGAATAAGATGCTTCATTTTTTTCCACATTATTCAAGGATAGTTATAGAAATATTCTTATAGTGAAATATCATGATAAAAAATATAATATTAAATCCTTCATTCCTTAAAAAATTTTAATAATATTTCAATTGAATAAAATGAATCTAGAACCTGAGGGTTTGTAAAAATGCCTAAATGAAATAACTATATACTGAAAATGTTTATACTGGATGAATCAAAATTGTGTTAGAGAACATAAGAGTTTTTGAGTGAATTTTAATTTTTTATCTGACATGGATACCGATTCATTTCTCTTCTAGAGTCATATTCCCATTCGACAAGAACATCAATAATTATATATAATTTATCTAGTATTTTTACTATGAAACTAACAACCACTAATAATTTAAATTTGTCATGATATCTCATTGAAATGGTTTTAAGTGGATATAATATAAATATTTTACATTAAATATAGATGAAAATTTTTCTGAATAAATTAATTAATGATTCTGATTTAATTATTTTTTACATCATGTTCATTTAAATAACTGTTTTGTATCCTAATTTAAAAAATATCTCTAAACCCCCTATTTCATTCGGTCTATTATTTCTCTCTCTTTTACAAACATTCATTCTATATTATTATTAACTATATAACCAATATTCTATATATATGTTCATAAAATACATACCTTGTAAAATTATCTTTCCAATGATGTCGATATATATGTTTTAAATCATCCCTTCTCATTTCATTGCATGAGGAACACTGATTAAAGGGAACTTCACTATTTTTTACCCCATTTCGAGTACCACTCCGTAGAATGTTTTAAACCAATCTTGTATAATATAATTATTCATTTTATTGTGTAAAACCCATTTATATCATTTATTGATTTATGAAAATTTATACTTTCCCTCTCTTTCAATAAACATTAACAATTTCCATAAAACCCCACTTAAGTGGTAAATTTCCAAAGTTAGTTATCCACTCATTTTCACATTTTCACATTATTTGGAAAAAATATTTCTTGAAATTTTATTTTTTTTCACAGATGGATATCCAACAATGTTTTAATCCCTTAATTCCTAGAATAAATAATGATACAAAATCTGTTTATGTCGAATAACATGATTGTGCAACAAGTTTCTTTTCATGGGTAATTGTTATGTTTATACATAAAGTATGATTTAAATTTGTGTAACACATATGAATTTAAATGTTATGAAGGATAAAACTTGACATCTCTTATTCACATTGGGTTATTTTTATGTCTCATGATATTTTATGTATGGTTATATGGAGTAAACAAACACAATTATAGGGATTTTTCAACCATGTGATATTTTCTATGTGATTAGACTTGACTTATGATTATGTTGTGTCTATATTTTGGCTAGATATCTATAATTTCATAGTATTATGATTCTATATTATTTATTTCATTTCACGTATAATTATTCTTGATCATTTACTTTTATAATATCATGTTATGTATACTGAATCATGCATTATGCATCTACATTATGTTAATTCCTTTATTGTTATTTTTGTAACAAACAATTTTTTTGTATTCATAAAGTTATTAAATGATGTTTTAGGAGCTCAAAGGGACTTGGTAGATCATTATAGAGAATAAAATAAATATTTTTCAAATAATTCTACTTTTAATATATTATGAACCAAGTCATCCAAATAACGTAGGATTATTTATTAGATATTTGTGTTAGAAATGATGAAATGATATTTTTAAGAGACTTGAAATGCAATAGTTAGTTTCATAGTAAGGTCTAGTTATTTTGGGGATTAAGTGTGTAATAAATTTGTGGGAATAATTATTATATGTCTATGTGTGGGATTATATCTTGAAATTTTATTAAAGTATTGAGGTGGTGGTTTCTAAATCACAACCCATATCTTAAACAAACATTATACACTATTTGTTGCAAAATTATATACATAATAAAATTTTAAAAGATAGATAGGCCTAATGTATTTAGGATATTAGCTACATAGATAATTAACCTAAAACATAGATATAGAAACATAATTTGAAAATCATATCTCACAATATTAAATATAATTACCCTCTACTGCTGCATGTCATAACATGGGGACATACAAAATTTAGGGGTGAAAAATAATGTCCAGTAAGGAAATAATCAATGAATAACATGGTTACAGTAATACATGTGAGTCAAGAGGTATATTAAGGTGACATAAAAGGATAAAAATCAGAAACATGAACATCAAATAATTAAATACAATGATAAAATCAAGGAAAATAGTAATGTATATAGAACATAAAAAATGACATCATAAGAAAAATTTATTTATAACCATTGATAGATCATAACATAGTGTGATTAGGATAACCTCTTATAAACTATACATGGTATCACATGTGATAAAAAATTACCCATTTCATTGGAGTTTTATATAATCCTTGACCAACCCATCATATTAATATCATTCACATAAATTTGTGTCACATATATAACACAACATAAGAATTCCTTTTATTAATTTTAATCCCAAAATTAAGTAGTGCGGGTTACATACATGTGATTCCCCAATAATTAATGGGTAGCTAAATCTATTTCTAATACCCTTATGTCGAAATGGGAATTGGTATACATAACATAAATCATTGGTAGAGTAGGTCATTTTATTATTTCTATAGTATAATAGATTAACATAAATGTTCATGGAATGGATTGAATATAGCTAAATTTGATCCCTAATTTTATCAAAATGATATGTAATATAAAGGTATATGTAAAAAAAATTCCAACCTAAAAAATTTTAAATATAAAGGAATAATTCAATAAAAGTAGTTAAATATAAAGGATGCCATAAAGAATTCCATACCTTGAGAGGGTGATTCTAAAATATTGGTAGAAGATTATTAATAGAAGAGGGACACATTAAGAGGTCCTTAGAGAAGTTGGGGGAGAAGAAATATATTCCCAATGGGTTTCAAGTGATGTGGAGTGAGAGTTTGGGTGGTTGTTTATTTTAAAAGAGATGGGAATTATATATTACTTTATAAAAAAAGATTTGGGACTCAATATAATAAAATAATCAAGACATAAAACATAATTTTATTTGTTACCATATTTTCTTCTAGATATGATTTTTTTACATATTTAACATATCCAAGAACCAAAATATTATGAAAATTACATTTGGGAAAAATAATTAATTTATGTTCATGAAAAAATTATTTTAAAATCATATAATATTATATATGATTTTTTATTAATTAATGGTTCACAAAATTATGTAAATAACATAAAAACATTTTACATTGAAAGGAAAAATATTTTCAGTCATTTTTTGACATTATAGAACATGGTACATCAATTTTGGGTTATTATGATGGCATAATAAACTCTATATATTTTTACCAAATTGTTTTACCCAAAAATTGGATTTATATAGAAAAGTAGGTCAAATTAACCATTGGATAATTCCAATGGGGTGGCTTCAAATGTAATAATTATTTTTAAAAAATATTTTTATTGATATGAGAATTTATATTTGAAAATAATGTTCCCTATTTACTAGAATGTAGAATAATTACTATACTAAAATCATTCTTACTATTATAAAAATAACAATGGACTTCATTTAAATATATTATAATTTATATATATATATATAATTTAAAAACCATAATCACACTCGTTTTCTCCTCCTTTTTCATTTCCTAAAATTGATAGCCCTCACTATAACCCCTTCCCCTAATTGGGGGCTAACCCGTCATCATCCCTCCATGAAAATGAATCTACACCCTTTTACCCCTTGTCAAACCCTGATTACCTTCCCCATTTCCCTCTGAATTCCCTCATCCGATCATTGAATGGTCCAGTTGTTCCCTAAAACTATTGATTTCACTTATTTAGTTCACTAATGCATCTTCACTATTGAATATGACATTTATTTTGAGTTTTCGGTAACACCATCCATTTGTGGACTTTTTTATTGATGTATTTTTGGATAGTGGTGTTTATAGGAACGTGATACCATGGGTATCCATGACTCCATGAACTTTATAATTAACTTTTATTTGGAAGAGGAGATGGTTATCACTTGTTTTACTATTCCTTGTATTGGCATTTGATATTGATTCTTCCTCTTCAAATGGTTCTATTATTTCCACCTGAAGCGCGACCCACCGACTATTGTGATTTGGGTGATAATCCCTAAACTCTCAATCATGTTTTAGAGTCCCTTGATTCTTCATATCCAAAATAATTTTGTAGGGTTTTATTTATGTTTAGAAAGTATGACTCATGATGTGTGTCACCTAATCTCACCCCGAATTTTTTTCATGTATATATATTGAAATCGAGTATTGATTCCTTTTGGATTATTTTTGGTGGTGAGTTTTGTTATAAGCAGTTAGTAATATTTGACTCTTGGTGTGATTTTTTCTCAACATGCAAGAATATGGAACGCATATCAATGTATTTTAAGTATGATAAAATATAGTTAAAGGAAATTGGTGGTGGTTTCCCTTCTCTTGGTCTAACCCTTGATCATGTATGTCTTATGGATGTGGATTGAACTGGAAAAAATTAAGGCAAAAGGTTAACAGGGACAAGTTGACATGTATCTTCCGGTACTAAACTCACATGTGAAGCAGTCAAGGAATCTATGAAGTCTTAAAATATTACACTAACTGATCCTAAAGTCTCTAATATTAATGATAGGGTAAAATTTGATTTTGGAGGTTCATGTTCTTCATAAGCTGGGGTGAATTTGAGTAAAGTTGTTCCTTGGTGGGATATTGTTGTCCCTTATTTAAATAATGAAAATTCAAGATGAAATGAACACAAATGAAGTGGTGGTATCATGGAAGAGTCTAGTATGAATTAGGGAGAATATATTGGGACTGATAATAGGGAATTCCACATTTGTTCTACTATGGTCTTTTAGCTAGTTTTTGAAATTAATGGATACATTGTGAATGATGTTTTCTGTAATGTCAATGCTGTTGATTAGGATCCTCAATATTTTATCTTGGAGGATAGTGATTTGTGATCCCAGTTTAAGTGATGTGGATTTATGAAGAAAAGGTTTTTGGATATGATAGTTCATGACCCATGTGATAGGGATATTTTCACAAATATACAAAAACAATTAATTTCTCAGAAGATATTCAAAAAATCTATAACTCTTCAAAATTTTATGATAGGTGGGAGAATGTTACTGATGATGACCATGTGACTGATAGCACTCCTCCTAATGCATTGATATGTAGCAAACCCTGATTCAAATACATCATCACACATGGGAATAAAACTATTATTGATAATGAGTTATTCATATCTACTCCCCTAAAGAGAAGGTTGGTAAAGGATTACTCCATCATGCAAAGGACCATGTCTACATTGTCCTCTTCAATGGTGTCAAGAAATATTTATCCTAAAATTCTTATTATCTAAAATCTAGGTACATTTCAATATGAATGCAAACTACTGATTAATATTGTTATGGGAATGAATTATCTTATTATGAATTCTAAACTTACTTCTGGTAGATTTGGGAAAGCTATCCGCCCTCTCGACTTTTCTTGTACACTTTTTCATTCTTCTTAATCAATGGATAGAATATTTTTCTCCTAAATGGACTTTTTAGGTATATATAAATATTATTTTGTAAGAATATTCTAGCAAAATAATATTTATTTCTAGAATTATTAAATTTATCAAAATGTGTGTTTTAATTAAAAATTTAAATTTCCCAAAAATTATAGTTTCATATCTTCATATAAAAATATTATTTTTTTAAAAATCATTATATAAACATAAATAAATTAATTAAAAGGGTATAAATATAATGATTATTTTATAAAACAAAAATTATAAAAAATTATTTTAATATGATCTAGATACATAAATCCAAATTACACCAGTGTACACACTAAATGTAAGGTGTGTGTTAGCAGTACATTATTAGGGTGGTTTAGTGTAAAAGGTTGTTAAAGTGATCAAGATAATCTTCCACATCTTCCATAAATGTTTTTTATCTACATTGTCAAAATATAAATATGGTAATGGTCAAGGGAAATCTCATTTATTCAATATCCCATTGAAGCTCTGATAAAATGGATTTATAGGGTTTGATCCTAGTTATATAGGCTATGAATTCATCCATTTATTCCAATTACACTTTACCATAACCATTAATGTATTCTAAATATAACGGTGATTGTTAAATTGTCTTAATATCAATTTTTCATTCATAATGGTCTTTTAAATATGATAGGATATATTTTTTAATAGTCCAAAATAAAAATTATGGTTCTATGTTTTCTATTAATTCAACACTTAGTAAGGAATTCCATTATTCAAAAGGGGATTTTTTGTTTTAAATTTTAGCACATTCCATTTTTTCTTCTAGAAATTCTTCCCTCATGATTTCATTTGATAAAATAAAATTAATGAGGTTACATCAATTTTGGTAACTCCTTTGGTATCTAATTCATCTCTTCAAACATTTGTATCTTCCATAAAGATTTGACAGGGTAAGTTTATCTATTTTGTGTAACATTTTATCTACAATCTATGATTTTTTCATGCTTCTCTAAGTGTGGAGTATAATTCTCCAATGGTAAAACTTATATATTCATTGAATATGAGATCCTAGTATATACATCCTAAATAGGGATATGTTGATCCCCTAATGTACACGATATATTTTATGTGGGACTACTAGGTGATAATCTGTAGCATTGATGAGATTAAGAATCTCTATTTATCTAATTTATCTTTTATTAAGATATATCTTCTTCCCAAACCACATGTCATTATATCATGTACATATATGATGGAACACATTATCCCCAGCAATAAACACTTAGTATCATTGTGTATTGTCTATAAAGATTTTCTTCCAACCTTATGCATATTTCATATGACATTGAATAGTTTGATCCTTCTTAATCTTCCGTTATATAAGATAAATTCCAATAACTTCCTCTCTATAACTTAATCCAAAAATTCTAGAGTCTAATACCACTTCCCATATAAATCCCCATAATTTTTCTTTGAATAACATAATCAAAACTGTAGTAATATGTTATTTCCACTAGGGGAAGGTGTTAATCCCAACATATTATGAAATCCATTGAACCTGGTTTCAAATTATTTCTACATTTTGAATTGTTATTTCATATTTTCCATCCATCTGAGGGTCATAAGCAATACTAAAAATCAGCAATGTATCCATTCCATGATAAATGCTTCTCCACAACCTCTAGGTAATCCTCATATCTCAATCATAGACAAACAATAACTGGCGCACAATATAGTTCCACCATATCCCTTATGTATATGTTAGAATGTCAGTTAGGAGAAAAATATTCCATTATAGAAATGATATGAACTGACTTTGTATAGGGATATAAAACTACCTAAGTTGAATTAATTACATTAAATATCCTAATATGTCCTATGAAAAAATCCATGGTTTTGTTTTTCCATTTCAATAATGTAATATTTAATGGTTTCATCATACCTTTAGACTTATATCATTAATCCATGAATTTTTAACATAAGAATCATTGAGATTCATATTCAATAATCTCTCTACACATGTTATCACACCCAATGTTTTGTTCCATATATCATTACATCTTAGTATTTCCTAGATGAATAAAGATGGATATTCCCTACACATCATCCAGAATTTCCCTCTTCGTCACTGGTTTTTATGGGACACACATCAAACTATAAACCATATGACTATATCTTTAGTATATTTTAACATTGTAATGTTCACATCCATTCCTTACAAACCATTATCACCGTTCTGGGACTCATTAATCCTCTCAATAATGGATTGTTGAGTAGTTATTCGAGTAGTGGAGGATGAATTTTTTTTATGTTTCCAATGTACATCATATGTATGTAGAAGAATTTTGGATCTGTTTAAACCCTCAAAATTGATAGGATTTTTGTCCTTATTTATGAATATATACTTGAGTATTTTATTATCCATATATATTTCAAACTTATCCCTGTAGATATAATTCCACCAACTCATAATTCTGAATTACATTAATACAATTTCTAGATCATGTGTTAGTTAGTAATTCCTATGGATCATTAATTGGTGGAATAAATAATCTATCATTTCCTCATCTTCTCTAATTACATAAATAATGCATATTTTTAGGAATTTTTGAAGAACAAAAAATCCTTCAACACTGGGGTAATGTGATCATAGAAAAAATAATTAGCCTCTTGCATTACTCTTTAATGGTATCCTAACATTAATCAGTATGTACAAACTTCACTCCCTTTGAAGTTATCATATTTAGTGTCATTGAAAATAATGGGAAGATTCTTATAAATTAATGATAGTACCCAACTAATTAATGGATTTTGTAAATATCATTAATAGATGTTGTTCTCGACCATCCATAAAATTCCCATATTTTTACAATATCCATAGATATCTCTTTATTCTTGAGAGTTTTCCCTAGTGATTTTTCTTTCCCCATCCAAATATTAAACTTACTATAATTTTCATGTAATATTTTCTTTCATAGGGTATTCAATATATCAGCCGAATTCTCCTCATGCTCCTCCATACATTTGTAGAATATAATAATATCTTTTAAATATACTAACTTTTTTAGTTAATAACTGAATTATTTATTCATTAAGACCATGGATATTGATAAAACGTTATTGAGTATAAATAAAATAATTATGAATTTGTATTGATCATAACATGAACAAAAAGTAGTGTTGTGGATATCCTCATTCTACACTTTTACTTGATAACATCATGACCAAAGACCAACCTTACATAAGTATTAAGCTACTTGTATATGATTGAACAAGTCATCAATCTATGGAAACGAATACTTGTTCATTATCATGATCTCCATAATCTTATGATAATCAATTTTTTGGTTCATTGATCCAACCTTTATCTTGATGAAGAGGACTAATACACCCCATGGTGAAGCACTTGGGAGTATACACCCTTTATAATTATTGTCCTATAGTTTATTCTTCATCACCAATGTAACTTTTTTATATTCTAACACTTTTAATGGGTAAGTGGGATCCTTCACAACATGACCAGTTCAAACAACAAAAGAAACAACATACCTTTTAAATAAAAGTTTAAGCCGGTTGGAATCCGGGTCCCTAAGAAATTTCAAAAGAAAGGAACATACCTAGATATCTTGATCATCCTTTAAGATATAATCATAGTTATATGCTATATTGTCCCAAGATTGCATGTATTCCACTTTTTCAATCATCCCCATGTTGAAGCCTCTAATAAAAATGCATTCTTTCATATCAATCCCCTCACTCTTCTCCCCAGTACTGTCCACTTGGAGAAATCTTCCCATCATTTGTTCAACATCTTCCTTCGATTCATTAATTGTATCACCCCGAGATTTTTTGAAAAATATTCTTTTAATTTCATTAATGTCTTGTGTTTTATGCTACACCAAGATTACCTTGCGCTATATGCAACACCATATTAGCTTGAAGTATATGCAACACTATTCTTGGATCGTGTTACACACAATTTTGATAATAGTTATTCTACGCAACATTGAGTATATATATATATATATATTCAATGTATAAATGAAATATGGTTGGATTCTGTTATAGGAAACAACTAAGGATTCTTTCACAACACGCAACCCTGACTTGGCTTGCATTACATGCAATCGCGACCTTCCTCGATAGCGTGTGTTGTACGCAATACCGGGTCTTACTAAACAACAATATATTATTATAATATTGTTATGAACTAGCCGTTATGAATATTGTTAACTAAATTTTTAATTTTATAACATTATTATTCATCTTACACATTTCTAGAACATGGTATAAGAACAAAATAAATTTTTCGGGTAAATTAAGTATTTTTCAAAAAATACAGTTTTGCCGCCTTTTGATGGCGCACCCACATTAAATCTAGTTTTTGACATGTTTATAAGTTCAATTTTACAAAATAAAATTCTTCTTTTGAATCATGATATAAAAATTTACATTAGATAAAGTTTTGATATTTTTCCGATAACTTTCATATTTTAATGAATAGTAAAAACACGCTATATTTTAATTAAAAACAATTTTTTTCATCGTAATATCTTATGTGGTTACATTATAATATTGAATGTTTTTAAAGTATAAATAGAATATATTTTTACCATTTAATATAATTTATGTCATTAGCATTGATTTTACCTTGAATTCGTAGGTTAAATCAATTCAATCTTTTGCAATGTTTTAAAGAAAAAACCCATTTTCTTACGACAACGGGATTAATTTTAATTTAATTTATGAATATTTTGGGTATTGAATTTGGAAAAATGGATTCCATATTTTGAATCAGTGGGTCCAAATTTATGTTAATAAGCTACTTTTTATTTTTGGGCATTGTGAATAGTAACTATGGTAAATTTTATTTACTATAGTTAAAGGTAAATCGGGTAATTAAGGGTAAATATAAGATTATAAAATTACCCTAACACATGGAAAAATACTATTGGATAGCTAAAAGTATACCCATATAACCTAAGGGTCGTATTAGATTCATTTTATGGACTTTTCTCCATGAAAATAATTTAATTATTTTTAAAACCAAAGAATGTGACAACATGTCACTTTCTTAAATCTTATAAGTATAATAATTTTAATTTAGTTATAAACTTCATGAAACTTCGAACATGAATATTTTCCAGAAATATAATACAATTATATACATCATAGGAATTTATTTAGAATTTTTAGGGATTAAATAATTATCATTTATTATGACACAAAGATGATGCAGTAATTGTCTTATTAATGAAATATTGACATAATTGATGTTATAAATGCCCAAATAAATGTAACTTGAGACTTTTTATGACTTACATTAATTTTATAGGTTAATATGACATGTTATTGTTGATATAAGTAACTTGTTTTGAACCTATCATTCTGTTATGAATTTCATAAAAATCATGTACCAAATAGTGTCAAAATTGACATAAATTGGTTTTTAAAACAAATATTATATTATTAATTGTTATTTAATTCCTAAATAAATAAGCATCGCCCAAATTACTTATATAAGGATAGATATATTAATAATAAACAACTTGGGGTTCGTTTGGCTTGTTATGGTATGTTTATTAACCATATACTGTAAGAAAAAAAAAAGACATTGTAAAAGTTAAATTATTTAACTTAGAGTTAAATCTAATTGATAAGGTTAAAATAATAACCTAAACATGTCTAAATACTATCGGATGAGAGGATTTCGACCCATCCCCACTTTATCTTTTAAATAAGACCCTTTTGAACCATTATAAACCTAATTTGACCTTAATATAAAATAATATTTTGAGATTTTCCTAAGGTGCCCCTCTCCTCCCTTATAAAAGGGCACCTCCTCCCTCTCCTCCTCACACCAATTTGAGAATTAAAGCTCGTCCAACCCCTGCAAAAATCTATTCTCCACTTCCCTAGTATCATCCTAGAGGTCTTTGTCTTCTTCAAAGACCATCCTTAGTTTTTTAAGTGGAGGTTAAGTGAAGGCGCGTCAAAAAGAGGTAATATCCATTACCCATCCTTTTCTTTTTCTTTCTTCTTCAACTTCTTCTTCTTTATCTGTTTAATGATAAATTAATAACATCAGTATTTCTTATATACTGATATGTTATTATAAATATGAAACAACTCTAATTAACCTTCTATCCATCCTACGGAAAAAGGAAATCACCGCGCGTGCGTACGTACGGAATACCGTCTCCACGTCGTGGTGTAATATATTTTCCGCCACCACCTTAATTGGATGGGTATAATGGTGTAATGAGTAACTATATATGATTATTATAAAGTGATATTGATACTGAAATAGTATACATACACTTCAACACAATTCCACGACCATGGGAACGATATCATCGCTCGTGCGTATGTACGGACTACCGTCTCCACGACGCGATGAGATTCATTATCCATGTTAACCATTCCAGAATGATTATAAAGTATATATAATGAATAATAATTAAATATATGACATGATAAATCTAATGGATTTATGTATATATATTTCATCTACTTACTTCCATTCAAGACAATAAGGAAAGGAAAACAGCGTTCATGCGTACGTACGGACTACCGTCTCCATGAATGGTGTGTTTCATTTCATTTATCTATCTATTAAATATATATATATACTGAATATATATAATATATAAATCATATTTTATATTCTGGATGTAAGTAAATCATGATATAAGTAATAATAATGTCAAGAACAACATGTCCAAACACCTATGATAAATGAAACGATTTTACCCAAAAATGCTTCTTTAACATGGAATTTACAAAAGAACGGGTAATATAAAGTCATAAGTGAACCATATATGATATCATAACAATAATTATGATTCTTTAGTAAGTCAATAACATTATTTAAATCATTATACAGGAGGTTCGGACACTTACGAATCAAATCGGACCTAAGGTAAGGGAAATATCACAATCTCATTTTTATCCGAGATTGTTTATACTTTGGAATTTAATAGGGTTTATTTTATCATCCACATACATGTTTCCTCAATATATAATGTTATTTACAACCATATACAATTGTTTAAATCCAATTTTACCCTTCGGTGAGTTTTTAGTAAAAGATATGAAAGGAATCTTTTGTCGTTTTTTATACAAGGTACTTTTTGACTTTTCCGACAAAAGTACGAGAAGAATGTTTTTTTAACTTATACGGAATGAATGGATTTTTAAAACATTATTTCCAAGAAGCATCCTTTACAAGTTTTAAAGTTTATTTTTAATCAACTTATTTTAGTTTAAAATTGTATGACATGTTAAGAAATGAAAATGTTTTTGAAGTAGAAAGGATATTTTCCTCAAGAATGGAGTTCGAGTGTTTTATCAAAATTATTTTCCATCTAAGATATTATAGGGTTCTGTTTCTATCCCTATTATTAAACTGATTTGATTATGTTGTGATGGAATTATTTTTATGAATTCCTTTATCTTATATGAATTGTTTTATGATGTCATGTTGTTTAAGAATCCCATTTTTATTACATGGGTTATGCAATGATGTATGACTTATGATTTTGTGGCACACATATGAATGGTATCATTATGAGATGGGTGGGACCTATATCTCCCTCCAATGCATTGGGTAAAGATTTTATATCTAATGAGATAGACATGGATGGAATGGTAGGTTATACCGGTTCAGTGAAGCAGGACTGAAGCGAGGGTAACTCGGTTCAGAAATGGACATTGTCCAATAAGATAGTCTTGGCAATGAGTCTTGACTAATAAGAAATGATTCTCTATGATTATGTGTGTATGCCACAGAGTTTCATGTTTTAAGTTATGATTTTTTTTTGGTATTTCATTTCACTAAAATGATTTATCCCATTTATGAAATTATGCTCTCTTTTGTAGGTTAAGATTTCCAAAATGTTATGTTCTTATGAACATGATGTGATTGATATTTATTTTGTTTACCCTTACTGATCATTTGAGCTCACCCTTTTATGTTTTCTTTTCCCTAGGATATAAAGAAAGGTTTTAGGTAAAAAAGGAAGATCTTTATGGGAGATGTTGAAGATATTTCACCACAATTAGAAGATTATATTCCGAGTTTCCAAAGACACTAAACTATTACGGTACTTGTGTGTGTGTTTTTGTTCTGTACTAAGTATTCCACAAAAGTAATGTAATGTCCATGTACTTCAGGCTTCGGGTCTTTACAGTTGGTATCAGAGAAAGGTTTAGTCAACCTTTGGAAACTAGGATGTGAAAACGTTAGTGAGATCCCTAGAGATATTTCTAAGTTATGTCTAGGGATGTCCCTAAGGATAAGTATACGTATAGGATATAGTCCTAGAACTATGGTAATGATATTAGATTAAACCAAAGATGTTAGATATTGAAGTTACTCTCCCTTTATTATGATTTTTGCCTCTCACACTATTCTTTTTGGGTTTTAGAAAATGGCTGGAAACAAGATGATTCACGATAATGGAGGATATGATGGACAATGGAATGATATTCTTCATGAGCAACCAAATGAAATGGGATTTGGAAGTCCAAACATCGTTATTATGTCGAATCAGCAATCTCATAATATGATCAATAAAGTAAAATTTGGTAAGTTTCCTAACTCGGCTAATAAGAGAAAGATGGAGTTTCATGATGATCATAGAGGAAAGAAAGTTCAATTTCCCCTATGTAAATCATGTGGGAAGAGGCATCAAGGAGAATGTTTCAAAGGAACTGGAAGATGCTTTGGGTGTGGAAAAGAAGGACACAAAGCCAGTAAGTGCAAAGGAAATGGTTCAGTTAACACCAGGGATGAGGATAATGGTATTGCTACGACATCAATAATGGTTAAATGTTTTAAATGTGGAATGTACGGGCATTATGAAAACCAATGCCCTAAGGGAAAGTCTCATGATGAGAATCAGTCTGGTCGTATGGGTAGTATTTATGTTGATGATGATGAAGAGACTACAAATGATATGTGAGATGAAAGAATTGTTGAAGCTCGGTCAATGGTTTAATAATATAGTGGAATGAATAAATGTTTATCATGTGTAATGTTGTATAAGTAATCTCATGGTACAATGGAATAAAGAGACATCTAAGGATTGTTACACTGTTGTCTTTCCTTGAGTTTTGAAAGTGTATGATTAATGGTACCAGTATCCATGAAAGGTTATTCAGATATTTTTGGAATGTAGATGATATGCGCATAATGAAGGGATAAGGAGAAAATTAAATGTATTCATTAGCTCATTACTGATATAAGTAAAGGTTATATCATGGTTTGAGTATATATAATTTTTGGATTTTGGTATGTGGAAAGAGTTAACTTTTGACAGCTTTCATGTTTTCACTAAGGTTTAATGGGTATTCATTTTTCAAGAGAATACATCATTAAGGTATTCACATTATTGGAATGTGACCAACAAAATATATGGGGGATAAATGATGGTATTCACATGCTTGGTTGACGACATTTCAAGTAATCGTTTTCTTTATACTATGAGCTTGGACCGAAGTATTTTAAGCCTAAAGATTGGAATGGATTATGTTAACCATAAGTTAGTATTATTTAAGGATAGAACTTTTTTTTGATATTATTTATGTGATGTTATAGTAATGTAGTTTTAGAAAAAGGACAACCAGCAGGACGGGCGATAGCCCATCGCGTCGGACAAGGCTGTGGGAATCGAACCCACAACCGAAGTGCGACTGACCTTTATCGCCTACCACTGGCCTACAGGAAGTCCCTATTTAGTAGAAACTAGTTTTATTATATTAAGCAATATAAGTCCATTTTAGGAACTATATATGATTAATCTCACTATAGATGGACTTATGTATTTTTTGATAACTTTTCTAACCTTTAGTTTGAGACAGATAGAATGACCCATCATTCTATCACATGATCTGCTAACACATCACGAATGACAAATTCAACTTCATTTATTTAAGAGATGAAGTGGAAATTGTCCAAAGAATGAAAAACGGTGAGACTATACCAAAATCACGAAAGTATTTTTCTAATTCCAATTTCATCAACTTTAGGGAAATGATCTTGAAAACCAAAAATGGTGTCCTAGTGATCTTATATCTGATGAATCAGATGGTACCTTAGATCATCACAAATTTATAGCTTTGTGATTGCTGGCTTTTCCATAGCCATGTTCTCTACCACTCTCCATCAGAACATGATGGTTAGATTTCTCATCCATATCCATATTTTCACCTATGTGGAAACCCAGTGATTAGTTTATTTGGGTAACCATTACGTTTCATACTTTTGTTTTTAAAGATTGGTTTTGGTATTCCTTTTTACGATGTGGGTTTCTATTAAAGAATCTTTCGAATAGTAAACCATTTATAACCCCGACGAATTTCGAGGGCGAAATTCATTTTAAGGGGGGTAGAATGTAACACCCCGAGATTTTATGAAAAATATTCTTTTAATTTCATTAATGTCTTGTGTTGTATGCGACACCAAGATTACCTTGCGCTATACGCAACACCGTATTAGCTTGCAGTATACACAACACTATTCTTGGATCGTGTTACAATCAATTTGGATAATAGTTATTCTACGCAACATTGAGTATATATATATATATATATATATATTCAATGTATAAATGAAATATGGTTGGATTCTGTTATACGAAACAATGAAGGATTCTTTCACAACACGCAACCCTGACTTGGCTTGCATTACACGCAATCGCGACCTTCCTCGATAGCGTGTGTTGTACGCAATACCGGGTTTTATTAAACAACGACATATTATTATAATATTGTTATGAACTAGCCGTTATGAATTTTGTTAACTAAATTTTGAATTTTATAACATTATTATTCATCTTACACATTTCAAGAACATGGTATAATAACAAA
Organism: Viscum album; assembly: GCA_963277665.1. Lineage (NCBI taxonomy): Eukaryota > Viridiplantae > Streptophyta > Magnoliopsida > Santalales > Viscaceae > Viscum > Viscum album. The sequence goes on from OY728138.1 coordinate 174,070,714, forward strand.
ATAAATTTTTCGTGTAAAATAAGTATTTTTCAAAAAATGTAGTTTTGCCGCCTTTTGATGGCGCACCCACTTTAAATCTAGTTTTTGACATGTTTATAAGTTCAATTTGACAAAATAAAATTCTTCTTTTGAATCAGGATATAAAAATTTACATTAGATAAAGTTTTGATATTTTTCCGATAACTTTCATATTTTAATGAATAGTAAAAACACGCTATATTTTAATTAAAAACAATTTTTTTCATCGTAATATATTATGTGGTTAAATTATAATATTGAATGGTTTTAGAGTATAAATAGAATATATTTTTACCATTTAATATAATTTATTTCATTAGAATTGATTTTACCTTGAATTCGTAGGTTAAATCAATTCAATCTTTTGCAATGTTTTAAAGAAAAACTCGTTTTCTTTCGACAACGGGATTAATTTTAATTTAATTCCTGCATCTTTTGTGTAGTTAATTTGGAAAAATGGATTCCATATTTGTAATCAGTGGTTCAAAATTATGTTAATAAGATACTTTTTATTTTTGGGCATTGTGAATAGTAACTACGTTAAATTTTATTTACTATAGTTAAAGGTAAATCGGGTAATTAAGGGTAAATATAAGATTATAAAATTACCCTAAAACTTGGAAAAATCCTATTGGATGGATAAAAGTATACCCATATAACCTAAGTGCTGGATTAGATTCATTTAATGTACTTTTGTCCAAGAAAATAATTTAATTATTATTAAAACCAAAGAATGTGACAACATGTCACTTTCTTAAATCTTATAAGTATAATAATTTTAATTTAGTGATAAACTTCATGAAACTTCGAACATGAATAGTCTACAGAAATATAATACAATTATCTACATCATAGGAATTTATTTATAATATTTAGGGATTAAATAACTATCATTTATTATGACACAAAGATGATGCAGTAATTGTCTTATTAATGAAATATTGACATAATTGATGTTATAAACACCCAAATAAATGTAATTTGAGACTTTTTATGACTTACATTACTTTTCTAGGTTAATATGACATTTTATTGTTGATATAAGTAACTTTTTTTGAACTTATCATTCTGTTATGAATTTTATAAAAATCATGTACCAAATAGTGTCAAAATTGACATAAATTAGTTCTTAAAACAAATATTATATTATTAATTGTTATTTAATTCCCAAAAATCTAATGTTCGGAAAAATGACTTATATAAGGATATATATATTAATAATAAACAACTTGGGGTTCGTTTGGCTTGTTATGGTAAGTTTATTAACCATATAGTTTAAGAAAACAAAAAGACACGGTAAAAGTTAAATTATTTAACTTAGAGTTAAATCTAATTGATAAGGTTAAAATAATAACCTAAACTTTTCTAAATCCTATTGGATGAGAGGATTTCGACCCATACCCACTTTATCTTAGAAATAAGACCCTTTTGAACCATTATAAACTGAATTTGACCTTAATATAAAATAATATTTTGAGATTTTCCTAAGGTGCCCCTCTCCTCCCTTATAAAAGGGAACCTCCTCCCTCTCCTCCTCACACCAATTTGAGCATTAACGCTCGGCCAAACCCTGCCAAAATATCTTCTCCACTTCCCTAGTATCATCCTAGAGGTATTTCTCTTCTTCAAAGACCATCCTTAGTTCATTAAGTGGAGGTTAAGTGAAGGCGCGTCAAAAAGAGGTAATATCCATTACCGATCTTTTTCAATTTCTTTCTTCTTCAACTTCTTCTTCCTTAGTTGTTTCATGATAAAGTAATAACATAAGTATTTATTATATACTGATATGTTATTATAAATATGAAACAACTCTAATTAACCTTCTATCCATCCTACGGAAAAAGGAAATCACCGCGCGTGCGTACGTATGGAATACCGTCTCCACGCCGTGGTGTAATCTATTTTCCGCCACCACCTTAATTGGATGGGTATAATGGTGTAATGAGTAACTATATATGATTATTATAAATTTATATTGATACTGAAAAAGTATACATACACTTCAACACAATTCCACGACCATGGGAACGATATCATCACTCGTGCGTATGTACGGACTACCGTCTCCACGACACGATGAGATTCATTATCCATGTTAACCATTCCAGAATGATTATAAAGTATATATAATGAATAATAATGAAATATATGACATGGTAAATCTAATGTATTTATGTACATATATGTCATCTACTTACTTCCATTCAAGACAATAAGGAAAGGAAAACAGCGTTCATGCGTACGTACGGACTACCATCTCCATGAACGGTGTGTTTCATTTCATTTATCAATCTATTATATATATATATATACTGAATATTTATGATATATAAATCATATTTTATATTCTAGAAGTAAGTAAATCATGATAAAAGTAATTATAATGTCAAGAACAACAAGTCCAAACACCTACGATAAATGAAACAATTTTACCCAAAAACGCTTCTTTAACATGGAATTTACAAAAGAACGGGTAATATAAAGTCATAAGTGAACCATATATGATATCATAACAATAATTATGATTCTTTCGTAAATAAATAACATTATTTAAATCATTATACAACAGGTTCTAACACTTACGAAGCCAATCGGACCTAAGGTAAGGGAAATATCACAATTTCATTTTTATCTGAGATTGTTTATACTTTGGAATTTACTAGGGCTTATTTTATCATACACATCCATGTTTCCTCAATATGTAATGTTATTTACATCCATCTACGATTGTTTAAATCCAATTTTACCCTTTGGTGAGTTTTTAGTAAAAGATATGAAAGGAATCTTTTGTCGTTTTTCGTACGAGGTACTTTTTGACTTTTCAGAAAAAAGTACGAGATGAATGCTTTTTTAACTTATACGGAATGAATGGATTTTTAAAACATTATTTCCAAGAAGCATACTTTACAAGTTTTCATGTTTATTTTTAATCAACTTCTTTTAGTTTAAAATTGTATGACATGTTAAGAAAGGAAATTGTTTTTGAAGTAGAAAGGATATTTTCCTCAAGAATGGAGTTCAAGTGTTTTATCAAAATTATTTTCCATCTAAGATAATATAGGGTTCTGTTTCTATCCCTATTATTACACTGATTTGATTATGTTGTGATGGAATTATTTTTATGAATTCCTTTATCTTATATGAATTGTTTTATGATGTCATGTTGTTTAAGAATCCCATTTTTATTACATGGGTTATGCAATTATGTATGATTTGTGATTTTGTGGCACACATATGAATGGTATCATTATGAGATGGGTGGGACCTATATCTCCCTCCAATTCATTGGGTAAAGATTTTATATCTCATGAGATAGACATGGCTGGAACGGTAGGTTATACCGGTTCAGTGAAGCAGGACTGAAACAAGGGTAACTCGGTTCAGAAATGGACTTTGTCCACTAAGATAGTCTTGGAAATGAGTCTTGACTAATAAGAAATGATTCTCTATGATTATGTGTGTATTACACAAAGTTTCATGCTTTAAGTTATGATTTTTTTTTGGGATTTCATTTCACTACTATGATTTATCCCAGGTTATGAAATTATGCTCTCTTTTGCAGGTTATGATTTCCAAAATGTTATGTTCTTATGAACATGATGTGATTGATATTTATTTTCTTTACCCTTACTGAGAATTTGAGCTCACCCTTTTATGTTTTCTTTTCCCCAGGATATAAAGAAAGGTCTTAGGTAAAAAAAGGAAGATCTTTATGGGAGATGTTGAAGATCTTTCACCACGATTAGAAGATTATATTCCGAGTTTCCAAAGACACTAAACTATTACGGTCCTTGTGTGTGTGTTTTTGTTATGTACTAAGTATCATGCAAAAGTAATGTAATGTCCATGTACGTCAGGCTTCGGGTCTTTACATTAATCCTCAAAACATCCTCCACAATTTCTTCACACAATTGCTTATGTAGTTCCATATTACCATCCAGAATCTCATCTTTCTCCCATTGAGGGCCAATGGGAGACCCTACCTCTTACTGCTAAACTAGGGGGATATTCATCCCCATTTATCAAGTCCATATCATTTAATTGTATAAATATCTACACATTTTGACCTCATTATTATCACCAAAATCCCCTTGGGAAGTTTCCACAGCATCCAAGGTACCCTCAACCTCAATAGCCTCCATGTGCTAGGGGGTCTTAGTGTCTCCTACATATTGATTATCCTCACTGAATTCCACTATCTGGGGATCTAATAACATGTATTTACCATGGTTTTTTCTATCTTAGTCTTCATTGGCCTAGGTAGGTAAGAGTTTCCTTTAAAACCTTTTAATTTATGCTTCTTGGTGAAAATGCATCTCCCCAGGTCTCTATTTTCATTATTACCCTTTCTCCTTCTTGGACTATGCAAGACATTTTCATACCTTCCTTTTTAAATTTCATCTGAGGGTTTTCCTCCGTTAGACTCTGATTCTAAGGAACAATTGGTGTAGAATTCATCTCCTCTATCGGCACTTAGGCTATCAAAATGGTTTTTCAAATTCAGATAGGCCAGAGTCCTTCTATGATTGGATCCATATTCGATACTCATCAGATTGCATGCAACATGCATTGGCTACTCCCACTCTTGACCATCTTCTTAACTTCCCCCACTAGATCATTGAATCAACCCTTCAAGATTATTACTAATTCTAGAACATACAACCATAGAATATGTGTAGGAACCCTGTAAGATTGTGCCCTTAGCATGTATTACACCATCTCAAACTGTGTCCATTGTAGATGCTTCATCAGCTTTGTGCATATCTAGAGTAACATCCACCATTGCACTAACATTTGCAAACTCTACAACCATATTGTCCCAGAGAAGACTTTCCAGATCTTATCTCAACCTATTAAAAAGTCTATTTACACATTGATTATGAGGTAATAACATAGCTGGATTTAGTTTCACTGCTTCCCCCGAACTCACAGCACCAACCGAATTTCTAGCACCATGAACGGATCATTCACAACCCTTAAATGTCCCATTACATAATACGTATGGGACCAATTATGATGCACACTAAGACTTGATGTTGTTCCCAAGAACCAAATTAGTTGACCGACTGATTACACACTTCTCTATAACATTCTGAGAATGACTCTCACCCAATATATCAAATGGTAGTGTATCACGAGTCTCCCTAATCACACCTTGTCTGCAATTGGATTCCTCGTGACCAAGGAGTCTACAAGACAAGTAGTAGAGAACCCATGATTCATAGTACAACTTTGAATACCACCCAAAATTAAATCGAATTATGCTGAAGAGAGTATTATAAGGATTATTGGTAATTAATATTGAATATAAGGACATGGGATATGTTATTTATGTGGGATGGAAGAATTTCCCCATTTTATATTTTCACCAATAACTCCACTTCCATGTTCTTAGGTAGTTTTGGAATAGTTCAATTAAACATGTGTGATATGAAATAATGCATCAAAACAATGTCAAATAAGAAATTTAGTTTTTTTGAATGGAAGATAGACCTAACTTTCACTATTTAATTCTTGTTATTATCTTTTACTTCATCCAAAATAGTCTCAAGTGTGAGAATTTTTAAAATATTAGGTATAAAATAGGTAAATATGATCAATGAATGGATGACTCATAATGGAAATATATTCCATAACCAATAGATTTTTATGTCACCATATAAGTTATCAATAGCCAATTTCATCACCTAAAATTATAGATTAATTTTTTTATCCGTTTATAGTTGTTTGAAAAGTGCATTATAATTAAAGAAAGAATATCCCCATAGTGTATCAAACTAGGTTTGTAGAAAGACCTATTATTCTTGTAGTAGGTTACATCCAAGAAAATACCCAATACTCAATTTTCAATGTTATTGACCCTAGGGAAAACTATGCAAGATCCATATTCACTTTTAGTATCTACAAATAGATTTTGTTATTAGAAACCAGTTATACTATACATTAAAATAATTTTGGGTTATTTTCATATTTTAGACATATCCATATGGTTTTATGTATTGATTTTCTATCCTAGTCACCCAAAATAATTAAACCTTGTTCTAATACCAACTATAATAATTCATATCTTTAACAAACATTACTTCATAATTTATTTTATAATGAAACACCTAATAAAATATTAAAATATCAAGAGGCTAAGATTCATTGGGAAATTAGATACATCGATTATTAAGATAAAATAAGCACAAAATAATATTATTTAAAAATCCATGAATATTCCCTTAAAATCAATGTATCATATAATACTACATAGGACATCCTTGGGACACACATATGAAATAGGTGATTTATAAACCCCATTAAGGGAATTATAAAATAATAACTTGATGAAATAAATACCCATAATCACTGATGCATGATAAGGTGACATAAAAGGATAATATTCATAAACATGAACATTAAAGTTTAATATTGGATGATAACAACAAGGAATCATAGGAATGTAGAACCAATATAAAACCTGACATAATAATCCAAATTCCTGGATAACAGCAAAGAAATTATGAAAAAATTAGAATGTGATAAACTTCAATACATCATACATGGAATCTCTTGAGATAATGACATAATGTAATGCACACGACATCTATATAATTCTTATACCACACGTCACATTCATTTCATCTACATTGTTTTTATCTCATAGATCATACATCTTAAGAATTTCATTCATCACTATTTATCCCATGATAAAGTAGTGTGTTTAAAATAAATGGTTGTCCCGAATCAATAATGTATAGTTTCATCATGGTGAATATCCTTGTGTGGAAATGGGGATGGGTGACACACAAAAATTGGAATGGAAAATCATTGGATAGTTTTGGTTTCATAAAGGCTCTAGATAAAGGCCAATATAAAATAATAATGGTAGTGAAAGGTCTTATCTCATTACTTAGGTATCACAAGTTCTGTAATGGGGTATATAAAAACATATTCTAGAATAAAAAAGTTTAAATAAAAAAGGAATAATTGAATGAAACTACATGAATAAATAGAATGAAGAATATATTTATTATCTAGAGAGAAAACTTCTAAAATATTTAGTGTATATTATTAAGATAATGGGAAAACCTTGGGAGGGTATTACTATAACACCCTAAAATTCTTAAAGAATACCATTTTATTTAATATGTTGTATGACATGCATCAACAAGAATAGAAGGAAATATATGATCCTGGGAAATTAAAATATATTTAATATTTTAAATAAATTTAATCTATGATATATCTTAAAATTCTTGGATCACTGAGTTACCATGAATTACACACAACAACTTTCATTGACAGCATTTGTTACATGCATGATCGAGTTTTTTCAAATACTTATAATATTGTTATTTAATATGAAAATTATATCTTAGAAACTAAATTTGTAGTTATGAATATGAATGAATATATTATTAAAATATATATTTGAATGCATCAATTACCAGATATTTAGAATTGAGTATAAAAACAATTGAGTATAAAAGAAATTTTATTAAAAAAATCTATTATTATGGAGCAAAGTTTATTTATGCAAATAAGTTAAAATTATTAAAATTATTTAATAATACTAATTAATTTTATATATAATGTATTCAATATTTATTTTAAATTAATCAAATATATATTATTGAAATAAAATATGGAAAAATCTCATTTTATCCATAAAAGGTGGTTTCTTTCTAAAGGAAGATTCTCCTCATTTTAAAGGTGCGCTTATTTTAAAAGTAAATATTGAATATTTTATAATTTTTATTTTAAAAAAAAAATATTAATATTTTAATTATAAGTTTTAAAATTATCATATTGTTAATTTTTTTCATTTATCTAAGATGTTTTGTTTCTTTTTTGATGAATTATAAAAAATACGGAATTTAAATTGAAAACTGACTTTTTACATACAAAAATTATATTGTAAAATTATATTTTAAATTGGACTTGATGTCAAAATAGAAACGTATATTAATCCAATTTAGGTTACTATAATCTTTTTTATATTTATATTAGATATAGAAACATTGTGAACTCTGGAACATTTTTTGATTTAAAAACATGCTTTCTCTTTGTGTATATAAAATTAATTTTAAATTAATTTCTATCACATCTATTATTTGAATTTGGAAAAATGTATTCTATATTTGGATTTATAATAATTTATAATTTATAATAAGGTTCTTTTAATTTTTTACAAAATTATTTTTGAAATAATTTAAAATTAATTATAGTGATTAAGAGAAAAAGAAGTTTACATTGTGGTTAATTATAGAATATAAGGTATCAAAATGACCCTAAACTTATCCAATAACAACTAGATGACCATTTTTATACCACTAAACCAATATAATCGAATTTAGTGTGTTTTTAATCCACCTTTTTGGTAAAAATGTTCCTACACATAACTTCTTCTAAAAAAATCCAAGTGTGTCCTCTCCCCCAATTATAAATGGCCACCCCCATCCCCCTTATCAACACCTTTCAAAACACATTGATTATGAAAATAATAGCTCAAATAACTCCCCAAAATCCCTCCAATTATAATATAATCCTTTCAATTTTAATAAATACAGCCATGTAATTCCTTTGGTGCAATTAAAAAATTAGTTACATAGGGAAGTGGTAACAATCACTAGTGAACATTTTTAATTTATTTCTTCCTAAAAACCCATAAATAATTTTTATATTATAATTATATAATATCCTTTTTATATTTAATATTTTTATATTTTTATATTTTTATGTTAAGTGTATTTCCTAAAACATCACACACTTCCATCAAATGAGTTATGAAATATTCATTTGTGTGTATGGCATACTACTACCTCATGAACCGATGTCATTCATTTTATGTTACAGATTTAAAGGTTGGGAATAATGATGAAAATATAGTTTATATATGAAATATATGATATTTATAATTTATTTTTGAGTTTTTTATAGTATATAATGCATACATTAGAACTTTTCATTTTGAGATAATACGATATCATCGTTCGTGTGTACAATAGACTATCGCATCATGATACAATGTGATTAGTTCATGATTTACAAGGAATTTATTAATGATTAGTTTAATTAAAATATTCTATATATATAATAAAAATAATAATTTATTGATAATATATATTTATATCATTTACTTTTATTTCATTCAATACGACTAAAAAATTGAAAAAGTTTACATTTGTATGTACGTCCAACCATCTCCATGAATGTAGTATTTCATTTCATATCCCTGAATCATAAGGATTTATCTAATTAACAATATATAGACTATATAATGTATTTACATCATGTTTTATATTTTTGATACTATTAAATCATGATCTATATATGTGATAAAAAATAATTAGTCAAAACATACTCAAAAAAAGTAATTTACACCAAAAACAATGAAAATAATGAGTGATTATTAATTAATGACTGATAAGAAGTAATATATTCATAATATATGAGATAATAAAAATTAATATGGTTCTGTTAAAATATAATAACATTTTCAAAGAAACTATTTATGATGTTAAAGAAAGTATGTTTAAAAGGAAATCATGAGTTGAGGGTTTCTTGTATCACTTATACGTACATGAGACATATGAAATATTCACCACATATTTATTTTGTGTGTGTATATAATGTCGTTTTTGTATTATATATCATGAATTAATTTTTCATCATGGTCTTTAATTTTTTTATGTTTTCTCTTTCATGGGGATTTCAATACAAAATTTACCAATGAAGGAAGATTTTAGTTCTCAATCTAATATTTATTCAATATTTTTTATGTTTCTATCTCCCATGAGGGATTTATTTGAAATTTTCTTATTTAAATCAGTATATTATATTAATATATTTTAATTCATGATAAGTTCAAGTAATATTACGATTTTTCATCTCTTTGGTATATAAAATGTTTTCAAGAAAATCTGACTTCATTTCTCTCTTTGGTCAGCAATATGTTTTCTTTCAAAATAATGTTTTCTAAAAATGTTTTCAAAAACATTTTATCCATTTAAAAATAATTTAAAAAATAAATTTTCACAAATTTTATGTCTCTGAAAAATATTTCTATATGTTATTTTCAAAAAAAAATTCTTTCAAATTTTTTTTCAATATGAAAAAGATATTCTCCTCTTCAATGTCTTCAAATATATTTTTTTGTTACTTATATTCATAAATGAAAAAAAAACCCATTTATTCTACATCCAATGGGTATATATTGAATTGATATCATCCTTATTTTTAATTTATATGTTTTATGAATAGTTTGAATTTAGATGTGCTATTTTGATACAAGTTTACATATTACTCTGAGTGGTTTAGGATTATATTTACTAATTGGGGAACTATTCAAATTTCATATGATAGAATATAAAAATATATTTTTATGTTGTTAATGTTATTCCCCTTTCATATGATTAATTCAATTGTCATAGTATGTGAATGTTGGGGACCAGTATAACCCTTGATATATTTATAGTTTTTATGATCAAACTTGACATGGTTTTTGATGAGGCATTACCCATTTATTAGATTCATGTAATGAGGCCTCGATAGTAATAGATTCCAGGAATAATTATTTGAATGTATTAACTGACATTTCACAAAACCTCAATGGTAATTTTTAGATATCCATCCATATTTATTCCATCATTATGAATTCAGTTGTTGATATTCCATGTGATTCTTCGATTAGTTAGAATATTAATTATTATGTTTCATTAACCTGAGATTTTTTATATCATATTATTTGATCATCATTTATAACCTAAATGTTATGCTCAAGTTATTGAGTAAATATAAGTTTTTTTAGTAATCTAAAATTCCAAATTTGTTATGCCTTATTTACTTATATCTTTCATTGTACTCATACTCTTACATTGTATCTGAGTTGATCCTTGTTTTTTTTCATTCCAGAGTATTTTATGAAGTGTAATAAGAGGGATACAAAAGAATATCCTAGATGTAATAATTTTATTTTCAAGGATAAAATTATGTCGTTATTTTTATATTAAAATTAACTATAAGTCTTATGTATGTAACTAGTTTTCCATAACAACTGAATTGTTAAGTGTATTAGGACTTGAATCATATAGACACAGGTTCTAGTCACTCTTTCCTTTCTATAGATCTTGTTCAGAACTCAGAGATTTTGGTGGATCCATTAGCTCGATCCTTATGTCTAGAGACTCATACAGGATGGAATTGAATGATTACACACTAGTTTAGACAGTGTGAGATTACTCTAGGAGGCGAGAGATTCGGTTTGGATGTACTAGTAGTGGTGTTGTGGCCTTACGAGGTCATCTTGGGTGTAGACTGGATATCCCCAATCCATGCCAATATTGACTGTTTTAGGCATATAGTGTGGTGTGTCTGAGGAGAGGAGACTGGGTTTTCCATCACCAGTGAGAAAGAAACCCTTGCAGTGCAGGATAGACTCTCTCAGAGGAGGGTACAACTAATCACTCATAAGGTAGCTAGCCTCACTCTCAGTGTAGTAAATGATAGGAGTCCAAGCACTGTAGTGGTGGATGAGTATGAGGATGTTTTTCCTAGGGATGTTCTGGGACTACCTCCTCACAGAGAGGTAGACTTTTTCATCGACATGTACCTCAAGAAGGAACTGATATACACATCGGTGTATCGGATGGCTCCCATGGAGCTTTGCAAGATAAGGGTACAACTATGGGATGTACAGTAGAAGGGGTTCATAAGTCCCAGTGTTTTACCATCGGAAGCCCCATTGCATTTCTCCATGAAGTAATATGGGAGTTTGACGTTGTGAGTAGACTTTTGGTGCCTGAACCAGGTGATCGTGAAGAACATGTACCCAATTCCATGAATTGGTGACATATTCGGCCAGTTGAAGGGAACGAAGTGGTTCTCAAAGATAGACCTCAGATCAGGCTATCACTAGCATTGGGTATGGGATGAAGATATAAAAAATATATCCTTTAGGTGACGTTATAGACATTATGTCTTCCTGTGGATGCATTTTGGAGTGAACAATGCCCCAGCAGTGTTTATGGGGCCCATGAATAGGATCTTCTAGCCTTACCTAGACCTGTTTTTTGTGGTATTCATGGATGAAATCCTGGTTTACTAAGCTTCAGAGGAGGATCATGCTAAACACCTATGGATTTTCCTAGATATACTCTAGGAGCACCATCTTAATGGAAATCTCTTGAAATGTCAGTTTTGAATTCGGGAAGTCCGCTTTCTAGGACACATCGTCTGAGAGGATAGAGTTGCAGTGGATCCAGTAAAGATAGAGGTAGTGCTTTCTTTGGAGCCTCCCAGGAGTGTGACTGAGGTACAAAGATTCCTGGTGTTGGATAGTTAAAATCATAGGTTCGTGCCCGACATCTCTAGAGTAGCAGCACCCTAATCGGCTTAGACAAGAAAGGTACAATCCTTTGTGTGGAATAAGAAATGTCATCATTGTTTCCAAAAGATAAGGCAGAGACTAACTAGTTCCCCCATCATAAGACTACCAAAGGAGGGCATTGGGTATGTATTTTACTGTGACACATTAGGGATCAGAATGGGTTCTGTCCGGATGCAGGAGCAAGAAGTGATACGTCTCACGCCAGTTGAGGAGCATGAGAAGAACTATGTGGCCTACGACCTGAAGTTAGTAGCAGTGTTATTTTCCTTGAACATGTGGTGGAACTACTTTATGGGTGAGTAGTATATAGTTTACTCTGACCACAAGAGTCTCAGGTACATATTTTCCCAGAAGGACCTAAACCTGAGACAACAGTAATAGATAGAGTTCCTCTAGAACTACGACTTCAAGATAATCTGTAGTCCTGGTAAGGGGAATGTAGTGGTAGACACACTCTATAGGGGGGACATTCTATAGCTGCTGAGTGAGGTGGCTAAGAAGTTTTCTGAAATTTAGATATCCTTCATGGATGATGGTGGAGCTTCTTTCCTTCAATTGATGACTATTACTCCCCCATTCTTACAGCGCTTCAGGGTGGCACTGCCTATGGATATTTATTATGAGGCCATACATGCTTAGTAATCCCCAATATGGGATCCTGATGGATTTTCAATATGTGGGGATCACTCCATCCTTTTCAGAGGGTGAACCATAGTACTGGTGATGTTGTGGGAGGAGGTGTTGAGGGTGTTCCATACGTCCTCTTTGGTGGTATATCTTGGAGTTGCAAAAAATGTACCAGTACCATTGATGTTAGTACTGGTGGACGGGAATGAATAAAGTGGTGTCCAAGTTCATTTAAAGATGAATCACTTGTCAGTATGTGAATGCCAAACATCAGGTTCTAGAAGGCTTGACCCATCCACTTGAGGTACCAGAATGGAAATGGGATGGTATCTCAATGGACTTTGTGAAGGGGTTACCACTTATGTCAAGAGGCCATGATTCTATTTGGGTAATCATTTACTGACTCATCATGTCTTCTCACATTCTACCCATCTGGGAGTAGGTACTGGTAGAGGGATTGGGAAGCGTGTACATCAAGGATATAGTGAAGCTCCACGGGGTTCCTTCGATGATCATCTTAGACTGTGATGCATGCTTTACATCCCGACTGTGGAATGGATTGCAAGAGGCATTTGGGGCTCAACTGTTCTTGAGAATAGCTTTTTATCCTCAAACATATGGTCAAACAGAGCATACCATACAGGACGTAGAGAACCTATTTCATTCTTTTGTCCTTAACATTGGTCACATTAGGGAGGACCGCCTTCCTTTGTTGGAGTTTTCATACAACCACAACTATCACTCCATCGTCGTTATGGCACCATTTGACGGCTTGTATGGGTATCCCTACAGATCACTCATATGTTGGATAGACTAGGGGAGTCAGTGCTCATGATCCAGGGGTAGGTACGGGCTACCACCGAGAAGGTGCAGATCATCCAGGAGTGGATTAAGACTGTACAGAGTAGGCCTAAGTCTTATGCCGATATGAGACGGATTCCATTGGAGTTTATGGTGGGAGACCATGTTTTTATTTGGTTCTCACCCTAAATAGGGTTATGGATATTTGTATGGGGTAGAAAGGTATATTTGAGGTTCATTGGACCATTTCAGATCCTAAACCGAGTTGGAGAGGTGGCATACAGCCTAGCCCTTCTCCCATAGATGCACTGGGAGCATGATGTTTTCCATTTGTTTTAACTGAGGAGGTATATGCATGATCCTCCTCTCATCATCAACTAGGGAGATCTAGACATTGACGATGTGGTGAAATTTGTGGAGTTACCTATGGAAATAGAGGATCGACATGAGTGGGTCCTAAGTGGGTGGTTCATTCCTCTAGTGGGAGTTTGTTGGTAGCACAAGAATCTTCAGCAGAGCACAAAGGAGTGGGAGGATCAAATTCATTCTCAGTACCCCCACCTATTTGAATATTTTTTATTTTTTCATCTGGGATGTAAAGCCCTAATGTGGGGAAAATATAATGTCTCAAAAATTCTGTGATGTTTTTTTAATTATATGAAATTATTCTGAGACCGCTCGCACTGAAGGCACGTGATTATGAGGCCCATAGGTCTCATAACCGATGTTTAAATTTTTTTAAGGTATGTTAAGTAATAGAGCAATAGGAATTTTCTAACTTTTGTACTGGTTATCATATCAAAAATAAGAGGACACCATTGAATTCAGAATTCTAGGAATCTCCTAGAATAGAGTTAACTTCGGCCGACAAAGGCCAAATGTAAAATTTTATTTTTGGACTTTTTTAGAAAATTAATAAAATAACATAAATTGTTATTTTAAAAAATTTTCTCATCCATTTAGCAGTGGAAGATAAAACTATGATGTGGAAATGAGGCACTGATGGGGTTCATTAATAAGGCTCATTAATGGCATGTATCACGTAGCGTAATGATGCAATAAAGGAAGCATAACAACGACATTGTTTCATAAATGAAGCAGCGTAAGGAAGCGACATCACAACATAACTGAAATGTTGGGACTAGTTTCCATTAATTATTTGGCACATTGGAGATGATATAATTATACCTTGGAGACTCTCTAATGAATCTTTAGTAGAATTCCTTTCCAATGAAGACTGAAAAAGATTGTTGGAGAGACATCATCGTCTTCAACACACCCTCAAAGAAAGGAGTTGGATGTGATAACAATGATGCCTTGATCTCTCGAGGACAATCACTTCGGCATCGAACATCAAAGATGTAGGGGTTTTATTTTTAGTTCAAATTTCATCCCCATCCTTCTTTTTCTAGAAATGAGGAACAAGGATCAACCCACAAACATGTTGATATTTTAATCTTGTGTTTATTCAAGAGGGTGACATTTCATGGTTATTTGTTATTAGAAATTGAAACTTTGCATTAAATGTTTGAACATCAATCCTAGAACCTCCCCTTGATTTAAACCACTAACGCAGAGGGGCCAAGGTGACATGAACAAGGCCCAATAACCTCCACTTGTTAGTTCTTGGAGGATTCATTCATGATGTGGCGGAAATTCGATTTTGAGGCCTTCACAATTAAGAGGGTGATCTTCTAGGGTTGTAGGCACAGTCATCACATGGAACGGACTACCAGAGCACGTCTGGTGGTCCCTTGAAAATCTTGTTGATGCATCTATTCCAGTGGAGGTAGTAGTGGCGTCCTATGGTGCTGGACATGAGTGATGGGGGTGGTGCACCGCGGTAGTAGGAAGCTACGGCCTACTAGCCGTAGAGGCTGGGAAACACGGTGCCGGGGGCCGCTTGGAAGGGGTGGCCCACGTCTGTGCCACCTAATCGGCAACGTGCAATGATCTGTCGATCATGGATGGGGGCTCCTGCATTCGTGGGGCCATATAAAGTCAAACTTGGTTCAGATACTACGTCTCGAACAGGTAGTGCACCGCTGGTCCGCCACCTAGGTTGATGGGGCTAAGGCTGGAAACCCACACCCCCTTCCCAATGGGCTAGTCCCGCAGCCCAGTGGGCCGGACCCGCGACCTAGCTTTCCAAAAACATGCATGTAGGCCGGTCTCTCTTTCTTCATTCTGGGTATGCACCTTTCATACCGGCATGAACTAGACTAGGTCACTGGTCAACTCGGCAGGCTGGACCCTTAGCCAAACTTGACCGGGACCGGTGATGCTTACTAGGCCTCACCCACTGGCCATGCCAGGCAAGACCTACCCCAACCCGAAATAGGTTAGGTCGATTCCATCTAAATGAACTCTAGTATGTGGGACCCCTGGGATGGGTTGGTCGGGACTCTCTGGCCAGGACTCGTCTCAACCGACCCCCGGTTTACTAAAATGCTCGTAACTTGCAAACAGTTTGTCTGATTGACGAGTCGTTTGTAGTGTTGGAACTCTATTAATAAGGAAGAAATTTTTTTATTCTTTGTGGTGACTTTAATAGAATGTGAGATGAGAATAATTTAATGGGGAGCAGTTCTCCCAAGTGGACTACGTACAGAACCCTGCGTTTGGCTGAGACCTGAAGACAACATGACCACATCCCGGTGGGAAGCAGTTTTTTGTGACCCAGTAATCCCACAGTGTGGAACGAATTTGTGTGACCTAGTAGACCCATATACTAGACATGTGTAGTACATCATTTCAGCCAATGTGGGAAGCGGCTCAGTGTGACTCGGCAGGCCCATGGTGGGGAGCGGATCTGTGTGACTCGCATACCCATAGTACACATCAGGGATGAGTACCACAATAGTCCACGGTTAGTGGGAAGTGGCTCTATGTGACCCAGCATACCCACTATACTCAGTAGATGAGGAACTATCTAGTAGTCGATGAGTTTGAGGATATGACTGATGAAGCTACTATCACTACCCTAGAATATACCTGGTGTGATTTTTTTTTATAAAATAGATGACATGAATTGGACTCCCAATTCTTGCCCCAAAATGAATTTATTAAAATCAAGAGAAACAATATAGATACAAGGTGTAAATATCTTACACTAGTAGGGATTTAGGGGAATACACGAAAAGATTTAAGATAAAAGAAACAAGAAAAAGAGAAGCTTGGTTAGTAGTCGTAGAAGTTTTAGGGAAACCTATACTCTTGTGAAATAGCTATTGCAGCCAACTTCAGTGAGAAATAATGGGTCCATGTCCTTAAGAGTTCTTTGCTACTATTCTTCATTATAAATCCAATACATATCAAAGTAACCTGAAGTTGTTTTTCTTGTCTAGAATTATCAGACGTGGGACTTCAAATAGCAGTGTTTCAAGCAAGACTACTCTTCATTTATAATCACAGAATATCCCTCAAGATAACATGAAATCCTCATGTTGAGTAGTACTGAGCATCACTAAACTCTTCACCTCTACTCCATGAAATACATATGCCTCAATAAAAGCCTCATTTAGATATGTCACAAGTCCACAGTGGCATCCAGCATTAATTCCAGCATAAACAGAGACGTCATCACCTCCCAAACTCCCATTGATGGTAGTAGGATTTGTTGTGAATCATCTCAATTATGATGAACCAGAATTCTAGCTTGCATTCATGGTTCCATTGCTAAAAACCTATAAATTCTATCTAAACAACAATCTCATCAAGACGGCATCAGCAGTGACATCCCCAAAAATTGAGAGAGAGTCAACATAAAATCAGAGCTGCAAGGAAGCGCAAAAAAACAGAAGGGGTTCCATCAGTCTAGGGGTATATTAAAAATTCATTTCCAAGGGATATCAATGAAGTTGAAGTTTGGGTCCTTTTTAAATTCTTCAACAATATTGATGAACGTCCTCTTTCTGATGTCAAGGTAGGTATCATTATTTATCTCAGCATTTTTATGCTGTCGAAATATAGTATTATCCATCTCTTCCATCCAAAACTCATGATCATTTGGAAAATCCAGCTTCTCCTATATTTGATAAGCATCCCTATAAGCAGGTTCATTTTCATTATCCTCATTGGATGAATCTTCTAAATTAGTAAAACGTGTTTTTGAGGATGCATCCAAGATAGTAGGTAAATTAACATTAGGGGTAGGTTGTGGGTGTAGTGTGTTTTGTTCCTTCATGCTAGAAACTAGGGAATGCATAACAATCATTCTCTCAATATTGGTATTTTCCCTACATTTCTGAGTGTTTATAGTACTCGGAGTAATGAAACCATCAGATTAAATCATTTTTCCCTTTTCTAGCACTCAACCTTAACATATTCTCTTCCAATTAGAAATATTTATCAACTACAACTTGCAAAGATTCTTTACATTCATGTTTTATAGTATCTTATCCTCTATGTATAGCTTTATTGTCCTCAAGGATGGATAGTTTAGAAATGGGGATATGCTAATTTTATTCCTTAGAAGGTCTGGGGTTGTGAGATATTTCAGAATCATGAATATTGGAGGTCTTAGTGGGGCCTAAAGGGTTCATGAGATTAGAATAAACAGAAGGCTTATCTGTCTGGAAAATAGGGGAAATTTTGATGCTTCATTTTCCATCCAAATAGATTTGGAGCGATGATGGGGTGAGGAGTATTCAATTGATTCTCACATTCATTCAAATAGTGACCAACTATTGAAAAATTTTTTGCAGAAAGTTTGAACATTTTCGAAGACTACTTCTTGTATGAAACTGTTATACTCACTTTGAATCCATAATCGCGAAGGTAGGTCTTGCGAGATATCGATTTTAGTACAAATACTAGAAACATAGGGTTGTGATAAGTTCTATGTGGCAGTTTCAAGCTTGATGGGTTGACCAAATAAACCTTCAATGGTAGTTAAGGAATTCTATTTGAAAAAGATGAAGAGGAAAATTCGGTACCCCAAGCCATATAGCAACAATTGGGGGTTCAGAATCAAAATGACAGTCTATAGAACATTCTAAGTCTTTCATGTCACAACCCCCAAAAGACCAGTACCCCCGATTCCAGAATCTAAAAAAAACTCTTCTTCCGAAGAAAATCGAAAAAAGAACATGTAGTGAGTTAAATAATCCAATGTGAATATTAGAAAATCCAATTCTTTCCAGGATTTTGCGTAGAAAAAGTAGAGAGGGTCTTCATTTGAAAAACTTACCTACCAAAGAAAACTGCAGATCGGATGAAAGAAGTTGAACCCCATCTTTTGAGGAAGAAATTTCCGATAGACCTCGGTGAGGAAAATTTTTAGACTCAATGTGCTCAGAAGACTTTGAAGGATCATGACATGCAATGACTTCTATGAAGGATCTTGTAATAGAGGTTCCAAGTTGGGTGTCGTTAGGTTTTCTTTCATGGTCACTTGAGGGTGGATTCTCCCTTATATTATTCATCTTCAATCAATCCCCATATACCTGGTGTGATATGAGTCTTTTACTTTATGTTATGTCGTTGAGTTCTTTCTTGGTGGTATTTGAAACGACCCGAACTTTTTGAATAGTATATTAATTTAATCTTAATGATTTAATAGAGATGTTAATGGTTAATGTAGAAAGAAGAGTCGATGGCTTCATCTAGTAGACTCGAACCATATGAACCCCACATATCAGATCTTGGAAAGGAGGTGGAATCTTTGGGCTTCACATTGGACCAAGCTCAAGCCGAACTCCAGTGTGTCATGCTTAAACGGAATCACCTACGGGAGAAGTTCAAGTTAGTAGATATTACTACTACTGAAATGTTATCCGAGCCTCCCTCAGATTCTCTCACCTTAGGACACCTTACACATAGGTAATATTCTGGTGTTATAAGGGGCTATGTAACAAGACTGTAGCTACTTTGTGTAATCCTTTGAGAAAAATAAAATTTTGATTTCTGCCTATGGTAAAGTTTTTCAATTTTCAGATGTCCGGATAAAAATAGGATGTATCTTATGGATGAATTTTGAAAAAAAAATGATATTTTAAAATATTTATATAATCTTTAAATAATTTATGATGTGTAAGGATTTTCAAAAAATAGTCTTCTGCAAATGTGTTCAGTAAGAAATTTAGAGTCTAATAAGATCAACTTAATTTTTTGGTGAATGGTAAATTTTGAATAGTGATTTAATGCTTAGGATTAGTAATGTGACCAAATGTATTAGTAATATCACATAAATAAAGTATTAATGTTATTTAGTCACCTCGATTATGTAATGTGATTCAATAAAATAGGTAAATAACTGTTTCAGAAAGTATTTGTTAACTCTTAGTTTTTTCGGGTGAATAGTTTTTTTTATTTAAAAATTAAGTTAAAAATATTTAGAATTTTATTTTTATAAAATGGAGTTCATTTTTGAATTCAGAGCATCAATATTGTGTTAAGGTGAATTTTTGGGATTTTTCTGAAAAAGTTGAATTTTCTGTGATTAGTGAATTTTCAGTTTAGAGTTTCGGGTGTTTAATGACATCATTAAGGATGAAATAATTATGTAATAATTATGGTAGACTTATGAATAGAAATATAAGGTATTATGTTTCCCAAGTGGCCAATACCATGGGCAAATACCATGGGAAATCCCATGGTTTTTCCAATACCACCAATGAGGTGTCCCTTGGACATTAATGCCTTGTCCCCTCACTTTCCCTATAAATACCAAGTCATTCTCTCATCCTTTCAATTACAAAATCCTCCTAAATAAATTTCTGGTCTTCTTACCTCTCAAGTAGTCCTCCCAATGTTCCCTAAAGCCTCCCAAGGTCCCAAACTTCAAGATTTCGAAGTTACTCTTTAAGGTAAGGGATTCCTTCACTCTTTCCATTTTCAAAGTTCTACTTTCATGTCAAGTATTTCAAGTTATTTTTTTCATGTTGGGGTACTATATCTATATTAATCATACTATAATTTTATGTTCACATTATGAGATACCCTATTTAATCTCATAAATTCATTATTTTGAATTTTTAAGTGATGTCGTTAGGCTGCCGAATTCTTCATAAGAGAAATATTATTCTTGTCTTCCTTTAATGTTTTTCATTTCATATGACATGTCCTTAAAATTTCATTAACCTGTTATTATATCCTTTATATTCTTTTACTATACTATTTTATGAATCATTTATGATTGGGTGACCCATGTCCCCTCTCTTTTCAATGTTTTCTAAAACCCTACAACATAGCTGTTATGTTGCGGAATTTTCTTCTCAGAATGTCTCTCTCTTTTTCTCAAATTCTTTTATTTTATTATGTAAATACTCAAAACACTTTATTCTATAGGGGTATTCTCATATATATCAAAATTTTAAAATTTAAATTCTGGGATTTACATACATGAGACCCGCTTTCCTTTTCCGTGGGTTTAAAGTGACATAAAGATCACGTCTTTAAAGAAAATTTTAAAATGCTATGACTATGAAATGAAACCCATTTCTTTTATTCTATATGAGTTTTTATGAAATGATTGATGATGATATATGTGGCTCACATGATAAAAAATAAAAATTAATGGTGCGCCCTGATAGCTCTCCAATTCATTGGGTAAAGACTTAATCTCTAGAGATGACCATTTTAACGATACCTTGGTGAATAACCTTGGTAATTTTTTAGTGACACCTTGGGGATGGAACTTGGTGATACGGAAATGATTGTCTATGTTAAATGTTATATCCACATATTCCAGTTATGAAACACATTATTTTTATTATGATAGTCCTCAAGATCTATTTCTCATGCCTTAAATTTATTTATCATGACTTTATTGATGTATCTCAAGTTCAAATTTAAATGTTTCTCTTGTTTCCCTTACTGGGCCTTCTTCTCACCCTTTCCTTTGATGTATCCTCCCAGGTTATGAGATTCTGTAATGAACTTAGGATGAAGAATGAAGAATCCTTTCAAGTGTTTAAGAAAAAAAAATTATGTCATCATGTATTAAGTTCCTAGTTCCCAAGATACTAAACCTTAAAGATCCTCGGTTTTGTAAAATGTAATGAAATGTTATGTTATAAAAAGGCGGGATGCCACAGTTGATATCAAAGGACGATTTAGTTATTTATGGAAATTAGGCTATGAAAACTTTAGGAATAACCTTATAGGAAAGTTTAAATATAGGGAAAACTTCCTGGTATTTTGGTGAGTATTGAGTAAGTGGTTTATCAAAAAAATACATCCCTGTCTGGATACGATCAGGTAGAGACGGCTCTGGCACAAATTTACATAGGGGTAAAACCCTAAAACAATGCTTTGAGCTAGACTCGAATGGAACTGGTGCACGACAACAGGCATTACTGCACTCTTGGTTACAACACTCCCGGGGGATATTTTTGGTTAATATCAAGCTTTTTATGAATCATTATGAAGAAATTATAGAGAAATATAATTGTTTATGCTTGATATTTTAAGATGTATAATCTTTTATAGTTAAAATATTCATAAATGAAACAATTTTCTAACTAAGATTTTATTCTTTTAGAAAATGACGGGCAATAGGAGGAACCGTGAAAATGGTGACTGCATTGGACCATGCGCTGACGGACCTCTGATGGAATTCGGAATGGAAACATTCATGCGAATGATGAACGAATTGACTCAAGTTATGAGTAATAACTTGAATCAAGTTGAGAGGATGATCTCACCATGAAGGTAACAACATTATGTTGAGTCCTTTATGCGCCAACGACCACCAACCTTCAGTGGATCGACTGACCTGTTGATTGTTGAGAAATAGATCATCTCTATAGAGAAGATATTCTATGTACTTCGTTGTTCGGATCAAGAAAAAGTCACACTTTCTGTTAACCACCTAGAGGTAGAAGCTGATCAGTGTTGTTCACTGATAAAAAACATGAATCCAAGAGGAGAGATAGAAGCTATGCAGTGGGAAGAGTTCAGGGGAATATTATTTAATAAGTATTTCCCTCGTTCTATGAGAATGAGAATGGAGATAGAATTTCTAGAGCTAAAGAAGAAGGAGAATGAATCTGTTGAAATCTACAAGGTGAACTTCACAAGGCGTTCCCATTATACCTCAAGCTTTGTCATTGACCCTAATGGGAAGGTTGATAGATTATTTGGTGGACTACGACCTTATCTGCGGAAGAATCTATCCAACAGGGACTATGATAGGTTTGATGAAATAGTTTGAAGTGCTATGAAAGTCGAAATGGATTTTGGTGAGACATATTGGTTTCGCAAATCTAATGAGAAGAAGAGAGCTCTAGAACCAAGCCTGGGAAGAAGCTTTAATCAGGAAAGTGGTGGAAATAAAATGCAACTTTCCACATGCAATAAATGTTGGAAGAAGCATTCGGGGCACTACTTGATCGAATGTGTAAAGTGCGAAAAGTGTGGAATAGAAAGCCATATTGCTCGAAATTATCGTATTGAGGTGAAGTCTCAACTTCCCAACACAAACGACAGAGGAAATATGGTTCTGGGCCTACCCGAAGTCAAATTCTTCAAGTGTGTAAAGATTGGGCACTTTGCTAATCATTGTCCAAATCTGAGGCCAGTGGATGGGAATCACTATCAACCTCAGAAAAGTCCAAGGGAGAAAGTTCATGCTTTTTCTATCACAACAACTGAAGTTGTAGCTCCGAATGATGTGGTAGCATGTAATCTTGTTTTCCTCTCAAAACTAGAAAGTACTTTGTTTGATTCTGGTTCTATGCATTCCATTATTTCATCCAAGTTTTCAAAGAATATAGAATCAATCCCTAAACAGCTAGAAGTAGAGTTGTCAGTCAAGACTCCAAGTGGTATTATCCATTCATCAACAGTGTTTAGAGACTCTAGTGTTTACTTTAGTGAGCATAATATTATCGTAAATCTAGTATTCATTCCCATGATGGAATTCGACGTTAAACTAGGGATGGACTGGCTCTCAAAGTATAATTCTAAGATCAAATGCAAAAGTAAGGAAATCTCAGTTGTCTTGAATGAATGACCTACAATTATCTTCCAAGGAGAGATATCCCAACTTGACCTTTGTCTAGAGCCACCTCCTATAGCCTTCTTTATGGAGTTAATCGGTTAGTATGAAGAAGAAAAAATGAGTATAGAAATAGAATATGTTCTGATTGTTCATGAATACATGGACGTATTTCTTGAGGATTTACCTAGACCTCCCCCAGAAAGAGAGGTAGAGTTGACCATTGAACTCGTACCTGGATCTCAACTGATATCAAAGACCCTGTATAGAATGGAAAATGTGGAGATAGAGGAGTTAAATAAACAACTCCAAGATTTGTTGGAGAAGGGTTTTATCTGACTGAGTGTGTCTCCTTGGGGAGCACCAGTTCTCTTTGTGAAGAAGGATGGATCGATATGGCTATGCATTGATTATAGAGAATTGAACGGGATCACAGTGATGAACAAATACTCTCTTCCAAGAATTGATGATTTATTTGACCAACTTCATGGGGCTCAATTCTTCTCCAAGATTGATCTTCGATCTGGTTATCATCATCTGAGGGTGAATAAGGAAGATGTTCTAAGGACTGCCTTCCGATCAAGATATGGGCATTATGAGTTTGTTGTTATTCCCTTCGTCTTGACTAATGCTCCTGCTATTTTCATGGATTTGATGAAGAGTCTTTAAGTAATACCTTGATAACATTGTGGTAGTTTTTATTGATGATATTTTGATATATTTAAAAATTCGTGAGGAGCATGAAGATCATATGAGGGTTATTTTGAAAAATCTGCGGAAGGAGAGGCTCTTTGGAAGGTTCAGCAAGTGTGATTTTTGGTTACAACAAGTGGATTTCTTGGGGAACATCGTAACCAATGAAGGAATCTTAGTTGACCCTGCAAATAAAATGGTTATGGAGGAGTGGCTTCAACCCAAAACAGTAATTGATATTCATAGTTTCCTTGGTTTAGCAACATATTATAAGAGGTTTGTGAAAAACTTTTCACGGATCTCTAATCCACTAACCGAGTTGACTCGAAAAGGGGTTAAGTTAATCTTCAAAAATTAATGTGAGGAAAGTTTACAAGAGCTGAAGAAGAGATTGGTTACTGCACCTGTGTTAACACTACCCTCTATCGGAGAAGGATTCGTTTTTTTAGTGATGCATATCTGAAGGGGCTTGGGTGAGTCCTCATGCAAAATTACAAGGTGATTGCTTATGCATCTCGTCAGCTGAAGCAACATGAGCAGAATTATCCTACGCATGATCTAGAGCTGGTGGGAGTTGTTTTTTCTATAAAGATTTGTAGGCACTATCTTTATGGGGAGAAATGTGATATATACACCGACCACCAATGTTTAAAGTATATTTTCATGCAGAAAGAATTTAACATGAGACAAATGAGATGGTTGGAGCTTATTAAAGATTATGATTGTTCAATTAATTATCACCCTGGAAGAACAAACAAAGTCGCAAATGTGTTAACCAAGAAAGACCTTGTCGTTCTGGAAACAATGAGGATCCACGGAGATCCCTTGATTAAGGATCTAGTAAAACTGGACATGGGAATTGTAATAGAAGAGACATCATTAACATTATCCCAAATAATTTCTCAACCTTCATTACTAGAGAAGATCAAGAAGGCTCAAAAAGAATATATTTTGTTGCAGGAGAAGTTTGAGGCTATGAAGGATGGGAAGTTTCTTGATTTCAATATTGATCAAGAATGTGTATTGAAATTTCGTACAAGACTATGTGTTCCATCTATTCCAGAGATAAAGAAAGAACTGATGGATGAAGCTCATAGCTCTACATTCTCTATACATCCGGGAAGCACTAAAATGTATAAGGACCTTCGTGATCATTATTGGTGGGATACCATGAAGAGGGAGATTGCTGATTACACTATAAGTTCCCTGGTGTTTCAACATGTAAAGGCAGAATGACAACTTCTTAAGAGGGTATTACAACTGCTACCCATACCAGTATGGAAGTGGGATAATATCACTATGGACTTTATCACTGCTCCCCCGAAAACATCCAAAGGGAACAATGCGATATGGGTTATAGTGGACCATCTCACCAAGACCCCCCATTTTATCTCTTTTCGGGAAGATTTCTCTCTAGACCAACTTTCCATGTTATACGTAAAGGAAGTGGTAAGGCTACATGGGGTACCACTATCCATCATATCTGATCGTGATCTAAGATTCACATCAAAATTCTGGAGAAGTCTTCATCAAGATCTGAATACTAAATTGAATTTTAGTATGGCCTATCATCCTCAAACTGATGGCCAATCTGAAAGGACTATTTAGACACTTGAGGAAATGCTGAGATTATGCTCAATGGAATTTAAATTTTTATGGGATCAACACCTCCCATTAGTTGAGTTCTTATACAACAACAGTTTCCATTTGATTATTCAGATGGAATCCTATGAATTTCTATGTGGAAAGCGATGTAGAACTCATACTTTTTGGGATGAAGCTGGTGAGAGAGAGATTCTTGGGCCTGATCTTGTGAAAGATATGATAGAAAAGGTTCATTCCATCCAACAACACATAAAGGCTGCTCAGAGTCGGCAGAAGATCTATGCTGACAACCGTCGAAGGTACTTGGAGTTTGATGTTTGCGACAAATTCTTCCTTTATATTTCTCCATAGAAGAGAGTCATGCGGTTTGGGAAGAAAGGGAAGCTCAGCCCTAGGTAATTTTCCCCTATGGAATCCTTGATTGCATAGGAGCAGTGGCCTATTGTCAAGAACTTCCACCGAAACTAGCTCAAGTTCACAATGTCTTCCATGTATCTCTCTTGAGGAAGTACATACCCGACCCTTCGCATGTACTGAACCCAGAGGTGGTACAACTAAAACATGACCTCTCTTATGAGGAGCAGCCAGTGGAGATCTTATACCATAGAGACAAGGTTTTACGCAACAAGACTACCCACCTTGTGAAAGTGTTGTGGAGGAATCATAAGTATGAAGAAGCGACGTGGGATCCTGAGGAAACAATGAAGAAAAAGTACCCTTACCTTTTTGACTAGGCCTTTGGTTTAAAATTTTGGGGATGAAATTTCTTAAGGGGGGAAGAATGTAATGACCCAAAATTTTTTAATAGTATATTGATTTACTCTTAATTATTTAATTAAGATGTTAATGGTTAATGCAGAAAGAAGAGTTGATGGCTTCATCCAGTATACTCGAACCATATGAAGCCCACTTATCAGATCTTGAGAAAGAGGTGGCATCTTTGGGCTTTGCTTTGGACCAAGCCCAAGCTGAACTCCAGCGTTTCAACCTTGAACAAAATCGCCTACAGGATAAGTTCAAGTTAGTGGAGATTACTACTAGGGAAATGTTATCCAAGCCTCCCTCAGATTATCTCACCTTAGCACACCTTACACTTAGGTTATATGCTGGTGTTATAACGGGCTATATAACGAGACTATAGCTACTTTGTGTAATCCTTTCAGATAAATAAAATTGTGATTTTTTTCTATGGTGAAGTTTGTGAATTTTCAGATGTCCAGATAAAAATAAGTTGTATCTTGTAGATGAATTCTGAAAAAAAAAATTGACATTTTAAAATATTTATGTAAACATTAAATAATTAATGATGTGTAAGGATTTTCAAAAAATAGTCTTCTACAAATGTGTTTAGTAAGAAATTTAGAGTCTAATAAGATCAACATAATTTTTGGTGAATACTAAATTATGAATAGTGATTTTATGCTTAGGATTAGTAATGTGACCAAATGGATTAGTAATCTCACATAAAGAAAGTATTAATATAATTTAGGTACCTTGATTAAGTAATGTGATTCAATAAAAAAGGTAAATAGCTGTTTCAGAAGTTATTAGTTAAGTATTAGTTTTTTCAGGTGAATAGTGTTTTTTATTTAAAAATTAAATTAAAATTTTTTAGAAAATTATTTTTATAAAATGGATTTTATCTTTTAATTCAGAGCATCGATATTATGTTTAGGAGAATTTTTGGGATTTTTCTGAAGCAGTTGAATTTTCGGTGAATAGTGAATTTTCAGTTTAGAGTTTTGGGTGTTTAATGACATCATTAAAGATGTAATAATTATTTAATAATTCCGGTCGACTTATGAATAGTAATATATGGTATGAGGTTTCCCAAGTGGCTACCATGGGAAAATACCATGGTCAAGCCCGTGGTTTTTTCAATACCACCAATGAGGTGTCCCTTGGCCATTAATGCCTTGTCCCCTCACTTCCCCTATAAATACCAAGTCATTCTCTCATCCTTTCGATTCCAAAATCCTCATCAATGATGTTCTGGTCGTCTTACCTCCCAAGGAGTCCTCCAAAGGTTCTATCAAGACACCTAAGGTCACAAACATCAAGATTCCAATGTTACTCTTCAAGGTAAGGGATTCTTTCACTCTTCCCATTTTCAAAGTTCTACATTCATGTCAAGTCTTTCAACTTCCTTTTTTCATGTTAAGGTATGATCTATATATTTTTCATACTTTCCTTTTATTTTCACATGATTTGATACCCTATTTAATCTAATCAATTCATTATTTTGAAGTTTTAAGTGACGTCGTCAGGCTGCCAAATTCTTCATAAGAGAAATCTTATTCTTGTCTTCCTTTCATGTTTTTCATTTCATATGGTATGTCCTTACAATGTCATTAGCATGTTCTTATATCATTTATATTATGTCCCTATACTATTTTATGTATCATTTATTAGTGGGTGACTCATGTCCCTTCTCTTTTCAATGTTTTCTAAAACCCTGCAACATAGCCATTATGCTGCCGAATTTTCATCTCAAAATGCCTCTCTCTTTTTCTCAAATTATTTTATTTTATTAAGTGAATACTCAAAACTCTTTATTATGCAAGGGTATTTAAATATATATCAAAATGTTATATTTTAAATTCTGGTATTTACATACATGAGACCCGCTTTCCTTTTCCGTGGTTTTAAGGTGACATAAAGATCACATCTTTAATGCAATTTTTAAAATGATATGACTATGAAATGAAACCCATTTCTCTTATTCTATATCGGTTGTTTATTAAATTTTTAGTGATGATATATGTGTCTCACATGATAATAAAAACAAATTAATGTTTCTCCCTGATAGCGCTCCAATGCATTGGGTAAAGACTTAATCTCTAGAGATGACCATTTTAACGATACCTTGGTGAATAACATTGGTAATTTTTTAATGACACCTTGGGGATAGACCTTGGTGATACAGAAATGATTGTCTATGTTAAATGTCGTAGCCACATCTTCAAGTTATGAAACAAGTTGTTTTTATTATGATATTCCTCATGATCTCTTTCTCATGCCTTAAAGTTATTTATCATGACTTTATTGATGTATCTCAAGTTCACATGTAAAATGTTTCTCTTGTTTCCCTTATTGGGCCTTCTGCTCACCCTTTCCTTAGATGTATTCTCCTAGGTTATAAGATTTTTTAATGAACTTAGGATGAACAATGAAGTAGCCTTTCAAGTGTTTAAGAAGAATGTTTTATTTCATCTTGTATTAAGTTCCTTGTTTCCTAAACACTAAACCTTAAAGATCCTCTGTTTTTTAAAATGTAATGAAAAGTTATGTTATAAAAAGGTGGGATGCCACAGTATTACCTCTTTGGTATTTTCATTGTGGTTATTTTCTTTGTGGATTATTGTGGGACCTTCAGGGGTCTCGGGTTCCCTAATGAGTATTGTTATACTCACCCATGTTTGGTCTTCGCATGCATGTTTTGTGTTTGTTGTAGATGATCGAGGTTTCGACAGAGGTGCTCAGGGGGACGGGAATGATGGACTCTATGATGGTGGACTTGGTGGCCTAGGACCAGGTAGGACCCAGTAGGACTGGACATGCATGAAATACTACATGGGCTTCTAATATATTAACTATTCTCATTATTAGGTGGGGTTTTCCATGGATGGCCATTATAGTTTCCCTTTTATACTTTACTGTTTTTAGTTCATTATTGGGTTTGTATTCTAGCCCACTTCCATTCACTTTTAATTTCAATCATCTTTGTTTTAGTGGTATTCTTGCTTCCCCCATTTAGTGTGTTGGGGTTTGGTTGGGCGTGTGTGTGTGTGTACAGGATTATAGTTAATGCAATTCATTTCTGGGATATGCCATTCTAGTGCCAGTCACCAGCCCATGGCCTATGGAAGGCGGGCATGGGGTAGTCACAGAACGGACCCCAGGAATAGGTTGTGACAAAGTGGTATCATAGGTAGTTTGGTTCCCCCATAAAGACCAGGAGTTTTTGTTTTATTTTCAAGCAACAGTGTTAAATAATGTGAGTCTTAATTCTCTATTCGAGAGTCCAGTGCTGGTGTGGAGGCCGGCATATCCATACATCGAGTCCTTGAATTCTACTTTTCAACTCAATACATGAAGAAAAAAGTTGCATAAGTGTCTCCTTATTTTGAATAAGATCCATCTCACTTGGTATAACATTCTAACCATTGTTCATAATGATCAATCTCAGGATGCCTCCAAAAGGATACCCATCATGGATATCGATAAGTGAGGATAGACCGCCTGGAGACGAGGTGTCCATTCAAAGACCTGTGTTTGAGATGGCCCCACATGGTGGTGCACCAATGCTACTACCACCTGATGGTCAAAATCTAATGTTGTTGGCTCCAGCAGAGGATGTCTGTAGTCTCAATTCCCTACATGAGATTGAGAGATAGATACCTCCCATGTTCATGGGTGAGATAGAACCTCAGGTTGTTGGGAACTGGATAGAGGCTTTGATGTGGGTCTTCTTCATAATGAGTATAATGCCTGACTATATATTAATCTTGGAAGTGATCCTTATGCAGGGCTCAGTAGGTATGTGGTGGATCTTGAACACCCAAACAAATAATGTGGTTACCCTCACCTGGTCAGACTTTAAGCAGCTTTTCTGGGAGGATTTTTCCCTACTACCTTGTGCTATGTGTGCATTTAACGGCTACTTTACCTTCAGTAAGGAATCATGAAGGTAGTTGAGTAATCAGCGAGGTTCATTGAGCTATCTCGTTACTCAACATACATGGTTTGAGACACTTTCTTTTGGAATTGGTCCTTTTACCAGGGACTCAAGCGAGAGATCAGGGCATCAATGTTGTCTCCCAGTATCCATACCCAGGTCGGGGTGTTGGAGAGATCCCTTCTTGTGGATAGCTTTTTGGTGGATCGGGCACCGACTATTAGAGCCACCAATAGACCCCAGGAGGTAGAGTCTTAGGTAGGCAACAGATAGTAGAAATGTGGGCCCAATCGGGCCAGATCTTTTAGAGGCTGACCTCAGGACTCATGGTTGGTAGTTCAGTGCTCCTTGTCCAAGGGGAGTTAGTAGGGAGCCAGGAAGTGCTTCTCATGCGGCGGGCACAAACACAATACAGGGGACTTCCCAATTCTCTGTACAAATGACTAGTAGAAGGTTGTGGGGCTTCCAAGACATCAGCAACAATTCGAGCAAGGTTTTTTGCAGAGCGACGGATGTGGAAGGGAAGCTGGCCAAGCAGCAAGATGTGGTAAGTGGTTTCAGGTGTTACCGCCACCACACTCAGGTGGTCCACCGTGACCTCAAGGAGCCGATGGGAAGAGGCGATCTCAGCTCCATGAAGTAGAGGCTTATGAGCATGTCACTCGAGAGTTGTTCTAAGGTATGATCTATGTCTTCTCCACCGTAGTTTTAGTTCTTATAGACACATGTTATAGTCACCCCTTCCTTTCCATGGCCCTGGTTTGTATCTCGGAGATTCCAGTGGATCCATTGGCCAAATCCTTATGTCTAGATACTCCTAAAAGAGGAGATTTTATGATTACACAATGGTGTCGGTGGTGTGAGATTACTCTAGGAGGTGAGAGCTTCGGTTGGGGTCACCTAGTAAAGGTGTCGAGGCCTTACAATGTCATCTTGGTTATGGACTGCTTATCCACAGTTCATGCATAGATCAAATGTTTTAGACATATAATGTGGTATGTCTAAAGGGATGGGACCAGGGTTTCCTTCACCGACCAGAAGGAAACCCCAGTTGTGCAGGACGTGCTCATTTGAAGGAGGGTGAAGATGATCACTCACTAGTTGTCTAGACTCACCCTTGGTGTAGTGGATGAGAGGAGTCCAAGCATTCCTATATTTCTGTACGAGTACGATGATATTTTCCTAAGGATATTTCGGGACTACCTCCTAATAGATAGGTAGACTTTTTGATCGACATTTACCCCATGATGGCACTAATATCCACATTTGAATATCGGATGGATTCTGTTGAGCTTGGAGAATGGAGGATATAACTGGAGGAATTATAGGAGAAGGGGTTCATGTGGCCCAGAGTCTCACCATGGGCAGCCCAAGTGCTTTTCGCTAAGAAGGAATATAGGAGTTTGGGGATGTTTGTGGACTTTCAGTGCCTCAAACAGGTGACATTGAAGAACAAGTATCTACTGCCTATAATTAATGACCTATTCGTCTGGATAAAGGGACTAAAGTGGTTCTCAAAGATAGACCTCGGATCAGACTATCACTAGTTTCGGGTATGGGATGATGGTGTACCGAAGACAGCCTTCAGGTTCTAGTATGGACACTATGAGTTCCTAGTTATGCCTTTCAGCGTATCCAATTCCCCAGTTGTGTTCGTGTGGTTAATGAATAGGACATTCCATCCTTACCTTGACTGCTTCGTCATGGTCTTCATCGATGACATCCTGGTGTACTCAGCGTCAGAGGAGGAGCATACTACACACCTATGGATAGTCGAAAATAAACTCCAGGAGCACCAGCTTTATGCCAATATCTCAAAATATCAGTTTTGGATTCAGAAGTCCACTTTCTGGTACACATCATCTCAGAGGCTAGAGTTGCAGTGGATTTAGTGAAGATATAAGTGTTGCTTTCTTGGGATCCACCAAGAAGTGTAACAGAGGTGTGGAGCTTCTTGGGGATGGATGGTTACTCTTGAAGGTTTTTTCCTAACTTCTCTAGAGTATTATTACCCTTATCATCTTTGACATGTAAGGTACGACCCTTTGTGTGGATGGAGAAATGTCAAAAAAACCAAGACTTGAGGTGGAGACAACTAATGCCCCCATCTTGAGACTACTAGAGGTGGGTGTTGGGTATGTAGTTTACTATGACGCCTCATGTACTAGACTAGGTTGTGTCCTGATGTAAGACGACATAGTCATTTCCTACGGCTCACGCCAGTTCATGAAGCATAAGTAGAGATACACGACCTATGACCTAGAGTTAGTAGTAGTGGTCTTTTCCCTGAAGATTTGGTGAAACTACTTGATGGGTGACAGGTTTACAGTTTACTCCAACCATAAGATTCTCATTTATATCCCCTCCCTGAAGGACCTGAACTTGACACAATGGTGATGGATATATTTCTTCCAAGACTATGAATTCGAGATAGTTTATACTTCTGTGAAGGGGAATGTGGTCGTAGATGAAATTAGTAGAAGGACCGGTCTTCAACTGGTGAGTGGGGTGACAGAGCAGTTAGCTATGATGTAGATATCCATAGTGAATGATGGTAGAGCATCTTACCTTTGGTTGATGACTGTTACTCCCCCACTCTTACAGTGAGTTAGGGAGGCATAGATGGTGGATGTTGATTGTGAGTCCCAACATTCTTAGTTAACCTCAAGATGGGTTCTTCATGGATTTTTGATAGCTGGGGAGCACTCCATCATTTTCAAAGGGCACACTATATTAACAATGGCGTTACGGGGGGAGGTGTTAAGGGAGTTCCAAATTCCCCATTTGGTGGTACATCCTTGAGTGGAAAAATGTAACAATACCCGTGACGCCATTTCGGGTGATCAGGGATGATGAAATTGGTGGTCGAGTTCATTTCACGATGACTTTCTTGTCTGCATGGGACTACCGAGCATCAGGTTCAAGTAGGCTTGAACCAACCACTTGAGGTACCGAAGTGGAAATAGGATAGTATCTCGATAGACGTAGTGTTGGGGTTATCATATACATCGAGAGGCCATGATTCAATTTGGGTAATCATTGACCAAATCACCATGTCGGCTCACATCCTACCCATCCAAGAGTAGGGACCGGTAGGGGGATTGGGACACCTCTACTTCTATGAGATAGTGTGGCTCTATGGGGTGTCTTTGTCGATCATCTCATACCATGATGCACATTTTACATCCTGGTTGTGGAAGGGATTATAGGAGGCATTTGGGAGTTAGATGTGCTTGATAATTGGTTTTCATCCTCAGATGGATGATAATACATAGCAGATCATAGAGAGCTTAGAGGAAATGAATCATTATTGCATCCTTTAATTTGGTTGCATTTGGAAGGACCACCTTTCTTTTTTAGAGTTTTCATACAACAAAATCAATCACTCCACCATCGACAATGCACAATTTGAGGCCTTTTATGGGCGGCCCTACAGATCACCCATATGCTAGATAAACCTAAAGGAGTCGACACTCATGATTCGGGAGTTGGTATGGGCTACCACCGGGAAGGTGAATATCCTCAAGGAGTAGATGAGGAGTGGAAAATGTAGGCAAAAGTCTTATGTTGATAGGTGATAGAGACCCATGGAGTTTGAAAAGGGAGAAAATTTGTTCTTTTAAGTCTCACCCCGGTGAGGGTTATAGAGAATTGGTTGGGGAGGAAAGATATATCTGAGGTTCATCAAACCCATTCAGATCTTGAGCAGAGTTGGCAAGTGGAGTAACGCCTAGCCCTTCCCCCATAGATGCACCGGGTGCATGATTATTTCCACATGTTTTAGATGAGGAGGTATGTGCATGATCTATCACACGTCATCAACTTGGTAGATTTGTACATTGAATATGGGGTAAAGTTTGAGGAGTCTCTGATGAAAATATAGGATCGATAGAAGTGGTTCCATATGTGGGCGGTGGATTCCTCTGGTGTGAGTTTGGTGGTAGCACAGGAATCTCTGGAAGAGAACATGGGAGCGGGAGGCTCAGATTCGTTCTTAGAACCCTGATCTTTTTGATTAGTTTTTGTTTTGTCTTTTGGGGATGTAAAGACCTAAGTTGGGGAGAATTTAATGTCTCAAAAATTCTGTGTAATTTTTTTTTAAAATTATATGGAATTATTCTGAGACCGCACGCTCTAACAGCAAGTGATTCCGAGGCCCGGAGAGCCCAAAACATAAATTTAAACTTTTTAAGGTAAATTTAGTAAACACGTGAGCAAGTTTTTATTTCATTTGAACCAGTGCATCGATTAAAAATCAGAGGACACTATCAAATTATAAATACATAGATTCTCCTAGAATGGAATTAGATTTGGCCAGAAAGGGACGAATGAAAAAGTTTTTATTAATAATTTTCGAGAAAAATAATAAAATAACATAAAGAGTTGTATTACATTCATTCCCATCTGTTGTGTAGAGGATGGTGACACTGTAGTACGTAGACGAGGTAGTGATAGGGGCATTAATGAGGCTCATTAATGGAATGTATCACCCAACATAACGATGCAATAAGGGAAGTGTAACGATGCGACGTCGCATCATAACTGAAATGTTGGACATGTTTTATTTTATTATTTGGCACATTGGAGATGACAGAATTAAACATTGGTGACTCTTCGAGGAATCTCCAACTGAATTCATCTCCAACTAAAAACAATGAATAACACCTGTGAGAGTTCGTCGTCTTCGACATTTCCTCAAATAATGGAGCCGCAAGTGATGACGTGGATTCCTAGAATAATTGAGGAGGAGATCTTAGGCATCGAACATCAAAGATGTAGGGGTTTGAATTTTATTTCAAAGTTCATCCCCGCTCTTCATTTTCTAGAAACAACGAACATGGATCAACCCATGAACAATTTGATCTGCGATTCTTGTGTTTATTTAAAAGGGTGACTTTTTATGGGGATTTATTATTCTGGATTCAAACTGTGCATGAAATGATTGGACTTCAATCCTCAATCCTCCCCTTGATTTAAACAACTAACGCAGAGGACATGGGCTGAAAAAAACAAGGCCTGAGCACCTCCTCTCATTCTATCTTGGTGGATGTATTCATGAAGTAGTGGAAATTTGATTTTTATGCCTTTATGGTGAAGAGGGTTATCTATGGGGTCTGTAGGTGCATTCAGTGGGAGGAACAGACCCTCAGAGTGCATCTAGTGGCCCACCAAACATCCAGTCAATGTATCGGCGGCAGTCTGTGGCGGTGGTTGCATGCGATGGAGGCATCACACCCATCAACACACCGCAACAACTAGGTTATGTGGCGCTAGGTGCCGCATGGAGGGGGAGGCCTCCATCCGGGCCACCCAGGCGATGACATGTTGTGGTTTGTCGACCATGGTTGGAGGGTTCCTGTAACCTCAAGGCCAGATAGAGCCATATGCGGATTGGCTTCGATGTCCCGGTCGAGTAGCGCACCGATGGTCTTCCCCTTGGGTAGACCGGGCTATGGCTGGTAGGACGCGAACCCAGCCTAGTGGGCTGGGAGGGTCCCACAGACCGAAGGGCCTATCTTGCAGCCCAACGGGCCTATCCCGCGGCCCAGTAGCTTGGACCCACCCTAGCAGGCCAGACCCGCACCCAGCTAGCCAGACCCATATCATACTAGTCGGGCCAGACTTGACCGGGTCACTGGGCGACCCAGTGGACTAGACCCTGGAAAAACCAGGCGAGGTCCAGTGAGGCCTATTGGGCCTATCCCACTGGCGAGGCCAGACAAGATCAACCCTAACATGAACCAGTTTAGGTCGTGTCTATATAAATGAACATGGGTATGCGGGATGCTCGGGCTGGGTGGGTCAGGTCAGTCTGACCGGGTCAGATCGGGCCCCATTGTAATCAGTCCCCTGTTTACTAAAACTCTTGTATCTTGTAAACCATGTGTCTGATTAATGATCCGTTTACAGGGTTGAAATACTATTGATGTAGAGGATATTTTGAAATGATTTATGATGAATTTAATGGTTGTTGAGATTCGAATAATGGTTTGAGGATCGGTTCTCCCAATCAATATACATACAGAACCCACAATACTCAATAGGAGAGTACCTCATTTCAACCAAGTTGGGAATCATCTATATGTGACCCAATAGGCCCACGGTAGTGAGCGACTCTGTGTGACCCAACATACCCAACGTAATCATAAGGGATGAGTTCCATTGCATTCCAGGTTTAGTGTCATGTGGCTCTGTGTGAACGAGTAGGACCACTGTACTTGATATAATAGGAGTTCTCCAGCAGCAGATGAGTTCAATGATATAAAGGAAGATGCTATAATCACTACCCTAGAATATACCTGGTGTTAGCTGCGTCTTTTACTTTGTGATTTGTTATTGAGGTATTTCTTTGTGGTATTACCTCTGTGGTATTTCCTTTGTGGTGTTTTCCTTCATGGATTACTGAGATAAATTCAGGGGTCTCGGGTTACCAACTGAATATTGTTATTCTCACCTCTGCACGGGCTTCGCCTGCACATGTTGTGTCTGGTGAAGACGATCGACATTTCGACAGAGGTGCTCAGGGGGATGGGACTAATGGACACTACAATGGAGTAATTAGTGGCCTATGAGCAGGCGAGGCCAAAAAGGATCAATCAGGTAGGACATACTACATTGGATTATAGTATATTCCCTACTCTCACTATTAGGGGGGGTCCGCGAACATCCATCAGAGTTTCCCTTTTGTACTTTACTGTTTTCAGTTCTTTGTTGGGTTTGTATTCTGGCCCACTTACATTCATTTTTAAATGCACTCAGCATTGATTCAGTGGTATTATTTCTTCCCCCTTTTAGTGTGTTTGGTTGTGTTTGGGTGTGTGTGTGTGTGTGTGTGTGTGTGTGTATAGGATTAAAGTAAATGCCTTCCCTTTCTGGGATATTCCTTTCGGGTGTAAGTCACCAGCACCTGTTCTATGGAAGGAGGGTATGGGGTAGTCCCTGCACGGACCCCAGGGGACAGTTTATGACATGAAAAATTATATATTAAATTGGTTTTTTAGTCACATGTATATAAATTATACATATATTAATCTAATTTATGACACAAGTATATTTTTTATTTTTAAATTAGATATAAAAAATAATGAGTTTTTAAACATTTTAACATTCACAACCTTCTTTCTCATCTCATCTGCAAGACTAAATTTAAATTAATTTACAAAAATTCATGGATTTGAATTTGGAATTACGTAATCAACATTTGGAATAAAGATAATTAATAATGCATAATAATGTCCAATTAGTTTTTACCATAATTATTACTATATCAGTTAAAATTTATTACTTTGATTAAGAAAAAAATGAATTAACTAAGTGGTGAAAAATAGAATATAAAGTGTAAAAATGACACAAAACTTGTCCCATACCCATTTTATGGATTTATTTAAACCACTAAACCAATATGTTCAAATTGGTTGTTTTATGGTATCCTCTTGTTAGATTCATTCATTGGTACACCTAATATAATTTCAAAAATTCTATCTGTATCCTCTCCCCCACTTATAAAAGGAAACGCCTCCTTTATTTCATCAAACCCCTTAGGCCACATTTTTTCATCCAATTCTAGACAAAATAACTCCCCAAAATCCCTTCCCTCATCATATAATCATTAATTTGGGCAGAAATAAAATAAAGGAAGTCCTTTTCTGCAAACCGAAATGAGATACCCTAAGAAGTGGTAACATACATCAATTAATGTTTTTTATTTAATCTACAATCTCATTAAATTTTTTATATAATTATTATATAATAACCTTGTTATCTCAAATATACATAAATTTTTTTACGTTATTATTATATACGGAAACTTCAGATACTTCCATCAAATTGGTTGGGAAATCATCATTTGTGTGTACGGTGGACTATCACCTTGCAAACTATTGTCATTCATTTTTTACATTACCACCTTTAAAAATTGGAAATAAAGGTGGGAATTGTATTTATTTATTATATATATTATATTTATGATTACATTATTCCTCTTGAATTATTATATAACACATACCATCAAGATTTCCATTTTATGGGAATATGATAACGTCGTTCGTGTGTATGGAAGACAATCTCCTCATGAGGCTATGTGAGTTTTTAACACATTAAAATGGAATGTATAACGAATGAGT
Source organism: Viscum album (assembly GCA_963277665.1). Classification (NCBI taxonomy): domain Eukaryota; kingdom Viridiplantae; phylum Streptophyta; class Magnoliopsida; order Santalales; family Viscaceae; genus Viscum; species Viscum album. Next base: position 174,109,575 of record OY728138.1, read on the forward strand.
TTAATAAAACTATATGATATATATGTCATATAAATTATTCTATAATGATAAAATATATATCATTTACATTTCATTTATTCAATGCGATAATAAAATAGAAATGATGTTCTTCCAAACGTATGACCATTCATCTTCGTGAATGGTGTACTTCATTAACTATCACAAAATTTGATAGATTACTCTAATTTAATATATAATGAATACATAAATAATATTTTCATCATTTTTACATTATATATATGACTAAATAATGATTCGGTTAGGATGAAAAAATATCATGTCAAAACACACTTGAAAAATGTAAATTAACACCCAAAACAATGAAAATAAAATGACATTATAAATGAATGGGTGATAAAATTTTATAAATTAGTATTATATGATATCATAAATATTAATATGGATCTCATATAAGTTATTAAAATTTTAAAAAAAACAATACAGTAGATCAAAGAAAGTAATACCAAATTTATAACGTCTCGACTTTGTTAACCAACAAGACGGTAGCCAGACTGGTGGGTCATATGGGCTCAACTTTCTATCCCCGTATAAAAAAGGATGATGAATAGAAGTGAGGGTGTAATAAGAATATATTGGGGAGACTATACCTTCATGCCATAGTACCATAGTGGTATAATCAGAATAAATATCAGACAACAACAAAATAAGTATATAAATAAAAAGACAAGAAGGGAAATAATAATAATAATAATCAACTAAATAATGAATGAGATGGACAACACCAATATAAACAAAATTCATGCATGTCCAAATGATGATTGGAATGTAATAAAATATATATACAATAGTTAGTGATATGGTGGTGTACATGAAATAAATGAAAATTAAAGTAAATCCCGAAGGAAAATGTTCCTGATCATCAGGATCTCCCTTTCGGGCATATGATAATAAATCCTAGTTACTATCTAAACATCACAAACAGTCAACCATGGTCCACCAAACAAAAGTTCTACTTAGGTACCCCAGTTAAATGGTGGATCAATCAGGGTGTGACATAATAATCTTAGTAGTTTTCCACCCACAATGTCTATGACTAACTCTAGACTGTGATATATAAATAGGTAGTGTTCAGATAAAATGAATAATTAAACAGATTCACTAGATAAATAATAACCATCCTAGGTTCTTAAGAGACACTTGGAACTAATACCTGCTTTATCTCATACCCAGAATGAGGGTACGATTGAAAACCATTCATTTATAGTAATAATATCTATGTACAAAATATAGTTCTATATTTAATCCATCTACATAAACCTATTGTATATCAATGCCTAATTTCCATATACATTGAATACTAGTTGTTGGAAGGAATGGAGCATAAATCAAGAATCCATAACGAGTATAAACGATCCAGAAATATCAATCAATATGGTACATTCACTACATCCCTATAGACTGACAGATATTATGCTACAACACTTAGGATGGCAAGTTGGTCATCATGAAAACATTCTAATCAATGTATGTGGAACTGCATCCCATCATCCATATAGTATCACTAGTGTGATACAAAATTCTATGCACTCAATGAGAGGATGTATGATACTTCCATGCTCAAAATAACCCTTACCATCATTCCACAACTTATGTATAAGAATTAATCATTTATAATATAAAGCTTGAGGCAATACCTATCATGCAGCTTATTTATAAAGCCTATATAAAGTCAAAATCATATTTAGAATACAATACATGAGGAGATTCCTCTCATTCTTTGAATTTATACAATCCTATTATATAAAAGGGAATTCCATTAACAAATTCAAATTAAACATGTACTTAAGTATGTATTAAATAGTGTGGAATTTCCAATCTTTACAATTCATTCCACTATAATTACACCATTTAATATAATCAAAGAAAACATTCCATCATGAAATAAATATTTAAATTAAAACCTCATATTGAATCAATAAAAACATATATATTCATTTATCATGGAATTAATGGGTACTTAGAAGCTATGATGTCCTAATTAAGAAATGAGCTATAGGAGAAATCTCATTAATCAATAAATACAATCCATTGAGAGGATCTTTTTCCATAGATCAATTAGAATGTGTGGTATAATCCAAGAAGTTAAAAATGTGAAATGTCTTATGAAATTCATAAAAGGGGTGAATTTCCATTTAATAGCATCATTTGAGGTCATTTCATAACATTCTATATATCCACAATAACATTAAACCATTGAATAATGACTAAATAAAAAATGACCAAACATGTTATAAATCAATGAAAAACACTTTTCATTTTTGAAGATAGTTCACCTTATTAAGAGGGTTTTATTATAAAAATATGAATTTATTCAATAATAATTCATTTAATCAATTAAGCATCAGATACAAGAATAAAACCTAAATTTTCATTAATGAAACAATTGAAAATACTTACCAAACATGGAAATTAAATTATATATAGTATAAATGTCTCATAGGAGGTTCTATTATCATCTATTCAAGCTTATACAAGGGGAAATTTTATTTATAATATAAGAAGAATGCTTAGAAGATATTCTAGGCATTTAAATAATTAATTATAAAAGGTAAAATTTACTTAGAACGCCCTTGGGGTGTCCACAAAAGAGATAAACCATTATAACCCCTAATAGAGGATAAAAATATATGTATTAAGGTCCAATGGTCACATTGATATAAAGAAACCCATTTAAAGGAACGATGTGAAAAAGGATGGTGTGTGGCACAACAACACTATTTATAAAATTAATGAAAAAATAGTAAAAATCCATAGACCACATACCTTATATAATGGATGATATAATCATCCAATATCAAAATCTGATTCAACTCTATTTGGAAGAAATATATGAAACATAAATTCACACTAAAAATAGGGATAATGATATCACACCAAAATATAGTAATAGATGAAATAAATAACATGAAATAGAATAGAGAGGGCCTCATATATTATCGATATGGATCCATAGAGATCAAATATGAATGATTCGTACTTGAGATAGATGAGTTATCTTTAGGCCTTTGTTAGAGAGGAGGAGATATCACCAAGGGGTGGATAGGAGCTTCATGTGTTTTGGTGTTGATGAAAAATTGAAGAAATGTGTTCTTAAACCCATTAAGTTAAAATGGGCCTTTTACCCTAAAAAACGAGTTTTATGGTTTGGTAACATTATTTGTAAAAATATTGTGCTAAATGTGCCATACCCATCCCTTAAAAACCACCTCATATAGGTTGACCCACATGGTTACCCTAACCATGCACCAACTGTGTAGTGAATATTGATTATGTACTACCTAAGTAGAACTACCCATGTGATAGAGGCACATGGTATGGGAAAACAATGTCTATCCTATGCGGTGTGTTTCTTCTCATTTACTGTAGCCACACTGTCCCCTTCTGAGGTGTCACATAGTTTTAGACAAAACATGTGCCCTATACAGACCCTCCAAAACATGATATTTCCTACCCTGGTGCTATTGATACTCAATGAGACACCCTAGAAACCTATCAGGCCTTTATAAAAGATTAAATAAAATTAAAGTCGTCTAATTGATGGAATTCTATTCTAAATATCGTTTTTAAAAACAACTCGTCCAGTATCCTCCAAAAATCAAATTCCCTTGTAATTTCACCACAGATTAGAAAAAGGGTCATTACATGCTCCCCACCATAGAACTTATCATCCCTGAGAATCCATTAGTAACAACCAAAACATCACTCGACCTACAAGGGTCATGAAGTCTCATTCATACTATCACATTGTGTTTCCAAATGCCCAATGTACCGATGATAATTCACGTAATCACACAACACATAAGCCATATGAATATGATACCATGCTAATTTTAAAACCAAGATGCCTAGATGGTGCTAATATGAGATCATTTAGATATAATCATTATCACATCATCATCTCATTAAAAATTTTCCAAGGGTTCTTCCCACCTTAAGATTTAATATTGAAAGGAATGAATTTTGGTCCATGGTACCTCCACCATTGAAATTTCCCTATAGATCACACCATAAGAGAAATAATGAAACACCTAAATTGATATCCTTAAAAGGGAAAACACCATTAAATCTGAGGTCATATCAGGAATGTCATCATTAAGAAAAGCTCAACTTCCTATTGACCCAATTGAAACTAGTCATGCATGCTTACCATATAAGATATAGCTGACCCTTTTGAAACCACTCGCCTGAACCAGGTGAATAAATTTAAAAATGGTTTTTACCAACCGTACTCATCAAACTAGAAGAACCAAAATCAAATATTCTTTTACCAACTTAGCATATATGGATGGTTTCTTACAGAAAAACCATAATCCTACTTTCAATGAATCTATCATTTACCACATGAATGCTCACTAAAGTCCATTCCTGACATCTGGTGATTTTCCATGGGTCAAACCATCACCTAAAATTTTAATAATTCATGAATTAGCATGAAAATGTGTGAAATATTGATTCATACCACATGAATCATCACCCCTTTTACACATTACCTCTATGTCCGAAAAAGAAGGGTCCAATATAACCATTGATTCAATGGGATGGATTCCATTTAACTAACCCAAGGTAGCCCATGATACAATTACAAAGAAACATCGGTACAAGGACAAAAAAACATATAATAACACTAAATAAGCCCAGAGCACTATCGTCCTAGTTATCAAGTAAAGGAAAATAGATTATGTCTAAGAGTTTGTCAAAGAAATTATTACATGGGAATCCATGTCCATTACAGACTAACCAATCATTGATGATAACCAATCATCCAACATGTAAACAGATAAAGATCACATATTGATCCCAATAGGTTTAAAACATTATCATGGAATAAGACAGATGGTAACTTAGTGTATGAAGGATGATTATAAAATATGGGGCATGTACATATCTTTAAAAATAGAACATTAAAAGGAAACCAAGAAGGAAAATGTATGAATTAAGGGTCAAACTACTCCCAGTAGACTCCTTCAAAGGAGTTCAGCTTCACCAGCCAACACATCATCATCCTAATCACGATTATTTTACCACATAAGGTATCCCATGATAACTAAAGCATTACCATCGACACTTGTCCAAATTCAATGATGTATCGTAGTTGTTTCACAAGCATCCAACCACATCAACACCATGTTGCCGAGAATGAAATGACATGAATTGGAACTATTAAGATTCAATGTATTTAAAGAAATATTGAAAATTTCCAACTGGTCCTCCTCAGTTACTTACCTTATACATGGAAGGGAACATAATCAACATAATTGATATGACACTCCATACATTAGCAGTGTCCTGGCCATCGAAATAAGACACAGAACAGCTTCTCACAAGTTCACTAGGTCATTTTCACCTTAAAGGTAGTATAAACCACTTGGCATGAAAACCAAAACCAAATTGACCGGTGTGTCTAAACACTCGATCCTATTTTAATTCATCATGATCGTTGGGCTGAACATTATTCTATAACATGAAGGTCACTCTACTATGGAGATGACCAGTGAATGTACTGAATAGAAAAAAACTCAATGATCTCACAGAACTCAACTGGTTCATTTCAATATTTATCACTCAGCAGGCACTACATATATGAAGGCATACTACCATGAGGATTTAAAATAAAGATAACAAAACTTGGATACTACCCATAGGAATATCATCCCAATGAATTCTTGTATCATATTTACCATGAAAAAACTGGCTCAAAAGAAAATTATCCAACAACCATAAACTAGAATGAAGAATTCTTGGGTCACCCAGGGTAAAGAAACCAGGTCAGAGGACCTATGAAGTGGCTGAACATGCTCTTAGAATGTCTATCATACTAAAATCGGGCATTATTAGATGCCCACAGCCACAAAATGGTCAATGATACCATGACCACCTATATGAACAAGAGGGCCATATAGAAACAAGGAGTTCTATGAGGTACAATAGAATAAAACATTAGATAAACTCTCCTAATTAGAACAGAATATAATCTTTAGGTGTGCTGTATAAAATGGTTATCCCCTTATGAAGAAAAAGCACCAGCCTTATAACTAGATCATACATAACAAAAGTCACCAGTTCAAGAGCCTACCATCAAAGTCATTTCTAAAAAAGAGAAGGCCTATGGAAAATACTCACTCTTCAATTCTAATGAAACATAAAAAGAAATATAAATGGCCCTTGACCGAGGTTATTTACATACGACAACACCTATAGGTCCATTTTGTATTCAATACATTTATTCTCATTTAACCATTATCATTTAAATGATTTCTTAAAAAACTATATGCCATATAGGAATGTATTAACAGACGATGTTTTTAAATTATAAAACATTTATTTTCATCCATCATATATTAGGAATTTTATCAAATAAATTCCTATTTAGTTTATAAAGATACCCACAAGGGTCCTATTAGGACAACTTTGGCTCATCAGAATGAATCTAAATAGCATTTTCTTAATTATTAATGTTATAAACGCCCATTTAGGGTCATCTTATAAGAAACATCCCCCAACTGACCTACATGGGTCTATTTGTGCATTTTGAAGGTAACCATACCATTTTAGTTGAAAACTAAATATATTTTACATTTATAACCACATAACAATATATTATTGGCATATAAATAGTGGTTCAATTATAAGGTTTTCCACCACCCCAGTCCCTAAAGTGACCATAAACATTATATAATGAAGTCTATATAATATTTAATCGAATCAAATTCCATTTCAAAATATAATATGATCATATTTAATTCGTCAGACCTATGGGTGGCCTTCTACTAATGCATAAGGAACCCATACACAATGAAGTTTGGAATTTCGCTCACATTAATCAAAACCAATTCACATTACCATTTTAACATTACAATCCTGCAAATTTTAACAATAGTCTCTAGATATATTCATAATTTCCAATGATAGTTCGAATATACGGGTTACCTTTTCTCAATTAGAATGCACCCATATTCCTTACAACCGAAAATTGTTTCTCATATTATCACAAACTATAATTTCATCACATGTAACCAATTAAATCAAATGAAAACTAGCATGTTATCACAAGAAATAAAAATTGAAAGCATGATAATAAGAACAACGAATCATCCATAGAAAAAAGTATAAATTAAGGAGGCATCAAGCCATATAATTACCCAAGCATGGAAAAAAATATATGCTAAATAAAACATCCAAGAATTTTATACAATAGGAATGATAAATAATTACAAAACATAGAAAAAATATAATCTTATTATTAAAATAACTAACATGGAATATAACATCAATGATAATAAATACATGGTATGACATACACTCAAGTCATAGAATCCAAACTAACAGCCTGTAAATGAAACTACATGGCATGTAATATGCATGGACTTTCAATTTATCAGTACTTGTATGGATTCATCTAATGCTTCATTTTTTCCATTCCAGGCCAAGAGTAATTATTATAAACTTAATAAATAAATAAGAAGCAGATGATACACAAATAACTCAAGGTGAAATCACAATCCAATGTAAAAGTAAAAAATATGAACACTAATCTTATCCCTGGCCACATGGACTTTTCCCTGTGGGTTGGGTGATTAGTCCCATACACCAATATTTACTATGCAACGACACATTACTAATTTCCTATACACCAGCCAAAAATAATAGGATAAAGGAAATGAAACACCTATGATACCACTTTGTAACATCCTGACCCGGTTGACCACTAGATGGTAGCCAGATTGGTGGGAAACATGGCCTAAAGCATGTCTCCCCATACACCAGAATCTACCTATTAGAAATGAGCGTATAATTATAGAACAATGGAGAGACGATAACCTCATGTTAGAGTAGAAAAATTGTAACATCCCAAGTATGTAATGAATAATATATATTTTTATCTATGTCTATTAATGATTAAGATAGTGTTTTAGAGGCTTAAAATGAAAATAAATACAATCTTATGCATGGAATACACTAATATTCTTAAAAGATTGTTTTACTGCCTTTTGATGGAAAACCCTTTTTAAATCTATATTTTGACAATTTTATAAGCTATGTTTGTCAAAATGAACTTATTATTTATGATTGGGACATCAAAATTTACTTTGTGTGAATTTTTGGTATTTTTCTGATAAAGTTCATTTTTTAATGAATAGTGAAAAATGTTGTATTTTAATTCAAAACCGCTTTTTAATCTAATTTATTTATATGATTAGAATATCTTTTGAATTTGTTTTGAAGTTAAATTAGAATATATTTTTACCATTTAATCCAATGGTGGTCATTGGAATCAATTTCACTTTGAAATTGGACTTAAACTACTGTCAATCTTTTCATAGATATTGTTTCAAAAAAACCCGCTATTTGTCATGACAGCGGGAATTAATTATTAAATTAATCAATGTGACTTATATGTTTTGAATTTTGTAAAATAGACTTCATTTTTGAATTCGGAGTATCAAATATATCTTAGGGTGAATTTTTTGTAATTTTCTGAAAAACTTCAATTTTGATGAATTGTGAAACCACTAAGTGGTACTTATAAAAACTGATTTTTCCGTTTAAATGAAATTTGGCCATCTTTGTGTTTTGAATTTCAAAAATCCGACATACATGGTTGTCATTAAGAAGTAAAATGTGGTTCAATGGGATTAAAATAATTTTTTGGTGAATAGTAACTCTTAAGTTCTTAATCGCGATTAGAGGTAATTAGTGTAGTTTAAGGTAAGAATAATGTTTTAATAAAATGAAATGACCTAGACACATGTCCTACCCTTATTGGATGTGTCATGGCCGACCAAGAAAATCCATGGGTCAACTTGGGGACCCCATGGAGCCACTTTGGTTGGGAAATGACATAAATAACTTTTTATTTAATGTTAAAGTAAAAATGACACAAACATGAGTTATGTTACTAAAAAAAATTTATATGGGGTTATACAAGTCAGATTTTTGACTATAAATATTCATTAGAAATATAAAAATATTTCCTAAATCATAGAAGTTTTTTTATAATTTTTAGAAATTAAATAAATTAAATTATTTATGACCTCATGATGATGCAGCGATGACATCATTATTTAACGATTTAAATAAAATGGAAAGTTAATGTAAAATCTAAACCCTACACATGGAAAAAACCAATTGGATGAGTGGATTTAAAACCCTTATCACCTTATCATCTAATTATATCAATGTGGGACCTTTTGAATCTGAAACTCATTTTAAAATAAAGTAACTTATCTTTACTTTCCAAGAGTGCCCCTCCTCTCCTCTTATAAAAGGCCCCCACCTCTACCTCCTTACCCACACTCCAAAACCCTTTGGCTCAGACAAACCCTGCCCATTTTGTCTCTCCCCATCCCTCTATTACTCCTTGAAGCCTAACTTTGGGCAGAAGTCTTCCCAAGGAAGCCTTTGAGCTCAAACCAAAGGGAGTTACCCGATTTTAAGGTAATGTCTTCTTTTGAGTCCTTTTGTTTTATTTTGCTTCTCCAACCCCCTAAACTCTTTTTATTATTTTATTTTGTAACAACTCCAGTATCCTCAATATACTAGGATGTTTTTATAATAAGGATTCTAGCTACACTTACACACACCTACATCTAATGGTTAACGAACATACTGTTTCCGTGGATGGTGAATTTATGCCTCCTGAAACGATGATTGTTCAATATTCTTTTAACACCTTCAAAGGTGGCCATTAAGATGTAACTATATTTATATATGATATATAATATGTTTATGTTTTCCTTAAGCTTCTGTCTTTTTCTTGTTGGTCATACCTTTATGGTTTCCATTATGGGTAAACACGATATCTTCATTTAAGGAAGTGTGGACTACCGCCCCCTCAAAGTGATTTGATTCATTAAATACCATATGTGTGACGTATAAAGGATGGAACTATGATATTATATATGATATTATACTTTAATTATAATATACCTTTATATCATTATGATTCCATTCTATAAAATACGAAATAGAAATGAAAGTAGCGTTCATGCGTACGTACGACTTACCGTCTCCATGAACGGTGCATTTCATTTATTACCTCTAAATGATTATGTAATATTATAAATGCATGTATATACTGGATATATATGATATATACATAATTATTATAATTCTGGATATAATTGATACATGAACAACATGTAATTATAAAGGGTTTGTTTTTTACTCAAGTACCAATGATCGTTAAAACGACCGTTATTAACTTAAATAATTACATAGTGTTCATGACATGGCAATAAGTGATATAAAAGGAATAATTAATTTGAAAAAGGTTCTTAAAGAAGTAGAAATTAACTCAAGTTTATTATTCAGGACATTAAAGAACGATCGAGTCAAGTCAGACCCGAGGTATGGGACTTCGTCTCAATCTCCTTTCGTTGAGGCATATTTTGTTTTATACACAACCTTATTTTATATGGTGTATAAACCCCTTTTACTTTTACATTTATCCAAAAGGAATCTTCTTTATACGAAGCATTTTACTAAACAAAAAAAGGGAATGTTTTTGTCGTACGTATGCGGAGACAACAACTTCTCCGCCGCCATGACCGTTATTTGAGTTTCGGCTTCCTCTACAAGTCATACATTCTTTTTAAAAGAAAAATAAATACCATGTTTTAATTTTCTTTTATTTTCGTATTGAAAATTTTTTTCATAATGTTTTTATATCAATGTGTTGTATTTATATCTTGTGATTGAAAGGTGGAAATGTTATGTTTCCTTTATTCATGTTTTATGTGATACGATTATGTTGAGGTTCTTGGGCATTATTATGAAGACGGGTGGTTCCGTGATAAAATAAGGGCGGGTGAGCCCGATATAGCTCTCCAATGCATTGGGTAATGCGAAGGAGTGAAATTTTAAGGTTTCTCTGAAGAGATCTAGGGAATATACTATGATGGGTATTCCAAACGTAACCAAGAAGGTTACTCCCTACGTAAGAATGTTATAAATTCCCCAAGTTACCTTTATGTCTTATGATTTCTATGATTTATTCATGATTTGATGAGGTATGTTAAAGTGCATATGTTTTATGGGTAAAGTATGATTTCATTCTTATGTATATATGTACCCATGTTTCCTTTCCATATTTTTATATCCCTTACTGAGCTTCTTATGCTCATCCCAAGTTTTTTTGAAATTTTTTTCACAGGTCAAGGGAAATGAACATGATATGGTGATAGTGTCAAGGAAGTGTCAAGAAATAATCCATCTTTTATTTTAAATGTGTTTCCATTGATGGTAATGAATAATACTATCTTTATGTAACCACTTTGTTTTTATATGGAATGTAATGCAAGTTTTATGATCTAATTCTCTAAAACTCTAAACCTGAAAAGATCCTCAATGTGTAATCTTGTAATAACTCAAGATTAAGTAAGGTTTAAGGCTGGGGCCTTATAGTTGGTATCAAAGGTCGGTTTAGATAACTTTAGGAGTTAGAATTCTATTAAATGATTATCCAAAAATATTTTTTTTTTGAAATGATATAGCATTTGAAGATTACCATGTTGCTTCATCTAAGACATGTTTGTTCAGAATGTTTTTCCACAGAGGAAACAGGGAAGCAGTGCTAGGAAGGCATACAGAAGGAAATAACCTTCCGAATCAGCATCCTGAGATGGTCGGAATTGGAACTTAACAGTTTGTTGCAGTAATGGCGCAGTTGACTCAAGCGATAAATGGTGGTGGTATCTATGCACGAGATCAGCCAGATCAACCGCAGAGGAACATGTCAATGGTGGAACATTTCATGAGGTAATATCCCCCATCATTCAAGGGATCATCTGACCTTGTGCTAGCTGAAGGGTGGATTAAAGCACTGGAGAAGATTTTTGATGTCATGGGGTGTTCAGACAATCAAAAGGTTAGTCTTGCTATTTATCGTTTGGAGGGTGAAGCAGATCAGTGGTGGTCGATGGTTAAAAATATCAGGGACGCTGATGAGATTGATGCTCTCGACTGGGATGAATTCAAAGCTATGTTTCTTGAGAAGTATTTTCCTAAGGCTGTTCGACATAGGATGGAAAAGAAATTCTTGTAATTGAGGCAAGAGGAATACTCAGTGGCTACCTATGAAGAAAGGTTCACTCGATTGGAAAGGTATGCTCCAAATTTTATCCGAGACCTTGATAGTAAAATCAATCGTTTTTACTCAGGATTAAAGACAAAATATCGAAGGGTATTAGCTTCTCGTGAGTTTAAAAGTTATGAAAAGCTTGTTCGATGTGCTGAGAAGGTGGAAATGGAGTTTGCCGATGATAAAGTGTTCTATAACAACCAACAGAAGAAGAGACCGAGGTGGCAGGAGAAAGGTAATAATTCTTCAAAAAAGTCGGATGGTAAGAAAACTAAGTTTCTAGTTTGTGATAAATGTGACAGAAGGCATGCTGGGGAATGTCTTCTGAATTCTGGAAATTGCTACCGATGTGGTAAGATGGGACATAAGGCTCGTGATTGCACTGAAAAGGATCAAGGTGAAGTTAAGACCAAATTTGATTTACAGTTAGTGAAATGTTATAAGTGAAATGAGATGGGTCACTATGCAAACGAGTGTCCGAAAAAGAGCTTGAGTGATGGGAAGCAGTTAGACTACAAGCAGAAAGGGGTGGTGAAATCCTTTGCAACTACTTCAGCAGATGTCGGGCCATCAAATGAAGTTGTATCAGGTACTTTGTTTGTTTTTTCAGATTATGCCAGTGTGTTTTTTGATTCGTGGTCTACACATTATTTCATCTCTGAAACCTTTTCTAGTAAAATGGGAATACCATCTCAAGAAATGACTCCTGAACTTTTGGTAAAAACACCTGGGGGGAATGTTGAGGAAAAAGAATTTATAAGAATCCTCCTATCCTTATCTGTGGAAAGAACCTACTTTAAAACCTTATTGTTCTACATCTAGTAGAGTTTGATGTTATCCTGGGTATGGATTGGCTCTCTATTTACCATGCTAAGATTGACTGTGGAGATAAAGAAGTTTCTTTTCAGAAAGGCTTTCAGTTTGTATACAAGAATGAACCCTTACTGTTGATAACTTATCAGGAGGCTGAGAAACATGTAAAAGATGGAAATGAATGTTACCTTGCACACATCGTTGAAAATAAATGAACTGTTCAGATTAATGATGTGCTAGTGGTAAATGAGTATCCTGATGTTTTTTCTGATGAGTTTCCTGGAATAATACCAGATTGGGAAGTTGAATTTACTGTTGACTTAGTTCCTGATGCTAAGCCAATTTCAAAACTCCCTTATCGAATGGCTCAAATTGAACTTTTAGAGTTGAAGGATAAATTGCAAGATTTATTAGAGAAAGGTTTCATTTGACCTAGCACATCACCATGGGGTGCTCTTGTTTTATTTGTTAAAAATAAAGATGGTTCAATGATACTTTACATTTATTATAGAGCCTTGAATAACATCACTGTTAAGAACAAATATCCTTTGCCTCATATCGATGATTTGTTTGATCAGATCTAGGGAGCTCAGTATTTTTCAAAGATTGACTTGAGATCGGGGTACCATCAGCTGAAGGTAAAGGAAGCAGACGTTCCGAAGACCGTGTTCCGTACAAGATATGGCCATTATGAATTTGTAGTAATGCTTTTTGGGCTAACCAATGCACCTGCTGTATTCATGGACTTAATGAATAGAATTTTCCATGAGTTCTTGGATAAGTTTGTGGTGGTTTTCATTGATGATATTTTGGTGTTTTCTAAAAGTAAAGAGGAGAATGAAAGACATTTAAGGGTTATCTTGCAAACCTTAAAAGAAAAGAAATTGTATGGTAAATTCAGCAAGTGTGAGTTTTGGTTGCAACAAATTTCTTTCCTTGGTCACATTGTTTCTAAATATGGGATAACTGTTGATCCTGCAAAAACAAAAGTTGTTGAAGAATGGCCAAGACCCACAAATGTAACTGAGATTCGTAGCTTTTTTGGTTTGACAGGCTATTACTGAAGGTTTGTTAGAAATTTTTCACGGTTATCTAGTCCAATGACTAAGCTAACTCGGAAGGGTGTTAAGTTTATCTGGAAAAAAAATGTGATGATTGTTTTCAGGAATTGAAAAGAAGATTGGTGAATGCTCTAGTTTTGGCACTACCTTCCAGGAATGGTGATTTTGTTATCTACAGTGATGCTTCATTGAAAGGACTTGGTTGCGTCCTAATGCAGAATGATCAGGTAATTTCTTATGCTTCACAACAGTTGAAAACTCATGAGGTAAATTACCCTACACATGATTTGGAATTAGCTGCTGTTGTTTTCGCTTTAAAAATTTGGAGGCATCATTTGTATGGTGTAAAGTGTGAAATATATACTGATCACAAAATTTAAAGTATATATTCACTCAGAAAGAGTTGAACATGAGACAAAGGAGATGGCTAGAATTAATCAAGGATTATGATTGTACAATTCATTACAATCCGGGCAAAGCAAATAAAGTGGCTGATGCTTTGAGTCGAAAAAGTAATGCTTTATTAGCAATGTTGCGTTTGGAACGTAATCCTTTGGTTAAGGATTTGATGAACATTGGCATAGAAGTTGTTGGTGCAATAAGTTCTTCTGTTTTGTTTCAGGTATCAGTGAGATCATCTCTATCAGATAGAATCAAGCAAGCACAGAAGCAAGACAATGAGTTGCAGAAAAAGGTAGAGCTGGTTCAGAAAGGTAAGTTGCCTGAATTCAACATTGATAATGATTGTGTTTTTAGATTTGGGAAGAGATTGTGTGTGCCTTGTGTTTCACAGCTGAAGAGATAGTTGTTATGTTAATCTCATAGTTCTCCGTTTTTAGTTCATCCTGGCAGTACTAAGATGTATAGAGATCTGCGGGAGTATTACTGGTGGGATGGAATGAAAAGAGATATTGCTGATTTTACTGTGAAGTGTTTGACATGTCAACAGGTTAAAGCAGAGTGGCAGTTACCGAAATGGATGATTCAGCCTTTACCAGTGCCAGAGTGGAAATGGGAGAATATATCCATGGACTTTGTTGTGGGATTACCGAAGACATCTCGAGGTAATAATGCAATCTGGTTTATTGTTGATCGCTTGACTAAATCTGCTCATTTTCTTGATATACGAGATACTTTTTCCCTAGATCAACTTTCCCGTTTGTATCTTAAAGAGATAGTCAGGTTACATGGAGTTCCTCTCTGCATTGTATCTGATCGTGATCTCAGGTTCACTTCTAACTTTTGGAAAGGCCTTCAGAAGTCATTGGGTACTGAATTAAATTTTAGTACAGCTTTTCATCCTCAATCAGATGGGCAGTCAGAACGAACAATACAGACATTGGATGATATGCTACGTTCTTGCTCTATGGATTATCAGGGAAGTTGGGACCAACATATTTCTTTGGTTGAATTTTCATATAATAACAGTTTTCATTCCAGTATACAGATGGCACCATTTCAGGCATTATATGGGAAGCGGTGTCGAACTCCAACTTTCTGGGATGAAGTGGGTGAATGGAAGTTGATGGGACTAGAATTGGTAGAAGAGATGGCAGAAAAAGTTCAGCTGATTCAGAAGCACATGAGAACAGCTCAGAGCATGCATAAGAGTTATGCGGATAACCGGAGGAAGGATCTATCTTTCGAGGTAGGTGATCATGTTTTTCTCAAGGTTTCTCCTTGGAAAAGTGTGATGAGATTTGGTAAGAAAGGAAAGATGAGTCCAAGATTTATTGGACCATATGAAATTTTGGAGAGAGTTGGATCATTTGCATACCGGGTGGCTTTACCTCTGAGTTTATCTCAGGTACACAATGTTTTTCACGTTTTGATGTTGAGAAAGTATATGCCAGATCCATCTCATGTTTTGAGTCCAGAGGTAGTTCAGCTGGAAGAGAACCTATCTTATGAGGAACAACCGGTCCAGATTCTTGACCACAGGGAGCAAGTGTTACGAAAAAAGGTGATTAAGCAGGTAAAGGTTTTGTGGAAAAACCACATGATGGAAGAGGCAACATGGGAATCTGAAAATGCAATGAGGGATAAGTACCCCCATTTATTTGATAAGTAAATAAATTGTGGGGACGCAATTTTCTAAAGGGGGGAAGGATGTAACATCCCAAGTAAATAATGAATAATATATATTTTTTCAATGTCTATTAATGATTAAGATAGTGTTTTAGAGGCTTAAATTGAAAATAAATACAATCTTATGCATAGAATACACTAATATTCTTAAAAGATTGTTTTACTGCCTTTTGATGGAAAACCCTTTTTAAATATATATTTTGACAATTTTATAAGCTATGTTTGTCAAAATGAACTTATTATTTATGATTGGGACATCAAAATTTACTTTGTGTTAATTTTTGGTATTTTTCTGATAAAGTTCATTTTTTAATGAATAGTGAAAAATGTTGTATTTTAATTCAAAACCTTTTTTTAGTCTAATTTATTTATATGATTATAAAATATTTTGAATTGGTTTTGAAGTGAAATTAGAATATATTTTTACCATTTAATCCAATGGTGGTCATTGGAATCAATTTCAGTTTGAAATTGGACTTAAACTAGTGTCAATCTTTTCATAGATATTGTTTCAAAAAAAACCCGCTATTTGTCATGACAGCGGGAATTAATTATTAAATTAATTAATGTGACTTATATGTTTTTAATTTTGTAAAATATAATTCAATTTTGAATTCTGAGTATCAAATATAGCTTAGGGTGAATTTTAGGTAATTTTCTGAAAAACATCAATTTTTGATGAATAGTGAAACCACTAAGTGGTACTTATAAAAACTGATTTTTCCGTTTAAATGAAATTTTTCCATCTTTGGGTTTTGAATTTCAAAAATCCGACATACATGGTTGTCATTAATAAGTAAAATGTGGTTCAATGAGATTAAAATAATTTTTTGGTGAATAGTAACTCTTAAGTTCTTAATAGCGAATAGAGGTAACTAGTGTAGTTTAAGGTAAGAATAATGTTTTAATAAAATGAAATGACCTAGACACAAGTCATACCCTTATTTTATGTGTCATGGCCGACTAAGAAAATCCATGGGTCAACTTGGGGACCCCATGGAGCCACTTTGGTTGGGAAATGACATAAATAACTTTTTATTTAATGTTAAAGTAAAAATGACACAAACATGAGTTATGTTACTAAAACAATTTTTATATGGGGTTATACAAGTTAGATTTTTTACTATAAATATTCATTAGAAAGATAAAAATATTTACTACATCATAGAATTTTTTTTATAATTTTTATATATTAAATAAGTTAAATTATTTATGACATCATGATGATGGAGCGATGACCTCATTATTTAATGATTTAAATAAAATGGAAAGTTAATGTAAAATATAAAACCTACACATGGTCAAAACCAATTGGATGAGTGGATTTCGAACCCTTATCACCTTATCATCGAATTATATCAATGTGGGGCCTTTTGAATCTGAAATGCATTTTAAAATAAAGTAACTTATCTTTACTTTCCAAGAGTGCCCCTCCTCTCCTCTTATAAAAGGCCCCCACCTCTACCTACTTACCCACACTCCCAAAGCCTTTGGCTCGGCCAACCCATGCCAATTTTGTCTCTCCAAATCCCTCTATTACTCCTTGAAGCCTCACTTTGGGCAGAAGTCTTCCCAAGGAATCCTTTGAGCTCAAACCAAAGGGAGTTACCCGATTTTAAGGTAATGTCTTCTTTTGAGTCCTTTTGTTTTATTTTGCTTCTCCAACCCCTTAAACTCTTTTTATTATTTTCTTTTGTAACAACTCTAGTATCCTAAATATACTAGGATGTTGTTATAAAAATTATTCGAGCTACACTTACACACACCTACATCTAATGGTTAACGAACATACTATTTCCGTGGATGGTGAATTTATGCCTCTCGAAACGATGATTGTTCAACATTATTTTAACACCTTCAAAGGTGGCCATTAAGATGTCACTATATTTATATATGATATATAATATGTTTATGTTTGCCTTAAGCTTCTGTTTTTTTCTTTTTGGGCATACCTTTATGGTTTCCATTATGGGTAAACGCGATATCTTCATTTAAGGAAGTGCGGACTACCGCCCCCTCAAAGTGATTTGATTCGTTAAATACCATATGTGGGACGTATAAAGGATGGAACTATGATATTATATATGATATTATACTGGAATTATAATATACCTTTATATCATTATTATTCCATTCTATAAAATACGAAATAGAAATGAAAGTAGCGTTCATGCGTACGTACGGCTTACCGTCTCAATGAACGGTGCATTTCATTTCGTACCTCTAAATGATTATGTAATATTATAAATGCATGTATATACTGGATATATATGTTATATAAATAATTATTATAATTCTGGATATATTGGATACATGAACAACATGTAATTATAAAGGGTTTATTTTTGACTCAAGTACCAATGATAGTTAAAACGACTGTTATTAACTTAAATAATTACATAGTGTTCATGACATGGAAATAAGTTATATAAAAGGAATAATGAACTTGAAAAAGGATCTTAAAGAAGTAGAAATTAACTCAAGTTTATTATTCAGGACATTAAAGAAAGATCGAGTCAAGTCGGACCCGAGGTATGGGACTTCGTCTCAATCTCCTTTCATTGAGGCATATTTTGTTTTATACACAACCTTCTTTTATACGGTGTATAAACCCCTTTGACTTTTACATTTATCCAAAAGGAATCTTTTTTATACGAAGCGTTTTACTAAATGAAAAAAAGGGAATGTCTTTGTCGTACGTATGCGGCGACAACGACTTCTCCGCCGCCGTGACCGTTATTTGTGTTTCGGCTTCCTCTACAAGCCATACCTTCTTTTTAAAAGAAAAATAAATACCATGTTTTAATTTTCATTTATTTTGGTATTGAAAATGGTTTTCATAATGTTTTTATATCAATTTGTTGTATTGATATCTTGTGATTGAAAGGTGGAAATGTTATGTTTCCTTTATGCATGTTTTATGTGATACGATTATGTTGAGGTTCTTGAGCATTATTATGAAGATGGGTGGTTTCGTGATAAACTAAGGGCGGGTGAGCCCAATATAGCTCTCCAATGCATTGGGTAACGTGAAGGAGTGAAACGTTAAGGTTTCTCCGAAGAGATCTAGGGAATATACTGTGATGGGTATTCCAAACGTAACTAAGAGGATTACTCCCAACGTAAGAATGTTATGAATGCCCCAAGTTACCTTTATGTCTTATGATTTTTATGATTTATTCATGATTTGATGAGGTATGTTAAAGTGAATATGTTTTATGGGTAAAGTATGATTTCATTCTTATGTATATATGTACCCATGTTTCCTTTCCGTATTTTTATATCCCTTACTGAGCTTTTTATGCTCATCCCAAGTTTTTTTGAAATGTTTTTCACAGGTCAAGGGAAAGGTACATGATATGGTGATAGTGTCAAGGAAGTGTCAAGAAATAATCCATGTTTTATTTTAAATGTGTTTCAATTGATGGGAATGAAGAATACTATCTTTATGTAACCACTTTGTTTATATGTGGAATGTAATGCAAGTTTTATGATCTAATTCTCTAAAACTCTAAACCCGAAAAGATCCTCAATGTGTAATCTTGTAATAACTCAAGATTAAGTAAGTTTTAAGGCTGGGGCCTTATAAAAATAGTATAACCAGGAAAAATATTTGACAATAGTAGAAGTAGTATATAAATAAAATTAAAGTAGAAAAAATCAACTGAATAATGAATGAGATGACCAACGTCGGTATACAACATATGGATGTAAGTTTAGTGGATGATACACAAAAACTATAATAGACATACATCAGATAGTGATACAATGTTGTAAATAAAAAAAATATTAAATTATATCCATATGGGTGATCTCCATGAGAATCCTGAGATCTATCTTAGTTATGTTCTCCTAACTCTAAGGTACTACCTAAATAGCACAAGAAATCATCGGTGGTCCTAAAAACATAAGTTTTACTTGGGTACCAGTGCAATGGCAGCTAGAGAGGGGTGTGAGATAATAATCTCAGTTGGTTCCCACCCATGGTTTCTACTACTGAATCCATTCCATTATATATTAATAAGTAGTGTGTAGGTAATACATATAAATAATATGCTGTATAAATAAACAACCACATGCCCAGGTTCCCAAGGGACACCTGGTGGCTATACCTACTTCAGCTCATAGCTAGAATAAGTGTGTGATTAGTAATGATATATATATATAGTAATATATATATATATATATATATGTGTGTATGTATGTATGTGTATATGTATGTATGTATGTATATAATAAAGTTCTATATTGAATCCACCTATATGAACTATGTGTGTACCAAGGCCAAATGGACATATATCTGGAATACTAGTTTCTGGATGAACTAGGGTGTAACATAGATATCCATAACCATTCTAAAAAAGCTTAAAATCTCACACAATAATGTACATTCTCGACATACCTATAAATTCATTGAAATCATGCTAAAATTATTTGGATGGTGAGTGGGTCATCATGCAAAACTCTAACCATAGAACATGGAACCTTAGACAATCAACCATATAGTATCACTGGTGAAAGATGTCATTATCAACACCTGATGTAAGAGAGAATGATGCATCCATGATAAAAATACCTTACCATCATTTCAATGACTACTTATAAGTTATAATAATTAATAGTATAAATCTTGAGGAAAATCATTTCATGCAATTTATATGACTTGTCTATATAAAGGCATCATTATATTTAAAATAAAATCCATGAGGAAATACCTATCATTCTTTGCATTTAAACAATCCCATTATATACAATGTAATTTAGTTTAAAAATTAAAATTAAACATGTAATTAGGAAAGACCTAAATGGTGTGTCCTTACCAACCTTCACATTCCATTCCACTGTAATTACACCTTCTAACATAAACATGGAAATCAAAGAATCGTGAATAAACCATTTAAATTAAAAAATTACATCAAATCCATGAAAACATGTAAATTCATTTAACAATGAGCTAAGGGGTGCTTAGATGGTACCATTGTCTAATTTGGAAACTACCTATAAGTTAAATCTCATTTATTGAGTAATATAATCCCTGTGGAGGGGCATGGATCATAAATAAAATTAAAGGTGAGGGAAAATGCAATCTCTTATATTGTTCAATGGTCTTATAAAAATAATAAAAGGCAGTAAACTCAATTTAAGCACAACATTTGTGGTCAGTTCATAACATTCTGCATATCAACAATAATATTCAAGCAAGGAAGAATGTCCAAAAAATGGCCAAACATGTTATAAATAACTAACCATAACATTTAAATTTTGGGGATAGTGCACCTTATTAATCGGTTTTATTATAAATACATGAAATTTTTATACAAAAACTAATTTTATCAATTAATCCTCAAATATAAGATTCACACATATATTTAAATTAAATAACCATGTAAGAATAGTTATCATACCCAGAAATTAAATTATATATATACTACATGACACTTATGAGGTGAAATTATCATTTATACAAGTTCATAAAAGGATAAAATAAATTTATAATCTATATTGATCAATGGAAAGATGTTCTAGGAATTTGAACAATTAATTATAAAGGGGAAATTCACTTGGCATAGCCATGGGGGTCCATAACAGATATTAACCATCTATAACTCCCTAAATGAGGATCAACATATATGTATCAAGATGCAATGGTAAATATGATATGAAAATAATATTTGCAGAAAAGTTTGTTGAGTGGTGTAATGATCATATTTATAAAATGATGTAAAACATAGAAAAATCCATAGACCACCTACCATGTACCATGTATGACCTACTAATCTAATCTTAGTCATAATTCATTCTAGCTTGGAATAAATCTATGGAATAGACATTCACCTTAAATATGTAGAAAATAAGCTCACACAAAAATAGTGAAGTATATGGAATGAAGAACATAAAATAGATTATAAAGGTATGTGATCGTACTGATACGAATCCATAGAGACTAGCATCGAATGATTTGGACTTGAGATCTATGAGTAATTCTAGGACGTAGTTGGAGAGGAGGATAGATCACCAGGGGGAGGAGAGGAGTTGTAAGTGGATGGAGGTTGGGGAGAAAATAATAGATGAGATATTAAACTCTATAAGGGAATAATGGTCATCTAATCCTAAATATTGGGTCATATGGTTTTTCCACATAGTTTGGTCAAAACATGCTCCAACTGTGCCACACCAATCCCTTGAAAAAACACCTTCCACTATTTGACCCGCACAGTTACCCTAGTTGTGTGACAAGCATGTGGTGAATGGTTCTTAGGTACTGCCTAAGTGGCACTAACCTTGCAATATAGGGACACATTTTTGGAAAACCATGCATAGCCTACGAACATATTTTCTTCTCCATTGTTATAGGTTCACAGTTTTCTTCTAATGGGACACACGGTTTCATACAAACCATACACCATAGGTATACCAACAAGAAAATTATATTTTCAGCCCCAACACTCCTGAATTTCAAAAAGTCACCAGGAAAACCTCTAACACCAATACCCTAGTCCAAAAACAACACATTGAAGTGATCCAGCTATTGGAATCCCATTCAAAGGCTTAGTTTTACAAAACCCATATAGTAAATGCCAAAATTCATATTCCATTGGATTTTACCATTACTCAAAACATGGGTCATTACAAAATGGAAATGATGAGGTAGAGGTTTATCATCTCACATAAATCTCTATGAGATATAATCCATATTCACCACTTATTTCAATTTTGTGGTGTATATACTACTTTTTTATGATATATCATGAAATCATTTATCACCATTATATTAAAGGATTCATTTTATATTGTTTATTTCATGAGCCTTTCAATATATAACTTACCAAAGTAGTGAGAGTTTAGTTCACAATATCATCCTTATTCGAGATGGTTTGTGTTGACTTCTCACATGGAGGAATTATTTGATATTTATATTTTGAAATTAGAATATTTTCTTCTCCTATGGGTGCTCCTAATATTTTCAATTAATAGTACCATTTTCTCCATTCAGTGGTACTTAAAATTTTTAATAACATTTTTACAAGAAACTCTGACATCATTTCCCACTTTGATTGGAAATATGTTTTCTTTTTGAACCATTTTTTCTAAAATTTATTTCAAAAATATTTTAACCTTTTCAAAATAATTTATAATATACATTTTCACCCATTTTTACTCATTACAAAAAAAAATCAAATAATTTAATTAAAATAATTTTAAAAAAAAATACATATGAAAATGATATTTTCATCATGATGTTTTTGAAAGATCATTTTATGGTATTTAAATTAATAATTATAAAAAACCATGAATATTTCTCCGATGGTAATATGTTGTATTGATTATATCTTTATTATTTATATGGATGGTTAATGATTATTTAAACTATATATGTTCTACTTTGATAAAAAAATTATATTACTATAAGTTGTTTATGATTATATTTAGTAATTTGGTAATTTTTCACATTTCATATGATATAATTTCAATATGAATTTTTATATGGTTAATGTATTACCATTTTAATATAAGGAATGAAACCAACTTAGTAAGTGAAGGTTGGGGTCCTTTATTGCCCCTCGATGAATCAGTAGGAGTAATGAGAGAAATTATATATGGTTTTGGTCAAGGACTTAGTCATTTATTAGATTATTGGCATGAATCCTTTGTAGTATTATGTTATTATCATGATACATTGATAGTATTATATTTCTTAACATGAATTCTCAAATATAATTCCTCAAAATTATAAAGATTGAACATTTCATTTGATAGCATGTATGACACGCAACACTGAAATCATAAGGGAATATAATATCTTGAGAAATTATAGTATATTTAATATTTTAAATAAAATTAATCGATTATATTTCTTATAATTAACATCACACTAAGTTATCATTTGTTTCATGAAATATTTAGTTTTTTCAATGTCTTGAGTTATACGCAAGACTGAGTTTTATAGAACAACAATATATTATTAAAATATTATAATTTCAAATAATAAGACATAACCTTACTATTAAATTTGTAGTTATGAATATTACTAACTAAACATATGAAAATATTTCTCTTAAAAAATATACCTTTAATTAATTGGTCACAATTTAATTTAAAATGAATACAAGAACTAATTGTTTAAAAATGGAAAGTTTTTATAAGAGACTCTTTTTATGTGCACAAATCTATTTTATCGAAATAAATTATAAAAAAATAAAATTATTGAGTTTTATTAATTTAATATATATATTTATATTACATATTAAAGAAAATATTTTGGATATTCATCCAATATACCTGATATACATAAGATAAGAATAATCCCAATTTTATGCATAAAAATCTATATATTTCTAATGTGAATGTTACCGCCTTTTTAAAGCGAACATATTTGAAATCTAGTTTTTTGATCTTTTTGAGATTATATATACCCAAAAAAACTTAATTTGATGAAATAAAAACATTATAATTTGGTGAGGTTGAATTTTGGGTAATTTTTTTTGAATTTTATTTTTTGATGAATAGTGAACTACATAATTTTAATACAAAATTACATTTTCATGTAATTTATTTATAAAGATAAATTTTATTTTTTATTTCTTTAAAATTTTGATCTAATAAATATTATATAAATATATATATTAGGTATTTTTAATAAATATCACTTTGAAATTTCAAATAAAAACATAGAAAACTTTTGAATATTTCACATTAAAAATACACTTTTTTACCCTACCTGTGGGATTAAATGTAAAGACCCGTAAAATTCAAGGGAAATTTTTTCTTAATTTTCTTTAGAATTTTACAAGAGCGCGGTTTCAGACGGCACCTGATTCCGAGGCCCGGAGTGCCCGGAATTAATTTTCCGAAGTTTGGCTCGGGTACGTTCAGTGAACGAACGAGCGGGAATTCCTAACTTTTGATCCGGTGCTCGGAATTGAAATCCGAGGGCACCGATGAACTCGCAGCGCCATTATTCGCTTAAAGAGACCTTTTCGGGAGTTGCGTTTGTTGCGGGTTGAAAGTTAGTTTTTGGGTTTTTAGTTTAAGTTAAATAAAATTTGTGAGGAACAAATTTTATTTTTAACTAGTTAAGTCCTACCAAAGGGAGTTGGGAGTGGGACCCACATCCACTTAACCTCCCTTGGGAGGATTAAGTGAGGTGGGGTCCACACGAACCCCAACTCCTCAATTTCTCTCAAAACCTCCCCTTTAACTCTTTTCATTTATTGTTGTCAACTTGAGTCACTTAATTAATTATGGGAGTTAAACCTTTTTGAATTTCAAACTTTTGAAATTCTAATGTGTTTTGTAATAATAAAATAAGAAGTTGTCTTATTTTATTATGGGTTGTTTGTTTGTCTCCTTGAGAGCTTTTGGAGAGCCTCTTCTTCTTCTTCAAACTCAACGAAGAACGTGAAGAACGTCGTTCTTCAACGAAGAACTTCTCCGCCGAAGAACACGATCCATCCGCGACGCCGTATCCGCGACGCGACGTACTTCTTCCGCGTCATCTCTTTCGCGACGGTTTTCCGCGACGAACGCCTTCGACAACGACTCTTCCTCCGACGTCAAAGGAATCGACACCGATATTCCACGACTACGTCAACGTGCGACTATCGAGGTAGAGGTTCTTGAGTTCGTTGTTTTCTTTATTATTTGACTTTCCTCAAGTCTTGACGAGGAACGCTCAATTTCCGACGAAGAACGCCGCTCCGCTCTTCTTCGTTTACCGTGTCAACGAAAGGGGACGCCGCTTCTTCCTCGGACCTTCTTCGTCGGCATACGAAGATTCGCCAACGACGTAACTCTTCGGGCATATCTCTTCGTCAACGGATTGACGAACGACGACCGCGACGCCCGACCACCGCGACGATGTCTTCCGCGGGACGTTGTCAAATCATCGATCTTATACCCGAGGTAGGGGTTGTTGATTCGATATTTAATTATTCCATTCCTTGATCGTGGTTTTCGCATGTCAAACATGAGACTTTTGAACGTTTAAGTTGAGTTATTTATTTTAACGTGAGGGGGGCCGGACCGCACGAACACGGCCGAACCCCCCTCCATCGTTCTTGTTTATTCTTGCGGGCGGAAGCAAGGTGGCGTGGTGCCGTCGCACCACGCGGATAATTGTACGTTTAACTTACATGATGCCGTCGCGCGCACCATGGAAGAAACAACAAGAACGCGACGCCATCGCGCCGCGTTGAATGAATATCAAAGCACGGCAAAGGGGCGCGGTGCCGTCGCACCGCGCCGGAAGACGAACGCTGCGGCCGGTTCCGGGCCGCGGTGGGACAAGGAGACCGCGGCCGGTTCCGGGCCGCGGCGGAAGAGAAGACCGGCGGCCGGGCCGCCGGCGTCGGAAGCCGAAGGGGGGGGGACCGGAAATTCCGGTCCCGTTTGAGAAAACCGGCCGGCCAGCTGGCCGGCCGGATGTCTTAAAAACCGGGGGAATTAATCCCCCGGCCTTCACTTAAAACCCCCCTCTTTATGAGGGGGGGAGCGGTTTCCACGAGGGGGGGGGGGGGGCAGGCGGCTCCCCCGGATTCCCTTCAAAGCGGGCCCCCAGGAGGGGGGCCGTTGTTTTACAAAAACGGCGCGGCAAAGCCGCGCCGCCATCCAAGAAACGGGGGCTTGATTGCCCCCGCATGCGCAGACTCCTCGCGGCGCCAGGCCGCCGCGGCCCGCCGCGCCGCCGCGCCGCCCAGGGGGGGGGGGGGTCGGGCCGGGTCGGCCCGGACCCGGACCCCCCCGTTTCGAACCAGAATTGGTTTTTGGCCCATAACTTGAGCCTCGGACCTCCGAATGACGAACCGTCTGCGGCAACGCGATCCTTGGATCGAGACGGTCGTTTCGATATATCGCACTCAAGGTTTCGGTTAACTTTGAGTTCGGCCGGGTTGGTTCGTTCACGAAACCAACCGGGCCTTCGGAGCGGAAACGCTCATATCTTGAGCTACGAACGTCCGATTGACGCGCCGTCAGTCGCGTTGTGTTCCTCTTAGTGAGACGGATCTTTTGGCATACTCCGCCCGTGGTTTGGACGTAGGTGGAGTACGGTCGGGTTGGTTTTGCCTTAAAAACCAACCGGGCCCCGGAGACGAAAATGCCAATAACTCTCAGACCGGGCGTCCGATCGACGCGCCGTCTGTCGCGTTGAGTTCCTGTTGACGATACGGAACTTTTGGATACATCAACTCTGGTCTTTGTGACAGTTGATGTATCAGCCTCTCGGCTCGTGGAGCGGACCCTCCGAACGAGCTTGCTGTGTGCGGGAACCCTAGTGCTGGCTGCGACTGTTACTGTGACTACTACTGCTACTGTGACTGCGACGACGACAGTACAGAGATCCTGTGTGGATTCGACGACGACGACTTCAGCACTCAGCGATCCTACGTGGATCAGTGCTACAGGTCCTGTGTGGGCCCGATCCTGTGTGGGTCCGATCCTGTGTGGGTCCGCGCTCAGCGGTTCTGTGTGAGCCAGCGCCTACAGGTCCTGTGTGGGCCCGATCCTGTGTGGGTCTTTGCGGGGGTTAGTTACCTATCGATCCTTCGTGGGGCCGACGACTTAGATGGATCAGTGATCATCTTTATCGTCCTTGAAGAAGTATACATGTGTGAGCTGAATCCTATTGCTTTCCTGTGTGGATTGTGTTGTGCAATCCTGTGTGGATTACGTTTTGCTTTCCTGTGTGGAATACGTTTACTATCCTGTGTGGACTGAGTTGTACTTGGGCTCGGAGGTTGGAGCGTAATTGAATTGATGACTTAGGTATATGTATGGGCATATACCTAAGCAGTGTCAGTTGTTACTTCGTGATTGTACTTTTCTTCATGGTTTATCCTTTGTGGATTTGAGAGACCTTCAGGGGTCTCGGGGTCCCTACTGAGCAGCTTATACTCACCCCTGCACGGGCTTTGCCCGCACTACGTTGTGTTGGTTGCAGACGACGGACAACGTTGACCTTAGCTAAGGCCTACAGAGCGGGACGGTACCCGGAGGTGGACCACTGGGCGGGACGTGCACGGAGCGGACGGCGGGACCCGTGGAGCAGAGGAGCTATCTGTACCCACCCTTCAGGTGGGATTTCCAGTGGGCAGCTCGGAGTAGCGGCTTTTACTTTTCAGTTGCTGTTTTCCCCTTTTCGAGTTGTACTTTACTTTCAGTTTGGGTTTGTATTCTGGCCCATTTACCTTTCCGCACTTTCAGTCGTACTCTGCTTTTGTTTAGTGTTTACTTTCCGCTTGCTTACTCTGTGGTGATGTTTTCTTTTCCAAGGCAATGCCTTCCATTTTTACTGGGTTTTACGCCTTGGTGCTAGTCGCCAGCCCCTGGCCTATGGAAGGCGGGCTTGGGGTAGTCACGGCACGGACCCCGAGGGCGGGTCGTGACAAATTGGTATCAAAGGAGTTCGGTTCTACCGCGAACTCCGATCTTTTCTATG
Source organism: Viscum album (assembly GCA_963277665.1). Taxonomy (NCBI): domain Eukaryota; kingdom Viridiplantae; phylum Streptophyta; class Magnoliopsida; order Santalales; family Viscaceae; genus Viscum; species Viscum album. The sequence goes on from OY728138.1 coordinate 174,138,073, forward strand.
TGAAGCAATAATGTTTAGCGTATTGAGTGTGGATATCAGTCCAGGGAGTCCAGTGTTGGTGCGGCGGCCGACGTATCCGTACACCAGGACCCTGACTTCTGATTTCCGACTTAATGCACGAAAACATTGATTGCGTGTGTGTTTCAAAGTTTTCTTTGTGATTACTTATATCAGCTCACCAGGTATACTGTTCTGACCGTGGCGCACCTGTTTCCTTTTCAGGATGGCCCCATGACGGCAGCCAGCTAGGGTTCCGAGAGTTGAGCGTGACGACAGCCCACCGAGCGACGAGGCCTCGGTGCAGGGCCCTTTGTCAGCAGTGGCACCGGCGGTAGCACTACCCGCCGAGCCCCCGATACTTCCAGCATCAGCCGCTGACGATGCACGTCGCCTCAGCGCACTGCATGAGTTTCAGCGCCAGCGACCACCCAGGTTTCGCGGGGAGACGGATCCCCAGGCAGCAGAGGACTGGCTGGAGGCAGTGGTACGAGTGTTTAGGCTAGTGAGGACACCAGCAGACCTCATGGTGATCCTCGCTGCGAGCCTACTACACGCAGCAGCAGGACGATGGTGGAGCTTGATGCTCCAGGTGCACGATGAGGCATCTCTTCTTTGGACGGACTTTGAGAGCCTTTTCCGCTCGGAGTTCGGCCCAGCCACCCTCCGTGCGGTGCGCATCCAGGAGCTTCTTCAGCTGCGGCAGGGCAGCATGACAGTCGCTCAGTACTCGGCGAGATTTACCGATCTCTCGCGCTACTCGACCGACATGGTACGGGACCCATTCTTCCGGGCCCGGACCTTCGAGCAGGGTTTGAGACACGAGATCAGGGCATCGCTGATCTCCCTCAGCATACCGACTCAGACAGGAGTACTGGAGCAGGCCCTTCTGATCGAGAGCTTCCTTGCTGAGTCTACACCAGCACAGAGACCCACCGCAGGGCGGCACGTGGCAGAGTCATCTGCAGCTGGCAGTCGACGAATGACTCAGGGGTCCAGACAGACCAGACCTCAGGGCACTGGCTCAGCAGTGCAGGGCACACAACGCGGAGCCAGTCTTTCGAGTGGAAGATAGTGCTATGCATGCGGCGGGCAAGGCCACATGGCTCGTGACTGCCCGACCCGCCATGCGGAGGAGCAGCAGACGGTTGAGGAACCACCTAGGCAGAGGCAGAGGTTCGACCGTGGCGGTCTGCAGGGAGGAGGCGGACGAGGCAGAGGAGCTGGCCGAGCAGCAGGTGGTGGACGACGCTTTGAGGCTCTACCACCACCACCACCAGGATGTCCACCCCGACCGCAGGGGAGAGCTCAGCTTCAGGCAGCCGAGGCCTTCGATCATGGAGCTCTGGGAGCCGATGGATAGGAGCAGAACTAGTGGATACATCCTTTGTACTTCTGGTTCCTTGTTGCTTTTGTGTAGCGTCTTGTATTACGAGCTGCAATAATAAAACACGCATACCTTGTGATGTTTTCGTTCCTGTCCTCTATCGTAATGTTACTAACAGGTTCCAGTTTTGGCTGTTGACTTGACCCTCACTTGTGAGACATCTACTGGAGGAGACCCAGTTACCACACACTGATGCCGACAGTGTGACTCAACCCTTGGAGGTGAGAGTAACGGTTGAATCTCTTAGTAGTAGCGTCGAGGCCTTACGACGTCATCCTTAGTATGGATTAGTATCATCCATGTTAGGATTGACTGTTTTAGGCAAAGAATGTGGTTCATCCAGGGGATGAGACCAGATTTCTCTTTTCGGCAAAGGAGAAATCTTGCAGCTCTGATGGGACCGGAGATGGTCCAGGCCATGACAGAGAAGGTCCAGGTCATCTAGGAGCGGATGAGGACAGCTCAGAGCCGGCAGAAGTCATACGCTGACAGGAGGCGGAGGCCACTGGAGTTCGAGGATGGCGACCACGTCTTCTTGCGGGTCTCACCTCAACCTGGTATTCGGAGATTTGCCGAGGCGGCAAGTTATCTCCGCGCTTCATCGGACCCTTCCAGTTTCTCAGCAGGATTGGCGAGGTGGCTTATTGCCTGGCTCTACCACCTCAGTTGCACCGGGTGCACGACGTCTTCCACGTATCTCAGCTGAGGAGATACGTGCATGACCCGATGCACATCTTTGACCATGGGGAGCTTGACGTTGACGATGGGGCGACCTTTACGGAGGTCCCGGTGGAGATAGAGGATCGACAGGAGCGGGTCCTGCGTGGGCGATCGATTCCTCTTGTGCGCATCAGATGGCAACACGGGAATCTCCAGGAGAGCACATGGGAGCGGGAGGCTCAGATGCGTGCTCAGTACCCTCTTTTGTTTCCCTAGTTTTGATGTATCTTTACGGGGACGTAAAGCCCTGAGGTGAGAGTAATTTAAAGACCCGTAAAATTCAAGGGAAATTTTTTCTTAATTTTCTTTAGAATTTTACAAGAGCGCGGTTTCAGACGGCACCTGATTCCGAGGCCCGGAGTGCCCGGAATTAATTTTCCGAAGTTTGGCTCGGGTACGTTCAGTGAACGAACGAGCGGGAATTCCTAACTTTTGATCCGGTGCTCGGAATTGAAATCCGAGGGCACCGATGAACTCGCAGCGCCGTTATTCGCTTAAAGAGACCTTTTCGGGAGTTGCGTTTGTTGCGGGTTGAAAGTTAGTTTTTGGGTTTTTAGTTTAAGTTAAATAAAATTTGTGAGGAACAAATTTTATTTTTAACTAGTTAAGTCCTACCAAAGGGAGTTGGGAGTGGGACCCACATCCACTTAACCTCCCTTGGGAGGATTAAGTGAGGTGGGGTCCACACGAACCCCAACTCCTCAATTTCTCTCAAAACCTCCCCTTTAACTCTTTTCATTTATTGTTGTCAACTTGAGTCACTTAATTAATTATGGGAGTTAAACCTTTTTGAATTTCAAACTTTTGAAATTCTATTGTGTTTTGTAATAATAAAATAAGAAGTTGTCTTATTTTATTATGGGTTGTTTGTTTGTCTCCTTGAGAGCTTTTGGAGAGCCTCTTCTTCTTCTTCAAACTCAACGAAGAACGTGAAGAACGTCGTTCTTCAACGAAGAACTTCTCCGCCGAAGAACACGATCCATCCGCGACACCGTATCCGCGACGCGACGTACTTCTTCCGCGTCATCTCTTCCGCGACGGTTTTCCGCGACGAACGCCTTCGACAACGACTCTTCCTCCGACGTCAAAGGAATCGACACCGATATTCCACGACTACGTCAACGTGCGACTATCGAGGTAGAGGTTCTTGAGTTCGTTGTTTTCTTTATTATTTGACTTTCCTCAAGTCTTGACGAGGAACGCTCAATTTCCGACGAAGAACGCCGCTCCGCTCTTCTTCGTTTACCGTGTCAACGAAAGGGGACGCCGCTTCTTCCTCGGACCTTCTTCGTCGGCATACGAAGATTCGCCAACGACGTAACTCTTCGGGCATATCTCTTCGTCAACGGATTGACGAACGACGACCGCGACGCCCGACCACCGCGACATTGTCTTCCGCGGGACGTTGTCAAATCATCGATCTTATACCCGAGGTAGGGGTTGTTGATTCGATATTTAATTATTCCATTCCTTGATCGTGGTTTTCGCATGTCAAACATGAGACTTTTGAACGTTTAAGTTGAGTTATTTATTTTAACGTGAGGGGGGCCGGACCGCACGAACACGACCGAGCCCCCCTCCATCGTTCTTGTTTATTCTTGCGGGCGGAAGCAAGGTGGCATGGTGCCGTCGCACCACGCGGATAATTGTACGTTTAACTTACACGATGCCGTCGCGCGCACCATGGAAGAAACAACAAGAACGTGACGCCGTCGCGCCGCGTTGAATGAATATCAAAGCACGGCAAAGGGGCACGGTGCCGTCGTACCGCGCCGGAAGACGAACGCCGCGGCCGGTTCCGGGCCGCGGCGGGACGAGGAGACCGCGGCCGGTTCCGGGCCGCGGCGGAAGAGAAGACCGGCGGCCGGGCCGCCTGCGTCGGAAGCCGAAGGGGGGGGGGACCGGAAATTCCGGTCCCGTTTGAGAAAACCGGCCGGCCAGCTGGCCGGCCGGATGTCTTAAAAACCGGGGGAATTAATCCCCCGGCCTTCACTTAAAACCCCCCTCTTTATGAGGGGGGGTGCGGTTTCCACGGGGGGGGGGGGGGGGGGGGGGGCAGGCGACTCCCCCGGATTCCCTTCAAAGCGGGCCCCCAGGAGGGGGGCCGTTGTTTTACAAAAACGGCGCGGTAAAGCCGCGCCGCCATCCAAGAAACGGGGGCTTGATTGCCCCCGCGTGCGCAGCCTCCTCGCGGCGCCAGGCCGCCGCGGCCCGCCGCGCCGCCCAGGGGGGGGGTCGGGCCGGGTCGGCCCGGACCCGGACCCCCCCGTTTCGAACCAGAATTGGTTTTTGGCCCATAACTTGAGCCTCGGACCTCCGAATGACAAACCGTCTATGGCAACGCGATCCTTGGATCGAGACGGTCGTTTCGATATATCGCACTCAAGGTTTCGGTTAACTTTGAGTTCGGCCGGGTTGGTTCGTTCACGAAACCAACCGGGCCTTCGGAGCGGAAACGCTCATATCTTGAGCTACGAACGTCCGATTGACGCGCCGTCAGTCGCGTTGTGTTCCTCTTAGTGAGACGGATCTTTTGGCATACTCCGCCCGAGGTTTGGACGTAGGTGGAGTACGGTCGGGTTGGTTTTGCCTTAAAAACCAACCGGGCCCCGGAGACGAAAATGCCAATAACTCTCAGACCGGGCGTCCGATCGACGCGCCGTCTGTCGCGTTGAGTTCCTGTTGACGATACGGAACTTTTGGATAGATCAACTCTGGTCTTTGTGACAGTTGATGTATCAGCCTCTCGGCTCGTGGAGCGGACCCTCCGAACGAGCTTGTTGTGTGCGGGAACCCTAGTGCTGGCTGCGACTGTTACTGTGACTACTACTGCTACTGTGACTGCGACGACGACAGTACAGAGATCCTGTGTGGATTCGACGACGACGACTTCAGCACTCAGCGATCCTACGTGGATCAGTGCTACAGGTCCTGTGTGGGCCCGATCCTGTGTGGGTCCGATCCTGTGTGGGTCTGCGCTCAGCGGTTCTGTGTGAGCCAGCGCCTACAGGTCCTGTGTGGCCCCGATCCTGTGTGGGTCTTTGCGGGAGTTAGTTACCTATCGATCCTTCGTGGGTCCGACGACTTAGATGGATCAATGATCATCTTTATCGTCCTTGAAGAAGTATACCTGTGTGAGCTGAATCCTATTGCTTTCCTGTGTGGATTGTGTTATTCAATCCTGTGTGGATTACGTTTTGCTTTCCTGTGTGGAATACGTTTACTATCCTGTGTGGACTGAGTTGTACTTGGGCTCGGAGGTTGGAGCGTAATTGAATTGATGACTTAGGTATATGTATGGGCATATACCTAAGCAGTGTCAGTTGTTACTTCGTGATTGTACTTTTCTTCATGGTTTATCCTTTGTGGATTTGAGAGACCTTCAGGGGTCTCGGGGTCCCTACTGAGTAGCTTATACTCACCCCTGCACGGGCTTTGCCCGCACTACGTTGTGTTGGTTGCAGACGACGGACAGCGTTGACCTTAGCTGAGGCCTACAGAGCGGGACGGTACCCGGAGGTGGACCACTGGGCGGGACGTGCACGGAGCGGACGGCGGGACCCGTGGAGCAGAGGAGCTATTTGTACCCACCCTTCAGGTGGGATTTCCAGTGGGCAGCTCGGAGTAGCGGCTTTTACTTTTCATTTGCTGTTTTCCCCTTTTCGAGTTGTACTTTACTTTCAGTTTGGGTTTGTATTCTGGCCCATTTACCTTTCCGCACTTTCAGTCGTACTCTGCTTTTGTTTAGTGTTTACTTTCCGCTTGCTTACTCTGTGGTGATGTTTTCTTTTCCAAGGCAATGCCTTCCCTTTTTACTGGGTTTTACGCCTTGGTGCTAGTCGCCAGCCCCTGGCCTATGGAAGGCGGGCTTGGGGTAGTCACGGCACGGACCCCGAGGGCGGGTCGTAACATTAAATTTCAATTAATTTCTGCAACATATATGATTTATAATTTGGGAATACAGATTCCATAATTAAGAATTATAATAGTTTTTAATTTAAAATAAGGTCAACTTTGTTTTTGATAAATAATATTAGTGAATATAATTCTAATTAATTATAGTTATTTAGAGAAAAAATAGCTTAACAATGGACTAAAGATTAAACATAAGGGCTAAATTGACCTAAAACCTTTTTCAAAAGACATTAAATGTTCCTATTTCAACACTATCCAACCATTTATCTAATTTGGTTCATTATTGGTTACACTTTACAATATAATAATGTGGATCAAATTTTATTTTTAGAAATCTACAACAATTCCACTCCTCCACTATAAAAAGGCACTCACCCCTCCTACTTCCTCAAACCTCTAAATCAACTTTTTATCTACAAAAATCATCCCAAATAGTTTCAAAAAATACCTCCTCAAATCATATAAGCCTCTCTTTTTTCATAAAAAAAATCATGGTACCCTTTTAGTGCAAACAAAAAGAGGTTAACTAAATAAGAGGAGACATCTTTCCTCATGATCTTTTGTTTTATTTTCATTCTCCACCCTATAAAAAATTATTGTTCAATGATTATATAATATTAAATTTATACTATATATACAATGACTTTTTAATCTAATGGTTAGTCCTAACATAAGGACCTGGTTTTAAAACATTACATAATCTTGAATTAAATTAATAATTCACATTGATGATATTTTCAGGTTAAGAGTTTTAGAGTGTTAGGCCATAACTATTACATTACATCTCAAAAATTTCAAAGTAATAACTTCTACTCAATTTCAATTTTTTATAAAATAAAAACTCTTGAAAATAAGAGTCATGTCAAGTTCCATGTTTTAGAAAACATGACTTTCCCTTGATCCCATACTTGACCCTATTCATCTTTAGGTCCTCTGAAAAACATTTCAAAACATGGTATGAGCCTAAAAAGCTCAGTAAGGGTTATCAAAAAAAGAAATAAAACATTAGTTCATCAATACATACATAACATAAGCTCTTTAACATACCTCATTAAATCATAAGATTTATGAATCACATATAAAAAACATAAATCATATATTTAACTTGTGGCATCCATATCATACTTACATTGTAGCTATCCCAGCTACGTAGGTAGTTACATTTAGAATACCCATCACAGTATATTCCCAAAATCCTTTAGGAGAAACATTCACATTTACCTCTGTCATGTTACCCAATTCATTGGAGAGCTATCTCGGACTCACCTACCCTAGGTTTATCACGGAACCACCCGTATACATAAACAAATCCCAAAAACCATAACACATAAAACAAGCATAATGGAAAGATAATATTTCCACAATTCAATCACAATATATCATTTCATGATATTGAAATAATAAATTCTATCACAAAACCATTTTTAATAGAAAAATATGTAAAAATGTTATATAGTATTTATTTTCCTTTAAAAACACTACGGCTTATTAAGGAAGCCAAAGATCAAATAATACTCGCAGAGGCAAAAAGGTCATTCCACCGCTTACGTTAAAAAGAAACATTATTTTTTGTTATTTAGTAAAACTCATCGTATAAAAATATTCCCTTTGAATGAAATGAACATTAAAAGGTGTTTATAAAATGTATAAAAGAAATTCATGTATTAAAACAAAATATGCCTCAATGAAAGGAGATTGAGATGAAGTCCCTTACCTCATGTCCGAATTGACCCGTTCGTTCTTTAATCTTATGAATAAGAAACTAAAGTTAATTTATACTTTCTTAATAACATATTTAAATTTTAATATTCCTTTTATATCACTTATTACCATGTTATAAATATTATGCAATCATTTAAGTTAATAATGGTCGTTTTGTCGATATTTGGTACTTGAGTCAAAAATGAACACCTTATATTTACAAGTTGTCCATGTGGTAAATAGTTAATTATCTAAAGAATTATATTAATTATTTATATATCATATATATCATATATATCCAGTATATATATGTATTTATAATATTATATATCATTTGAAGATAAGAAATGAAATGCCTTGTTCATGGAGATGGTAAGTCGTATGTACGCATGAACGCTACTTTCATTTCTATTTCATATTTTAATGGAATTAAAAGATAATCACACATAGGTATATTATAATTCCAGTATTATATCATGTATAATATCATTAACACCATCCTTTATACATCCCACATATGGCATTAACGAGTCATATCACTTTGAGGGGGCGGTAGTCTGCACTTCCTCAAAAGAAATTATCGCATATAACCATAATGGAAACCATAATGGTATGATGTAAATGGAAAATAAAGAAGCATAAAGAAAACATAAACATAATATATATCATATATAAATACAGTTCCATCTTAATGGCCACCATGATATGAGGTAGGAGATAATCGAACAATCATCGTTTCGTGAGGCGTTAGTTTTCCATCCACAGAAACAATATGTTCTTCACCAATTAGATAGATGTGTGTGTAAATGTAGTTCAAATAATTATTATAAAAACATACTAGTATATTGAGGATACTGTTTTTGTTATAAAAGAAAGTAATAAAAAGATTTTAGGGGTTGGATAAGTAAAATAAAAGAAATTAAGTTAAGAGAAACTGATTCTTTTAATTTGGGTAACTCCCTTTGGTTTGAACCAAAATAACTTTTTTAAGTGACTTATGCCTATGTTATGGCTTCTAGTTGGAAGATATGAATCATGAGAGATTATTTGAGAAGGGTTTGGACGATTCATGGGGCTTTATATGTGTGAGGAATGTGTTATAAGTGAGGGATTTTTATAAGGGGGAGGAGGGGATCTTTAGGAAAGTGTGAAAATATTATTTTATTATATAATGAAATTCGGTTTCTAAATGTAAAAAACTAATTAAAGTTGAATATAAGATTACTCATGGTCGAAATAAATTCATCCAATAAGAATTGGACAGGTTTTGGATGTTATTTTAATATTTATAATCTTATTTATTCAAATCATTTATTAATGAGGTAAATACTGCATTATTATTGTTTCATTAATAATTTAATTTATTTGATGTCTAAAATTTATAAAAAAACCTACCATGATATAAGAAATATTTTTATCTTCAAAAAGAATATTTATAGTCCAAAATATGACTTATATAACCCCATATAAAAATTAATTTACAAAAATATATTTGTTTATGTCATTTTTTCCTTTACTTTAAGTTATTTAAAATAAAGTTTCATTATCACTCTTAAGTGGATCCATGGGGTCCCCAAATTTACCCAAGGATGACCATGGTCTTCCATGACTCAACCAATAAGGTTAGGACAACTGTTATGGTAATTTGTTATTATTACAATATTTTTTTTACCTTGAATTACCCTATTTACCTTTAACCGTGGTAAATAAAAGTCTAAAGTTAATATTCGCCAAAAATAATTTTCATCTTATTGAACCACATTTTACTTACTAATAACAAACATGTATGTCAGATTTTAAAAATTCAATTCATAGAAGCAGTAAAATTTCAATTAAATGAAAAAGTCACTTTTTTAACTACTACTAAGTGGTTTCACTATTCATCAAAAATTGATGTTTTTCAGAAAAATACCAAAAAATAAACCTAATATATATTTGATATTTTGAATTCAAAAATGATGTTTATTTTACCAAATTCAAAACATAGAAGTTGAATTATTTAATTTAAAATTAATTCACGTTGTCAAAACAAATAGTGTGTTTTTAAGAAACAATAACTATCAAAAGATTGACACTTGTTTATATCCAATTTCATAGTAAAATTAATTCCAATGAACAAAAGTGGATTAATTGGTAAAAAAATAATCTAATTACACTCTAAAACCAATTAAATAAATTATCTGACCACATAAATAAATTATATTAAAAGACACTTTTGAATTAAAATACAGTATTTTTCATTATTCATAAAAAATGAATTTTATCAGAAAAATAACAAAAATTCACCCTAAGTAAATTTTGATGTTCCGATTATAAAAAAGAATTCTATTTTGTCAAATATAACATATATAAGTGACCAAAAATATATTTAAATAGGGTTCTCCATCAAAAGGAGGTAAATCGACCTTTTAAAGAATATTAGAGTATTTATGCTTAAAATTTGATTCATTCACATTTTAAGCCTATAACTTTTATTGGCTAAATGTAAAAACATTTATCAAAGATGTATAATCATATTTTAGTTATTTCTATTCATTCCCACTAATACAATGGCCCGGGGTTAACTTCCATTTAAAATAATAATATTATATTGTTAGTGTACAACGTAAGATTTCAAAGAAACCCTTTCTTGCATATCGGGTACGCCATAAAACATAGCAACCCCTTTAAGGTAAAATTAGTATTTAATTCACAAAATATTAATTAAAAAGAAAATTTATTATTTCTTTATTTACCTGGGATGTTACATCTTTCCCCCTTTTCGAAATTACGTCCTCACAATTTTATTCACTTATAAAATATGTGGGGGTATTTATCCCTCATAGAATTTTCAGATTCCCACATTGCCTCTTCAACCATATGGTTTTTCCACAAAACATTTACCTTTTGAATTACCTTATTCTGTAGTACTTTCTCTCTATGGTCAAGAATCTAAACTGGTTGTTCCTCATAAGAGAGATTCTCTTCCAACTGAACAATATCTAGACTTAAAACATGAGATGGATCAGGCATATACTTTCTCAACATTCAAACATGAAAAAACATTGTGTATCTGGGATCGACATGGAGGAAAATCCAATCTTTACGCAACTGATCCAATATTCTCTCTAATTTCATAAGGTAAAATGAACCTCAGACTCAACTTTCCCTTCTTATGAAAACGCATCACACTTTTCCATGGAGAAACTTTGAGAAAGACATGATCACTTACCTCAAAAGAGAGATCCTTCCTCTGATTATCCGTATAACTTTTCTTCCTACTCTGAGATGTTCTCATGTTCTTCTAAATCAAATAATCCTTTTCTACCATCTCTTCTACCAATTCTGGTCCCATCAGCTTCTTTTCACTTACTTCATCCCAAAAAGTTGGAGTTCGACAACTCTTTCCATATAATGCCTCAAAAGGATCCATATGTATTCTGTAATGAAAACTGTTATTATATGGAAATCAACCAAAGAATGATGTTGGTCCCAACTTCCCTGGTAATCCAGTGAACAAGCACGTAACATATCCTCCAAGGTCTAAATTGTTCATTCTGACTGCCCATCTGATTGGGGATGAAAGGTTGTACTAAAATTTAATTCAGTACCCAATGACTTCTGAAGGCCTTTCCAAAAGTTATAAGTATACCTGGGGTCACGATCAGATAAAATGCAGAGGGGAACTCCATGCAACCCTATTATCTCTTTAACATACAACGGAGAAAGTTGATATAGAGACAAAGTATATCGAATAGGAAGGAAATGAGAAGATTTATTCAATTGATCAACAATAACCCAGATTTCATTATTACCTCATGATGTCTTCAGTAATCCCACAACAAAGTCCATGGATGTATTTTTTCCATTTCCACTCTGGCACCGGTAAAGAATAAAGCATCCCTTTTGGTAACTACTGCTCTACTTTAACCTACTGACAAGTCAAACACTTCACAGTAAAATCAGCAATATCTCTTTTCATTCCATCCTAGTAGTAATACTTCCAAAGATCTCGATACATCTTAGTACTGCAAGGATGAACTGAAAACGGGGAACTATGAGCATCACATAACTACTCATTCTTCAAATGTAAATCACAAGGCATGCATAATCTTTTCCCAAACCTCAAAACACAATCATTATCAAAATTAAAATCATGAAACTTACCCTTCTGAACCAAATCTACCTTTTTCTGTAACTCACTATCTTCCTTCTGTGCTTGCTTAATTCTATCTGATAGAGATGATTTCACTCACATGTGGAACAAAACAGACAAATTTCCAACACCAAAAACTTTTATGACAAAGTTCATCAAATAAAAAACCAAAGGATCTTGTTCCAAATGTAACATGTTATTGTAGCATTACGATTCCGAATCAAAGCATCGACCACTTTATTTTCTTTTCCTGGATGGTAAAGGATCGTGCAATCATAATCCTTGATTAATTCCATCCATCTCCTCTGTCAATTGTTTAATTCTTTATGAGTGAATATATACTTTAAAATTTTGTGTTCATTGTATATTTCACATTTTACTCAATAAAAATGATGCCTCCAAATTTTGGAAGCATAAACAATAGTAGTTAATTCCAAATCATGTGTATGGGTAATTTAAATCATGAGGTTTCAACTGACGTGAAGCATAAGCAATTACCTGATAATTATACATAAGGACACAGCCAAGTCCTTTAAACGAAGAATAACTATAGATAACAAACTCACCATTTCAAGAAGGCGGTTCCAAAACTGAATCATTCACCAATCTTCTTTTCAATTCTTAAAAACAATCATCACATTCTTTTGTCCAAAAGAACATAACACCTTTTCGATTTAACTTGTATAATGGTCTAGATAACCATGAAATATTTTCAATAAACATGCGGTAATAACCTTCCAAACCAAGAAAATTACGGCTATCGGTTATATTTCTGGGCCTTGGCCATTATTAAAAAACTTTTGTTTTAGTAGGATCAATAGTTATTCTATTTTTTGAAACAATGTGACCAAGGAAAGAAGTTTGTTGTAACCAAAACTCACACTTACTGAATTTCCCATACAGTTTCTTTTCTTTTTAAGGTTTGTAATACAACCCTTAAATAACTTTCATGCTCCTATTTACTTTTATAATAAACCAAAATATCATCAATGAACACAACCAAAAACTTATCCCAGAACTCACAGAAAATTCTATTCATAAGATCCATGAATACAGCAGGTGCATCGGTTAACCCAAAAGGCATAACTACAAATTCATAATGGCCATATCTAGTACGAAATGTGGTATTTGGAATGTATGATTCCTTTCCTTTCAACCGATGGTACCTTGACCTCAAGTCAATCTTTGATAAATACTAAACTCCCTGGTGCTAATCAAACAAATCATCAATATGAGGCAAAGGATACTTGTTCTTGACAATGATGTTCTTCATTGATCTATAATAAATGGAAAGTCTCATTGAACCGAATTTCTTTTTAACAAATAGGACAGGATCACCCCATGGTGATGTGCTAGGTTGACTGAAACCTTTTTCTAATAACTCATGAAATTTCTTCTTTAACTCAAAAAGTTCAATTTGATCCATTCAATAAGTGGGTTTTGAAATTGGCTTAGCATCATGAACTAAGTAAACAGTAAATTCAACTTCTAAATCATGTCTAATACTAGGAAACTCATCAGTAAAAACATCAAGGTACTCATTTACCATTGGATCATCATTAATCTAAATAGTTCTTTTATTTTCAATAATATGTGTAAGGTAACATTCATTTCCATATTTTACTATTTTCATAGCTTTCTGAAATGTTATCAAAAGAAAGGTTTCATTCTTTTACACAAACTAAAAATATTTCTGAAAATAAATCTCTTTAGCTCTGCAGTAAATATTATCATGATAGATAGAAATCCAATCCATACCCAAAATAACATCAAACTCTACTAGAGGAAAAATAATAATGTTTTGTGGTAGATTCTTCCCACACACAAGGACAGTAAGGTTCTTATGTTATCTTTTTGTCTCAACATTTCCTCCATGTGTTTTTACAATAAGTTACATATTAATATCTTGAGATGGAATTCCAAATTTACTAGAAAACTTTTCATAAATGAAAGAGTGTTTTGGCCCTAAATCAGACAACACATTGTCATAATCTGAACAAACAAACAGTGTACCTGATACTACTTCATGTGATGACCCAATATCTTCTGAAGTAGTTGCAATGGATTTCACCACCCCTTTCTGCTTGTAGTCTGGATTCATTTCCTCAGTTGAGTTCTTTTTTGGACACTCATTTTCATAATGACACATTTCATTTCACTTAAAACATTTTACTAATTATAAATCATATTTTTTCTTACCATTACCTTGATCTTTTTCAGGGTAATTATGAGACTTATGTCCCATTTAAAAACATTGGTAGCACTTACTAGAATTCAAAATACATTCCCCAGAATTCTTTTTACGATAATAGTCACAAACTAAAAACTTAAGTTTTTAACATCAGACTTTTTTTGAATATTTCCTCACTTTTTCCTGCCACCTCGACGTTTTATTCGGTTGTTTGTCAATGAAAACCTAATCATCAAAAAACCCCATTTCCACCTTCTCCACACAATGAACAAGTTTTCCATAACTTTTTAACTCATGAGAATCTAAATCCCTTTGATACTTTGGCATTAATGATGAGTAAAAATGGTTGATTTTTCTATCAAGATCTCGTATGAAATTTGGAGCATACCTTGCCAGTCAACTGAATTTCGCTTCATAAACAGCCACTGACTCATCCTCTTACCTCAATTATAGGAATTGTTTTTATATCCTAAGATGAACCAATTTAGGAAAATATTTCTCAAGAAACATACCTTTGAATTCATTCTAATCAAGAGAATCAATCTCCTCACTATCCCTAATATTTTTCACCATCGACCACAACTGGTCAGCTTCACCTACAAAATGGTAAATAGAAAGTCTAACCTTTTGATGTTCTGAACACCCCATGACATCAAAAATTTCTCCAGTGCTTTAATCCACCCTTCTTCTAGAACAGGGTCAGATGATCCTCTGAATGATGGGGGATGTTGCCTCATGAAATGATCTACTACTGACATGTTCTTCTGTGGTGGATTCGGCTGATATCATGCATGGATACCACCACCATTAATAGCCTGATTCAAATGTTCTATCACTATAAAAAACTATTCAGTTCAAATTTTGACCATCTTAGGTGGCTGATTTGGAAGGTTGTCTTCCTCCTTATGTCGTCCCGACATACCTACCCTGTTTACTCTACGAAAAACCATTTTGAAAACATAAATATATTAGGCGAAGAAAATGGTAATCTGTAAATACTATATCATTTCAATCATAAAATAAACTAAAGATATTTTGTGGATATTAATTTAACTATATTCCAACTCCTAAAGTTGTCTAAACTGACTTCTGATTCCAACTATAACGACTTGGCCTTAAAACATTACATAATCTTGTTTTAAATGAAAAATTCACATTGAGAATCTTTTCTGGTTTAGAGTTTTAGAGAGTTAGGCCATACCTATTACATTACATCTCAAAAATTTCAAATAGACACTTCATCTCAGTTTCCATTTTTTTCATAAAAAAAACTCTTCAAAAAAATAGTGATGCCTAGTTCCATGCTTTAGACGGTATGACTTTCCCTTGACCCTATTCATCTTTAGGTCCTGTGAAAAACATTTCAAAATGTGGGATGAGCATAAAAAGCATAGTAAGTGTTATAAACAAAGAAATAAAACATTATTTCATCAATACATACATAACATAATCTATTTAACATACCTCATAAAATCATAAGATTTATAAATCACACATAGAAAACATAAATCATAAAAGTAACTTGTGGCGTATATATCATACTTACATTGTTTCTATCATAGCTGCATAGGGAGTTACATTTTGAATACCCATCACAGTATATTCCCTAAATCTATTAAGAGAAACATTCACGTTTACTTCCATCACGTTACCCAATGCATTGGAGTGCAATCTAGGGCTCACCCACCCTAGGCTTATCACAAAACCACCCATATACGTAAACAATTCCCAAGAACCATAACACATAAAACAAGCATAATGGAAAGATAACATTTCCATATTTTAATCACAATATATCATTTCAATATATTGAAATAATCAAAAATTTATCAAAACCATTTTCGATACCAAAATATTTAAAAAGGGTCTATAGTATTTATTTTCCTTCAAAAAAACACTACGACTTGTTAAGGAAGCCAAATATCAAATATTACTCGTAGTGGCAGAAAGGTCGTTGTCACCGCTTACGTTAAAAAGAAACATTAATTTTTTTATTTTAGTAAAACGAATCAAAGAAAAATATTACACTTGAATGAAATGAAAATTCATTGGTGTTTATACAGCATATAAAATAATTTTGTGTATTAAAACAAAATATTCCTCAATGAAAGGAGATTGAGATGAAGTCCCCTACCTCATGTCCAAATTAACCAGTTCGTTATTTAATCTCCTGAATAATAAACTATAGTTAATTTATACTTTTTTAATAACCTTTTCAAGTTTATTATTCCTTTTTTACCACTTATTACCATGTTATAAACATTATGAAATCATTTAAGTTAATAACAGTCGTTTTGTCGATATTAGGTACTTGATTCAAAAATGAAAACCTTGTATTTACAAGTTGTCCATGTGGTCAATAGTACATTATCTCCAGAATGATATTCATTATTTAGATATCATATATATCATATGTATCCAGTATATATATGTATTTATAATAGTAAATATCATTTGGAGATAATAAATGAAATGCAACGTTCATGGAGACGGTAAGTCCTACGTACACATGAACGCTACTTTCATTTCTATTTTATATTTTTATGGAATTAATATATAAGGATACATATCTATATTATAATTACAGTATAATATCATATATAATATCATTAAATCAATCCTTTATATGTCCCACATATGGAATTAATGAGTCATATCACTTTGAGGGGGCGGTAGTCCGCACTTCCTCAAATGAAATTATAGTGTTTACCCATAATGGAAACCATAAAGTTATACTATAAATGGAAAATATAGAAGAATAAAGAAAACATAAACATAATATATTTCATATAAAAATAAATTTCCATATTAATGTCCAACATGATAGGAGGTATGATATAATCGAACAATCATCGTTTCGTGAGGCGTTAGAATTCCCTCCACAGAAACAGTATGTTCTTCACCCATTAGATAGAGGTGTGTCTAAGTGTAGTTCGAATAATTCTCATAAAAAATCCTATTAGATTTAATATATTGTTTTTTTATAAAATAAAGGAATAAAAATATTTTAGGGCTTGGAGAAGTAAACTAAAAGAAAATAAATTAAGAGAAAATTTTATCTCTAATATGGGTAACTCTCTTTGGTATGAACTAAAATGACTTCTTGGAGTGAGTTTTGCATATGTTAATGCTTCTATGTGGAAGAGAGGGATCTTGAGAGATTATTTGGGTAGGTTTTGGATGAGACAAGGGGCTTGAGAGGTGTGATAAATGAGTTAGAAGTGAGGAATTTTTATAAGAGGGAGGAGGGGCTCTTTAGGAAAGTGTGAAAATATTATTTTATTATATAATGATATTCAGTTTTTAAAGGTCCAAAACTAATTAAATCAAAGATAAGAAGACTGATGGTAGAAATAAATTCATCCAATAAGAATCGGATAGGTTTTGAATGTTATTTTAATATTTATAATCTTATTTCTTTAAATCATTTATTAATGAGGTAAATACTGCATCATTATTGTATCATAAATAATAAAATTTATATGATGTCTAAAAATTATAAAAAAAATACCACGATGATGGAAATATATATATATCTTTCCACTGAATATTTATAGTAAAAAATATGACTTATATAACCCCATTTAAAAATTCATTTACAAAATATATTTGTTTTTGTCGTTTTTGTCTTTAAGTTATTTAAAATAAAGTGTCATTATCACTCTTAAGTGGATCCATAAGGTCCCAAAATTGACCCAAGGATGAATATGGTCGGAAATGACTCAACCAATAAGGTTAGGACAAGTGTTAAGGTAATTATTTATTATTATAATATTCTTTTTACCTTGAATTTCCATATTTACCTTTAACTGCCGTAAATAAAAGTCTAAATTTATTATTCACCAAAACTTATTTTCATCTTATTGAACCAAATTTTTCTTACTAATAACAACCATGTATGTATTATTTTAAAAATTCAATTCATAGAAGTGGTAAAATTTCATTTAAATGAAAAAGTCGGTTTTTTAACTACTACTAAGTGGTTTCATTATTCATCAAAAATTGATGTTTTTCAGAAAAACACCAAAAATTCAGTCAAAGCTATATTTGATATTCCGAACTAAAAAATTATGTTTGTTTTACCAAATTCAAAACATAGAAGTTGTATTATTTAATTTAAAATTAATTCCTGTTGTCAAAATAAATAGCATATTTTTAAGAAATAATAACTATCAAAAGATTGACACTTGTTTATGTCCAATTTCAAAGTGAAATTAATTCCAATGACCAAAATTGGATTAATTGGTAAAAATATAATCTAATTAAACTTCAAACCCAATTAAAAAGATAATCTAAACATATAAATAAATTAGATTAAAATGCACTTTTGAATTAAAATACAATATTTTTCACTATTCATAAAAAATGAATTTTATCAGAAAAATACCAAAACTTTACCCAATGTAGATTTTGATGTCCCAAATATAAAAAAGAATATTATTTTGTCAAATATAACATATAAAAGTGACCAAAACTATATTTAAAGAGGGTTCTCCATCAGAAGGCGGTAAATCGACCTTTTAAAGAATATTAAAGTATTTATGCTTAAAATTAGATTAATTCACATTTTAAGCCTTTAAATTTTATTGGATAAATGTAAAAATATTTAACAAACATGTATAATCATATTTTAGTTAGTTTTTTTCATTCCCACCAATACAACGTCTAGGCATTAAATACCATTTAAAAAAATATTATTTTGTTAGTGTGAAACGTAAGATTTCAAAGAAACCCGTTGTTGCGTATTGGGTACGCCATAGAACATAGTAACACCTTTAAGGTAAAATTAATATTTAATTCACAAAATATTAATTAAAAATGAAACGTATTATTTCTTTATTTACCAGGTATGTTACACCTAAACTTACAAACACATCCATAGAATGGATAACAAACTTACAATTTATGTGTACATTGAACAACCACCTCACAAAACTATGGCGTTCATTTTTCCTTTAACACTTCTTATTGATGGTAGTTAAGATGGAAATTCTATATATATATGATATATATTATATTTATAATGGAGATCTAATTCTAAAATTTTTATATAACATATACTATTATGATTTCCATTTTGGGTAAATACATTAACTCCATTTATGGATGTGTGGACTCTAACAACCGAGTCTTGAAATAAATAGTCATTAAATAAATTTTTTGGTATACTTAAAACATTATAATAATGACACCCAAAGACTGTATCAGTATGTTTCTTTTTTAACATAGAAACAAATACACTGGTATATAAGTGAGCTACATCATCTTACACTAGGTTTTTCTTGACTATCACCCTTATTATACACATGAAACATAGTATGTATCTTTATATCCTATTGGAAAGAAACATAAAAATGGGTGTGACCAATTGCTCAGTAAGGGTAAACAAGGGTGACATGTATGAATAAACATTAGAATAGGAGTATGAGATTGTTATCAAAACATTTGAATATCGTAGCCTACATATCAAAGATCATTAACATGAATCATGACCTAAAACATCGTAGTCCATAAGAAATTAATCATAAGTAAATAAATAGCATAATCCATCATATCAAATCATTGGATTAAAACATGGAATGTTGAAAACACATAAGAATATAATATGATTTTCCTAGTAGTTTTGTAATTACTTCCAAGACCATCATAGTAGTATGGTTTCACTCCCCATACCATCTTGGTAGTCATGGTTCACTCCCATGGCCAACTTAGAAGCAGGAGTTCACTCCTCATATTATCTTGGTAGTCAGGGTTCACTCTCATGGACATCTTAGTAGCCAAGGATCACTCACAAGACCATATTCATCTATATAATGAGATATAAATCATTATCCAATTCATTATAGTGATATATAGGTCCTACCCTTATCATAATGAAATCATACATACATTTTCAACAAAATCATACACAATCATATAATAACCCATGAAATGAAATAGGTGTCATAAACATGTAATCATATCAAAACCTATAGAGAAGTAATACGTTTAATAATAATTTTATTCAAATAATAAACCATGAAAATAATTCAGTTTTATAATCATATAACCCATGAAAGAGAAACTAATTTCATAAACATAAAACCCGTGAAAGAGAAACAATTTTTATAAAGGCCATTACATCAAGCATAACCCATTTTGAAAAAATATATGAATTTAATATTTATATCATATCCTATAAAGTCATCAATAACATAAAAATATGTCATATTATATGGAGAAAAATTTTTAATATTATTTTAGAATCATTTTTTAAGGAAAATATCCTTTCTTTTTGGAAAAATTCTTTCTATAACATAAACCCTTTTGAAAACATTTTTATTTGAAAACACTATAAAATCATATAATGTAATATTTGAAAACAATAATACAATTTTAAAATAATTTTTTATTTAAAATTATCTTCAAGTATTATTTTAAAAAAAAATTAAATAATTTTTTAAAACATGGTTTTTGAAATAAAACAGATTTATGACCGAAGAGAGAAATGCGATCAAATTTTCTTAAAAATATTTCCTTATTTATCTTATTTACCAAATATTGGTAAAATGGTACTAATAAATGGATATATATTTATTTAAAATAGGTGAATTAGACTCCATATTTTTTTTACATATGGATCATAATATTTCATCAAAGAAGAAAAATCATTAACAATCATGAAAATCGATGGTATTGTTTAAATAAACTCTTACTAGTTGGTTACTTTAGATAATTATCTCCATTTATGTAATGGATATTACATTATTATGTAAATATTATTAAAATTAATTGAATAATTATATAATATTTGAAAGGTAAATATATACACTTAATAAAATTAGGTGCATAACAAAACATGAGTTTCAAAGAAGGAAAATTGAGACAAAACATTTTTACCAATTTTGTAACTTTTGAAACCTTAACCCTATGAATGAAAGATACTAAAATTTATATTTAAATAACCAGAAATTTAAGAATAATAATAATGGAATAAATTCCTGGGAATTAAAAACACCATAAAGTATGAATGGGTGGTTAATAAAGCATGTATCTCACAGAAATAAAAAGTGAGATGAAATCTCCATAACTTATGTCTTGAATCACTTTGTACTCATACAAACCACCCTTATAATAAATATAAATATTTTATAAATATTTTAAAGAAAAATATTATTATATATTATACCATTTATGGTTTGATTGTGACTTTATATTACAAGCTTGTTAATAATCCTATGTAAAGTTTTCAATTCAGTTAATATTCGCTTAATTCTTCACATATTTATTAACTTGTTGAATCATTGGTCCTTATACATATATAATGATATCCAGAATGTAAACCATGATAAAAATATTATTTATATTCAATACATGTTTATTATAATAATCTGTAGAATATAGAAGTGTGAAACGGAATACACTATTCATGGAGACAGTAGGTTGTACATATGTTATTTCTGTTTAATTATCATAATGAAATAATGAAAGTAAAAGCCATATATGTATATATTTGTATATATATATAATTATTACAGTATATTTATTATATCATATATATTGAATAAAATCATCCTTAACACATTTCATGTAGTGTATGAACAAATCACAATGATTTGAGGGTGTGGTAGTCCACACTTCCTTAAATGAAATTATCATATTAACTAAAAATAGAAGGTATAAAGATATATATTTTAAAATAAATAAAAAATAGAAAATAAATAATATATATATATAATATATAATATATAAATTCAGTTTCCATAATAATTTATACCATGATAGGTAGTAAAGGGGAAAATGAACAGTCGTCATTTAGTGAGGCGGTAGTTAGATGTACATGTAAACATTATGTTCTATACCCATTAGAAGGTGTTGTGCGTATGTGTACATAAAACACTTATAATTAAAGTAAATTTGTATTTTGAGGATTTTTGTATACAATTATAAAATAGAGAGAGTTCAGGGGAGGATAATTGAAAAAAAGAAAAGATCTTGAGAGAAGGTGTTACCTCTAAATCAGGTAACTCTTTTTGTTTGTTCCAAAAGGATTACATGGAATGATTTCTTCCAAAAATGAGGCTTCAAGGAGGAAGGTAGGGGTTTTTGGATACTATTTTGGAATATTTTTATGATCTAATGTGTTTTGATAGGCATGAGGGAGGGGTAGAGTGATTTCCATTTTATAGGGGAGGGGGAGTTGCACTCTTGTAAATACAAAATGAATTCAATAATTATAGGTATCCCAAACCTAATTTTCCTAAAGAAGGAATAAATAATAGATTAATGTAAAATTATGATCTAAAAAACATAAAAAACATAGATATGTGTTCATTTTAATAATTTGGATACATAACTTATATGATTCACCAATTTTATTATTTTGGTTTTTATAAAGGCGTCTTGTTTTCTATTCTATCTAATTTGACCATTAAGACTAAAATAAAGTCATATTTATCACATAATATAGATAAACATAATTATATATATGATACATAATTTGAAAAATGAAAATCTATTGTTTTTTGAAAATTAATTTTTAAAAGTGCTTGTGACACATAAAAACACTACTTAAACTGATGTTGTGATAACAATGTTGCTTACAATATATGGTTCAATATGCTTATTATAAAAGAACAATTCGTACATTAATAGACCATATTTCACCATTATTTTTTCCAAAATTATGACGATCTTATTGGACCAAAAATTTCATAATTATAGAAACCATGTATGTCCTTTTTTAAAAATTAAAATCACCAAACTAGGAAAATTAAGTTTAACACCAATCCCTCAAACATAGTGAGAAGGTGGGTTTGAAAAGTAAAAACATTCAAAATTTCAATATGTTTTTATAACCAAATTACATATACATATTCTTCCAATGACCATAATTGGGTTAATATAAGTATTATTACTCTATTGTGACTTTAAAAACCAAATTAGAATATAAATTATTTTTAATAATTATTTAAATAAAAAACATGTTTTAACTCAAATACAGCATTTTCACTATTTATCAAAAAATAACGTTTCTCAGAAAAATCCCCAAAATTCAACATAATATAATATTGAAATTATTAATTCTATTGTAAATTTTATTTTGTAAAATTAAATTTCTGGAAGTTTCTAAAATTAATTTTATTTATTTTCATAGAAGGATAAGAAAAGTAATTCATTTGAGAAAATAGTATTCTTTAAAGGAATATATTCTTTACCAAAAAATATTTTTCATTATTAAAATGTTATAATTATAGTAAAACATTATAAAAAATATTTTAAATGTAGTTATTATTGTCCATATTACGATGTTTAACAGCTAGATTCTAAATATCTCATTTAAATAATTATAATAATAAAATAACATTTTGTAGAAACTCACTGTTGTGTGTAACATATGTGAAGTCAGTATTTCATGTACTAAAATCCATGAAGGTTTCATATGAAAGTAATGTTTGACTTATTTTAATTCAATACATCAGTTTAAATTAATTCATTTGAAAAAATGTTACACAAAAATATTGGTGTTTTACCATCTAACCCCCTCAAAATGAATTTTTCACTCGAAATTCATCTGGGTTATCAAAGGTTTAATAATTGAAAGTTTCATTTCTAGAAACCCACATAATAATAACGAATACTAAAACTTCTCTTTAAAAGTGAATTTTGGAACCATAATGGTTTCCTAATGTAACTCATAATGAGATTCCAACATAAGAGAACATGGTTGGGAAGTGAAAACCTAGATAAGGAAGAGAAATATCACCGTCATGTTCTGATGGAGAGGGATATAGAACGTGGTTAGGAGAAAGTTAACAATCACGAAGCCATCAATATTGGTTGAGATAAGGGACATTCTGATTCATTGAAAATTAAGGTACCACGACAACATTTTTGGCTAAAAGATACATTTTCCTAAAGTTGAAGATTATTAATGAAAATATATACATACATTGTCTTAGGAAAATGTAACCCTTTATTGTTCATTGACCCACGTCACGAGTTTCTCTATAAAGGAAGGTGAAATTTTCATTCCTGATGTAATAAAAGATCATGATACCTATTATAATACCTCACAACAGTTATCATCAACACATATTCATTTGAATAGGCTATCACATATGTATAAATCCTCATATGGATAGATAACACTTTAATCTTAATAGATTAATCTAAATCTTAACTTAAACATTCCATGAATAGTTAACCTTTTAACCCTTCATAAAGATGAAAATTAAATTATTTAGAAATAATTTCATGAAATCTGGTTAACATTGATCTCCCATTTATCACAAAGCATCATTAGGATCTCATGTTCCAAAACATGTCAATACATTCATCATATATTCCCTTAAAACAAGGTTATAACCTTAATTACCACAAAAATTTTGTAAAAACATGAATTCTTCAATATTAAAATGATTAATAGATATATTATTTAAATCAATGATTTTTTAAACTTCATCTCTGATGACATAGAAACCTTTTTCAATAAATAGTTACTGGGTAATCTTTACCGTCCAATTTACGCATTCCTGTTTAAAATATCTTTATCCAAACAGAATTATCACAACATTGAACATTATTTAATGGTTACCTTCCCCTAATAAAATATCACATTTCAATGAAATCACTTTTATTTTTCTTCATCACCAATAAACATTTAATTTTTATTCCTTAAAAATACGTATATATTTCATGATCCATATAACATAATCTCTGAATTCAATAAAATAATTACTTGATTCATTAAACATTATTATAATACCATTACTCATGATTAATTAACTTATTACTTAACACCATGCTTCTTATTCTTAAATTAAACGATACTTGAAGAACATCACACACATTTAATATGTCATTTTCGGTATCTTTATCTCCAAATGTATCACCAATACTTGTATAACCTTATAGATTCCCCTTATGATATTTCCACTTGGGAAATCGGTTCACATAAATCCCACACATACTATATCTAAAAAATTAAATGATACCCATGGTCCCTGTAGTTATATACATTGACTAAAACTAGAAAGCATAATGTGAGTGTTACTTATCATATAATAAAAACACAAATTCCTAAAATGAATTACCTATAGTATGTCTAAATCATGACACCTTCCTTAATATATGGAACCCTAGTTAAAACCTAGGTTATTAATAAAAAAATTATATTTAACTACTTCATGATGGTTCATGAATAGTTTTGTTAATTTCCAATTCATGTTCCCATGAAGGGTCAAACTAGGTGTGCAACAAGGATTATTGTCTTGAACTAGATTACCCCGAGCCAGGCATGGAACATTTTTTCGGAGTCATTACCCCTAGGTAAATCTATTTTAGATCTGAATCCACATATATTATCTACATAGGAATGTATTTCTATGAAACCACCAGCTCTATACTTTACAAAAATTATAGGATATTTTCTTAAATGTTAACTCATCCTTAAACTTATCCTTAGATACATCCCTAGAAATATCCAAAGAAATATACCTGAGGATATCAATAACATTTTCTCATCCTAGTTTCCAATGATTAACTAAACCTTTTATTTGATACAAATGATAACAACCCAGTATTCACATAAATATACATTACATAACTTTTTCATAGTTTATAATACATTCCAAAACAAATTTGACACCCAAGTACCATAGAAGTCGGTTTCTATTGGGAACATAGAATATTATTCACTTGTATGTAAGTTATCTACATAATCTCTCAATAGGTTTTTCTTTATTATTACCCTTTTTAGAAAAATTAGACATTGTGTGTATCTTTATATCCTATGGGAAATAAACACAAAAGGGGTGATCTCAGATGCACAATAAAGGTAAACAAGGGATACATGTAAGCATAAACAACAGAATAGGAGTATGAGAATGACATGAAAACATTATAAGATCATACCATTCATATATAATATCATAAAAATGAATCATGGAATAAATCTTAATAGTTCATAAGTCATGAATAATAAAAAAATAGAAAATATAATCCATGAAATCATAACATAGAAATAAATCATGTAATTGGGGAAAACAGATAAGTATATAATATAATTTCCATATTATCCTAGGAATTGATTC
The DNA here is from genome assembly GCA_963277665.1 of Viscum album. Taxonomy (NCBI): domain Eukaryota; kingdom Viridiplantae; phylum Streptophyta; class Magnoliopsida; order Santalales; family Viscaceae; genus Viscum; species Viscum album. The sequence continues at coordinate 174,164,193 of OY728138.1, forward strand.
AAATACCATATTAGTGGTATGTTTCCACTCCCCATACCATCTTGGTAGTCATGGTTAACTCCCATGTCTATATTAGTTCCATGAGTTTACTCCTCATACCATCTTGGTAGTCATGGTTCATTCTCATGGCCATCATAGAAGTGAAAGATCACTCCCAGGACTATTTGATTTCATCTCAGGAGGTATATATCTTTACCCAATACATTCTAAGGATATATATGTCCTACTTATCTCCTAAAGAAATCATACATAAATGTGCCAAAAATTCATAAACAATCTTATTATAACCCCGGAAATGAAATGGGTGTCATAAAAATGTAATTACATATTATCATGTGGAAAGGATATAGGTTCCATAATAATTTTTGTAAAATAATGAACTGTGAAAAGAATCAGGTTTCATAATCATATTACCTGTGAAATTGGATTGTATTTCGTAAACATATAACATGTAAAATAGAAATAGGTTTCATTAAGACCATAGCATCGGGAATAACCCATTCTGAGAATGAATATGAATTATAATTTCAAATAAATTCATATTTAATTTCAGTAGATTTCATCTTATATGGGAAATAATTTTTTATGGTCTTTTAGAAACATTTATTTGGGAAACTATCCATTATTCTTTGATAAATTGTTTTTAAAATATAAAGCCTTTAGAAACGTTTTTCTTTAAAAAAAGATATGAAAAAATATAAATGAAGAGTTGAAATAAATATAATAGTCTAAAAATAATTATTCTAGGAAAATTATATTCTAGGATCATTGGAAAAAAAATTCAATTTTCATTGAAATAATGGTTTTTGAAATAAAACTAAATTCCCACCAAAGAGATAAATATGGTGATGTTTTCTTAATAAAAATTCATAATTATCTTATGTACCATAGAGTGTAAAAATTTTACTAATAAATGAATTCATATTGAATGAAAAAATGGGAAGTAAACTAATTATTTTTCTTGAGAGATGGATAAAAATATTTCATCAAATAGTTATAATCATTAATAATCTCAGCAAGATATGATATTGTTTAAATAAACTCTTACCACTTTGTTACATGAGATCATACTCTCAATCTAAGAAAAGTATATTAGATAAATATTAAAATATAATTAAAAGAAGTATATTCATGATATAAAATGTTAAATGGAAGTATATAAACCTCAAAACATAATTTAGTTTCATAACAAAACATCATTCTCAAAGAAGGAAATTTGATGCAAAACATTTTTACTGATTTAGAAACTTTTGAAACATAGAACCCATGATATAAATATCAATGAATGAATATGTAAATACCCATAAATTTAAGTATAAGAATCAATTAATATAACCATGGTAACTATGAAAAATACACAAAAGGAAGGAGTGGTGAATAAATCATGTATCTTATAATAATAAAAAGTTAGATGAAATCTCATTACCATGTGTTTTTACTCTCTTAATACTCATAAAAACAAACTGTATAATAAAAATAAATTTCTTATATATCAATTATATAACCAAATTATTACATATAATTCCATATATGGTTATATTATTACATTATATTACCTACTAGATAAAAATCCTCTGTTATGGTTTTATTTTGGGTAATATTCGCCTTATTATTCTCATGTGTCTTAATTTGTTATATATTTGGTCCCTATTCATATATCTTGACTTCCAGAATGTACACGATCATATAAATTTCATTTATATTCACTGTATTTGTAACAAAATAATATATAGATTATAAAATTACTATAGGGAATACACCATTTGTGTAGATGGTAGGTCGTATGTACGCATGAACATCATTTCCATTTAATTGTCGTATTGACTGAAATAAAGTAAAAGATATATACATATATATTTTTAAATATATATCATCATTAAATTAACTTTATTATTACATATATATATATATTATATATTCCTTAAAATCATCTTTAATACATCCCATGTAGTGTATGAACAAACCAAAACACTTTGAGGGGCGGTAGTCCACACTTCCTCAAACAAAATTATCATATTAACACAAAATGGAAAGTATACAGATATTTATGGTAAATGATTTAAATTATAATTCCCCAGCCTTAAAAATCACATAATCTTGAGTTATTCAAGAATTTATATTGTGGATCTTTCCAAGTTTATAGTTTAGGAGAATTAAGGCATAATTATTACATTACATCTCAAATATTACAAAGTAGACACTTAAACTCTATCTAATATTTTTCAACATAATAAAACTCCTTAAATAAAATAATAATTCCTTTCATGATAAAAATATTATTGAATTATTAATTTCTCTGACTCTTCCTTATACTCTGTGAAAAACATTTCAAAACCTTGAAATGAGCATAAAAATCTTTGTAAGGTATATACAATTTGGAAAGAAAACATTAGTCCATGAATACATACAAATCAATGAAATAAGACTTTTAACTAATAAAACATAATCACCTTAAAATACCTTATGGAATCATAATATTTATGAATAACTCATAGAAATAAAAAATCATATTGATAACTTGTGTCATCCATAACATACTTACATTGTAGCTTTCAAAAAAACATAGGGAGTATCCTTAATGGTTATGTTTTGAATATAAATTACTATATATTCCCTAAATATCATAGGAGAAACCTTAATTATTACCTCTTTCATGTTACCCAGTTCATTGGATATATATATTGGGATCACCCACCCTAGATTTGTCACAGAACCACCCATATTTGGATTATCATGTAACCACCCATCAAATGACCAAGTTCCATTAAATAATCATAACACATAAAATATTTAAATTATCAACATTTCACTTATAAATCACAATAAATAAATTTATATATATTGAAATATTCAATACACTTCCAAAACCCTTTAAAATAGTTAATAAATAGATTTTTTAATCAAAGTGTCTCATGAAACATGGAAATGGTTATAGGAAATTAACATTTAAAAACATTAATATCCATATAAATAAATCCTTAAAACAATTTTTAAAACATGAAAATTAATGATAAAGATTTAGAAGAATAAATCTTTATAACATTTAAAACGATAATTTAGTTAAAGATCCCTTTACCACTTGGGAAAATACTTATATAAAAATAATTAATGAAAAACATTAAAAAAAACTTATAATATTATAATAATATATTAATTTGTGATATAAAATGTAAAAATGGGTTGTATATACACCTTAAAGTATAAATAAGGTGTACAATATCAGGATATACCTCAATGAAAGGATATTGATAAGAAGTCCCTTAAAAAGATCATATCCATAAATTAAGGATAAATCAATGAAATAATTATGTGTGAAAAATATAAATACTCCCAATATACGTGGATATTCATCGTAAAACAATCAGAGTTCATTCACACATATTATTGGAAAAACAAAACCAATGACATGAATATTTAACTCATTGAAATGATATTGAGTTAAGATTTCCCATACAAAGTTTGTACAAATTAAATAGGAATTTATCAATGGGGTTATTATGTGTAGAAATAGTATATCCACACAAAGTTATGTTGAAATTATAACATAAATATATAAACACTGATTCCATACATAATCTTGGAATAATATAATCAATGAAGTTTGCATAAAACCCAATGAGTGGAAATTGGGTTAAGAAGTTCCCTTAACGATATCATTTTGTAAATAAAATAGATCAAATATGTGTATTTACTATTATTAGACATAAATAAAGTATAAATAAAATAATGGGAATCAATTTTTATTTCTCACGTGATCATAGCACGACATAATCAAGAATTATAATATTAACCCAAAGAATGGAAAACAGGTTAAGAAGTTCCCTTACCATGATCATTTTGTAAATAAAATTGATCAATTATGATTGTTAACATTAATTAAACTTAAATAAAGTATAAATACAATATAGTATATCAAAATATATTTCCCACATAATCATATAACAATGTAATCAATAAATATAAGAATAACACAATGATTGTAAATTGTGTTAAGAAGATCCCTTACCTTGAGTTCGACCTGTCTTGTTTGTTCTTTATATCCCTAAATAATAAATGTAAGTTAATTTATACTTGAATCGTAAATAATTTCAAGTTTATTATTCTATTTATATAACTTATTACCTTGTTATAACAATAAAATAATTATTCAAGTTTATATTAGTAGTTTTGCTGATATTCAGTACTTCGAAAATGAACTTGTTATAATTACAAATTGCCCATGTCGTCAACATTAAAATATTTATAGAATATTATTAATGTTTTAAATATCATATATATCTAGTATATATATTTATTTATATTATTACATAACATTTCAAGATTAGAAATGAAATGCATCGTTCATGGAGACAGTAGTCCGTACATACGCATGAAAACTACTTTCATTTCTTTGTCATTTTAAAGGAATAAAAACTAAATGATACATAGGTATATTATAATTTCAGTATGATATATATGTTATAAATTTTATATGAGGTTATTAATTCCATTCTTTATATGTTCCATGTATTTAATGAATAAGTCATATCACTTTGAGGGGGCGGTAGTCCGCACTACCACAAGTGAGATTATCGTATTTACACATTATGGAAAGCATAAAGGTATTTTGTAAATAAAAAATATAGAAGAAAATATAAAAAAAAATATCATATTTATCATATATAATTATAGTGTCATCATAATGGACACCATGAGGGGTGGTAGGAGAAAATTGAACAATCATCCTTTCTTGAGGTAGTAGTTCACCTTACACAGAAACAGTATGTTTGTATCAATTAGATGAAGGTGTGTGTAATTTTAGTTCAAATACATCTCATAACAACTTAATATTATATTTATGATAATGGGGTTTTTATTTAATCAAATAATAATAAGAGCATATGGAGAGGATAAGGAAAATAAGGGAAATTAACTTGAGGGAAGACGTTACCTCTAAATTGGGTAACTTTTTTTGATTTGAGCCAAAGGATTTCATGAATTAACTTCTACCCAAGGTAATGATTCTATTAGGAATAGAGGTATGTTGGGAGAATATTTCAAAATAATTTGGATGATCGAAGGGGCTTGAGAGGTATGAGTTATGTCGGTAGAGGTGGTGTCCTTCTATAAGAGGGAGGAGAGGCACATTAGGAAAGTCTAGAAATATTAATTTATTATAAATAAAATTTCGATTAAAAATGGTCCAAAACTCATTTACATATAATATAAGATGATTTTTTATTCTAATAACAACCACACAATAATTTTTAGTCAATTTTTAAATATTTTTTTATCCTAAACTAATTAGTTTAACCATAATTTTACCCTTTTTAATATTACAGTGATATCATGTTATTTACAAATCGTGGGTTAATGTAATTAACGTATCATGTCAAGCAATCCAAAAAATTATTTTATGACATATTTGGACTTTTGTTAACCATTTTACCGAATCTTAGATTTTTATGAATTTAAAATAATTTAATAAACTATTTTATATTTTATGTTTTGAATTCTATCATTATTTGGACACTATTCATACTTTTCTTTTTTACAAATTCATAAAAAAACATGATTCCCTCTAAAAAAAGGAATTAACTCTAAGTTAATATTTCAATATCATCTATAAAATTCTTTGATGGAATCATAATTTAGTGAGGTGGTAATCCTCCATGAATATAAATTGCATGTTTTATACCCATTATATGGATGTGTGTGTAAGTGTAGGTAGAACCCATAGCATAAAAAATCCTAATATATTTATTATAGTATTTTTAGTATACAATCATTGAATAAAATGAGTAAAGGGGTGGAGAAAGGAAATAAAACAAAGGTGCTTAAGAGAAGGTGATACCTATTAATCTGGTATCTACTTTTGGTTTATGACCAAAAGCATTCATGGATAGATTTCATTAAAAATTGTTGCTTCATGGAGGAGTTTAGTTATTTTGGTAGAATATCAGGGTGGATTTTTGATGAGCCAAAGTGTCTTGAGAGGAGTCATGAAGAGGTAGAGTGCTTGGCTTTTTATAGTGGAGGGGGTGTGGAAGTCTTCTAAATACCAAATGGTATTAAATAATGGGAGGTATCCCTTACCTAATTTCTCTCAATATGGAAATATAATAGATTAATGTGAATTTATGATCTAAAATAAACCTAAAGAAAAAAATATGTTAGTTTTAATAATTTGGTTACTTAACTTCTAGGAGCCCCCGATTTAATTATTTTGGTATTTATTAAAGTATCTTGTTTTGTAAACATAGTAATTTAACCATTAAGACTAAACTAAAGTTAGATTTATTACATAATATATGGATATTTAATTATAAATATGATACAAAAATTTTACAATAAAAAACTCATGTTTTTTTATAATAAAATTTTAAAACAATATCATATGACACGCAAAACACTGCTTAATCCCAGACTGTGCGGACAATGTTTTTTACAATCTATGGGTAAACATGTTAATTATAAAAGATAAATTGGAAATTTAATAGAACATATTATATATTTTTTAACACTTAAAATCACTTGGAATAATATATTTATTTATAACATTTAAATCATTTTATAAAATGTCATTTTTTGTAAAATAACACTAATGTCATTTTTGACATTATTTATTAAATTTTAATTTTAAAATACCAATATGATATTGGAATTAAATAAATTTTGTCATGATATTTGTAACCTGATTTATTAATATTAAAAAATAATTAAAGGAAATAATTTAATAAATTCATATTACTTTTAATATTTTTATTATCATTTAGTTTTTTTAATTTTTAACAAAATAATCCCTACACCGGTGTTTCGTCATAATTTTATGTAACTAAACCATATATAATAATAATTGAACAAATTTTTTAATAAAAATAACTAATTTATATTTAAAAATTATATTTATAATTGAAAATATTATTTTTTTACATATCTCAATGTTTTATAAATTTTGAAGGCACGGAAAGTTCTCATTTTTCATTTTTCCTTACAAAACATTTTATATAGGGGACTTCCATTTAATAATAAACTGATAACCTATAAAATTTAAACCAATAGGTTTTGTGGTGGAATTATTTTCATAAAATGGATTTTGGACAATTTTCTAGGTCATTTTTGTCCTCAAGATTAAGGTTTGGTCCCTAATTAAGCAAAATATTAGCGTAATTTTTGTGATTTTGTTTAATAACTTCCACTGATATTTTTTATAAAAAATTAAGTTGATATTACTAGACTAAAAATATCAATTGAATTACGAAAATTTATTTCACTTTTTTAATATTAGAATCATTGATGTGAGAAAATTAAGTTTAACACTAATTTTGCAGATGTGGTGAGAAAACAAGGTTTTAAAGTAAAAACATTTCGAAGTTCAATAAGTTTTTTATAAAAAATTTCCACATAAAAAAAATTAAAGTGGCCTACATTGTTCTAATATATTAATAGTTGATATACAGTGACTTTAAATCCTTGATTAAAATATAAATTAATATTAATAAGTATTTAAACAAAAAAAGAACGTTTTTAAATAAAAAACATTATTTTCTACTATTAATCAAAAAATTTAGTTTCTCAAAAAATAAAAAAAAAGTCACCCTAATAAATTTTTGAGATTATGAATTCAAAACTGAATTTTATTTTACCAAATTATATTTCTAAAATTTTTTAAAATTAATTTTATTATTTTCTATAGATGGACATGAAGAGAAGTTCATTTCAGAAAGTAATATTTTTATAGTATATATAAACATTAAAAAAATTTATATTTTTCATTATTAATATGATGTAATTATATAAAACCATTATAAAAAATATTTTAAATATAGTTATTACTATTAATATTAATAGGTTGAATGACTATGTTATATCTATCTCATTTTAATAATTTGAACATTAAAATGATGTTTCGTAGAAACTCAATTTTTCATGTAACATACACCAATTCAATATTCCATTTAGTGAATGAAAAGTATGTTCCATGCTATAGGAATGTTTGACATAGTGAAATTAAAGACATTAACTAAAATTAATTCATTCAAAAAATATATTTGACAAATTCTCGGGGTGTTACCTAGACTACTGCCTCCATAATGAAGTGTGATTCATTCATGTTATGCATGGAATGTATAAAGGATGGTTTTAATTAACCTATATTAAATATATAAAATAAATATGATACATTATTTATAATATACATATCTATCATTTACTTTTAATTCTTTGAAAAATGAAAAGGAAATTGAAGTAGTGTTCATGCATACGTACGACCTACCATCTCCATAAACAATTCTATTCATTTCATATCTCCAATTATAATGTATTATTTTAAATGCATTTATAATGAATATATATTATAATTAAATAATGTTTTACCTTATATATATGATTAAATAAATAACTATATATTAGGAACAACAAGTAAAAATTCAAAATATACTCACAAAACTAGATAATTAACAATAGATATAGTAAAAATAATGAATGATTACTAACAAATAAGAAATAAGATATTATAAAAAGATAATATATGATATTATTAATATAATTTTAGTAATTTAATAATTAAATAACATTATTGAAACCATTATATAGTATGTTAAAGGAAGTTCACTCAAAAAGGAAGTGCAAGGTATGGGATTCGCATCCTACTTTTTCAATCTATGAATTAAATTCCATATTCACCACTTACTTCTTTTGTGTGGTGTATATAATTTCAATACTGATATATTATATCATGAATTAATTTTTATTCATTTTATTATGAATTCAAATTTGAGTTATTTCATCTATGGGGATTTCAAATTAAATGTTACCAAGTGGGAAAAAATTCATAATAGAATTTCTTTTCTTTGTGTTATATTACATCTACATTGTCTTTAATATTATAATATTATGTGTACAATAACTAAAAATATATTTTTTATTTCCAATTATTTTATATTTATTTACATTTTACACACATGATCTATTGTTTTATTGATTTTCATATCAACGTTTTAGTGTTTTCAAAGGATTACTTCACAATCTCATTTTGAAACGAATCATTTACACTTGAATTTCCATCAGAGGAAATTATTGGATCATTATTTAATAAAACATTAAATATTATTCTAATATGTTTATTCATGATATTTTTCAAGTATTAATACCATTTTTACACTCTTTGGTACTCAAAATTATTTTGAATATGTTTTTAATGATACCCGAGTTCATTTATCCAATATGTTAGAGAACATGTTTTCTTATTAAGAGGATTTTTTCTAAAATTGTTTTTTAAAAAATATTTTTAACCAACCCAAAATTTATTATTAAATACATTTTACCAATTTTATCATTTAAAAATATTTTCAAGGGAATCATCATTTCATTTTCCTAAAAATAAACTTTTCTATAAATTATTTCATGGAAAATGAGGGTTCTTTTTTACCTAATATAGAACATATGAGTATACACATGAACAATTATTTAGAGATTCAAATTCATGTTTGAAATGTTAAATTTTTTGAAGGATTTTATTTAAAAAATTAACTCTCAAATAAATTTATTTTCAAAATGTTTTTCAAAATTAATGTGATATTTTCTTGAAGAATGTTTACAAACAAAGTATATAGTATTTTCATTCATCAATGACTACAACACTTTATTTTTTTGATGCATGTGATTTTTTATATTAATACAACTCTTAATATTCCTTTCCATGTTTTATGATTACTTTGACCAAGGATAGTGTTGAAATTCACTACCTTGATTCCATTTAGTATCCCAGAAATATTAAAATTCCTATGATTATTGAAAATTGAATTTCCCCCAACTATCCATATCATTTATCTGTTTATTTCCAAGTCCATGTATCATTTTTAAATACGTTTTTTACTTTGAAATTTATTTTCTTTACTATGGAAATATTGATAAATCCATATCCTTTACTCAGTATGGATATTTGACAAGGTACTTTTTTATTTAAATCAAATATTCAATATATGAGGAATGATTTAGAGATTCACTATATGGGTTGGGGGTAGGATAATTCAAGACATATGGATGGTGTACTAGTTAATTCAATACCTACAAGTTGGGTCCATTTAAAGTAATCCCCATGATTCATCGATAGTCTCACGAGATGAAATTAGTTGGCAAAAACCAATTGAATTTTTTCTAAGAATAATATATGCGCTTTTACCCACAGACATAAACCATCTTGTGAATAAAGTATTTATCTTAGTGATTCATGTTCCAGATACATGATTTCTAATTATTAAGAATTTACTTCATTATTATCAATGATATTTTCACGATGAAAAAATATATGGATGAATTTCATTCTCATGTCATTGACTAAATGGAATGTTTTTCACTTATTGTCCTTTACATATTAACTATGATAGTCCAGTTATTTTAATTGAATGTGTTATTAGTTTATTACATTTACATAATGTTTTACCACTCAATTTATTGATTACAAGGCATGTGTGTTTAGTTATTTTCCTTTCCATATTATTTACTCACTCCCCTCAAAATTATTGATTGCATGGAATGTGTTCTTAGTTATTTCCCATTCCATGTTTATTATTCACATTGATTCATTATTTATTCCTAAGTAATTTATCGTTACTAATAATTTGAGATCACTCTTAATTTATTTCTTTTCCCCAAGATTCATGAAGTTTAATGAGAAAAATGTTCAAAGATATGCTAGATGGAATAAAGTTATTATCCTTGATAAAAATTATGATTTAATTAGTGTGTTTTTTAAGACAATATAATTGTATGTGTCAAGTTTACCATGAATACTAAACTCTTTGGCCCATTAGGATTTTATTTACTTGTACATTATGCCAACATAATGGTATCATGACAGCATATACGGGATGTTGGGGTCGGGTCGCTACATCAACCGTATGTTTAATATTTTAATAATTATGAATTCCATCACCATGAATTTAGTTATTGATATTTGATTGGATTCATTGATTAGTTAGAATATCCCTGGTTAAGTTTCCTAATGATGAGATTATTTATATGGAGTTATTTGATCATCATTTTTTCTTCATCATTATTCTCAATTTATTGATTAAACGGCATGTGGTTTAATTATATACCATTCAATACTGATTATTCCTTATTTACTATAGATTCCATTATACACATATCTTTACATAGCATATGAGATCACCCATACTTTGTTTCCTTTCCCTATGATTTCATGTATTTTACTAAGAAAGATACTTAATGATATGCTAGATGTGATAAATTTATTTACATGAAAAACATTTATGTTGTAGTTTTTTTATTCATTTATACTAAAAGACTCATGTATGTATCTAGTTTACCAAGAATAATGAACTGATCGGTCCATTGGGATTTTAATATTTTATCTATACCAATGTAATTATATAAAGGTGTCGACTCAAGGATTATGGGGTCATGGTCACTATAATTAGAGTTGGAGAGGTAATGTAAATTCATGAATAATGGGTTTTGAGTGAAGATGGATGAGTTGATGCATGATTATTTATAACCAAAGAGAGTGGAAGTCATTATTAACTTCTAGAATTAGGTGTTAGACATTATAAGAATAAATAATTAAATACCCTAAAAATACCATGGTTTATCCCATGTTTCCTACAAAAGAGTGGATTTTTATATTTTTTATATACAAGTATTGGAAAAAATAAAATAATACCATTGGTTATATTGAAGTGAGTCATTTTCATATTGAATTTATTTTAAAATCATAAAATATAATATTGGGTTTAAAGGATTCAATAGTGGTTTAGGAAATTAATCAAATAAAAAAAAGAACCTTATATTAAATGGGAAGTTTATTTTTAGTCATGGATTTCATTTATTTCTTATATTATATAAAATTTGGGAGATTTTGGTTTCCTAAAAGATACAGTATATTTAAAACATATTTAATTTTTACCCAAAAATTGTATTGTCTTGAAAATTAGTTAAAAATTAACTATTTTGGGGTTTTGATATGGTGATTTCATAAAATAATTCTCAAAATTATTATATTAAGGCATATTTATTGTAATCATTATTTACTAGAAAATAATTTTTTATAGTACTAACATTATTCTAAATTTGATACAAACTACAGTGAACTTCATTAAATTATATTATAATTTATATATAATTAATTATAATTTATTAAGAATATTTTATGAAAAAAATATTCTTTTCCAATAAAATTGATTTTACCATAATGGGTGTTTTAATTGAAATAATATATTCCCCAAAAATTCAATTTCAATTTCCTCACATGAAAATAATATTTTTACCAAACACGATATTTAATAATTTCTAATGTAATAACAAATATTATATATATAACAATTATTTTATTACAAATGAAACACAAAAATTTATACATCTATGTTCTAGTTATAAAACACCATATTACACTATTTTCCTCTATATGGGTAAGTTGTGTCGTAGTTGTACATTTTTTTGAAGGTTAATTAGAGATGGTTTTGGTTGTGATCTTGATTATCTTGAACATCTCTTGTATATTTTTTCACTCAAGTTTTAGTTATATAATCTGAAAATAGGATAGGCCATGGGTAAATCCCAGTGTATCCATCTCCCTTAGATGATCTGATAAATGGGATTCATAATGTATGATGACATTATTCAAGGACATCCCTTCTTCCTTCTATGTCAATTAGACTTTATCATGACACTAATCATTTACTAGTCATAATCATCATTATACAATAGTAATATTTTCCATGATTTTTATTAATAGTGTTCTTCTAAATCAAATATCCTTTATACAATGACAGTCTAAAATAAAAACATTGTTGCTTGTGTTTTCTATAAGTAAATTCCTTATTTTGTAATTCATTCACTCACAAGGGAATTACATTTATAAATGTTTTAGGCAATAAATTTCTATCAATTACATCAATATCTATAAACTATAATTGGGGGTGAATCAAGAATGGTTGTACCTAATGCTAATAACCTTGAAAGGGGTTGTAAGGTTTAAACTCGACTTATACTTCGTGAAAGACAAATAGTCTTTTGGCACACCTAGTTTAAAATTCATGGTTATATGCTTTATAAATCTTACAAACTATTTACCAACCATTATGAATGACCTGGATATGTTATTAGGTTACAAAACCTAATAGGGAAATTGTCATGGATTACCCAGATTAAAACCTATAGATTCATAAGTTTGGATATAAATGTAATTTATAAATTATTCCATCCATTTTATAGTTTATATATCATATAATTTTCTAGTTTGTGTATTCCCATACCTAATTTGATTTCAATTGTTTTAGTTAATGTAGTTAAATAGTTGAACCCTTTCCAAAAACTACATTGATTAGAAATGTTATGATTTCACTAATGTGATGCCTTACCTAATGGAAGTGGGAGGAAATAACATCATTATAGTACTGGCTCAACTTACTCAAGTGATCAATAATAACATTGATCATGGGGAAATTCCTCCTTATCGTAACACAGAAAATTTTATTATTCATTCAATTATATGAAAAAAGGAACCTACCATTAGTTGATATTAAGATCGCCTCATCATAGACCAATGGAATTACTCTATTGAGACTATATTCTTTGTCTTTCAATGCTATGAAGATAAAAAAAGTCACATTTTTCATTTATATCCTAGAGGGGAGCCATAATAGGAGTGGACACTGATCAAGAACACGAATCTTAATGAATAAATAAATTCCAATGAATGAGATGGATTAAAAAAATATATTCAATTAATATTATACCTGAATTATATGTATTAATATTTATAGGGAGTTCCTTATACTAAAACAAATGGATTATGACTTGATTAGGTAATATGAAGAACACATCTCAAGGCTTTCACAGTATGCCACTGACATTTTCATCAACACTAAATGTAAGGTGGACTGCTTCTTCTATAGATGAATGTGGATACTTTGAAAATAATTGGTGAATATATAATTTTACAAAAATGAAGAGATTTTTTGTTTCAACCTAATGTTAAATATAGATATTGGTGACTCTCAATTTCATCATGGGGACAGATATTTGAAGCATAAAATAGTGTTTAATTTTGTTTGATGAATGTATAAATATCATGGAGTAAAGAAAACACAATATCCCACAGGTAAAAAATATGGAAATAAGTATCCAAAAAATTATTTCAAGGGAACATGGATATGCTTCAAGGGTGGAAGAGAGGGGCATCATGATAATCTATTTTTAGGGGATATGATTAATCCCACTATTAATATGGAATAAAATAAAATCATGATCAAAACTCTGCATGTATTCTAGTGTTTTAAATACCTATAAAATGGGAATTATGATATCTATTTCCATTAGAAAAGGATTTTTAGAGTCAATCAACAATTATAACATTGAAATACTATAAAGAAATGTGGTTCATATACTATCACTACTAATGAGGTGGATCTAGAAAACCAATTCAAGACAAGTACACCAGATGTTCATTAAAAAATAGAAACATACTCTTGGATTCTAGTTATATGCATTATTTCATATCATTAATGTTTAGTATAACTATTCAATCACCACCTCAAAACATTGGGGTTGATATATTTTCAAGAACATTAAACATGGAAGTTATTTCATATAAAATATAAAAAAACTCCCGAGTAAATGTTTATGGATTGAATCACCCAAATAATATTTACATACATCCTTTAATAAAATTTTATTCTATTATGGGTATGGATTTATAGTCCGTATATAAATTCAACCTCAACTGTAGGTAAAGGGAGATCACTATTCAAATCCCAATTCATCCTCTAATTTTGTACCAGTATAAGGTGGGGGATGAATCTCTATTGAAATTATCTTCTAAATAATTGATATTATTTCCTTATTTGTACAAATATATCTCTCTATTTATTGAAGAAAATTGTGACATATTGAAATGGGTTCCACAATCCGGTTGACCACATTGCCTCAACTAGATCTCTCTGGAAGCCAAAGTTTGATGACTTGCAATGATGTCCTAGGGTGTTTCCATGGGGATACTATTCAATAATTAATAAAGTGTAGCATAATGGATAAATATAATAATTGGATAAATATAATATTTGTTAAATAGTTTAATAATAATTAATCATATATTACAACAGATAATAAACACTAAAAAACTAGACCAGTAACTCTCCATGGTATAAGTAGAAGGGAATAACAAATAATAGAAGAAAGTGATAATAATAATCAAAATTTGATGATAATGTATGTCACATGTTTAAAAAACTATAAAATTAGTATACATGGTAGAAGGAAATACATGTTATAAATGGAATAAAAAAACCAAAAACTATAGAATTATAGTGAGCTTCAGCTCGGTTATATTCTACCAAGATCTATCCTAATGCAACAAGAAAAATCAGGTACCAATGGAGGAATGATTCCCTTTGTCAACAACTACATAAATGTTGTATTCTAGGGCACCAACAACAGCTTGGATAGTGTGTGAGATAAATATTAGTAGGAAACCACTAAAGACATCTATAACATCTAGTTAGTGTAATATAAACTGAAATAGTGTGCAAGAATGCATATATAAATTTAAAGTAGTACACTAATTTAAATACCCTGATACCTACTTCATTTTAAAGTAGAATTGTCTCTCAAAAAGAGATCATTTATTATGTAATTTATTTTTAGATTATATAATATGTTAGTTAAGTTGTAACTGACACAGAAATCATGATATGATAATGATAATAATGATCCATGATATTAAAGGGCATCTTATAATGATGATAATAATGAAAAGGATTCAAGGTAATAATATAGGTATCCATAACCATAGTGGTCGAGCCAACTCAATAATAACTTATACCCAGGATATGAAGGGTCTTCATGTAATACAAGTGTCATCACCTAGGGAATTCATCTATAGAATTATTGTAACTAAGTCTAAAGATCTTGTCCAAGGTAAATAGGTAAGGAATGACTATGACCTATGGGTGTGTCCATAGTGCCACATGTCCATAGATGTTAATATAAATCTAGAAATTGTATACATTTCATCCAATACTATCAATTAAGGGATCCAATAGATTTATGTCTATCATCCACTGGTAGACAAGGATCGGGTTCCAAGGTAGGTCTGGTATTTGGAAATAGGCATCTTTGAATCAGAATGGCATCCATGAGTTCTTGAGGCATTCCCTCAAGTATCAAAAGATAGATTGATTCTAGACACTCCTATAATTATGTCATGGTTCATATGAAATAAACACCTTATATTGAAATTTATGCTTACATTAAGTTCATGTAGTACTCATTCATTTTAATAATTCAATTCATTCATGTCATTGTCATTCATTGGTGTGATAAGGAACACAACCATTTATTTTTTAATTTATGTCATAATAAAATTTTTAGGTTCCCTCCACTACCATTCATTATGAATAGAAAGGGTTTATGTAGATCTGAAACAATGTTATTTATTTACATTTAAATAGGACCTATGATATCCACAATGTAATTTAAAATAAAACATTTAAATATTCATTAATTATTTCAAATACTTACCTTATATGGATTAGGTGACATTATCATATAAAAAGGACAACCATTAGAGATCTTAAATTGTTTTATTAAGGAAGTAATTACTATTATTACCCAAGTCATCTCACACCCAAATGGTGTAATAGACAAATATAACCAACCACTAAATTAATTAGTATGAAAACACCCTACTTGGGGTGCAACACATTGTGGTCTTAAACATCAATGGTGTGATGATACATCATAGAGAAGGATCTAGAAAATGATTACAATGAATATAATAAAGAAAAATGAATTTAGTATGCAATGCTTGATAAAATTGGAATGTGAACAACTATGGTAGCCTATAAAATGGTGAGACATGAGACATGAGTCATAGACCACATAAAATATACTCATATCACTCTCCTCGTCTAGTACCAACCTTTAGATTTTCCTATATCGAACAAAAAATAAGGAAAATATCAATGATGTAAAATTAGAGGAAATGAGTATGCATCTAAATAACATCATTTATGGAAAGAATAATGATGAAATTCTCAAGTTGAATTTAGAACTTACTGAATCGCAAAAAACTTGATGAACGGGGATCAAATCAGCCTTCAGATTGGAGAATGGTAGAAAAACCTATTTGTGTGGGATTGATAGATTCCAAATGGGAGAATTGAAGCTCTCTTGACCACTATAATGAGTCACATTTAACATGGTTTAGGTTAAAAATTCATTATGGGAATTTTTTCCTTTTCCCAACGAAAAGAATGGGTGCACGGTTTGGTCACATAGTTCGCTAAACCATGTTCCAATTGTGTGCATGGAGCTGCCTTAATAGGGGAACCACATGGCTAGGACACACGATTAGGGAAAATGTGTGCCAACCTTGAAAAATTGTACTACTAAAAATTTCATACCATAAAAAGTTTTAAGGCCCAATTTGTAAGATTTTTTCAAACCATGTGGATCTACTACTCACTATTAAGCCCTCCAAATGTGGGGTAATTGTGTGTCCTTCCTTTTTCGGTTTTCCCAAAACGTTAAGTAGTCTTTTTTCCCACCAATCAAAGTTATGAGCTTAGAACAAGCCTCAAACATGCCCAAAATATTTCTTACCTCAAATGGAATCCATAGGAGGTCCTAAAAAATAATTAGAAAAATATTTAATGGATGCATACCTGATATAAAAAACTGAATTTTTACAGTTTTCCCTCATAAAATATCTCATCCCCAAGTTCCCCTTCCAATGGTGGAAAATTCCTATCTAAGAATTACTCTTGTCACTAAGCATGTATACCGGCCTCCACACATAAGTCTTATCCTATACACGATAATGATGCAACTATACCCATACTAATGAAACATACCTTCCTTTTAAGGACATCATGCTCTGACTGATGATGTATATTTGATACACCTTAAATGAATCATCTGCATCTAACACAGTCTCCTCTGGATAAAATTTTTAAGATGGTTTGGCATGATAACATCAAAGCTATGAAACATGGAAGATGTATTGCATGGAACGGTACCTCTAAGGTATTAACAACTACTAGGATACCATCCAAACTCTCTATATAATTTCAAACATACCAACATAACTAGGTGAAAATATCTCTTGCATTTTTGTCTTTCTATACCCAAGCCTTAGTGATAACCATAACAAACAAAGATCTCTAAACTTAATCTATATATTTAATTTATGTTGACAAGAATATGAATTCTTTCTCAGCTGAGTAGTGGACATATTCTACTGGATTAGCGGAGTCTACTCTAAAGTCTCATGCACGAGACAAGGACCTAGTAGTACTACCTCTCTTTTCACAAACCAAAAAAATGGTCAATTGAACTGCATATAATATAAGGCCTCCAAAAAAGCCATCGACATCATCTCCTCATGTATATTACTATATTATAACTCTACAGGAGATATATTCTTCTCTCAAGAATTGATGAAGTCAAGGAAACATGCCCAAATCATGTCCTTAAAAACATGTATCATCCATCCCAACTACCCATTGATCTAAGGGTAAAATTATCTACTCAAAATCACATGTGTTCCCAAATCACTCTATATCCACTACTAGATCTGTGATGGGTATTGATTTTCCCTAAAAGAAACAATAGTATGGGGAACCCAGGGTAGCCATACAATCTCACAAGTATACAGTATTCACAACTAATCGACTATAAAAGTATATCAGATATGAATGGAGTGGGATACATTGATTTTTCTATTGGTGACTACCCATAATTCAACACTACCATGTGGTGTCCTAGGTAAACCTACTAAAAATTCTCTGGTAATGTATTCCCATTTCCATTCTAGGACAGAAAGTTGCTATAATAATCTATCATGCTTCTGTTTCTTTAGCATCACCTGATAGAGGGTGTAACGCCTCTTAATAAAAACAACTATTTGATGATTCATCCTAGGTCACAAATACTATAATCACATATCTCAATATAGATTGGAGATTCCTGGATGAACTAACCACTTAGAAGCATGGTAATATCACATCAATTTCTATCATATTTCTATAGGAACCTAAACATGGCCATGTACATCTAAGATTTCATCAACATCCATAGAAAAAACTAGAGGAAGGTCCTCTCCTAAAATACTTCTTTGGATTACCAAGACATTAGGAACAAAAAAACCCTACTCATTGCCCTCTCCGGAAGAGAATAGGTAGTTATTATGTCTAAGAGATAATACATCCCATAACTCTCATGAAACTTCAGATGTGTCTCTGAGAGAAGTGCCATCAATTTTTATTCATCATCAGCATCTTAAAAGGAATGTGCCATAGTTTTTTGACTCAGCACATATGCTACTACATTTATTTTTCCAAGAATATAGGAAAGCTAAAATTCAAAGTACTGAAGATATTAGACCAATATTCACAGTGTAAGATTCAAGTCACACTTTTTAAATATATATTTTACTCTCTTGTGTAATGTATACCCCACAAAGATCTCACTCATCAGATAGTGTCTCCAACAATATAAGGCATTTACAACTACTGCTAGCTCTAAGTCATGTGTCAAATAGTTCCCCTCATGGGGAATTAACTACCGAGATCTGTACATAGTGACTCAATCTTTCTACATTATCACTCCAACTAGGAATATCCCTGATGCATCACATAACAATGTATAACCTCTTCTATGCTCTATAAAAATTAGAATAGGTTTCGAAACAAGACTTAATTTTTGCTTCATAAATGATTTCATTCCCTATTTTGGACACAATAATGTAAAACCCTTATTCTTATTACTAGTATTAGGTGATTCAAGGAATGATATGTCATAGAAAATGAATTTGGTATTAATCAACCCCTAGGAAACTCTATATATGAAAATAATTCTTGGGATACTTTAAGGAAACCATCGAACTCACCCTCTCTAGGACAAATGATATTCCTAATTATAATATAATAGGACCCAATATGTGAAAGGTTTTGATCAAGAATTGGTTCATAATATTCTTGGAATAAATCTTTTTCTCTCACAGTGTATTTAGAATTATCTCACGGTTTTTATCTTGGATACTATGAGATTGAGAATACATCAAGATGTCCACCACAATGACTATGAAAAAAGTCTCTAGATCGGGTTGGAAAATCCTATTCATCAGATCCATAAAAATGGTGGGTGCATTCGTAATACCAAATAGTATAATGAGATACTCATATAGATGATACCTTCTATGAAAATATATATGAGGTTTACCCACACCTGATTATATCATGATCTAAGGTTAATCTTTTAGAATACCTATCTCCTTGGTGATGGTCAAAGAGATCATAAATTAGAGGATGCAGATACCAGTTCATAATAGTATAGTGGTTTAAATTCCAATAATACACTCATTACCTATGGGTATCATCATCATTCTTGGTGAAAAAGAATTAGTGATCCCCAATTAGAAGTGTTGGGTCGGATAATACCATTAACATCTATGTCCTCCAACTTCCACTTGAGATCCTAGAGCATAGTAGGTGTCATCCTATATGGATAATTGAAACCAAATATAATCTGCAAATGAGGTTTATCATAAACTCTACCTCTCTCCCATGAGGGAAGATACAAAAAATCATTGGTAAAGATGTCTCTGAAACTATCAACTACAATAGGATAATCTTTGAAGAGTACTCCCAACTCCTCCAGGAAAAGACTAGAAATATGGGTAGTTGATCCACCTAGCCTATGTTTCTCAGGTTCATATCTACAAAAATGGACCTCCCAATCACCCATACGGAGAGAGATTATTTCCTCTGGTGATGTGAAAGGATCCCTATGGTTGTAGAAGTCCATAAAGAAGTGGTATGGATCCAACCAGTCTCTCTTGAGAATGCCATCAAATGTTGTCATCCCAAGGAAAAAGAGGACCCATAAGATGGGATAACTGCCTTCCTCAAGGGGAAGTCTCTACATTGGAATATTTTTTCTGAATTTACAACTATTTTCATATTTTGATTCATCACATCAAATTATTATTGAATTTATAGCTCGATAATTTCCACAATTGACATGGAGATAAAGGAGTATGATGCACTTGTATCAAATATAGTAGATACTATAGTGGAGGCTAAAAGAACTGTAACTATTACTTTAGACCATCCTACACTATGATTTTCAAGTATCATATATAATTAATGCATATAGATTTATTCATATAACTATTATATAGCTACACTACGTTGAGTACGACCACTCTATTAGCTGTGCATATCCGGATTTGGGCTACCACTACCATGAAATCCTCCTCGACTAGTCCTTCTAACGCTACTCTATCTCAATTCCTAACATGAAAAAAGGACCATGTCTATGAAGGGGGAGATATTACATATCATCATCCATATTAAGCATATATAAAGGCTTATAGAATCTCTAAATATGCCCCATACAGCCACAATCAAGACACACCATCAAGTCTTTATCACACTGAGGCTTTGTATTCCCCTACCATCCACACTAATGAAATACAAAGAAGATGACAATATGGTTACTTTTATAGCCACTTATTTGTTGAGAAATACCAGTGGATAAATATCTATTATTTGAAGAAATATTTTCCTAACTCAACACAATTATTCTATGGAAGATACAATAACTTTACCCTGTGTTGTTCTTAATGATAAGAGATTGATTAATGATCACAAAGAAAGTAGGTAGGTTAATAATTTTCACCTAAGTGTGGATGGAATACCTATAATGACCCAAACATTAAAAACATTGACATTACATAAAATATGACGTATAGTCATCACAACATATAATAAATCCATGATAGAACCATTTAGGTATAGTTTTTTTAGAAACTGGGAAACATAGACAACATGTTCATAAAACATTTACATTGTCTTGTGTTTATTTCTTCATAACTATACCCTTTTTTGACATATCTTACTTAATACCCTTCTTCATGACCTGAGAAAATATTAAAGGGTGCACTAAAATTATCATTAAGGGTATGCAATGTAAATATCAATCGTATCACAATCATAAGACAAAAGAACATAAAATTTGGAAGTCTAATCATACATATGAAAGATCGTGATATCATGTCATGGGATAAATGTTTATAAGAATTAAAAGACATAATACCAAAAGTAAAATCATAATAAATTATGTTTTTTGGAATACACATAAGAATATAAAATAATTTCATATTAGCCAAGTCTCATTTTCAACTCTATCATAGTAGACAACTTCCATTACTGAACTGGGTCTTTTTGTTGTTCCAAACCAGTATTACTAAACCAAGGAGACTTTCCATTCCCGCAATTTTTATCTCAAGAGAACTAAATAATTTCCCATTTCATTGAAGGTATAAGTTGGTCCCACCCATATAATAATGATATCATTCTTACATGTTCCAAAAGAACATTAACCATTCATCATAGGATAACCCAAGGAATGGAAAAAGGGATTCTTAAACATCATTCCCTCCTAAACAATATATAATAATTGGATTTCGTAAAAATAATTCCATAATTAACAAAATACAATTAATGTAATAATAGGGATACAAACATAACCTTATTTTATCTTAGATGGAAAATAATTTTGATAAAATACATGAAACAAATTATTGTGGAAAATATTATTTCTTCTTTAAAAACATTTTATTTTGTCAAAATTCCATGAAATTTTAATAGAAAAGAGTTTATTTGAAAATAAACATGAAATTGTGTAAATTTATATTCATGGAAATAAGGAATTTTGAAGGTGTAAAATTATGTTCATGTCGTATAAGTTAAAAAAACATTCTCCTTGTATTGTTTTCTAGAAAAGTCAAAAAGTACCTCATATCGGAAAATCCTAAAGACTCATTTCATACCATTAACTAAAAATTAATCAATGGATAAAATTTATATTAAAAAATTGTAGAAAAATAAAAATAATATTAAATATTGTAAGAAACATGGATTTAGGTGATAAATATACCTCAGTAAATACTTACAATAAATAATCTCAAATAATAATAAGATTGTGAAATTATCTCTTACCTTAGGTATGATATCCTTTGTATGTATCTAGACATCCTGTATAATGATTTAAATAATGATATTGAATTATTCTATAATCATAATAATTTTTATGATATCATATATGATAATATTATCATTCTTTTTAGTAACATTTCAATATCACTCGTTATTCAAATATTAACTGCGTTCTGTTCTTAAGCATGTTTTGTCAGATATGTTCATATTACACTTCATAGGCTATATTTATATCATTTATATAACAATATTAGTAAAATATATGTCATATTTATTCACTCCATTCATGTATATATTATTTTTTTAAAGAATATCATGCAGAATTAATCACATTGTATCAGGTATACAGTAGGTTGTGCGTACGCACGAGCAACAATATAATTCACTTAATGGTTAAATGGTAAGGAATTGGATGTTATATTAATTATACAGAATAATAATTACGTAATATTAATTATTTAAATAAATTATACTCATCATTATGATCATCCAAATAAATTATTGATTAATAACAAATTACACCAAGATGTGGAGACGGTACGTCATACGTACGCATGCATAGTGATATCATTATTATTAGGATGAATAAAATGAGGTATAAGGTTGTCTCATAACTATAAAAAAATATATTCATTTATAAGATATTGGATTTATTACTTTAGTATAGAATCAACATAAGAAGAGTTAGTAGATGAAGAAAAGAATTTTGAAATAGGTGATAAAATAATTACCTCTTTTTCGAGTATATTCTTTTTGATTTTCACAAAAGGCCTCTATAGGATGGATTTATACCCAAATTTTGGCCTCTAGGATGATGTGAGGGATGTTGGGAGAAGAAATTCATAGTTTTTTTCCAAGAGAAATTTATTTAGAGGTATAATTAAAATATAAGTAGAAGTGTCCTTTTATAAGAGAGGAGAGGGGCACCTTGGGAAAAACCAAAAGTATTAGAATAATATAAATTAATTTTTAAATTAAAATGGTTTAAAATTGTATTATTTCAATAATAAAATGAGGATTCATCGAAATACCCTCGACCAATTAACATTACATGTGTTTTTTTATTTAAAACCTTATAACAAGGATTTATCCTTATTTAATATATTTAATTTTAATTATGGTAATAACATTCTAAATATTTAATAGTTATAAATATTTACTTATATGATTTTAATTGACTATAAATGAATATGTAATGAAATTTTAGAGCTTATAATTATCATTTTATAATTATTAAATACTTTTGTGATTTTTAAATAATTTAATAAAATGTTATTTTTATAAAATATCAATAGTGTCAATTTATAATCTATTCATTTTCTGATTTAAAAAAAACAAAAAGAATATAAATTTGAAAAAAAAAATATTAAATACACTCCTAACATGTCATATTCCCCTATAAAATTAATTCATCACATTAATTAGTTCATATTATATTTATTTTATTATTTTAAAAACAATTTATTTGATATTTCTATTAATAAGATAATTGCATCATCACTATTGTTTCATCCTTAATGGTAATTTTTTAATTTCTAAAAATTATAAATAAAATTTTATGATTTATTTAATTATTGTAAATTTCCAAAAACTACCTATAGTCGATTTCATCTCTTTCTTATCTCTATATTATAATTAATATACTTATATAAAAAGAGTGTGTCACATTTTGTCACATTCAATGATTTGAATAAAATAAATGTCATATTCATGGGAAATTGGCCATTAAGTGATTCCATTTTAAAAAATTGATGACAAAGGTCTAATTAATCTATTTAATATGATTTTCATAGGTGTTAAGTTAATTATATAATAATATTTTTACCCTTAATTAACTGATTTACCCTTAACAGTGGTAATAAAAAATTTCTAAAGTTACTCTTCATAATGATCAAAAAAACAAAAGCAACCTATTAACATAATTTGAATCCAATGATTAAGAATATGGAATCCATTTTCCAAAAATTTAAAAAATAGAAGTTTCAGTAATTAAATTAAAATTAATTTGCATGTTGAAAAGAGAAAAGGGTTTTAAAATCAAAAACATTGTGAAAGATTGAGTTGTTTTTTATATCAAAATTCAATGTAAAATTAATTTTAATGACACAAATTATATTTAATGATAAAAATATATTATATTTTTACTTTAAATCAATTAAATATTTTAATTTGACAATATAAATTATATTTATGAAAAAAGTTTTTTCACATAAAATTTAGTGTACTCTTACTATTCATCAAAACATAAAAGTTATCTCAAAAATATAAAATATCCATACAATGAACATTTTTATATCTCACATCAAAATAAAATGTTTATGTTGTCATATAAAAATTATTAATGTGTCAAAATCTTAATTTAAAATGGGTTTTCCATTCAAAGGCTTAAAATTAACCTTTTAAAAAATAGGTTTTGTACTTCAAATAGGGTTTATTCATACCCTATGACTAAAATATTTATTGGATGAATATAAAAAATATTTTATTAATAATATAACATAAATATCTAATTAATTTCAATACAAAAATTAATTCACTCAAAAATATAAATATCAAATTGATTTATATTTTTTATAAATAATTTATAGCTAATGAATTCACAATGAATTTTCATAAGTTAGTTATAATTATTCCTTCTAACCTGATGGTTAGGCTATAATGGTAATTTTATACTAAGGGTTTCTAATGGTTCTTTTAAACTAACGATTGTGTGCACAGAAATATACTAAAAAATAAAAATTATTTAAAGAAAAAATTTCATAAAAACATTCAGGTGTAACATTCTACCCCCTTAAACTGAATTTTTCCCTCGAAATTCGTCACTTTGAACAAACAGATGAGGATAAATATCTCTCATCATATCCTTAATATCACATGTATCTTATTGAAATTGTTAGTTCTCCCATAAAACATTAAACAAGTGAGTGGTATTTTTTCGTAGAACTTTTTCATTACGATCCAGAATCCTTATGAGTTGTTCTTTATAAGAAAGATCTTCTCCAACTGTATGAATTCTAAGTTTAGTACATGTGAAGGATCAGTTATGTAATTTCTCATGAGAGAAACAAGGAACACAACTTGAACTTGAAAGATATTAAGTGTATGTTTCAATCGGTAAGCTACCCTCCCCACACGATCTAGAATTTCAAAAGGATCAATATACATAGGGCTCAACTTTCCCTTTTTTCCAAATATCTTTAATCTCTTTCAAAGAGATATCCATAGAAACACCTTATCACCCACTTCAAACTATAGGTCCTTTTTTCAGTTTTCAGGATAAAAAAATTTTCGACTATGAGATGCTCTTATGTGTTTTTGAATAGATCTGACCTTTTTTACCCTTTCATCAACAAGATCATGTTCTAATAGGTTTCGTTCCCCAACTTCATCCTAGTAAGTTGGAGTTATACAATTATTTCTATAGAAATATTCATAATAATCCATCTAAATACTATATTTAAAGCTATTGTCCTAAGAAAATTACTCCAAAGTTCGGTGTTTATCCCAACCACCTTTGAAATCCCAAGTGCAAGCTAACAACATGTCTTCCATAGTTTGAATTTTCCTCTCAGAATGATCGTCTGTCTAAGGATGATAAGAATTTCTGAAACATAACTCTGTATCCAGATCATGCTGAAGCCCTCACCAGATCTTTGAGGTAAACCTTGAATCCCGATCATATATATTAGAATTTGTTACTACATAAAATCTTACCACTTCATTTACATATATCTTGTCAAGTTGATCAAGAGAGAAATTATCTCTAATAGTAATGAATTGTGTCGGCATTGTAAGGAAATCAACTATAACTTATATATCATTATTGCCTTTGGATGTTTTGGGAAGTCTTATGACAGAGTGCATAGTGATGTTTTCCCATTTCCATTCAAGTATGGGTAATGGTTGTAACATCCCCTTATACTTTTGTCTCTCAGCCTTAACTTAATGACAAACCAAACATCAAAAAACATATTGGGCGACATATATTTTCATACCATCCCACCAGAAATACTCTTTTAGGTCCCTGTATATATTTTTTCTTTTAGGTTGATTAAACAATGAAGATCTATGAACCTCGTCCAATAACTCCTTCTTTAATTCTGGTATGGAAGAAATACAATCCCTATTCATAAACATTATTATTTAATCACAATCAAGGTTGAATTCAGGAAAATTTCTCACCTTTTTTGTATTTATACATATTTATTTTCTACCTCCTTAATTTTCACTTGAATATATGGTTGAACATTCAATTGATAAATATAATATTTCTCCTCTTACATTAAAATTTCATGATCCATCCTTTAAAAATATGTAAATATTGGATCTTTTGTGACCCTCATCATTGATAGGAAAGCCTGGTCTTGTCCACTCAAATCATCTTTTACCTTGTTTTCTTTCCCCAGGTGTCAATGTATTGAGCAGTCATAATCTTTAATCAACTCCCACCATCTTTTTTGGTGTATATTCATCTCCTTCTATGTGAAAATATACTTTAAACATTTAGGATCATTATAAATATCACACCTTTCACAATAAATATAATTCCTCCATATCTTTAAGGAAAAGATCACCATAGCTAACTCCAAATCATGAGATGGTTAATTTTACTCATGGATATTCCTCTTTTGTGATGCATAAGCTATAACCATATCATTTTGCATGAGAACACATCTCAGTCCCTTCTTGGATTCATCATGATATATCACAATCCTTTCTCCACTACAATGTATTTGAGCACATGTGTACTGGATAACCTTCTATTTAGCTCTATGAAATTCTCTTCACATTCCTCCATCTATATGAACAATACTCTTTTATGAGTCAACTTGGTGAGTGGGTTAGATAATCATGAAAAATATTTCCCAAAACATCGATAATATCCAACCAAAACATGAAAAATTAGAATCTCAGTTACCATTTTTGTTCTTGTAAAACATTCAACAACTCCTTTTTTATGGATCCATAGATATCCCATATCTTGAGATCGTGTTAACCAAAAATGAAATTTTCTGAATACAAAATTCACACGTGGTAAATTTTTCATAAATCTTATCCTTTTTCAAGGTCTTCAGTAAAATTCTCAATTGGTCTTCATGTTCTTCCTTCCTCTTCTAATAGACAATTATATCATCTATAAAGACTACAAAAAACTAATCAAGATAGCCTCTAAATACTTTATTCCTTATATCCATGAAGATAGTGGAGGAATTTGTAAGACAAAAATTCATTACTATAAATTCATAGTGTCCATACCTTGTACAAAATGTCATATTTGTTATATCCTCCTTCTTAACCCTTGATGATATCCTTAATGAAGATTAATCATGAAAAAGTATTCATCTCCATGTATTTGGTCAGATAATTCATCAATGTGGGGAATAAGATATCTTTTTATTGATAGTGATCTTGTTAAGTTTTCAATAATCAATAGATAGACTCATTACTCCATCTTTCTTCTTAACAAAGAGCAATGGTGCTCCCCAAGTTGATCTTCTAGGGAATAGGAATCCATTATCAAGAATCTCTTAGATTTCCTTCTTCAATTCTTGTAACTCAATTGGGGGCATTCTATAAGGTGTCATTGAAATAGGAATTTCACCCGATATGATTTTTATTGAAAACTCCACTTCATGGTTTGGTGGAAGGCCTAAAAATTCCTCTATAAAAAATCATCAAACTCCCTTATAATGGTTTTATTCTTAATTGTAGTTTCTAACCAACAATTTCAGATAAATAACCTTCACTTATAGTAATCAAGACCCATAAGATGGAAGAAATTTTTACTAGAAGGTTATATTCATCCTTTCATTGATAGATGATCATAGATTGATTTGGAATATTAACTGTGACTTCCATTCTGTGGAAATTGATATGAGATCCATATAGATAAAGAAAACTCATGCCAAAAATTTCATAAAATTATATTATAGGATGGATCCCAAGATTTGGCTGAAGCACTTTCCCACAAACATCAACCGAATACTAATTTTAAACATTTTATGTGATTGTTGTGCCATTAGAGGTTGTCACAACTAACTCAACATTTAATTTATATGGTAATATCCTGATACCATTAGAAAATGATTCAGAAATAAAAGAGTGGGTAGATCTATAATCAAGTAGAACATTTTCTACTTTAGATTGGATTGTAAGTGTACCTTTCCCCCACTTTATTATCATACACCATGTTTCCAATAGTGATTACATATGACTTTCTTTATTCCTTTGGCCTTATGATTTTGTTGACATTGATCATCATAAATAACCCTTGGATTAGGTTATTGATTGGAATAATGCCTCATTTCCTTTCACTTGTAACATTAATGTGTTGTAGGGGAATTCTATGTAGTCTTTTCTTTTTTCGCATCATTGGATATCTTTTTCCCATCACTTCGGTATTCAACTGCCCGATGACCTTCTTGTCCACACTTAAAACATTTTCAAGTACCTTAAAGGAAATTCCATCCATGATTATTTCCACACATTGAGAATAAGAGAAAAACATCTTCTATTCAATGTGTCCTTTAGATTCTCCTTTGAATTTCATTTTTCTCTTCTTATAAGAACCATATGTCTGATGGGTTACCGCAATCTCTATCTCGCCCTTGAAATCACATAGAACCGTTTCCTCATAGTTATTAATGTAATTTATGTCTAATTCCTTTTAGAGACTTGGTTTTAAACCACTAAGGAATTGATCAATTTTACTCTTAGGTTGGATAATAATTCTAGAAGCGTACATTGCAAGTCATGTAAAATTTTCTTCGTAGGCACCAAAAGATTCATCATCCATTTTCATAAGTTCAAGTAACTCCTTCTCCATCGTTGTTCAGTTAATATTGGGAAAATACTTATTGAAAAATAATTTGTTGAACTAGAACATCACATGGACTCTATTTCATATCTTTGCCTCATATTCTTGATAAGATAACACCATTGATTAGATTCACCTTACAGATGATATACTGCTAAGATGAATTTATCATGTTCAGAACATTTTAGAACTGAAAATATATTATCAGTCTTATTGATCCATTTTTCATCCATTAATGGATTAAAATACCCAATGAATGAAGGTGGATACTTCTTCATGAAGTATTCAACAGAATTTTTCTCCCTCCTTTGTTATTTTGGAAGTGCAGCAAGATTCATAGCTTGAGAATGTCGTATGAGAATGGATAAATATTTTTTCCATTCCAACTCCCATAACATTTGTTTGATCAGTGGGAAAATAATTTCATATCCCATTGCATTCATCATTAATGCAGTTCCTTTGTGTTCCAACCATTAACTAAGAACAAGAAGTATAGTGTGAGAAACACTAATCATATAGTGAAAACCACATACATCAAGAATAAAATTTCAATTTTAGGAAACATTAAGTTTTATCGAAATTTATTCATGGTCATATCTAAAACACTAAGATTGTAACATATACTTAGACATATCCATAGGTTTCTTACTAAGGCTTTCTCATCCTAGTTTACAATGGATAAATAAAACTTACCTCTGATAGAAACTATATTGTCCAAAACATTACATACATTGATATTTTGTAAATATTAAAGTATATTCATTAAAAAAAATATAACAAATCCCTGATAGGACTGTATAGGTATAGTGTCTTTAGAAAATAGGAAACATAAACAACTGGTTCATAAAACATCTAAATTATCTCCCACTTATTTCTTCATAAATAGACTTCTTTTTTACATATCTTACTTTATACCTTTCTTTATTACTTGAGAAAAAGAAACATTTGAAAGGGTGATATAAAATGATCAGTAATGGTAAACAAGGTAAATATCAGTCATATCACAATCATTAGACATAAGAACATAACATTAGAAAGTTATATCCTGCATATATAAGATCGTTATATAATTTCATGGGATAAAGGTTCATAAGAATTAATAGACCTAATCCAAAAAATTAATATTATAATACATTAATTTTTTATCATACACATAATCATATAAAATCATTTCATATTAGTCAAGGATCATTACAAATACTATCATAGCAGACAATGTCCCTTACTGAACTTGGTTTACTTGTCGTTCCAGCCCTGTATTACTAAACCAGGTTTAATTGTAATTCCAGTCTTATTAGTCTCATGAGATATAAATTATTATACTTTTATTTTAGGGTGGTATAGGTCCCACCCATCCCAATAATGAAATCATTCTTATATGTGCCAAAAAAACATAAATCATTCATTATAACAGAACCCAAGGAACAAAAAATGGATTTCTTAAACATCATTCCATTTTAATCCATATAAAAAGAATAGATTTCATAAAAATAATTCCATAACAAACAGAATAAAATAAAAGTAATAATATGGATAGAAACATAACCCTATGTCATCTTATATGGAAAATAATTTTTATAAAATACATGAAATAAATTCTTGAGGAAAATATCCATTCTTCTTCAAAAACGTTTTATTTTCTCAAAATGCCACACAAATTTAAAAGAAAAAAAAATTAATTGAAAATAAACATGAAATCATGTAAAATAATCTTCATGGAAATAAGGTTTTGTAAAGACTTAAATTTTTTTTAATTCCGTATAAGTTTAAAAAACATCGACCATGTACTTTTTCTAGAAAAGTCAAAAAGTACCTCGTATTGAAAAACAACAAAATATTCATTTCATACCATTTAATAAAAAATTATCAATGGGTAAAATTGTCTATAAAAATTTTTAGAAAAATAAAAATATTATGACATATTATAGGAAACATGGATTTGGATGATAAATATACCGCAATAAATACTTACGTATAAACAATCTCAATTAATAATAAGATTATGAATATATCTCTTACCTTAGGTATGATATCCTTCATATGTATCCAAACCTCATATATAATGATTTAAATAATGTTATAAACTTATTCGGGAGTCATGGTCATTTTAATTATATAATATATGATTATATTATCATCTCTTTGTTAGTAACATTTCATTATCACTCATTATTTGTATATTAACTGCGTTATGTTCTTATGAAAGTTTTGTCGGATAAGTTCATATTACACTTCATAGGATATAGTTATATCATTTAAAGAATTATATTAGTATAATATATATCCTATTTATTCATTTCATTCATTTATATAATCATTCATTAATGAAAATCATGTAGAATGAATCGCATCGTATTGTGGAGGCGGTAGGTTGTACATACGTACGAGTGACAATATCAATCACATAATGGTTAAATGTTAAAGAATTGAATGGTATATTAATTATAAATAATAATTATCATGTTATATTCATTATTTAAATTCATTATTTTCATAGTTATACCCATCCAAATAAATTATTGTTGAAAAAAATACACTACATCCTAGATACAGTAAGTTGTACGTACGCACGAATGGTGATATAGTTATTCGTAGGATGGATAAAAAGAGGCATAAGGTTATATAATAATTATAATATCATCTCAGAATGTAGGAGATACTGTATTTACTAATTTATTTTTGAAAAAACATAATAATAGGAAGTATCATAAGAAATGAGTTTCGAAAGAGGTGATAAAACAATTACCTCTTTTTCGAGCATCTCCTTTTTGATTTGCACAAAAGGGATCTTTACAATGGACTTCTTCCCAAAGTGCAGAATCTAGGATAAATTAAGGGAAGTTGGGAGAAAAAATGGGTAGGTTTTGGCAGATAAAAAGGGATCTAGAGGTGTTCTTATAAGAGAAGGAGAGGTAAACTTTTATAAGAAAGGGGATGGAAATCTTTAGAGAAACCAAAACTATTAAAATAATATAAATTAATTTTTGAATTAAAATTATTTCAAAGTGGGTTATTTCTAATTAAATATTATTATGGTTCTAAATATTATCAACCAATAAACTTTAGACATGTTTTTATCTTATTTTAATGCTTATAACGTTGATTTATCCTTATTTAATCTATTTAATTTTAATTATGGTAATAGCATTCTAAATATCTAATGGTAATAGATATTTACTTATATGTTTTAATTTACCATAAAAGAATATTTTATGAAATTTTAGACCTTATATTTTTAACTTTGTAATTTTTTTAAAAAATTGATTTTTACATAATTTTATAAAAGGTTATCTTTTTTAAATATCAATAGTGTGAATTTTGACACATTTCTTTTTTTGATTTTAAAAAAACCAAAGAGAAGATAAATTTGATAAAAAATATTAAGTACACTCATAAAATGTCATATTATCTTATTAAATTAGTGGAGAACATTAATTATTTCATATTATATTTATTTTAATATTTTAAAAATATTTATTGTATATTTCTATTAGTAAAATAATTTATACATCACTATTGAGTCATCCTTAATGGTAATTATTTAATTTATAAAAATATAAATAAAATTCTATGATGTATTAAATTATTTTATCTTTACAGAAACTACTTATAGTATATTTAATTTCACTCCTATCCCTATATTATAATTAATATACTTATATAAAAATAGAGTGTGACATTGTGTCACATTCATTGATTTTAATAAAATAAATGTCATATTCATGGGAAATTGTTCATTAAGTGATCCCATTTATAAAAAAATATAATAATGGTCTAATTTAGTTATCTAATAGGATTTTTACAGGTGTTAATGTAATTTAATAATATTATTTTTACCTTTAATTATTTGATTTACCCTTAACCGGGGTAATAAAAATGTACTAAAGTTACTATTCATGATGTCTAAAAAATACAAGTATCCTATTAACATAATATGAACCTAATGATTCCAAATATTGAATAATTTTTTAAAAATTTAAAATAGAGAACTTTCTATAATTAAAATAAAATTAATCTCGTTGTCGGAAAGAGAGAACGAGTTTTAAAAGCTAAAACATTATAAAAGGCTGAATGGTTTTTATATCTGAATTCAATGTAAAATTAATGATAATTACATAAATTATATTTAATGATAAAAATATATTGTATTTATACTTTAAAACCATTAAATTGTATAATTTATCCATATAATAGTTTTGATGAAAACAGTTGTTTTCACATAAAATTTTGGTTATTTTTACTATTCATCAAAACAAGAAAGTTATCAGAAAAATAAAAAAAATTAATCCAAAGTAAATTTTTCTATCCCACTTCAAAATAACACTATTATGTTATCATATGAAAGTTATTAATGTGTAAAAATATTAACTTAAAAGGGGTTTTCTATTCTAATGCATAAAATTATCCTTTTTAAAGAAATATTTTTTTATACGTCAAATAGTGTTTATTCATACCCTATAACTAAAATATCCATTCCATGAATGTAAAAAATATTATATTAAGTATAGAAAATATATATATAATTAATTTTATAACCACAAGTAATTCACTCAAAAATACAAATATCTAATTGATTTATTTTTTTCATAAATAATTGATAGCAAATGAATTCACAATGTGTTCTCATAAGTTAGTTATACTTATTTCCACTTACCTAATGTTTAGGCTATAATGATAATTTTATAATAAGGGGGTATCATGATTAGTTTAAACTCATGATTGTGTGAAAATAATTATACTGAATAATAAAAATTATTTAAAGAAAATATTTCATAAAAACATCTAGGTGTTACAATACTGAAGATCATCCTCAAAACCTCTAGCATTTAATACCTCAACACTGGTTAAAAGTGATGAAAAGCACTATAAATCAATAAAATACACTGAATCATCCAATAATAACATAGAACCCTTCTCTAGATTCAATAATTATTTCTATCGGTCAGCTCTCAACATATGAGGAAATAATTGATCATAAATGGTAGTGTGGAAATCATTCCAAATCAAGCCATGATAACGACTATCTTGCATAACAACATCCCCCCATTTGCTGGCCAAATCGCACAACATATTGTTGGGAAGCATTAACCTCCACTATATAAGAATATTCTCATTCCCTGAGATAGATAGAGTGTCCTTCTACTATGAATTATAAGCCTGAGCACCCCCATAACCTAAAAAGGTGGAAGGATTTACAGCTAGAACTCATAGGTTAGATTAGCCAAAGTAGGTGCCAGTAGTGGAGCACCCTTCATGGACTACATCTGACGTAGAAAACCTCATGAAGATGACCCCAAGTACCCATATTGTGTATATCTATATGTGTTATAGGTGGAACTATAGGAGGGATCTCTAGGGGTTTAAAGACCTCCACCTTCGGATCATGGTCATTACCACCCTCTAGGCATAAGACATAAGGAAATTGTTGTGGAATAGCTCTAAAAATGCTAACAACACACCTAGAAAAATATTTTATATATATGGATACACTAATATAAGTATAACATACGACTAAGGACTCACTACCCTAGACATACTACTTTCACTACCCTCTTATAAGGCTATGTACTGATAGGTGCTCATGTTTAAATTACAAGGGTTCTAGTATGTGAAGGGTCAATAATACCATTCCTCTTCATTTACAAGAATCCAAAACCTATATATGTTGGATTTTTTTCCACATTTTATTTTTCTTATGTTCATGTAAAAATATTCACTTAAAATCAGATGCCATTATCTGTGAATCAGGTCCTATACACATTATCACTAAGACAAACACCCATTTAATTTATTGTTAACCCGATATCTATTTGGTCTCAAAATGTAAAAAGTTATATATAATGGATTTACTCTGTAAACTACCCATTCAAACCCACATGGGACCATACACATCGTGAATTGAACATTAAATCACCCAATCAAATCGATATATTAGAACCAAATTATACAAAAAATAAGGCTCACTCAAAAATCACAAGCAATACAGAAAAATAAATTTTGTGAAATGAACCTATATGGTATGGAATATGCATGGGATGTGAATTCTAGTCAACTAGACTGATGAATGTTTGATGCTAATTTCCCTCATCTCATCGATCCAAGTAAAAAACGAAAACTAAATTAACAATAATAAAATTCATCACACAACATATGTGTCTACTAATGGTGAATATATATCAACTGTAATAATAAAAATAAAGAACAACAATTCTTATTTAAGAAAATCTACATTTAATATATTCATTGGTAAGCTACACCTAATAATAGCATATAACCAATTTCTAATGAAATCATAATCTACTTTTTGCTGTCTCAAAATAGAAGAGAAATAAATTAACTATTATAATACAATTTTGTGAAATCCTATCCCATGTTCCACGCAATGGTTTCCCAAAACTGGTTGACAACAAGGCCTCAGCGCATCTCAGTAAATTATATAGGCTCCCAACTAGAATAAATGTCCTATGTTTTTTTGTTGCGAGACTATTAACGTATTACCAGATTATAAAATAGACGATAAATATAATAATAGGTAAATAGAATAATCATAATTTTATAGGTATAATATCATATAATAAGGATAATAAACACAGGACTAGTAACCCGTCATGGATAAAGTAGACAAGAATAAAAAATAACATAATCAACTAATACTAATACTCAAAAGAAGATGATAATGTATGTCAGGTGTCTACAAAACTAGAAAATAGATATAAATGGTAGTAGAGAATGAATTCTTTACAAGGAAGAAAAAATAAACAAAAAATTATCCAATCATCCTAATCTCTATGTCGTTCATCTTCTTCCAAGATCCTTCATAATGCAGCAAGAAATATCAAGTGTCCAAAGAGGGATGATTCCCTTTTGAAAACCTACATACATGTTATCATGTTGAGTACCAATGGAGTCCATGATAGGGTGTGAGATAAAACTCAATTGGAAACCTCCAATGATGACTATAACATACAGTCCATGTAATATAAACTAAAAACTGTATAGGAATGAGATCATTTAGATATTTCATTTATGTTCATTTTATATTACAAGTCACTTGAGGTGTAACCAACACTGAAATAATGATACTGTGCCAATAATAAAGAACCATGATATAATAAGGCATCTTGTAGTGGTGATAATAAAAAAGAAGATCCAAGGTAATAACCAATGAGTCACCGACATCAAGGGTCGATCCTAATTAGTAAAAACTAGTTTCCTAAATATAAGGGGATTTTATGTATTCCAAGGGGTTTCACTGAAGCCATTCCACTGAAGTATGATTCTAAAGAAGTATATGAATCTCATTCAAGGTAAAATAGGTAAGTAATAACAAGCACCAATGGTTTTATCCATATATCCACATGTATGTAGACATTAAGAATTATCAAATGAGTATATATAAGGAATCATATAATTATAATGAAGGGATCCTACATCATCATGCAGGACATCCACTAGTAAACAAGGATCAGGTTCCAAGGGAGTTGTTTTGTTTGGCAACCAGCAGCCTTGAAACGAAATGGAATCCATTAGTGCTCATGTAATTACCTTGGGAATCTAAGGTTATCTTGAGTCTTACCACTCCTATAATGATGTCAAAGTCCATAATAAATAGTCACCTTATATGTAAATGGATTATTTAATTAAGGTCATGTAATCATCATTGGTTTTACAAATTCAATTGGTTCGAGATGTTTCCTTTCATTGTTGTTCCAACACATGCAACCCTTTAGTTTTTTAATTTAACTCATAAAAAATCTTTATGGTCACTACACTACCTTCCATTAATCATGGAAATGGGTTCTATA
The DNA here is from genome assembly GCA_963277665.1 of Viscum album. NCBI lineage: Eukaryota > Viridiplantae > Streptophyta > Magnoliopsida > Santalales > Viscaceae > Viscum > Viscum album. The sequence continues at coordinate 174,201,818 of OY728138.1, forward strand.
GATATGAAACTGAGTAATTAAAATACTTTTTAATAGTCCAAGCGATATCGATAATATACTTTCCAATAAACCATTTAAATGTTAACTAATTAATTGGAAGACTTACCTTCAAATGGTCAAGTGAAATTATCATATAAAATGGATAACCATTAAAGTTCATTTTTATATTTATTAAGGAATTGATTAGCCTTAATAGGTTCAATTTATTTCTCTCTTGAATAGTGGCATAGAGGATCATAACCAACCACTAAAGTAATAAGTATAGAAACAACCTACATGGGGAGGAACACATTGAGGTATCAATATCCGTTGATGTGATGATACTATATATAAAGGTATCAATAATATGATTACACTAACTATAATAAATTCATACGAATTTATTAGGCAAATAATAGTCGAATCTGTGTACATAAAATGATTATAATTTATAAAAAGGATAGACTATAGGGATGAGTCTTAGACTACCTACTATATACTCATATCATTATCCTCATCCAGTATCAACCTTTTGTTAGGACAAGATCAAAATAAAATTGTAGAATATATCAAAACACATAAAATATGGCATATAACCCAATATATAAATAACATCATCAGGGGAAAGGATAATTAATAATGTATTAAGATGATTCAATTACTTATGGATGAACATCCAATATGACAAATGGTGATAGAATCAGACTTTAAATTGGAAAATGGAAGAAAAATATATAAAAGAAGGATTGAGAGCTTCAAAATCGGAGAAGATAAACTCCCTTATCTTCTAGAGTGATCCTATTAGGAAGGGGTGAGTTTAAAAATTCATTATGTTTATTTTTGTCTTTTTTCCAAGAAAAATATGGGCACATGTTTTGGTTGCATGGTTAGTGAAACTGTCAACCAACCATGTACATGGAACTTCCTTAAGAGGGGAAATTCGCGGTTAGGATACATAGTTAGGGAATCCATGTGCCATCCATGTGAAATAGCACTTCTAAAAACTGTAGGCCATTTGTATGGTCATAAAGCTTAATATTTATGGTTTCCTCAAACCAAGAATCTTCCTACTGTTCACAATCAAACCTGCATGGTTAGGATAATCATGTGGTTGGTTTATTATACCCAACGACTAGGGTTCGGAGATTTGAATAATTCCCAGACACCCACAAAAGCATTATTTTCTTAAAGGGTATGCATATGAGTTCCAAAAGACGAAATATAAATAATTTTAAAGTATCCATACCTATGATAAGAACCCATGTTCATTAAAAAATAAGATAATCATGCTTGAATATATTCCCATCATGAAGGACTATATTTATGCATTCCCTAAAGACATCCATAACATTCCTCCAGACTGAGAGGTTAAGTTTGCAATTGAATTAATGACTAGATATATTCATATATCAAAGACTTATTTCGTAATTTCCAACATTGAGTTTCAAGAAGTAATATATAATTTTCTATAGAATCTATACATGTGTCTTATATTCCTAATTGCTTCACCATGGGGGTTCTTGTCCTCTCTATCAAGAACAATGATAGGTTCATGCAACTCATTATTGAATATTTAGAACTAAAAAAGTCACAATAATGAAAAAATATACCTTGTTACAAATAGATGAATTTTTCTACCAACTATATGGGTCATGGTCTTTCTCCAAGGTGTACCTTCAGTCAATATGTCACTAAATAAATGTAAATAAGTATGATATTCCCAATATTTCCTTTCAAATAAGTAATAGACACCATGTGTTCATAGTGATACACTTTCAACTCACTTCTGATCCATAAATCTTTATGGACTTAATGAATATATTTTTTTGGTAATACATAAAAAATTATACTCTTAATAGATGATATTTTGATAAACTCCAAGAGTAATGAGGAGGATGTGGAATATTTGGATATTATTCTAAAGACTTTACCAATGGAGAAGTTATGTGAAATGTATAGGAAATGTGAATTTTATATGGAAAATGTTTCATTCATGGGTCCTTTTATCATAAAAAATGGATATCTATGGATCCTTCTAAGACAGTGCTAATTGAAATTTGACCTAGAACAGCCTCTTTATTGGAGAACTATGGTTTCTTTGGACTAGCTAATTATTACTGATTTTTTTTTTGAAAAACATATATTGGATTTTAAACCTACTAACCATGATTATTTGGATGGTATAAAAAAAATTATATATCAATGAATTTGAATAGATCATTATGGAACTGAAAAATAGTATTACCACTAAACCAATTCATACAATACACATAATTGGGGAATATTTTTGGGTATATAATAACACATCAATGATGTTGTTGCGATGTGTATAGATATAGAATGATAAATTGATAGAATACACATCTAGGAAGTGGAATGTTAATTAAAGGAACTATCCATTGCACGATATGGAGGTGGATGTAGTGATAATAACAATAATGATATGTGGGAATTATCTCTATGCAGAGAGGTGTGAAATATATATAGATCATAATAACCTCAAGTTTATATTTAAAAATGTATTGACTAATCTGTACAAGAGAATATTTTTAGAGGTAATAAATGATTATGACATCTCAATACTCAATAATCCTAGGAATAAAATTAAATAATTAGACACACTATGTAGAAAGGATCCTGGAAACTTATCATAGAATGGAATTGACTGGGATCATATCATCGTCGATAGGTAAAACATGGGCATGAGAATCATATAGGATGGAATGTCATCATTGAATTAAAAAATTATTTCCCAACCATCCATCATAGTGATTAAATGGATAATATAGAAATATAGTGGAATATATAAGATATATGAAGAATAAAATAATTAGAATTAATAATTACTAAATAAGGAATTGTTTTATTTATGTCCCAAATATTTGTACCCCAAAAACATGAGACAATATAAGACGTATTGAATGTTTCAAAAAGATTGGACTTATCTTTCTAACCAATTAACATAATGGTTTAGTAAGATATCTGAAATCACTTTTAAAGATAGAATATAATGATGTATATCATATTATATACTTCAAGGTTCTTAGAATTTACTTAATTTAAGGGTATAGTGAGTAGCATTTCATCCCCTATCACTCTTCATAGGGTTTCTCCTCAATGGAGATCATGAGGGTGTCTTTCACTTCCATCCCTCAACATATCCCCCTTTCCTCACCAAAACTTTTCATCTATTTTTTCCTCACAATACCCCTTTTTATTTCCTCTCTCTGAATATAGGGTCTTAATGTTTTGGTTGTGACGACCCAAAAGTTCATTAATGGAAATCCCTCTTGATCTAATTAAATGTCTCTTTATGTAAAATGTTTATATAAAATGTCAACTTCTTTTGTTTTATGTTAATAATTGTGACCGTTGTTAATATAGTCGTTGAACAGTGATCACATGATTTGTATAAATATAGGGCTTTAACAAATCTAATTTCCTCAGACAAAGGAAGTGATGGCCTCATCCAGTAGATGTGCCCCATACGAAGCCCATTTTTCATAGTTCGGAAAGGAGGTGGTGCAATTGGGATTCGCTCTTGACCAAGCTCAAGCTGAGCTTGAACACGTTAAGCTTGAGAGGAACTGCCTACGAGAGAAGTGGAAATTGATAGAGATTACCACCCGGACGATGTTATCCGAGCCACCCCAAGATTATGTCACCATCGCACACCTCACCCTTCGGTCTTATGTGGGTGTTATAAGGGGTTATGTAAAAAGACCCCAATACTATGGTTATGTACATTATTTTTATATATAATACTGAATATACTTTCATTTTATTATTGTTACCTTGTAAATAGTTTTTAAAGCACAAATAGTATTTTTAGTTAATGTTCAACTAAGAAATCTATTTTGATGAATTAAAGCATTTTTTAATTAAAAAATATTTTAATAAAATATTATTATTGTTATTAAATTAAATTTTATTAAATATAAATGATTGTATAATTTTATGAATGCAATTGAAATTTTTATTAAGGTTTGAAAGCCATTTTTTGTCAAAACCCATTAATTTTCAATAAATGTCAGTTTTTATTTTAAAAGTAAAAATTAACATATTTAAAAAAAATTATTTAAAATGAATAATATTTCTGGAATAAGAACATCGAAATTATTCAATGTTGAATTTTTCATAATTTTTTGAGACAGTCAAATTTTTGGGTAAAAATGAAATACCGTTTAAATATATAATGTGATTTATGACATTATAATGACACATTAGTGATGTAATAAAATACTATAAACATTATCTTCAGCCAATATATGTTTTATAATTAAAATAAGGTGATTTTAGGTTTTTTTTATTTATTTTACAAAACTTTAGTGGACACTCCAAGAGATATTAAACATTTTGTCTTTTTAAATTGTTTTCCTTGGGAGTGTGACTCACTTCCACATAAGCAACCCCATTATTTTAATAATTTAGGACTTTTTACTTATAAAATATTATTTTCAACTTCCCTTTTCCAAAAACCATGGGAAAAACCAAGGGCTGGTTTGTGGTTTGGATTAGTTTAATGTAAGGTGTCCCAAACCTAAATAATAAAGAATTCTCTCACATTTCCTATATAAACCCACCCAAGCTGCCACTTCCTCATCACTCAAAGCCTTTTTAGTTTGTCCAACCTCTTCCCTCCTCTCTCTAGAATCCTCCCAAGTTGCCCCAAGCTCCCAATTAGCCTCTCTCAAGCCTCTCTCATGCCTCTAGAAGTACACTTCCACGTAAGGGTTTTTCTTCCTTTCTCATTTTTTCCAATATTCTTTAAATTGTTATGCCCATTTAATTTAAATTATAAATGTTAGGGTATGGTTTTGCACCTCCCCCATACTGCCCTATTTGTTTTTAATTTATGGGAGACCCCTTTATCTCTCATTAAATGTCTCTCATGTACACCCGTTACAATGTCGAAATTCCGAAATAAATTTCTCTCTCCTCATTTACATTCAAGATATTATTTTATATCATGAATATAAATTACATTAATTTTTTTGGAAAATGTATCGACATGAAAACATTACTTTCCATGTCATTTAGATATGATGATACACCCCTTTCTCTCACATCAACCATTTTTTTGAGTTCTTATGTCACGCTATTATGCTGCCGAAATAGCACTGCGCTTTTCCAAGCCAAAGTCATTGTGTAGTGAATACCATGCCCATTTCTCTATCAAGGGTATTCACCTTTATGAAAAATTACTTTTTGTTTAAATAGTTTCAGGTATATATTACACATTTGTTTATCATAGAATAAAATATTATGTTGAATTATTTAATGTTTTATAATCCATGTGGCACACTTCTGCATGAAATGAAATTTTTAAGAAGTTTGTGCCCTGATAGCACTCCAATGAATTGGGTAAATTATAGTATCATGATACATCATGAGAAATGGGTGTTGAATCAATATAATTCAAGTTCAAGGAGGTTTTACTCGTTCTTAATGTGAAATGAGGGTTTACTCATGCTCCATGTGCAATGAGCCTTAAATCATGCTAATTCCATGTTAAGTGTTGTTGCCACATTTCCATGTTATGATTATCATGATTTATCATGCCCTTATGTTTATTCTTCTCTTGTGATATATTGATATTACTATTGTCTAACATGTATTTTATTCCTCATGTTATTCCATGATAATTTCCTTACTAGGCTTTATAGCTCACCCTTTTCTTATGCATGTCCTCAGGTTATCCCATGCAATGCTAAGTACGAGGGAATGTAGAGGTCATGTAAATGATGTTTTCAATAAAGATGTTGTATTTCATTTTTAAAGCTGTTATGTAATGATCCTAAGCACCAAAGACACTAGAACTCTCAATCTTCTATGTTGTATCAAGTGAATTTTATGCAATAAATTATATTTAATTGTGTAATAAAAAAGCAGGGTTGTCAGAGTTGGTATTAGAGGATAGGTTTAGTTATTTTTGGGATTAGGATTAGAAACCCCTAGTAAAGCTTTGGAGACAAGAATAAGTATAATTAAAACATCCCTAAGTATTGGTGAGTATTGATTAAGTTGTTTATCAAGAAAATACATCCCTGTCTGGATACGAGCAGGTAAAGGCGACTCTGGCACAGATGTATCCTAGGGGTAAAACCTAAAAACACCGCTTTGAGCTAGAATCGAATGGGAACTGGTGCATAACAATGGGCCTTGAAGCACTCTTGGTTACGAAACTCCCAGGGGATATGATTTGGTAAATTAACAAACTTAGTATGAACCATTATCAAGGGACTAAAAAATACCCTAAGAATATATTTTAGAAAGTAGAACATGAATAGCATATACTGAAGCCAATAGATTCACATGTTAAGGAAATAAAAGTTATTTATAAGTCATAAACGTTTTCCTTTATTACCCTTTATGTGTTACCCCTAACTTTGATTTTATTCCATCTAGTGGCTGGTAATATGAGGACTCGGGCTAACAACTATTGTGAAGATCAATGTGATGATTGTATTAATGAGATGCACATTCTAATGGGAGTGGGAATCATGAACTTTGTAATGATTATCTCTCTGATAACTCAAGATTTTAATAGAAACAGGGGTCAAGAGGAATTTTCAATCCCCCCTATGAAATAATAAGTCACTATCGAGTGCTTCATGAGACAATGGCCTTCTACTTTTAATAGATCATTTGATCCCTCAATCGCTGAACAATGGATCAACTCCATTGAAAAGATCTTCTCCATCCTTCAATGTTCTAAATAAGAGAAGGTTCTCCTGGCTTCTTATCATATGGAGGGTGAAGCTGTTCAATGGTGGAAGTTGATCACAAATACAAAGCCTAAGGAGAAGATTGAGGCGTTGAAATGGAAGGATTTCCATAAGATGTTTTTCGATAAATATTTTCCATGTACCCTTCAACATAAGATGGAAAGGTACTTCCTTACCCTCGAGCAAAAAAGACAACGAATTTTTTGGTGCGTATGAGACAAAGTTCACAAGGCATGTACGATACACCTCCGGCTTTGTCATTACCCCCAAATGCAAGGTTGACCACTTCTTTGGTAGGATGAAACCTAGCCTACGGAAATTGCTGGCGATACGTGACTTCAACAGCTATGAGGAAATTTTATGATGTTCCCTCAAGGTCGAAATGGAGATCAGAGAATCTCAGGGGTATCATAGGGATAAGAAGCGTAAGGTGGACATCAATGTTGGTGGTCCGATGGATAAATCAAACGATGCTAAGAAGATCTAGCACCCCACTTGCCAAAGGTGCGCAAAGAAGCACCCTGGAAACTGTCTGAAGGGGATGAGGAAATGCTTTATATGTGAAATAGAAGGGAACTTAGCTATTAACTGTAAACAAGAAATACATGTGGCTATGATAGAGGAAAGGAATGCTCTATTCAAACCTCAAGGCATGGTTCGTTGCTACAACAACAAAGAACCAAGGTATATTGCAAATCAGTGACCTAAGACAAGGGTTTTTGGATACAACCAACAACCTCCAAGGCAGCAAGGGTGAGATTTTTCTATCACTACTACGAAAGTGAACCCCGACAACGAAGTGGTGATAGGTATGCTAGTTATTCATTCAAAAATAGAAAACGTCCTGTTTGATTCAAGTTTTACGCAATCTTTTATATCTCAAAAGTTTAGTAGAACAATCCCAGCACCACCACAAATCATTGAACTGAAGAAGTCGGTGAATAAGGTAAATGGGGAAATCATTAAATCCCATGAATATAACTCCTCTCATGTCTTAATCTGTGGATTAAACTTCCCTGTGAACCTTGTTACACTCCCTCTGGTGTAATTTGATGCAATTCTTGTCATGGATTGGATTTCTTTATACAGAGCCAGCATAAATAGACATGAGGGGGAAATCACTCTCCATGTGGAGATTCGACCCTCGATTATTTACAAGTGAAATGAGGAATATGAACCTTTTTAGCTCCATTATCTCAAGAGTGGATATTACTGCACTATGAGCACGCGTATCTGGCTCATATGATTGAGTCTAAGGATGCAACCATCCTAGAAGACATGCCAATTATGAGTGAATTCTCTGAAGTGTTTCCTGGGGAATTTCCTAGTCTTCCTCTTATAAGAGATGTTTAATTATCAATTGATTTTATACCTGGGTAGTTTCCAATATCTAAGACTCCATATAGAATGACTGTTGTGGAGCTTGAGGAGCTGAAGAAACAACTATAGGAGAATCTAGATAAAGGGTTTATATGCCCAAGTTGTAACATCCCAGGTAAATAAAGAATATTAAATTTTCATATTTATTAATATTTGTAAATAAAATATTAATATTAATTTAAAGGATATTCTAATTTCGATGGCGTACTCAATACGTAACAATAAGTTTCTTTGAAAGCTTACATTGCACACTAATAATATAATTTTTTTAAATGGTAGTTGACACCTAGCCGTTGTATTGGAGGGAATGAATAAAACTAACTAAAATATTATTATAGATGTTTGTTAAATGTATTTACTTTTATCCAATAAAATTTAGAGGCTTAAAATCTAAATGAATCTGATTTTAAGCATAATTTACATTAAAAGGCTTATTTACCGCCTTTTGATGGAAAACCCAATTTAAATCTAGTTTTGGTCACTTTCATATGTTCATTTTGAAAAAATAAAATTCTACTTTAGATTCATATCATCAAAATTTACTTTGGGTAGATTTATGGTATTTTTCTGATAAAATTCATTTTTTAATGAATAGTGAAAAATATTGTATTTTATTTCAAAAGTGCTTTTTAATCACATTTATTTATAAGGTTAGATTATCTTTTTGATTGGTTTGAAAGTTTGATTAAAATATATTTTTACCATTTAATCCAATGGTGGTCATTGGAATTAATTTCACTTTGAAATTGTACATAAGCAAGTGTCAATCTTGTAATATATATTGTTTCTTAAAAACACGCTATTTGTTTTGATAGCGGGAACTGATTATAAAAATAAACGATGCAAATTTTATGTTTTGAATTTTGTAAAATGGACATAATTTTTGAATTTGGAGTATCAAATATAGCTTAGGGTGAATTTTTCATATTTTTCTAAAAAACATCAATTTTTGATGAATAGTGAAACCACTAAGTGGTAGTTAAAAAAACTGATTTTTCATTTAAATGAAATTTTACCACCTCTTTGATTTGAATTTCAAAAATCCGACATACATGGTTGTCATTAGGATATAAAATGTGGTTCAATGGGATTAAAATTATTTTTTGGTGAATAGTAACTTTTATGTTTTATTAATCCCGATTAAAGGTAATTAGTGTAATTTAAGGTAAATATAATGATATAATAATATGAAATTACCTTTACACTTATCCTAAAATTATTGGATAAGTCATGGCTGACCACGAAAATCCATGGGTCAACTTGGGGAGACCATGGAGACACTTGGGTAAGAAAATGACATTAATAACTTTTTATTTAAAGTAAAAATAAAAGTGTCACAAACATGTACTGTTTTTCTAAAACAATTTTTACATGGGGTTATACAAATCATATTTTTTACTATAAATATTAATTAGAAATATAAAAATATTTCCTACATGATGATATTTGTTTTATAATTTTTAGAAATTAAATAAATAAATTTATTTATGACACCATGATGATGCAGTGATTACCTCATTAATGACCGATTTAAATAAAATGAGAAGATAAGGTAAAATATAAGACATACACTCGTCAAAAACCTATTGGATGGGTGGATTTAAAACCCTTATCACCTTATCCTAGAAATATATAATTTTGGGACCTTTAATATCCGAAATTCATTATATAATAAAGTAACTTTTCAAGACTTTCCAATAGTGTCTCTCCTCCCTCTTATAAATGGCCCCCACCTCTACCCTTTACCCACACCTATCAAGACTTTGGATGACAAAAATCTTCTCATTTTATCTCTCCACATCCCTATATTCATCCTAGAAGCCTTAACTTAGGCAGAAATCTCTTCAAAAAACCCTTTTGGTTCAAACCAAGAGGAGTTACCCGATTTAAATGTAATGATCTCACTTATGTTCTTTTCTTTTATTTTGCTTCTCCAACCCTCTAAACTCAATTTATTCCTTTATTTTGTAACAAAAACAGTATCTTCAATATAATAGGATGTTTTTATGAGAATAATTCGAGCTACACTTACACACACCTCCGTCTAATGGTTAAAGAACATACTGTTTCTGTGGATAGCGAATTACTGCCTCACGAAACGATGATTGTTCTATCTTCTCCTACCACCTCTCATGGTGGCCATTATGATGGAACTATATTTATTTATGATATATATTATATTTATTTCCTCTCTATACTTCTGTATTTTACATTTAAAATATACCTTTATGCTTTTCATGTTGTGAAAATGTGATAATTTCATTTGAGGAAGTGTGGACTACCGCCCCCATCAAGTGATGTGACTCGTTCATGCAATACATGGAATGTATAAAGAATGAAATTAATGAAATTATGTGAGATATATAACATATATATTATACTTGAATTATAATATATATATATATATATCATTTAGTTTTAATCCCATTTAATACGAAATAGAAATGAATGTAGCGTTCATGCGTACGTACGGCTTATCGTCTTCATGAACAGTGCATTTCATTTCTTTCCTTTAAGTGTTATGTAATATTATAAATACAAGTATATACTGGATATATATTATATATATGATATCTACATCATGAATATAATTATGGATATAATGGATATTTTACCACATGAACAACTTGTAATTATAAGAAGTTTATTTTTAACTCAAGTACCAATGATCGAAAAAACGACCGTTATAAACTTAAATAATTACATAATGTTCATAACATGGTAATAAGTGATATAAAAGGAATAATTAACTTGAAAAGGTTCTTAAGAAAGTATAAATTAACTCTAGTTTATTATTCAGGAATATGAAGAAATGAACAAGACTAGTCGGACTTTAGGTAAGGGATCTTACCTATGTCTTTCTTTTTAAGTACTCTCTTTTATCTCGTTTCTTTGAAGCTCCACTTTCTTATGTTGGGGGATGTTTTTTTATATTACTCTTACTGTAATTTCTATGTTCATATGATGAGAGACCCTATTTGATTTCATCAATCCATTTTTTGGAAATTTTAAGTGGAGTCGTTAGGCTGCCGAGTTTTTGTAAGGGAGTTTTTATCACACTTTTATCCCCGTGAGATTTATGCAAGATTTGCCAGATAATTTGGGGTGGGGGATTTTTTTATATTTTAATATGTTTAGGGGGAATAAAATTAGGGGAATGGGTTTTTTGAGCACCACATGAAGTGGCGCTCAACATTTTTGGTGGCCAGCGCCACTTCAAGTGGCGCTTTGCCCCCCCTTTTTTTGCACACCCTTTTTTTGCACACCCCCTTGTTTTGCACACCTCTCCCTTTTTTTTGTTTTTTTTGCACCCCATCCCTTTTTAAATAATTTTTTTGTTTTACACACCCCTCCCTTCTAATGTTTTTTTGTTTTATTTTTTTTGCACTCCATCCATTTTTAAATAAATAATTACAAAATAAATATTTAAAAGTTTGTTTGTTTTTTGTTTTTTTTGCACCCCATCCCCTTTTAAATAAATAATTACAAAATAAATAATTAAAAGTTTAAAAATATACTTATAAATATGTATTTAAAAATGTTAACTTATTTATAATTATATTTATAATTATATTTATAATTATATAATTATAAATTTATATTTATATAGTTATAAACCTTATTTAATTATATAATAAAATAATTAAATAAACCTTATATATAATTATTTATAATAAATATAATAACTAAAATAAATACAATAAATTTATAAACATGTTTTTTACAATTATAACAATTATATAATTATAAAAAATATAAAATTATAATAATTATATAATTATAATAAATATATAAATATAATAATTGTATATTTATAATAAATATAAAATTAAAATTTTAATAATTATATAATTACAACAATTATAATAATTATATAATTGTAAATATAATAATTATATAATTATATTAACTATACAATTATAATTACAATAATTATTTAATTATAAATATAATAAAGATATAATTAAATATATAAACCTTAATAAAATTATATATATAACCTTTTAAAATTATTTATATTTATTATATTTGTTATAATATATTATAATTACGTATTTATTATAATATTATAATTATGTATTAAATTTATAATTATGTATTATAATACATAAATAAACCATATAAAATTTATTTATAAATTATTTTTAAATTTATATATAATTATTTAAATACATAAATAAACCATCTTAAATTTATTTATAAATTTATATACATATATATATAATAATTATTAAATATTCTTTAATTATTATAATTACATATTTATTATAAATAAACCTTATTAAATATAAATACATAATTATAAATTTAATACATAATATAATATTATAATAAATACAAAATTATAAATTTAATAAAAGCATAATTATAATATATTATAATAAATATAATAAATATAAATAATTTTTATAATTTTTATTTATATATATATATATAAATTTATAAATAAATTTGACATTGTTTAATTATGTATTTAAATAATTATATATAAATTTGTAAATTTATAAATAATTATATATAAATAAACCTTATATTTAAAATTTATAAATTTATATTTAAATAAACATTATTAAATTAATTTATCTCTATATTAATAAACTTTATTAAATATTCTTTAATTATTATAATGACATATTTATTATAATTATGTAATTACTATAATCATATATTTATTATATTTATAACTATATATTTATTATATTTTTAATTATATATTTATTATATTTATAATTACATAATTGTTCTAATGATATAAATATTATAATCATATATTTATATAAATAAACCTTATTAATTATATATATATAATTAGTATATATTTAAGATGATTATATATTTATAATAATTATATAATTATAATAATTATATAACTACAATAATTATATATTTATTATAATAAATATACAGTTATAAATGTAATTATAAATATACATTTATTTATTATAATAAATGTAATATGTAATTATTTATTTATTATAATAAATGTAATATGTAATTATACATTTATATTTATAATATTTATTATACATTTATATATTTATAAATATACATTTATTATAATTAAAAAATAAATGTATCATATTACATTTATTATATTATATTACATATTACATTTATTTATAAAATAATTATATAATTATAAATATAATAAATATAGATATGATAATTATATAATAAAGATAAATAATTACATATTACATTTATTATATTATAATTAAAAAATAAATGTATTATAATATTTATTATACATTTATTGTTCATATTTATTATAATAAATGTATAAAATAAATGTATATTTATTATAATAAATAAATGTATATTTATTATAAATATAAATATAAATATACATTTATTATAATTAAATATTATAATATTTATTATAATAAATATACATTTATAATAAATGTATTATAAATATTTATTATACATTTAGTATACATTTATTATACAATTATTATAATATTTATTATAATAATATTTATTATATATTTATTACAATATTTATTATAAAAATATTTATTATACATTTATTATAATAAACATTAAAATAATATTTATTATAATAGATATTATAAATGTATATTTATTATAATAATATTTATTATACGTTTATTAGATATTTATTATTATAAATATTATAATATTTAATTATAATAAGTATTTATTATAAATATAAATGTATTATAAATATTCATTATACATTTATTATACATTTATTGTGCATTTATTATAATAGTATTTATGAAAACATTTATTAGATATTTATTATAATGGATATTATAATATTATAACATTATAATATTTGTAATAAATGTATAATAAATGTATAAAAAATGTATATTTATTATAATAATATTATAATATTTATTATAATATTTATTAGATATTTATTATAAATAATTAAATTTTTTATAATTTTTGTATTTAATATAAAAAATATAATTATGTATTTATTTTATCTTTTAATATTTATTATAATAAATAAATTTATTATATATATATATATATATATCGGGTTTTGTGGGGGTCAAAGCGCAACTTCAAGTGGCGTTGTGCCCATTTTTTCTTCAGCGCCACTTCATGTGGCACTAAAGAAACCCATATCCCGAAAATTTAAAAACCCTACCCCATAAAACTAAAAAAAAACTACCCTCCTAAATTACCCAACATTTGCCACTATTTCATTTGAGTGGTGTATGTACTGCCAATTATTCAACTCTTTGTGTAATATACTTTCTTTTATGGGTATTTACATCAACGTTGTACGGTCCTTCTTTCATGGGGTGAACGTTTCGAAAGTTACCCAAATCGGTAAGGGAACCTTTCACCCTCCTCATTTTAAAAGACTTCTTTTGTTTATTCCTTTTAATTTACATCTTATTATGTTGGGATATGTTCTTCTATATCCTTATTGGTGTAAATTTTATGTCCATGTGATGAGATACTATTTTCTCTCTCATCAACTCATTTTCTAAATTTTAAAGTGACGTCATTAGGCTGTCGAATTTTTTTAAGGGAACTTCTTAACCCAATTTCAATTATTTGGGTTAAACCTCTACTTCTTGATTATGTCGTGCTATGAATATGTGTGGATGACATATGATTGTATTACACTGATTATCCACTTATATTTTGTGTATTTGTATTTGTCACACATAATTATGTCATTTCATTATCCTTGCTCTAATGGCATGATCCTTGATTGGGATTACATCTCAATTTCTTCTCATTCAGACATTTCTTAATGATATGCACTTTTATTCTTTTATAAAGTGCATATACAGCCCCTTTTACATTCCATATCCATATTATGTCTATACTAAAATCATTTAAATGTTTTGAAAATGGTCTACTTTCTTGTGGCTTATAATTTAAATGTTAAAAATGGAAAAGGACTCTTTTATTAAAACATTTTTTTAAATGGTTTTAAAGATTTATTCTTTTAAACATTTATCATCCATGTCTATGTTTTAAAAATGGTTTTAAGGATTTATTTATTGGGACATGAGTGTTTTAAAACCCTTTCGAAAGTTTCGAAGTGGTATGGGACACTTTGATTCTAAAATCTCTTTTAAGTGTCTTCTTTTAATATTTTCAAAGTATAAAGGGATTTTTCTCTCATAGAGTTTTAATGATTTTATTAGAGGTTTTTATTAATGATAATATCATGATGTGATCTCTTGTGATTGAAATGTGGAAATTTTATGTTTCTTTTATGCATGTTTTAAGTTTTATGATTATGTTATGGTTCTTGGGAAATGTTTATGAAATCGGGTGGTTTCATGATAAACTAAGGATGGGAGAGCCTGATGTAGCTCTCCAATGCATTCGGTAATGCGAAGGAGTTAAACGGTAAGGTTTCTCCGAAGAGAATTAGGGAATATACTATGATGGGTATTCTAAACATAACCAAGAGGGTTGCTCCCTACGTAAGAATTTAATTAATTTTTCAAGTTACCTTTACGTCTAATGTTTTCTATGAGTTATTCATAAATCTTATGATTTCATGAGGTATGTTAAAGTGCTTATGTTTTATGAGTAAAGTGTGTTTTAATTGATCCTTACGTATACGTGGACTAATGTTTCCTTTCCATATTTTTATATCCCTTACTGGGCTTTTTATGCTCAACCCAAGTTTTTTTGAAATGTTTTCCACACGACTTAAAGATGAATTGGGTCAAGGATGGGATCAAGGAAAGACATGCTATCTAAAACATGGAACTAGACATGTTTCTTTTTAAGAATTTTTATTTTATTGAAACTTAGTAGAAGTGTCTAGTTTGAAATCTTTTGAGATGAAATAGTTATATCCTAATTCTCTAAAACTCTAAACCTGAAAACATCATCAATGTGAATTATTCATTTAATTCATGATTAAGTAATTTTTTAAGGATGGGTCCTTATACAAGTGCTTCACCATGGGGTTCACCAGTCCTCTTCATCAAGAAGAAGGATGGGTCAATGCACCTTTGCATCGATTATCGTGAGCGTAACAAAATTACGATACAGAACAAGATTCATCTCCCACGAATTGATGACATGTTCAATTAGCAGCGTGGAGCACAATAATTTTCCAAGGTAGATTTTCGGTTGGGATATTATAAAGTAACGTTGAAGAAAGAAGATATCCCAAAGACTACTTTTCGTTCAAGATACGGGCACTATGAATTCATAGTAATTCCTTTTAGACTCACTAATGCTTTAGAAATATTCATGGACTTGATGAAAAGAGTCTTTAGAGATTACCTCGAAATTTTTTTGGTAATCTTTATTGATGATATTTTGATATACTCCAAAACCAAGGAGGATCATGAGGAGAATCTAAGAACTATACTAGAGACCTTGCGGAAGGAGAAGCTCTATGCAAAGTACAGCAAGTGTGAGTTCTAGTTGAATGGGGTCTCATTCTTGGGCCATATCATCACAAACAATGGGATATCTGTGGATCCCTCTAAAACAGATACAATTGAGGGATGACTTAGGCCAACATCGGTAATGGATATATGTAGCTTCTTGGGGTTATCTGGATATTGTCGACGATTTGTGAGAAATTTCTCACGATTGTCCAGCCCTCCTACCAAGCTAACATGGGAGGGAGTAAATTTTTCTTCGAGTGATCAATTTGAAGAAAGCTTCAAGGAGTTGAAAAGGAGGTTTATTACTGCGCCCATGCTCACTTTACCCATAGGTGGGGAACTTTTTTTTGTATTATATGATGCTTTGAAGAAGGGAATGGGATGTGTGTGGATGAAAAATTACAAATTCATTTCCTATACTTCAAGGCAATTTATAGTTCATGAACAGAACTATCCAACACATGACCTCGAGTTGGCTGCAGTGATCTTCGCTTTGAAAATTTGGCGGCATTATCTCCTTGGGGGGAAGTGTGAAATATATACGGACCACAAAAGCCTCAAGTATATATTCACATAGAAGGAGTTGAACATGCTCTAATGAAGATGTTTAGAGAATATTAAAGACTATGAGTTCTCAATCCATTACCACCCTGGGAAAGTGAACAAGGTGGCAGATGCCATAAGTAGAAAGGACCCAGCGATTCTATTATTGATGAGAATTTAAAAGGATCTAATCTTTTTAGATTTGATGAAGATGGACATGGGAATCATAAATAATGGAACAGCATCAATCCTTTCACAAATTTTTTCTCAACCATCACTTTTGGAAAGGTTAATGGATGCTCAAAATGATGTTGTGGGAATTCAGAAAAAAGTGGAAGCTATCGAAAAATGGAAATCCTCGGATTTTAATGATAATGAAGAAGGAATTTTGAAATTTGGGAAAAGGCTATGTGTTCCATCAAGTCCAGAGTTGAAGAAGTAACTTTTGGATGATGCACATAGTTTATATTTCTCTATTCATCCAATAAACACAAAGATGTATCGAGATATCAGAGAGCATTATTGGTGGGATAATATGAAGAAGGAGATCGATTAATATACATCAAAGTGTCTGGTGTGTCAGAAAGTGAAGGCAGAGAGGCAAAAGTCTAAGGGGATGATGAAATCATTGCCCATACTAAAATAGAAATGGGACAAAATCACCATGGACTTTGTCACCAGACTTCCGAAAACATCCAAAGCAGCAATGCAATCTGGGTTATTGTGGATCGTCCTACAAAGGTTGCACACTTCATTTCTATTTGGGAGGATTTCTCATTGGATCAACTGGGACGGATATATATCAAGAAAGTGGTAAGGCTTCATGGAGTACCACTATATATTGTGTCTGATCGAGATCCAAGATTCACCTCTAAGATTTATAAGAGTCATCAACATGATATGAATACTGAACTGAACTTTAGTATGGCATGTCATCCTCAAACTGATGGCCAATCTGAGCAGACTATCCAAACACTTGAGGACATGTTGAGAGCGTGCTCAATGATGTTTGAAGGAGGATGGTATCAACATCTTCCTCAGATTGATTTCTCTTATAATAACAGTTTCCACTCGAGCATCCAAATGACACCATATGAATCCCTTTATGTGAAAAGGTTCAAAACACCGGCATGTTGGGATGAGGTCTATGAGTGTAAGCTTCTTGGACCAGAAATGGTCGAGAAAATAGAGGAGAAGGTGAAAACAATTCAACAGTATATCAAGGTATCCCAAAGTCGACAGATGAGTTATGCAGATAACTGTTGATGAAACCATTATTTTAAAATTAGAGACAGGGTATTTCTACGAATATCTCCGTGGAATAAGGTCATGGGGTTCGAAAATAAATGGAAGTTAAGTCCATGGTACATGGGCCCCTTCTAGATTAATGATCATGTTAGGGTTGTGGCCTATTGACTAGCACTTCTACCTACCATGCCGAAAGTACATAATGACTTTCATGTATCCCTTTTAAGGAAGTGCATACCAGAACCTTCACATGGAATCTCTTCAAAGGTGGTACAGTTACATGATGATATTTATTATGAGGAGAAACCAGTGGAGATCCTAGATCGTAGAGAAACTTTTTATGAAATAAGACAATCCCCCTCGTCATAGTGTAGTGGTGAAACCACAAATTGAAGAAGCGGCGTGGGAATTAGAGGAAATGATGAAGCAGAGTTACCCACATCTATTTCAGTGTGGGAAAAGGAAATTTTGAGGGTGAAATTTATGAAGGGGGGAAGATTGTAACGACCCAAAATTTTATTAATAGAAATCCCTCTTGATCTAATTAAATGTCTCTTTATGTCAAATGATTATATAAAATGTCAACTTCTTTGGTTTCATGTTAATAATTGTTACAATTTATAATATATTCGTTGAACGGTGGTCACATGATTAGTATAAATATAGGGTTTCAAAAAATCCAATTTACTTAGACAAACGAAGTGATGGCCTCATCCAGTAGACGTTCCCCATACAAAGCCCATTTTTCAGATCTCGAAAAGTAAGTGTCATCATTGGCCTTTTCTATTGATCAAGCTCAAGCCATGCTTAAACACGTTAATCTTGACTGGAACCGCCTACGGGATAAGTGGAAGTTGATAGAGATTATCACCCGAGCGATGTTATCTAAGTCACCCCAAGAGTTTTCCGCTATCGCACACCTCACTCTTTAGTCTTATGCGGGTGTTATAAGGAATTATGTAACAAGACCCCAAGTACTACGGTTATGTACAATATTTTTGTATATAATAATGAATATACTTTCATTTTTTTATTGTTACATAGTAAATTGTTTTTAAAGCACAAATAGTATTTTTAGTTAATGTTCAACTAAGAAATATATTTTGATGAATTAATAGATTTTAATATTAAATAATGTTTTAATAAAATATTATTATTATTATTATAAAATTATTTTTTATTAAATATAAATGATTGTATAACTTTATGAATGCAATTATAATTTTTATTATGGTTTGAAAGCCATTTTTTGTCAAAACCCATGAACTTTCGATAAATTTTGGTGTTTATTTTAAAAGTGGAAATTAAAATATTTAGTAAATTATTTAGATAAAATGAATATTATTTCTATAATCAAGACATCTAAATTATCCAATGGTGAATTTTTCATAATTTTCTGAGACAGTCAATTTTTTGTGTAAAAATTAAATACTGTTTAAATATATAGTGTGATTTATGACATCATAATTAACCAATAGTGGTGTAATAAAATACTATAAGCATTATTTTCGGAAAATATATGTTTTATCATTAAAATAATGTGATTTTATGTTTTTTTATTTATTTTACAAAACTTTAGTGGACCCTCCAAGAGTTATTAAACATTTTGTCATTATAAATTATTTTCCTTGGGAGTGTGACTCACCTCCACATAAGAAATCCCATTATTTTAAGAAGTTAGGACTTTAGATTTATAAAATATTGTTTTCCACTTTCATTTTCCAAAAACCATGGGCATCAACCATGGGCTAGTTTGTGGTTTGGATAAGTTTAATGTGAGGTGTATCATACCTAAATAATAAATAATTCTCTCATCTTTCCTATATAAAACCACCCAAGCTCCCACTTCCTCATCACTAAAAGCATTTGGAGTTCGTTAAAACTCTTACATCCTCTCTCTAGAATCCTTTCAAGGTGCCCAAATCTCCAAATAAGCCTCTCTCAAGCCTTTGGAATCACACTTCCAAGTAAGGGTTTTTCTTCCTTTCTCAATTTTGTCCAATATTCTTTAAATTTATATGCCCTTTTAATTTCAATTATAAATGTTAGGGTATGGTTTAAAACCTCCCCCATACTTCTATGTTTATGTTTGAATGATGGGATACCCCTTTCTCTCTCATTAAATTCGTCCCATGTACACCCGTTACTATGCCGAAATTCTGAAAGGAATTTCCCTCTCCTCATTTAGATTCAGCCAATTATTTTGTATCATGAATCTAAATTCCATTACATTTGTTGGGAAATTTATCTATATTAACCCCTTACTATCCATGTAATGTAAATATGATGATACATCCCTTTCTCTCTCATCAACCATTTTTATGAGTTCTTATGTCACGCCGTTATGCTGCCGAAATTGAAACGCGCTTTTCCAATCCAAAGTCATTGTGTAGTGAATAACATACCCATTTTTCTATCAAGGGTATTTACCTTTATGCACATTTACATATTGTTTAAATATTTTCATGTATGTATTCCACATTCATTTATCATGGATTAAAATATTATGTTGAATGATTCAATGGTTTATGATCCACATGGCACACTTATGTATGAAATGAAATGTTTAAGAAGGGTGTGCCCTGATAGCGCTCCAATGCATTGGGTAAAGTATAATATCATGATACGTCATGTGAAATGGTTGTTTACTCGTGATAATTCAAGTGAAATGAGGTTTTACTCGTGCTTCATGTGCAATTACGGTTTACTCATGCTCCATCTGCAATAAGCCTTGGCTCATGCTAATTCCATGTTAAGTGTTGTTGCCACATTTCCATGTTATGATTATCATGCTTTATCATTACCTTATGTTTATGCTTCTATTGTTCTCTATTGATATTCCTATTGTCTAACATGTATTTTATTCCTCATTTTATTCCCTGATTATTCCATTAATGGGCTTTATATCTCACCCTTTTCTTATTCATGTCCTCAGGTTATCCCATGAAATGCTATGTACGAGGGAATGTAGTGGTCATGTAAAGGAAGTTTTCAACAAAGATGTTTTATTTCATGTTTTAAGTTGTTGTGTAATGATCCTAAGACCCAAAGACACTAGACCTATTGAACTTATATGTTGAATCAAGTGAATTTTATGTAATAAATTATGTATAATTTCGTAATAAAAAGGAGGGCTGTTATAGTTGGTATCAGAGTATAGGTTTAGTTATTTTTGGGATTAGGAATTGAAAACCCTAGTAAATCCTTAGAGACAAAAATAAGTATAATACAAACATCCCTAAGTATTGGTGAGTATTGAGTAAGTGGATTATCAATAAAATACATCCCTATCTAGATACGAGCAGGTAGAGGGGGCTCTGGAACAGATATATCTTAGGGTTAAAACCCGAAAACACCGCTTTGAGCTAGACTGAAACTAGAACTGGTGCGTGGCAACAGGACTTGCTGCACTATTGGTTACAACACTCCAGGGGGATATGATTTGGTAAATTCACAAGATTAGTATGAACAATTATTAATGGACTAAAAAAATTCCCTAAGAATATATGTTAGAAAGTAGATCCTGAATAGCATAGACTGAAGCCAATAGATTCGTATGTTAAGGAAATAAAAGTTATTTATAAGTCATCAGTTTTGTCCTTGTATTACCATTTATGTGTTACCCCTATCTTTCATTTTATTCCAGCCAGTGGTAGGTAATAGGAGGACTCGAGATAACAACCGATGTGAAGATCAATGTGATGATTGTACTAATTAGATGCCCAATGCAATGGGAGAGGGAATCATGAACTTTGTCATGCTTCTCTCTCAGCTAACTCAATCTTTGAATAGAAACATGTGTTCAGAAGAACATTCAACCCCCCCCCCCCCCCCCCCGTAGAAATAACAAGTCGCTATCAAGATCTTCTTGAGACAAAGGCCTCATACTTTTAATGGGTCATCTTATCCCTCAATCGTTGAACAATTGAACAACTCCATTGAAAAGATCTTCTCTATCCTTCAACATTCTGAAAAAGAGAAGGTTCTACTAGCTGCTTATCGTATGGAGGGTGAATCTGATATATGGTGGACATTGATAAAAAAATATGAAGCCTAAATAGGAGATCGAGGCATTGGAATGGACGGATTTCCAGAAGATGTTTTTCGATAAATATTTTATGTGCACTCTCTAACTTAAGATAGAAAGGGACTTCCTTGCCCTCAAGAAAAAAAAAGAAAAATCTTTTTGAGCGTATGAGGAAAACTTTACAAGGCTTTGACTATATGCCTCTGGCTTTATTGTTACCCTTGAATGAAAGGTTTACTGCTTCTTTGATGGGATGATACCTAGCCTAAGGAAAGTGATAGTGATCTGTGACTTCCATAGCTATGAGAAAATTGTATGATGTGCCCTCAAGGTCAAAATAGAGATCGGATAATCTCAGGGGTATCATGGGGATAAGAAGAGTAAGGTGCACTTCAATTTTGGGGGTCTGATGGATAAATCCAATGGTGCTAAGAAGATCCAACACCCTACTTGCCAAAGGTGCAGAAATAAGCACCCCAAAAACTTCTTGAAGGGGATGAGGAAATGCTTTAGGTGTGGAAGAGAAGGGAACCTAGCTATTAACTATCAACAAGAAAGACCCGTAGCTGTGACAGAGTAAAGGAACTCTCCCTTCAAACCTCAATGCATGGTTCTTTGATACAACTGCAATGAACCAGGGCATCTTGAAAATCAGTCCCTAAGAAAAGGTTTTTCAGAGGCAACCGACAACCTCCAAGGAAGAAAGGGAGAGCTTTTTCCATCACTACTGCCGAAGTGAAGCCTGAAAATGAAGTGGTGACATGTACGCTAGTTATTCATTCAAGAATAGAGAATTTACTTTATGATTCAGGTTCTATGCATTCTTTTATATCTCAAAAGTTTAGTAGAACAGTCTGAGCACCACCACAAATCATGGAAGTAAAGATGTCGGTGAGTACAA
This sequence comes from Viscum album, assembly GCA_963277665.1. NCBI lineage: Eukaryota > Viridiplantae > Streptophyta > Magnoliopsida > Santalales > Viscaceae > Viscum > Viscum album. Next base: position 174,224,981 of record OY728138.1, read on the forward strand.
AAAATGGGGAAATCATTGTATCCCACGAATATAAATCCTCCCCTGTTATAATATGTGGATTAAACTTCTCGGAAAACCTCTTCAAACTCCCTCTGGTAGAATTTCACGCAATTCTTGGAATGGATTGTATTTCCTTATATAGAGCCAACATATATTGTTGTGATAGGGAAATCACTCTCCATGTGGAGAATCGACCTGTGATTCTTTACAAGTGCAAGGAGGAAGATGAAACTTCTTTAGCTCTATCATCTTATGTGTGGATATTACTACCCTATGATCATGCGCATCTAGCTCAGATGATTGACTCTAAGGAGGAAACCATCCTAGAAGACATGCCTATTATGAGGGAATTCACTGAAGTGTTTCCTGAGGAATTTCCTAGTCTTCCTCCTAGAAGAGATGTTGAATTCTCAATTGATATTATACTTGGAGAGTTTCCAATATATAAGAATCCATATAGAATGGCTATTGTAGAGCTTGAGGAACTAAAGAAACAACTACAAGATAATCTGGATAAAGGGTTTATACGCCCAAGTGCTTCACCATTGGGTGCACAAGTCCTCTTTGTCAAGAAAAAGGATGGGTAAATGAGCCTTTGCATCGATTATCATGAGCTTAACAGAATCACAATAAAGAAAAAGTATCCTCTACCACAAATTGATGACTTGTTTGATCAGATGTGTGGAGTACAATACTTCTCCAAGGTAGATTTGCGGTCGGGATATTATCAAGTAAGGGTGAAGAAGGAAGATGTCCCCAAGACTACTTTTCGTACAAGATATAGGCACTATGAATTCATAGTAATGCCTTTCAGACTCACTAATTATCTAGAAATATTCATGGACTTGTTGAATAGAGTGATTAGAGATCACCTTGAAAAATTTTTGGTTGTCTTTATAAATGACATTCTGATATACTCCAAAACCAAGGAGGATCATGAGGAGAATCTAAGAACTGTACTAAAGTCCTTGTGGAAGGAGAGTATCTATGAAAAGTATATAAAGTTTGAGTTATAGTTGAAGGAGGTCTTAATCATGGGCTATATCATCACAATCAATGGAATATCTATGGATCCCTCCAAAACAGATGCAATTGAGGGATGGTCAAGGCCAAAATCAGTAACGAATATCCGTATCTTCTTGGGTTAGCTGGATATTATCGATGATTTTTGAGAAATTTCTCAGGATTTTCCAGCCCTCCTACCAAGATAACTCTGAAGGGAGTAAAGTTTTCATGAAGTGTTGAACGCAAAGAAAGCGTCAAGGAGTTGAAAAGGAGGCTTATCATTATGCTCGTGCTCACTTTACCCATAAGTGGAGAACTTTTTGTCGTATTCAGGGATTCTTCAACGAAGGGTCTGTGATCTGTGTGGATGAAAAATGACAAATTCATTGCCTATACTTTAAGGAAATTGAAAGTTCATGAACAGAACTATCCAACACATGACCTTGAGTTGCCTACAGTGATCTTCGCTTTAAAAATTTGGTAGCATTATCCCTTTGGGGAGAAGTGTGAAATATATACGGACCACAAAAGCCTCAAGTATATATTCACACAAAGATATTTGAACAAGAACCAATGAATATGGTAAGAGCTGATCAAAAAATATGATTTCTCAATCAATTACCACCCTGGGAAAGCGAAGAAGGTGGAGGATGCCCTAAGTAGAAAGGACCCATGGATTCTGTTATTGATGAGAATTTAGAAGGACCTAATCTTCTTAGATTTGATGAAGATGGACATGGGAATCATAAATAATGGAACATCATCAATCCTTTCACAAATGATTTCTCAACCATCACTTTTGAAAATTTTAAAGGATGCTCAAAAGGATGATGTTGGAATTCCAGAAAAAGTGGAAGCTATAGGAAAATGGAAATCCTTGAAGTTTAATGTTAATAAAGAAGAAATTGTGAGATTAATTAAAAGACTATGCATTCCATCAAGTCTGGAGCTGAAGAAGGAACTTTTGTATGATGCACATATTTCATATTTCTCTATTCACCCAAGAAACCCAAATATGTATCGAGATCTCCGAGAGCATTATTGGTGGGATAATATGAAGAAGAATATTGATGAATATACTTCAAAGTACCTGGTGTGTCAGCAAGTGAAGGAAGAGTGGAAGACGTCTAAGGGGATGATGCAATCATTGCCCATACTGGAATGGAAATGGGAGAACATCACCATGGAATTTGTCACTGGACTTATGAAGACATCCAAAGGTAACAATGCAATATAGGTTGTTGTGGATCATCTTAAAAAGGCTACACACTTCATTGCTATTTAGGAGGATTTCTCATTTGATCAACTGGAAAGGATATATATCAGGGAAGTGGTAAGTCATCATGGAGTACCACTATCTATTGTGTATGATTTAGATCCAAGATTCACCTCTATATTTTGGAAGAGTCTTCAACATGCTCTGAATACTAAAATGAACTTCAGTATGGCTTATCATCCTTAAACTAATGGCCATTCCTAGCGAACTATCCAAACACTTGAGGACATGTTGAGAGAATGCTCAGTGGACTTTAAAGGAGGATGGGATCAACATCTTCCTCTGGTTGAGTTCTCTTATAATAATATTTTCCACTCGAGCATCAAAATGGCACCATATGAAGACCTTTATGGGAAACGGTGCATGACACTAGCGTGTTGGGATGAGGTCAATGAGTGTAAGCTGATTGTACCAGAAATGGACGAAGAAATGGTGGAGAAGGAGAAATCTATTTAGTTTCATATCAAGGCATCCCAGAGTTGAAAGATGAGTTATGCAGATAAACGTTGAGGAGATCTTGAGTATAAAGTTCAAGAGAGGGTATTTCTACGCATATCTCCATGGAAGAAGGTCATGATGTTTGTAAAGAAAGGTAAGTTAATTCCAAGGTACATTGGAATCTTCGAGATTCTTGATCGTGTTAGGGTTGTAGCCTATTGACTAGAACTTCCACCTACCATGGCCAAAGTACTTGATGTCTTTCATGTATCCCTCTTAAAGAAGTACATACTAGAACCGTCCCATGTACTCTCTTCAGGGTGGTGTAATTAGAGGATGATCTTTATTATGAGGATAAACCAGTGGAGATCTTATATCGTAGAGAAAAGTCCATCGAAATAAGATAATTCCCTTCGTCAATGTGTTGTGGTGAAACCACAAGTTCGAAGAAGCAATGTGGTAATCAGAGGAAACGATGAAGCAGAGTTACCCACATCTGTTTTAGTGTGGGAAAAGGAAATTTTGAGGGTGAAATTTCTTAAGGGGGTAATATTGTAATTACCCAAACTTTCATTAATGGAAATCCCTCTTGCTCTAATTAAATGTCTCTTTATGTAAAATGTTTATATAAAATGTCAACTTCTTCAGTTTGATGTTAATAATTGTGACCATTGCTAATATAGTCGTTGAAAAGTGATCACATGATTAGTATAAATATACGGCTTTAACAAATCCAATTTACTAAAACAAAGGAAGCGATGGCCTCATCTAGTAGACGTGCCCCATTCAAAGCCCATTTGTCAGAGCTCGAGAAGAAGGTGGCGTCATTGGGCTTCACTATTGGCCAAGCTCAAGCCGAGCTTGAACACTTTAAGCTTGAGCGTAACCGCCTCTGGGAGAAGTGGAAGTTGATAAGGATTACCACTCGAGCGATGTTATCCGAGCCACCCCAAGAGTCTGTCGCCATCGCCCAACTCACCCTTCAGTCTTATGCTGGTGTTATAAGGGGTTATGTAACAAGACCCTATTATTATGGTTATGTACATTGTTTTTGTATATAATAATTAACATACTTTCATTTTATTACTATGACCTTGTAAATAGTTTTTAAAGCACAAATAGTATTTTTAGTTAATGTTTACCTAAAAAATCTATTTTGACGAATTAATGGATTTTTGAATTAAATAATATGTTAATAAATTATTATTATTATTATTAAATTAATTTTTATAAAATATAAATTATTGTATAATTTTATGAATGCAATTTAAATTTTTATTAAGGATAGAAAGCCATTTTTGTCCAAACCCATGAATTTTCGATAAATGTAAGTTTTTATTTTAAATGAGAAAATTAACATATTATAAAAAAATTAGATAAAATGAATTTTATTTCTTGAATCAAGACATCGAAATTATACAATGGTGAATTTTTCATGATTTTCTGAGACAGTCAAATTTTTGGGTAAACATTAAATACCTTTTAAATATATAATGTGATTTATGACATCATAATGACCCAATAGTGGTGTAATAAAACACTATAAACATTATTTTCGGCCAATGTATGTTTTATCATTAAATTAATGTGATTTTAGTTTTGTTTTATTTATTTTACAAAACTTTAGAGGACCCTCCAAGAGTTATTAAACATTTTGTCTTTTTAAATTGTTTTCCTTGGGAGTGTGACTCACCTCCAGATAAGCAACCCCATTATTTTCAGAAGTTCATACATTGGCCTTATAATTTTTTTTTCCACTTCTCTTTTCCAAAAATCATGGGCTTGTTTTTTGGTTTGGATTATTTTTTAATGTGAGGTGTCCCAAACCTAAATAATAAATAATTCACTCACCATTCCTATATAAACCCACCCAAGATCCCACTTCCTCCTCAATAAATGCCTTTGGAGTTCTCCCAACCTCTTCCCTTCTCTCTCTATAATCCTCCCAAGGTGACCCAAGCTCCGAATAAGCCTCTCTCAAGCCTTTGGAAGCACACTTCTAAGTAAAGGTTTTTCTTCCTTTCTCATTTTTGTCCAATATTATATAAATTGTTATGCCCTTTTAATTTCAATTATAAATGTTGGGGTATGGTTTCTCACCTTCCCCATACATCTCTGTTTATGTTTGAATGATGGGAGACCCATTTCTCTCCCATTAAGTTCCTCCCATGTACACCTGTTACTATGCTTAAATTCTGAAAGGAATTTCCCTATCCTCATTTACATTCAAGCAATTATTTTGTATCATGAATCTAAATTACATTACATTTGTTGGAACATGTATCTATATGACCCCCTTACTATCCATGTCATGTAAATATTATGAGACACCCATTTCTCTCTCATCAACCATTTTTATGAGTTCTTATGTCATGCCGTTATGCTGCCGAAATTGCACCGCGCTTTTCCAAGCCAAAGTCATTATGTTGTGAATACCATGCCCATTTCTCTATTAAGGGTATTCACCTTTATGCACATTTACATATTTTTTAAATATTTTCATGTATGTATTCCACATTATTTTATCGTGGAATAAAATATTATGTTGAATGATTCAATGTTTTATGATATATGTGGCACACTTATGCAATAAAATGAAATGTTTAAGAAGTGTGCGCCCTAATAGCACTCCAATGCATTTGGTAAAGTATAGTATCATGATACTTCATGTGAAATTGGTGTTTACTCAATCTAATTCAAGTGAAACTAGGTTTTACTCTTGATTCATGTGCATGAGGGTTTACTCATTATCCATGTGCAATGAGCCTTGGCTCATGCTAATTCCATGTTAAGTGTTGTTGCCACATTTCCATGTTATGATTATCATTATTTATCATTGCCTTATGTTTATGCTTATCTTGTGCTCTATTTATATTCCTATTGTCTAAAATGTATTTTATTCCTCATGTTATTCCCTAATTATTCCCTTACTGGGATTTATAGCTCACCCTTTTCTTATGCATGTCCTCAGGTTATCCCATTAAATGTTAAGTACGAGGAAATGTAGTGGCCATGTAAAGGAATTGATCAGTAAAGATGTTGTATTTAAAGTTTTAATTTGTTATGTAATGATTCGAATCCCCAAATACACTAGACCTATCGATCTTATATCTTGTATCAAGTGAATTTTATGTAATAAATTATGTTTAATTGTGTAATAAAAAGCAGGGTTGTCATAGTTGGTATTAGAGGATAGGTTTAGTTATTTTTGGGATTAGGATTAGAAAACCCTAGTAAAGCCTTAGATACAAGAATAATTATATTAAAAACATCGCTAAGTATTTGTGTGTATTGAGTAAGTGGGTTATCAAAAAAATACATCCCTATCTAGATACGAGCAGGTAGAGGTGGCTCTAGCACAGATGTATCCTAGGGGTTATACCTGAAAACACCGCTTTAAGCTAGACTCGAATGGGAACTGGTGTGCGACAATAGGACTTTCTGCACTATTGGTTACAACACTCCTGGGGGATATGATTTGGTAAATTCACAAGCTTAGTATGAACCATTATTAAGAGACTAAAAAATGACCTAAGAATATATGTTAGAAAGTTGATCATGAATATCATAGACTGAAGCCAATAGATTCATAAGTTAAGGAAATAAAAGATATTTATAAGTCATCAGTTTTTTCCTTGTATTACCCTTTATGTATTACCCCTATCTTTCCTTTTATTCTAGCCAATGGCCGGTAATAGGAGGACTCGGGCTAACAACCAAAGTGAAGATCAATGTTATGATTGTACTAATGAGATGCCCAATCCAATGGGAGCAGGAATCGCGAACTTTTTCATGCTTCTATCTCAGAAAACTCAAGATTTGAATAGAAACATGGTTCCAGAGGAACATTCAACCCCCCCCCCCCCAAGAAAGAACAAGTCTCTCTCGAGAGCATCATGAGACAAAGGCCTCCAACTTTTAATGGATCATTTGATCCCTCAATCGTTAAACAATGGATCAACTCCATTGAAAATATCTTTTCCATCCTTCAACGTTCTGAAGAAGAGAAGGTTCTATTGGATGCTTATTGTATGGAAGGTGAATCTCATCTATGGTTGACATTGATCAAAATACAAAGCCTGGGGAGTAGATCGAGGCATTGGAATGGAAGGATTTCTGAAAGATTTTTTTTATAAATATTTTTCGTGCACCCTCCAACTTAAGATGGAAAAGGACTTCCTTTACCACAAGAAAAAAGACAATAAATCTTTCTGAACATATGATTGAAACTTCACAAGGATTGCACAATACGCCTCTGGCATTGTCATTACCCCCTGAATTAAAGGTTGACTGCTTATTTGATGGGATGAAACCTATCCAAAGGAAAGCGATGACGATTTGTGACTTTGATAGCTATGAGGAAATTTTCTGATGTGCCCTCAAGGTCGAAATGGAGATTAGAGAATCTCAGGGGTATAAAAGGGATAAGAAGTATACGGTGGACTTCAATGTTGGCAGTCTGATGGATAAATCCAATGGTGTTAAGAGGATCCAGCACCACACTTTCCAAAGGTGCGGAAATAAGCACCCCAAAAGCTACCTGAAGTAGATGAGGAAATGACTTAGGTGTGGAAGAGAAGGGAAGTTTCCTATTAACTGTCGGCAAGAAAGTCCCACGGTTGTACTAGAGGAAAGGAATGCTTCGTTCGAACCTCAACGCGTGGTTCATTGCTACAACTATAAATTACCAGGGCATCTTGCAAATCAGTTCCCTAAGACAAGGGTTTTCGGAGGCAACCAACAACCTCCAAGGTAAAAAGGGTGAGATTTTTCCATCACTACTGCCAAAACAAACCCCAAAAATGAAGTGGTGATAGATATTCTAGTTATTCATTCAAGAATAGAGAACGTGCTTTTTGATTCAGGTTCTACGCATTCTTTTATATCGCGAAAGTTTAGTAGAACAATCCCAGCACCACCACAAATCATGGAAGTGAAGATGTATGTGAGTACAGAAAATGGGGAAATCATTGCATCCCATGAATATAACTCTTCCTCTATCATAATATGTGTATTAAACTTCCCAGATAACCTTGTAATACTCCCTCTGGTGTAATTTTATGCAATTATTGGCATGGATTGGCTTTCCTTATATAGAGCCAACATAAATTGATGTGAGAGGGAAATCACTCTCCATGTGGAGAATTGACACCCGATTCATTACAAGTGCAAGGAAGAAGATGAGCCTTATTTATCTTTATCATCTCAAGCATGGATATTATTTCCCTATGAGCACATGTATCTGGCTCAAATGATTGAGTCTAAGGAGGCAACTATCCTAGAAGACATGACTATTGTGAGGGAATTCGCTGAAGTGTTTTCCGAGAATTACCTGGTCTTCCTCCTAGAAGAGATGTTGAATTCTCAATTGATCTTATACCTGGGGAGTTCTTAATATCCAAGACTCCGTATAGAATGTCTGTTGTGGAGATTGAGGAGTAGAATAAACAACTAAAAGAGAATATAGATAAAAGGTTTATACGCCCAAGTGCTTCACCATGGGGTGCACCAGTCCTCTTTGTCAAGAAGAAGGATGGGTCAATGCACCTTTCCATCGATTATCATGATCTTAACAAATTCATAATAAAGTAAAAGTATCCTCTCACATGAATTGATGACTTGTTCGTTCAACTGTGTGGATCACAATACATCTCCAAGGTGGATTTTCTGTCGGGATATTATCAAGTAAGGGTGAAGAAGGAAGATATCCCCAAGACAACTTTTCATAGAAGATATGGTCACTATGAATTCATAGTAATGCCTTTCAGACTCACTAATGCTCCAACAATATTCATGTACTTGATGAATAGTGTATTTCGATATTACCTTGACAAATTTGTGGTAGTCTTTATAAATTATATTCTAATATACTCCAAAACCAAGGAGGATCATGAAGAACATCTAAGAACTGTACTAGAGACCTTGCGGAAGGTGAAGCTCTATGAAATGTACAACAAGTGCGATTTCTGGTTGAAGGTGGTCTCATTATTGGTTCATATCATCACAAGTAATGGGATATTTGTGGATCTCTCCTAAAAAGATGAAATTGAGGGATGTTTGAGGCCAATATCGGTAACAGATATCCGTATCTTCTTGGGGTTAGCTAGATATTATCGACGATTTGTGAGAAATTTATCAGGATTGTCCAACCCTCTTACCAAGCTAACTTAGAAGGGAGTAAAGTTTTCATTGAGTGGTGAATGCAAATAAAGCTTCATGGAGTTGAAAAGGAGGCTTATCACTATGCATGTGCTCACTTTACCCACAAGTGGAGAACTTTTTGTGGTATTAAGTGATGATTCAAAGAAGGTCATGGGATGTGTGTTGATGAAAATTGAAAAATTAATTGCCTATGCTTCAAGGTAATTAAAAATTCATGAACATAACTATCCAACACATGACCTTGAGTTGGCTGCAGTGATCTTCGCTTTGAAAATTTAGCGACAGTATCTCTTTGGGGAGAAGTGTGAAATATATACAGACCACAAAATTCTCAAGTATATATTCATATAGTAAGAGTTGAACATGCACCAACGAAGATGGTTAGAGATGATCAAAGGTCGTGGCTGCTAAATCCATTACCACCCTGGGAAAGCGAACAAGGTGGTGGATTCCCTTTGTAGTAAGGACCCAATGATTCTATCATTAATGAGAATTTAAAAGAATCCAATATTCTTATATTTGATAAAGATAGACATGGTAATCATAAATAAGGGAACATAATCAATCCTTTCACAAATGATTTCTCAACCATCACTTTTGGAAATGTTTAAGGATGCTCAAAAGGATTATGTGGCAATTCAGGAAAAAATGGAAGCTATCAGAAAATGGAAATCCTCATAGTTTAATGTTAATGAAGAAGGAATTGTGAGATATGGGAAAATACTATGTGATCCATCAAGTCCGGAGCTAAAGAAGGAACTTTAGGATGATGCACATAGTTCAGATTCCTCTATTCACCCAGGTTACACAAAGATGTATTGAGATCTCCCAGAGCATTATTCATGGGATAATATGAAGAAGGAGATCGCTGAATATACATCAAAGTGTCTAATGTGTCAGCAAGTGAAGGTAGAGAGGCAGAAGTCTAAGAGGATGATGCAACCATTGCCCATACCAAAATGTAAATGGGAGAACATCACCATGGAATTTGTCACCGGACTTTCGAATACAGTCAACGACAACAATTCAATCTGGGTTGTTGTGGATCATCTTACAAAAGATACACACTTCATTTCTATTTAGGGGGATTTCTCATTGGATCAACTGGCATAGATATATATCAGGGAAGTAGTAAGGCTTCATGGAGTACCACTATATATTGTGTCGGATTGAGATCCAAGATTCACCTCTATGTTTTGGAAGAGTCTTCAACATGCTTTGAATACTGAACTGAACTTCAGTACAGCGTATCATCCTCAAACTGATGGCCATTCCGAGCGGACTATCCAAACACTTAAGGACATATTTAGAGCGTGGTCAATGGAATTAAAAGGAGGTTGGGATCATGAACTTCCTGTGGTTGAGTTCTCTTATAATAAAAGTATACACTCAATCATCCAAATGGAACCATATTAAGCCCTTTATGGGAAAAGGTGAAGAACACTTGCGTGTTGGGATGAGGTTGGTGAGCGTAAGCTTCTTGGACCAAAAATGGTCAAAGAAATGGTGGAGAATGTTAAAACCATTCAACGTCATATCAAGTCAGCCCAAAGTCAACAGAAGAGATATGCAGATAACTATTGATGTGACCTTGAGTTTAAATTTAGTGACAGGGTATTTCTATGCATATCTCCGTGGAAGAAGGTTATGAGGTTTGGAAAGAAAGGGAAGTTATGTCCAAGGTACAACGGCCCCTTCGAGATTCTTGATCATGGTGAAGTTGTGACCTATAAACCAGCAATTCCACCTACCATTCCAAAGTACATGATGTCTTTCATGTATCATCCTTAAAGAAGTACACACCAGAACCTTCACATGTACTCACTTTGGAGGTGGTACAGTTAGAGGATGATCTTTCTTATGAGGAGAAACCAGTGAAGATCTTAGATTGTAGAGAAAAATTCAACAAAATAAGATAATTCCCCTTGTCAAGGTTTTGTGGAAAAGCAACAAGTTTGAATAAGTGACATGGGAATCAGAGTAAATTATGAAGTAGAGTTACCCACATCTGTTTTATTATGGGAAAAGAAAATTTTGAGGGTGAAATTTCTTAAGGGGGGAAGATTGTAACGACCCAAACTTTAATTAATGTAAATACCTATTGATCTAATTTAATGTCTCTTTATGTAAAATTTTTATATAAAATGTCAAATTATTTGGTTTTATGTTAATAATTGTGACTGTTTCTAATATAGTCATTGAACAGTGATCACATGATTAGTATAAATATAGGGCTTTAACAAATCAAATTTACACAGAAAAAGGAAGTGATTGCCTCATCTAGTAGACATTCCCCATAACAAGCCCATTTGTTAGAGCTTGGAAAGGAGGTGGCGTCATTAGGCTTCACTCTTGACCAAGCTCAAGCTGATCTTGAACACATTAAGCTTGAGCGGAACCACCTACGAGAGAAGTGGAAGTTGATAGAGATTACCACCCGAGCGATCTTATCCGAGCTACCCCAAGAGTCTGTCATCATCGCACACCTCACCCTTCGGTCTTATGCAGGTGTTATAAGGGGTTATGTAACAAGACCCTAGTACAATGGTTATATACATTATTTTTTTATATAATAATGAATATAGTTTCATTTTATTATTATTACCTTTTAAATAGTTTTTAAATCACAAATAGTATTTTTAGTTAATGTTCAACTAAGAAATCTATTTTGATGAATTAATGGATTTTTTAATTAAATAATATTTTATTAAAATATTATTATTATTATTATTATTAAATTAATTTTTATTAAATATAAATTATCGTATAATTTTATGAATGAAATTTTAATTTTTATTAAGGTTTGAAGGCATTTTTTTAAAACCCATGAATTTTCGATAAATGTTGGTTTTTATTTTAAATGTAAAAATTACGATATTTAGAAAATTATTTAGATAAAATGAATATTATTTTTTTAATTATGATGTCTAAATTATCCAATGGTGAATTTTTCATAATTTTCTGAGATAGTCAAATTTTTGGGTAAAAATTAAATACCATTAAAATATGTAATGTGATTTATAACATCATAATGACCCAATAGTGATGTAATAAAATACGATAAACTTTATGTTCGGCCAATGTATATTTTATCATTAAAATAATATGATTTTAGGTTTGTTTGATTAATTTTACAAAACATTAGTGGACCCTCCAAGAGTTATTAAACATTTTTTCTTTTTAAATTGTTTTCCTTCGGAGTGTGACTCACCTCCACATAAGCAATCCCATTATTTTAAGAAGTTAAGACTTTTTCCTTATAAATTTTATTTTTACACTTCTCTTTTCCAAAATTCATGGGAAAAACCCATGTACTAGTTTATGGTTTGGTTTAGTTTAATGTGAGGTGTCCAAAACCTTAATAATAAAGAATTCCCTCGCCTTTCCTATATAAACCCACTCATTCTCCCACTTAATCTTCACTGAAAGCCTTTGGAGTTCATCCAACATCTTCCCTCCTCTCTCTATAATCCTCCCAATGTGCCCCAAGCTCCCGAAAATCCTCTCTCAGGCCTCTCTCAAGCCTTTATAATCACACTACCATGTAAAGGTTTTTCTTCCTTTCTCATTTTTTTCCAATATTATTTGAATTGTTATGCCCTTTTAATTTCAATTATAAATTTTTGGGTATGGTTTCGCACCTCCCCCATACTTCCCTATTTATGTTTGAATGATTGGATACCCCTTTATCTCTCTTTAAATTCCTCCCATGTACACCCGTTATATAGATACCCGGCCTTTTTCTTACATTACTATTAAATCATTTCAATGATAAACAACATAATAGTATTAAACATAGAGGATATAAAGGTTTAGTGTCTTGGGAAAACTAGGACCACACATAACAAGTACAACATCAAGCATAAACATTCATTTAATTTCTTCTTCTATAGATTCTTAGTAGCACTTGTCCTCTCTTTATTACAAGTAGCCACCTGAGGATATACATCAAAAGGGGTGAGCTAGAAGCCCAGTAAGAGGATAGATAAGAACAATACATCATGGGGTGAACATAATCATTACATAGGCAAAATATCATGAACATGAGAGGAGCATAAACAATAAACTTGAAATGTGGCAATGTATAAAAATGAAACATCATGTATTAGTGGTTAACTACCACACATACTTGTGAACAAAGCTAGAATCTTTTTCACACATCATTTCACATTTACTCATGAGATTAATCACTTTACCCAATGCATTGGAGCGCTATATAATTCCGGGCGCACCCGTCACATTTAAACATTCATATTGCGCTATATAATTCCGGGCGCACCCGTCACATCATAACATTATCATTATCATGCTTGAAACATAGAACACATATCAAAAATGTACATAGATAACCCATGGAAATTAATGGGTTTCATATCATAATAACACATTCATAAGATTTGGGTTCCCAAAAGAAAGAGGGAACAACATACTTGATACAAGAACCATCAACCTTGAATGAGAGGTAGAAGGTGATATCTTGAAAGAAGAGTTCTTTTGGAAAACATTTTGATGGACATAAAAACCAGTGACAAACATGTATATCCCAGAAAAGTAATTTAAATGATGAAAAAACGATCTTTGAGGAGTAACCATATCAAAAATGGAGTGAAAGAGGGAGAACTTGAAGGAAGAAAAATTGGGTTCGAGATTTCCCCTTACCTTGTACCTGAATGCCTCCTTCTCTTTAATGTCCTATATAATGACATTATATTCATTAATAAGAAATTACAGAACCTTTTATACATTAATAGGATTCATTATGGTTTCATTATTTCATATTATGTTCCTTTGGATGACTTATAGAGTTTAAAAACATTGATCGAGGATGTTTGTTTTCATGGTTTTCTTTAGCGGTCCACTTGTATTCTTAAATTGATGTTTGGGTAGATCATGGGTAAACATACAGAACTGATATTATATGTTATTAATGATATTACAGAATCTTGAATGATTTTATAATGAGTTATATTAGATCTATGTGGACGAATCATTAGATAAGAATTAAATGATGATTATTTGGGTTAATTTGAGCGGTTTTTGGATCACAACGAACTTGTTTTAACTTTTCACATAGTAATATGGACATAGGTTATTTCCAGAACTTAAAATAGAACATAATACACATAACATATTCTGGTTCAACCATAAAAATGGTTTCATGACCAGATTTTAAGGTAGAAATGGAAGAAGAGAACATGTCGTTTTTGAAGGCGATAAATTTAACACCTCATGAACAACGTTCTCTTTAATAAAATAAAAGGAAGAGGGAAAGGGTGTGGGGTGATATTAGAATCATAAAAATTACAGTATATTTATAATACTGGAGTTACAAAACAATTTTAATGAATATAGGTGGGGAGATATCAAGAAAGGAACTTGAACTTCAAAGGAAGTTAAAGGAGAAGAGAGAGAGAAATTACCTTTAGAATCCTCCTCTTGAAATCCTCTTTAAGGAAGCTAGGCTTTGTCTTTTGATGAGACCAGAAGCTTTTGGACGTGGGGGATGAGTTAGGGAAGGTGTTTGGGCATATTTTAGTGATGTATTCGAGCTTGAGAGGTGTGAGGAAAAGAGGGAGTGAAGGGTGGCTTTTATAGTGGAGGGGAGAGGAGTTTCCTTAATATAAAATTGATTAGTTTATTAATTTCACCTAAGACAAGGAATAGTGAGTATTGGTTGACCAATAATATTAATAAAGGCATGTGAGTTCGGGATTTGGGTGCTTACATCACTTGTGATGTCAGGAATAGTGGGTTTTAATTAAAATGTATTTATATGGTAAATTAATGTATTCTACTATTCACCAAAAATTCAAGTATCTCAAAAAAACCAAAAAAATTACCCCAACCATTTTTCAACATGTATAATCCAAAAATGGAGTACATTTTTCAAAAATAATTATCTAAATATTATTAATTGAATATTTAAATAAAATTACAATTTACTTAAAAAATAGTTTTTAAGATTAAAACTGGTTTTATAGTTCTTTCAAAAATTACGTAGGGTCTTATAAAATTATCTAAAAACTATTATACATTGATTCAATACTTTATGAATACATTTCAGGGAAATAAATATTCTTTTAAATTAATTAATTAATTATAATTAATTATTTATGACTTATAAAATACCAAAAATGTTTACTAAGGTCAAATTGTCACTTTCT
This sequence comes from Viscum album, assembly GCA_963277665.1. Taxonomy (NCBI): domain Eukaryota; kingdom Viridiplantae; phylum Streptophyta; class Magnoliopsida; order Santalales; family Viscaceae; genus Viscum; species Viscum album. Next base: position 174,240,026 of record OY728138.1, read on the forward strand.
AAGATGTCTAAATTTTATTTTATTATTCATAGGTAATGTTACTCTTATATATTATTCATAAGGGTCATATTAATATTCATTAGGGTAAGTTACTATTCATAAGGGTAGGTTACTATTCACCAAAAATTATTTTTTTTCATTAGACTCCAAAAATCATCTTGAACACAACCGTGAATGTCAGATTTACAAAATTCCAAACATAGAAGTGACAAACTTATGTTTAAAGGTTACTTATCACTTAGTAGTTCATTATTTTGTGTTTTTATTACATAAATATAAGCAGAAAATTTTCCATTGAAAAACTTTGGGTCGTTACATTCTTCCCCCCTTAAGAAATTTCGCCCCCGAAATTTCACTTCACACAAACAGGTGAGGGTACTTCTCCTTGATTACCTCACCTCGTTCCCACCATTTTCTAAAATAGAAAAGGATAGAACAAAACATAACTAAACAAGTCATGAATAACTTATTTATCTAAACAATTTATACCAAAAACATAACATATGGGATCCCTAGGTGCTTATTTGTACTTAGTCTCATACTAGAGGTTTTCTCTAGGGTCCACTAATCCTAATTCCCAAATTAACTAAACCTTTCCTCTGATACCAACTATAGCGACCCTGCCTTTTTCTTAAATTAATATTACATAATTTCAAAAATAAACAACATAATAGTATTACACATAGAGGATCCAAAGATTTGGTGTCTTGGGCAAACTAGGACCACACATAACAAGTACAACATCAAGCATAAACATTCATTTAATTTCTTCTTATATAGATTCTTAGTAGCACTTTTCCTCTCCTTAGTACAAGTAGCCACCTGAGGATATACATCAAAAGGGGTGAGCTAGAATACCAGTAAGAGGATAGATAAGAACAATACATCATGGGGTGAACATAATCATGACATAGGCAAAATATCATGAACATGAGAGGAGCATAAACAATAAACTTGAAATGTGGCAATGCATAAAAACGAAACATCATGTCTTAGTGGTTAACTACCACACATACTTGTGAACAAAGCTATAATCTTTTTCACACATCATTTCATATTTACTCATGAGATTCTTCACTTTACCCAATGCATTGGAGCGCTACATAATTCTGGGCGTACCCGTCACATCATAACATTATAATCATCATGCTTTCCACATAGAACACATATCAAACATGTACATAAATAACCCATGGAAAGGAATGGGTTTCATCTCATAATAACAAATTCATAAGCTTTGGGTTCCCAAAAGAAAGAGGGAACAACATACTTGATACAAGAACCATCAACCTTCAATGAGAGGTAGAAGTTGAGATCTTGAAAGAAGAGTTCTTTTGGAAAACATTTTGATGGACATAAAAACCAGTGAAAAACATGTATATCCCATAAAATTAATTTAAATGACTAAAAAATGATCTTTTAGGAGTAACCATATAAAAAATGGAGTGAAAGAGGGAGAACCCGAAGGAAGAAAAATTGGGTTCGAGATTTCCCCTTACCTTGTACTCGAATGCCTCCTTCTCTTTAATGTCCTGTATAATGACATTATATTCATTAATTATAAATTCCATAACCTTTTATACATTAATAGGATTCATTATGGTTTCATTATTTCATATTATGTTCCTTTGGATGACTTATAGAGTTTAAAAACATTGATCGGGGATGTTCGTTTTCATGGTTTTCTTGAGCGGTTCACTTGTATTATTAAATTGATGTTTGGGTAGATCATGGGTAAACATCCAGAACTTATATTACATGTTATTATTGATATTAAATAATCATTAATGATTTTATAATGAGTTATATTATAACCATGTGGACGAATCATTAGATAATAATTAAATGTTGATTATTTGGGTTAATTTGAGCGGTTTTTGGATCACAACGAACTTGTTTTAACTTTTCACATAGTAATATGGCCATAGGTTATTTCCAGAACTTAAAATAGAACATAATACACATAAACTATTCTGGTTCAACCATAAAAATGGTTTCATTACCAGATTTGATGGTAGAAATGGATGAATAGAACATGTCGTTTTTGAAGGTGATAAATTTAACACCTCATGAACAACGTTATCTTTAATAAAATTAAAGGAAGAGGGAAAAGGTGTGGGGTGATATTAGAATCATAAAAATTGCAGTATATGTAAAATACTGTATTTAAAAAACAATTTTAATGAATATAGGTGGGGAGAGATCAAGAAAGGAACTTGAACTTGAAAGGAAGTTAAAGTTGAAGAGAGAGATAAATTACCTTTAGAATCCTCCTCTTGAGATCCTCATTAGAAAAGCAAGGCTTGGTATTTTTATGAGACCAGAAGATTTTGGACATGGGGTATGAGCTAGGGAAGGTGTTTGGGTTGAGTTTAGATAAGTCTTGGAGCTTGAGAGGTGTGAGGAAAAGAGGGAGTCAAGGGTGGATTTTATAGTGGAGGGGAGAAGAGTTTCCTTAATATAAAATTGATTAGTTTATTAATTTCACCTAAGACAAGGAATTGTGAGTCTTGGATGACCAAGAATAGTAAAAAAGTCATGTGAGTTTGGGATTTGGGTGCTTACATCACTTGTGATGTCAGGAATAGTGGGTTTTAATTAAAATGTATTTATATGGTAAATTAATGTATTCTACTATTCACCAAAAATTCAAGTATCTCAGAAAAATTCCAAAACATTACCCCAACCATTTTTAGACATGTAGAATCCAAAAATGAAGTCCATTTTTCAAAAATAATTATCTAAATATTATTAATTTAATATTTAAATAAAATCACAATTTACATAAAAATAGTTTTTAAGATTAAATCAGATTTTATAGTTCTTTCAAAAATTACGTAGGGTCTTATAAAATTATCTAAAAACTATTATACATTGATTCAATACTTTATGAATACATTTCAGGGAAATAAATATTCTTTTAAATTAATTAATTAATTATAATTAATTATTTATGACTTATAAAATGCCAAAAATGTTTACTAAGGTCAAATTGTCACTTTCTAAGATGTCTAAATTTTATTTTATTATTCATAGGTAATGTTCCTCTTATATATTATTCATAAGGGTCATATTAATATTCATAAGGGTAGGTTACTATTCATAAGGGTAGGTTACTATTCACCAAAATTATTTTTGTTTCATTAGACTCCAAAAATCATCTTGAACACAACCATGAATGTCAGATTTTTAAAATTCCAAACATAGAAGTGACAAACTTATGTTTAAAGGTTACTTATAACTTAGTAGTTAATTATTTTGTGTTTTATGACATAAATATATGAAGAAAATTTTCCGTTGAAAAATTTTGGGTCGTTACAAATTACTATGCCGAAATTCCAAAACAAATTTCTCTCTCCTCATTTACATTCAAGAAATTATTTTGTATCATGAATATAAATTCCATTAAATTTGATGGGACATGTATCTATATGAGCCCATTACTGCCCATTTCATGTAAATATGATGAGACACCCCTTTCTCTCTCATCAACCATTTTTATGAGTTCTTTTGTCATGCTGTTATGCTGCTGAAATTGCACTGCGTTTTTCCAAGACAAAGTCAATGTATAGTGAATACCATGCCCATTTCTCTATGAAGGTTAGTCACCTTTATGATCATGTAATTGTTGTTTAAAGAGTTTTATATAGGTTTTCAACATTCATATATCGTGGAATAAAATATTATGTTGAATAATTCATGGTTTTATGATCCATGTGGCACACTTATGCATGAAATGAAATGTTTAAAAAGGGTGTGCCCTGATAGCGCTCCAATGCATTGGGTAAAGTATAGTATCATGATACATCATGTGAAATGGGTGTTGACTCATGATAATTCTTGTTAAACTAGGTTTTACCCATGATTCACGTTCAATGAGGGTTTACTCATGATCCATGTGCAATGAGCCTTTGCTCATGTTAAATCCATGTTAAGTGTTGTTGCCACATTTCCATGTTATGATTATCATCCTTTATCATGCCCTTATGTTTATGCTTCTATTTTGATATATTGATATTCTGATTGTATAACATGTATTTTATTCCTTATGTTATTCCACGATTTTACCCTTACTGGGCTTTATAGCTCACCATTTTCTTATGCATGTCCTCAGGTTATCACATGAAATGCTATGTTAGAGGGAATATGGTGGTCATGTAAAGTAAGTTTTCAATAAATATGTTTTATTTAATGTTTTAAGATGTTATTTAATGATCCTAAGCCTCAAATACACTATAACTCTCGATATTCTTTGTTGTATCAATTGAATTTTACGTAATAAATTATGTTTAATTGTGTAATAAAAAAGCGGGGTTATCATACTAGTGATTTCCTCTCCTTTTCATTTTGATCTATGGTCACATATTTCTATTTATATCATCACTATTTCGTAATATTATATTACAACCTATTTGGTATTCTAATCCCTAGTCCAGAGTACTAGTTTTCAAGTGGGTTTGGTAGGTGCTAGTTAAGGAAACAGTGGTGTCCATAGAGGTGCAGCATGCGTCTTTTTGAGGTGGATATCGAAAAAGGAATTGGAAATCTGTAAATGTTCATGCCTCTATATGGATACATTAGGATGGTTTAACTATACTCTAACATCATGACGCATCACTCCTCCCCAGTTTGGTTTATTGATGTGTTTCTCAATGAAATTTTGTTGTTTTTTTCCCAGCGACCAATAGTGTTCTAAGAGGAGTGTCCTATGATTAGTTGTTCATGTTGATGGTGGATTCTATGAGTAACAATGACATGGTGTCAAGGGGATGGTTTGGACTCTATTGAGCATTGAATTAAATATATGGTTTGTTTCAGATATGTAAAAACGTGATAATATCATGTGGTGGTGGTCCTTCATGGAAAGATTCGATGGAAATAGAAAATATTTTAGTCACCTATTGAGGATGCCACTCATACTCTACATTTACTTCAGGATCCATCATGTTTCTCCTAGTGTTCCCAAGAGTGCTAGATTTTAAAGATATTTTGTGAAGTGTTGTTCCAGTGGTCATTTGTAAATGAGGAATATACTTCATCAGATTCATTACTTGCATTGTTTTCACTTTATATTTTCTCTTTATGTCAGTTGTTAACTTTGTTTTTAATGTGATTCATGGTTAAAATAGGTTTTCATGAAGGAAAATGACGAAGTTGAGGTGGTTCATTGTTCCCTAGTAGACTGGTTTTTTAGAGTCTATCTGGTTTTTGGATGTTAATTCATGATGATTATTTAGAATGCATTTCATGTCTAGTTATATGCATTGTGGTGATCGGGTGACAATGATAGTGGTAGTCTCATGATGATCATGGTAGGTGAGGTGAATTCAAATGAAACTTAGAACACAAGGATCGTTACATCCTTGGTTTTCATGATCCAATGTGTTTTTTTAATATTTTGAATATCAAATACTGTTTATTTTTGACTCCCATCAAAACATTATTTCTTTCTTGTGATGTTTTAGGATATCGGTCAACCCTAAAGTGGATATCTTGAATATAGCTAATTAAGTACATAAGCATTAATTGATTGTTTAAAGGCATAATTCCTATGTGGTGATGCATCCATTACCCATACCCACATGGAAATGTTGAAATATCACTATGGACTTTGTCACTAGTCTTTCAAATACCTCTAGAGGAAATAATGATGTTTGGGATATTGTGGATCATCATAAAAATATTTCTCTCTTAATTTTTATTTCATATGACTTATTGCATGTTCATATTGAAAATATATATATATGTTTCATGATTAGGATGCTTGGAACACTACTATAAATTGTATTTGATCGAGATATTTGGTTTACCTCTATGTTATTTGAATATATCTAATGTTATCTAAACACTATGTTGGGTTTCAGTATAGTTTACCACCCACAAACTAATGGGAAATTTGAGACGACTCCCCATACACTTGAGGGATTGTTTATAGAACTCTAGATGGATATAAAATAAGGATCGGATCAACATCTTCATCCATTTGACTTCTCATACAATAATAGTTTCCACTCAAGCATCCAAATGGGTCTATATAAATCCCATAATGGAAAGTGATGTTGAAAAGATGCATGTTGGGATTATTTTGGTGATCCCAAGATAATGGAGCCTAAAATGGTAAATGCAATTATAGAAATTGAAAATACTACTCATCAACACATAAATCTCATATAAATACATAAGAATATATATGATGATATTCAACAATAATACTTGGAGTTTAAGGTTGGATATAATGTTCCACTCTGCGTATCTCTATGGAAGAGAGTCATGATATTTTAGAATAAGTGAAAATTAAGTCCTAGGTACATTGACCCCTTGATATTATTGATCTCACTTTAGGTGTATTCTATTGAATAGAACTTCCACTCACCCTCTCTCTATTATATGATGTGTTTCACTTTTCTCACTTCATGAAGTATATATCATATTAGTAACATGCTATGATTTTCATACTGCTATAAATACAAAAATAATCTTTTTTATGATGAGTAGTCCATAAAGATATTTCACAATAGAGAAAGTGTTCTATGAAACCAGACAACTCACAGAGTCAATGTACATTGGAGGAAATATATATATGAGGAGGTATCCTAGGAACTAGGGGAAGAGATTATGAAAAAGTAACCTCATTTTTTCACCATACATTTTAAAATAAAATGTTGAAGAAGAAATTTGTCAACATGGAATAAAGTAATAGAAAAAAAAATTAGACAGAATTTCCCATCTGATTATATAATTGTTCCATGTTTAGTTATGTAGTAATATATAAAGCACATGGACCACATTATATGACCCAAAAAAATTTAATAACATCAAAATTTAATTTAGTGAATAAAAATCACCTTAATAATTAAATGTAATAAAATTATAAAAAATAGAGAATAATATATCTATAATAAAAAAAATTATATATGTTCAATCCCCTAGAATAATTGAAATCATGAACAACACTATATTAATAATACAATTTATTAGTTATCCATTATAATTTTTTAAAATAAGAATATATATAATATTTATAAAAAAATAAAAGTGAATGAATAATGAGTGATGTATGAGGTATTTATTAGAAATATAGAACCCATATCACCATTAAAAATATGGTTTTTCAAATATTATTAACACTATTAGAATAGTAACCTTACTATGGTAATTCTAGTCTAAAAATATGAAACAACAGCCTTACAAATAATATAAAATCCTCACAAAAGGAATTACAAACTTATATTTTTTTATCTTCTAAAATGATAAAATTACATATTTATATCTTGATAAAAATAAATCACTATCTTCAAAATGATAAAATAAGTTTCTTTATTTCTGTGAAACAATAATTTTTTGGTTTTATTTTTATAAAAAATGAATATTTGAAATAAAATTTATTTTAATAAAATGGTTTTACAAAAAAACTATTAAGTTTTATTATAATGATAATATAATTTAATGAGAATGTAAATATTTTTTCCAAGGTCACAAAATTGATCATTATATTAAAATTCACATTCTTCAAATAAATAATTATTTTCAATAAAAAAAAATTTCCCAAATTTATAATTTTTTAATAAAATGAATTCCATTTTACTAATATGCGCATCGGAAAATGGTTAGGGTGACATTTTTTATTTTATCTAAATTTTTTGATTTTTTGGTGAATAGTAAAATATAAGAAAATATGTTATTTGACATTATAATTTAAAAACATGGATTATTGAATGTGGTATTGTCTAAGAATCCCATTTTTTAAAACTCACAAGCACTATTTTTTATATTTAATCATAATAGTTGTTTTTATTAGTAGTCTTCAGCCAAAATAATAAACCCATTAATATTATATTTATAAATCACCCCTCTCCTCCTCTAATTAATACTACAACTCAAAACACATTCTCCTCGATCATTTTAAGATATTTAGATTACCGAAACATAAGAACGTTTACCCCCACATATCCCCAATACCCTCATATAACTATTATTAGAAAAAGGTAAAACGGAAGTACCATAAGGTGTATTTTAAGAGAAAATGATCAACAGGTAATATTCTAAATGTATACCTATTAAATTTATTTTTTTTATTTACATGTACCTCACACCACCCATAAAACATGAAAAAATTATTCCATTATCATAAAATACTATAATTTTATTTTTTTTAATTTAAAATCAAATATCCATATATTTGTCTTCTATCCTCATTATAAAAATGTAAACTTTTTTCATCTCATGTCGGATTCAACACATTTAGAAACAACACACTTCATTTTTCTCTAGTACCTTCCAGGATGGCCATAGAAATATGAATATTGATAAATATTATTATAATCATTATTATATAACTTCTTTCAGATTCTAGAATGTGTTAATAATTATTTAATATAATAATTTGAATCTAGTTTGTGATGGTCAGAACTACATCCAAAATGAAATTATCAAATAATAAAAATATGATAATTAGATGAATGATCCTTATATTTAAACACATATGAATATTTGGGAAATTTTAATTTCTATATGATCATGAATATAATTTTGATTCACTTATGGAGTTTCAGTACCATTTTACAATTTCTTCAATAATTATCCAATTGGAGACCCCATCCTTTTAACCATATTATTACCAGGATAACAAGAATAATTATCCATCAATTACAAACAATGGATCAAAAATCATAGTATCTTTATAATACATGGTACATCAATAAAAATATGGAAATATAATAAAATATATATTTATTAATCAAAAAAATAATAGGCTTACTCTCTTTGAAATCGTACAATTTTATAGGATAATCTATTGAATATATAGGCAAAAGGGATGATCTATAAAGTAGATCAAGGGAATAAAACGGGAAATAAGAATAACACATGAGTCAAAAGGCATAAGATGATAAAATTGTTTGAATTTATCATGAACATACATTTATATTAAAACCATATAGAAATTTTATCATAAGATAATGTCAAATATATGAATGTGAAAGAAACCTATATAAAGACATAAACATTATTCATGGTTAACTACCAAGATGATATCACATGATGGTCATAGTCCCAAAATATGTTAGGTTTACTTCTTAATCCCATTGAAAACATCTCCTAAGTTAAATAATTCCCCAATTTCGTAGAGTGATTTATGGGTGCACCAATGATAAAATGTACATGCATATGTGTGACACATAAATAAGTCAAAAATAAGGAATAAATACAAGGGTTACACATGGAATGAAATGGGTTTCGTAATTAAGTCATAAGACATAACCAAAGTGTGTATCATTATGGTATCCATTAAATATAGGGCATAAATCATTCGTACAAATTAATAAATGAAAAATAATAATAGTTCACGAATAAAAATGTCTAACTGAATTGAAAACATAAAAAAATTGTTGTTAGGTATCATTAGAAATATGTTAAATATGTGTAGTTTTAGGAAAATAATAAAGTTCCCTTGAAGAGGATAATGACCTAATTATATAAATAAAAATATAAATTAACTAATTTTTTTAATGTTAGAATGAGTAATTACTAAATATATGGTCAGATTAAATTTCATTGGAGTGTACTTGAAAAGGGGTACAAAACGGAGAATTTCACATTAAATGGTTTTTCATATCTAGAAGAATTGATAATATAACCTTTTAAAACATATATTTACCCATAAAATAAAGATAAATTGAGATATATATGTATGTTTGTGTGTGTGCTTATAACATTTATAAAGAATATAATAGAATTATATAACAATAATGAAGAGATAAATTAAGGCAACAGTGGATATTGCAATACCCAATGGAAATATGGTGGTTTAGAGATATCCCTAACCTTATATATAAATGTGATATAAAATTGAACTTAATGTCCTCAATAATAAAATTAGATTAATTAATTACATAATTCAGTAAATTTTTTATCTATACATTACTTATTATAATTTAATTAAGTATATTTATGTCCATTTATAAGACTTTTAATGTTCAATTTCATTGTTCTGTGAGTGTTTGTTTCATTGTTTCTTGGTCAGTTCACATGAGTACAATTTTTTCAGTTATTTTACAATAGGAATAATACACATGAAATGAGAATTAATGGTATTGATGAACTTATTAATGTAAAAATGGTCCCATATATTATTTTTTTCTAACAAGGGGATGGTTCTTTGAGTAAAAATGTTATCGTTATCTGATTAGTCCTTTTCCACAGTTTTACTGAACATCATGATCTAGTTTCATTTTTTTAATATTATATCTATATATTATTTATATAACATTAACAAAGTTAAAATATAAATATTGAAATATGATTTAACTATAATAATAGTTTTTTTTTGACCAGCACTGAATGCTGTAATGGAAAAGAAAAACACATTTTCCATGGAGATGGTTAACGAAAATAATTTGGATAAGGGTTTAATTTCATTTAATAATAGGAGATATGAAAAGGTATGGATAGAAAATATTCAATTAGATATATAACATTATAGCATATAAATTATAATGGGTTTATTATTCTTTGATGGATTTATGAGGCGAGGAGAAGGATTAATAAGAAAATAAATTAAAAGAGGTGGTTTGAGAATCACACCTCTTGAGTATCACCTACTTGAAGGAACAATTAAAGAATGTGGAAATTTTATGTTATTGAAACCAAAAACACTTATATAAGGGAAGTTTGGGTGAAGAGGGTTTTTCATATATTTAAAAAAAATCAAGGCTTAGAAGGTGTGAAGAGATGGGGTTTTGAGGGGTATTATTTATTTGAAGATGAGAGGAGAGGTATGTTTTTTATTATTATATTCATTTATTTGTTATTTTTTTCTCAAGAATAAAAGTTATATTTATCCTATTGACTATATACAGTAAATAGTGAATTTAATTTCGAAATAATTGGTTATTATATCATCCATGACTCAAAAATTAATGTATTTGGATTATAATGTTAAATACCGTAAACTAAAGTATGTCACTATTAATTAAGATACAAACTATTTTAAAAAAAATATGAAAAATCTTCCCTAACAATTTCATGACATTTAGAATTAAATAAAATGGAATTAATTTAATTAAAATAGTTTTTAAAATATGAAAAAATTTATTCACTAAATAAAATACACATTTATTAAAAAGTAATGATTTTAATATTATAATCAATTTTAAGACCCGTTGAAAAATTACTTATGGTGTCATAAAATTATCTTATAATTATAATTAATATTAATATTAATCTATGAATTAATTTTTTTAAAATAAATTTTTATTTAAATCATTATATTTATTATAAAATTACAAATAAAATAGTTAAATTTTATAAAAATACTAACACTTAATTTATAATTTTTAAAAAATTATTTAATTGAACCATGATAAAAATATTTCATATTTTTATTTAATAAGTTACATTAATGAGGTTTTAAATTTCCATAGGATATGTTACTATTATAATGGTAAAATTACTATTATAACTGCAAAATTACTATTCCTACAGTCATATTACTTTTCCAACGGTTATATTTACAATGGTCATAGGATTTTCTACTTCTAATAAGTAAATATTATTACATCAATTCATCATTAATATCCATTATTACTCATGATATATATAATTTCACCTTAAAAATGAATATATTATTACTAACATTATGTTTTATTTCAACATTTTTTTCACAACTATGGTGATTATTGTGGATCAAACATATCCAAATTATCAAATAATTATTCACTTATTTTTTATTTATTATGATATAGTAATATTTAGAATTATTATCAATTATTTCATAACTAATATACCATTTTTCATTTATTATATTTTTTTATTTCTTTCTCTATGTGATGTGTTTAATTTATACCACATGAAAAGGTTATAATAAGGGAATTTTCATTGATAAAATTTTGGGCCATTACGTTCTCCCCCTTATAAAAATACACCCTCAAATTTTTATTTTACATAATAAATTGAAAATATGTTAGGGTACTTCTCGTTCATTGATTAATGAGGTTCCCATGTTGACTCTGAGTATTTATGGTTCCTCTATATTATATTGACTAGGTGATTAGTCTTGTTTTGTAGAAAATTATCTATATGATCAATGATTTACACTGACCTCCTTATAAGAGAGATCATTTTATATTTGTATCAACTATGAATTCAGTTTATGTGAGGGATATGGTATAAACTTCTTCAATATGTATAAAGGGAATACATCATGTTCTTAAGACATGCTTGGTGGAAAATCTATTTGATAAGCCAGAAATTAAATGTGATCAATAATCTCAAAGGGGATGATGTACTTTGGACAAATCATTCCATTATTCCTAAATATCATGATAGTATTTCATGGAGATATATGGTGTAATAGCTTATATCCAACCAAACAATCTTACTCCCTTTGATAACTATTTTCATATCTCTTCTTTTGAAATTGGGTTGCCTTGATGTGTTGTGGAATTTTCTACACCATTTTCTACCTTTTCCATGATCATTTCATCTCCCAATATCTTGTGTTCACAATATTCATCCGAGATTTCATGTTTCTGCATTCTATCCCTTGAAGGGCTTCATATAAATCTATTTGGATAAATGTGTTTTGATTATTGCTGTAAATTAATTCAACCATAATATGATGTTGTTCTTATCCTACGTTGAAGTCCATCAAGCATGACCTTAACAAATCTTATAATGTATGAATATTTTTATTAGGATATCTATAAGTCTGGTGTTCATAATCCATAATGAAGTTATTCACATTATTTAGGGTATGTTGGAGACTTTTCCAGAACATGGATGTAAATCGCAGATCTCGATAGGTTGCAATTGTTAATGGTACTCCAAGAAGGCTCACCACTTTTTTTATGTATATATATGAATGTTTATTGAGTGTAATGTCTTCTCTAATTGACATAAATTGATCATTATTTTATATATTTATCCACAAAAACCAATATTGCATTATTTACTCTACATATCCTCAAAATTCTAATGGAAAATTCCTTAGTGATGTCTTCCTATTTCAGTGTACATTTGGGTAATGGTTGCATCATCCGCATAGAAGTTTTTTCCTTTCATCATTCACTTCCTACGATACCATGCAGTTTGATGTATATTTATTGACCTCTTACGTCATATTATCCCTCCAATAGTAATCTAAGAGATCCCAATACATGGTTGGATTACTTGGGTGGCTAGAGAACATAGACCTATGTTCATCATTTAAAATATCACTCTATGTCTCTGGATTTTATGGCACACATAGTAATGAACAAAATATTATGACTCCTTCCACATAAATTTTGAACTCTAAGGATTTTACATTTCTTATAGATTCCACTTTTTCTGAATTTCCATGTCATATATTTTAGAATCCATTATATCCTATAAAATATATTATTTAGAAATCATTTGAGAAAGGAATAATGATGTTAAATCTGTTATGATTTCAATATAAATCCTTCACAATTCTATGAAGATTTAATTCTTCTAAAATATTATAATTGATAATGTTGTGGGATTCATTTAACTATGAGAATCTCCCAATTTATTTTCAATACTAGGATGGTAGTGTATTGATTAGTCACAATCCTTGATAAGCTCTACCCATCATCGCTAAAGCATATTCAACAATCTCTATTTGAATTTATATTTTAGGCTCTTGTGGTTATTATATATCTCACACTTCTCACTATATAGATAAGGCTTCTTGATAGTCAATGAGAAGATAACAGATACCAAATCAAGATCATGTATGGGATAGTTTTTATTATGATTATTCAATTTCCTTGAGATGTAGGATATTTTTTAATAATTTTACATCCACAATGAACCTAATTCCTTCTTGAATGATTCGTTGTATACCACTAAGTGGTGCCCATATGATGTTAGTGTATTTATTGGTGAAGTGATAAGCCTTTTTTAAAACTATTTGTTGAGGGCTTCTCATTAACTGTTCCAATCATACTTTTCTCACTTTAGATTCATCTTACTCAGTGGGATTGAAATTTTTTGATAATTTCCCCCACAAATCCTTATTAATTTCGTTCTATACCAAGAATTATATGAATATATATTATAGATGATGTAATGGGAAACTCTTCACTGTCCTTTTCCATATAAGAGTCCATATATATCCTTTTTTAGTAATATCATGCCCCATGAATGGTACTTTATCCATCCATAAATCACATTTACTATACCTTTCATAATTTTTCTTTCTTTACAATGTTTTTAGAACAATATTCAAAGACTCATCATGCTCCTTCTTTCTCATTGAGTATATCAAATTATCATCTATAAGGACTATTAATTTTTGATGTAATATCCAAACACCATATTCATTAAGTCCAAGAATATGGTTGGAGAATTAGTGAATCTGAAGAGAATCACTATGGACTTATAAAGTCTATACCTCATTTGTAAGTTAGTCTTGTTAATATCTTCTTTTGTCACCCTTAATTGGTGATATTCCAACCGAATTTCCAATTTAGTCAAATATTTTTCCTCGTTGTTTATTAATAAATTCATTTATCCCTAGAATTAAATTATTATCTTTTTTTTAATTTTTTGAACTCATGATAATCAATTTTGAGAAATATTGATCCATACTTCTTTATGAAGAAGAGGTTCGGTGTACCTATTGGTGAAGCATTGGGTCATATAAAACCCTTACCTAGATTCTATTGTAACTTATTCTTAATTTTTCCAACCCAATGGTAGTAATAATATAAGTATTCTTCTATATGGGTGAGATCTAGGTATAAGTTAAATTGGGAAATATGGTTAACGTTTAGGAGGAGGGAATAAATTCTTCAACAAACATAAATATAATCCCCCACAATCGGAATTTATTCAAGAATTATCCTCTACTTTTGTATCAATCATTTAAGAATGATATTATTGATCATAATTAAATAGAATACCTTATCAAGAAGTAGATTCCAAAGGATATTCATCCACCTCCTTACATTGTTATAGAATTGGAGGATGTCTTGATATGTATAGAGAGATCTCCCTCTCTTGATAGATGATGATGACATTATATAAAGATAAAAAATCCACTCAAAATATAGCATAAAACTCCACAAATTGTGGTAATAAGTGATTTTTTTGGAGTTTTATTCCACATTCATCATCCAAGGAGGATTTATATACTTTAAAGGTAATAATTTCCCCATTAATTATTCTCACAGATAACTCAGCCTCCCTATTTTGATGTGTTTTATAAATAGTTCTACTAAACAAGATTGATAAGATATAATGCTTAGAACTAGAATCAAGAAGCATGTTTATAGTTATTAAAATAATAACTACCATTCATTTCACCACATCATTTTTTGGATCCACCTCGGTAGTAGTTATATCATATTCACTCTCTTACTACAATGGATGTTTATTTCATTTATTTCCTTAAAAAATCATTAGATTAAGGAATTACCTCACTAAATGTTCATGTTAATTATAGTTGAAATATTTTATGGTATGATTAGTGTTGATATAAACCTTCCCTTCTTCTTCCATATTAGTGGGCATGTCCAAATCCTTTTGGAAGTGATTAACCTGATGCCCCATTTTCCACATTTTAAGAATATCCTAATTTCCCTTAAAAAGTTCCTATGATGATTCTTCCCACAATTTTGACACATGATATCTTTAGTTTTCTTTATGCAATAGGATTTATCTTTGGATCATCCCATATCAAACTCCATGTACTTCATTTTATCACATAGCCTATGAGATAACAGAGAGTCTCCAATATTTATCTCATCCTTGAGGGTACCATGAAAAATTTTTCTCATAGCTTTGAATGTCTCAAACCAACTACACATTTCATATTATTTTACTTAATCACTAAATAAGTGATACACATTAATTATAGGGCTTATGATAAAGGAAGAGCCATATCATGAATGCCTTGAGTATTTTTTTTCTTGAACACCCAGATAGACTGATCTTCCTTTTTCTTATGTTTAAGGAACTCCATATCCATCATAAGACGGAGAGTTTGGGAAAATATTAATTTAAAAAAAATATTTAAACTATGACATTCCATGGAATGAATTTTCTATTTATACATCATTTAAATGATCAGTTTTAACCACTGATCAAATTTATCATCCAAATGATAGACTCCCATCACAAATTTCTCATCTTCTAGGAACTGGAGGGTATATAATATATTCTCAATAGAGTAAATACATTTTCCATTCACAAGGGGAAAGAAAGATCCACAAAATATACGAGTCCTTTTCTTGTAAAGGATTATCTCACAACGTGATATTTATTAGGATAGGGAGGATGTTCCACATGATTCATGTAATTATTCATAACTTGAGCTTATTGATCCATAACTTTCATGATGTTGTGATCTCCCCTCCTCGTTGGGTTTGGCATCTCATTATTTAAATAATCACAATGACTATCACATTTTCTCTTAGAAAGGGTTATCCGATTTTAAACCATTAACTAAAAAATAAAAATAAAATCAGGGGGACTTTAATACTTATCTAATGGAAATATATAAAGGAAAATATTAAAAAAAGGAATAACTTATAAATGAAAATTATATCATATATTATGAATACCTAAGTTAAAATCATTATCATCCATGATGATAGAATTATCCCTAGTTTTATTAGTAAATTTCTCTAGTCCTAATCCCTATAAAAAACATGACTATCAACTAATGAGAACTATAGCTGTCAATTATTTTACTTATATAATTACATGATTTTTTGAATAATTATCCATCAATTAAAAACCATGGATTTAAAAGTATAGTGTCTATGGAAGACTAGATATATAATTGAAAAACATGAAACTAGAATAAATTTTTTTTATTAATCCCCATAATGATATCCTGACACACTTTGAACTCATGTAATTATATAGGATATCCTGGGGAATACATAGACAAAAGAGATGAGATAAAAATATGAGTAAGGGAATAAATAAGGAAAAGAACCATAAAACATGATTCATAAGAAATAACATGATAAAAATGGATTGATCATGAATAAATATATATAGGCACAAAATATAAACTATGTAATCATATAATCATAGAAATTTAAGAATGTGGTGGAATCATATATCATGATATAAACATGATTCAAGTCTAACTATCAAGATGATATCACATTATAGACACAATCATGTAATTGATTAAGTT
This sequence comes from Viscum album, assembly GCA_963277665.1. NCBI lineage: Eukaryota > Viridiplantae > Streptophyta > Magnoliopsida > Santalales > Viscaceae > Viscum > Viscum album. The sequence continues at coordinate 174,257,181 of OY728138.1, forward strand.
TACTCCATTAACCCATACATATCATATCGTGAGATAAAAATTCCCCAATTAATTGAAGAAATATCTAGTAAAACCCATCATAACATGTTCATGAATATGTTTTAAACATTAAAAATGTAACATAAAGAACAAACATAAGGTTTACCCATGGAAGGAATTGGGTTTTTTAAAAATGTCATAAGTCATAACAGAAGGATATATCTTCATCATATCCCTAAAAATAGATTTAAATAATTATTAGAACCTAATAAAAAAATAAGAATATATCATGATTAAAAAATTTCCAACCGAACTGAAAAAATAAAAACCAGTGGTTAGGTATTTTTATAAATGTTCCACTTAAGTGCAGTTCTAAGAAAATAATAAAGAGTTCCTAAAGAGAACAAAGGAATAATTATTTCTATAAATTAAAAAATTAACTAATTTTTTCCCATGTTAATATGTGAGATTTTATGAAACGTGGGTTTCCTGGAATATTTTATGGACTTTACTAGAAAATGGTTTATAAATAGATAAGTTCCCTTTAATCCAGATTTATTATCGAGAGAAATTAAGAAGGAAACATTTTTAAAACATGTATTTCCTCATTAGTGATATATGAATTGAGATATATGTATATTATCAGTACATATATATAGAATATAATAGAATCATATAATAACAATAAATAGATAAATTCCAGAAAAAGGGATATAAAGTGTTACCTAAAGGAAATACGGTTGTTCACAACGAACCCTTACCTAATGTCTGAATGAAATATCAACATAAACTTTATGTAATGGATAATAAAATTATATTAATAAAATACATAACTTAGAACCTTTCACATATATATTTTAATTATTATAATTTTTTAATCTCATTTATGTCCATTTTTAAGGAGTTATAAAGTCCAATTTTTTTTCGGTAGCATTTGTTTCTCGATTTCACGGTCTGTTCACTTTTGTATAGATGTAGACGTTCTGGTAAAATGAGAATAATACTATATATGTGATATAAAATGGTATCAATGAACATTACAAAGTATTAATGGTCTCATATATGATTTCTTTTTTACATGGGGATGGTTATTTGAGTAAAAATGTTATCGTTATTTGATTCTTTTTTTTTTTGGCATTTTCACTGACCAACACAAACTAGTTTCATTTTATTTAATATTATGTTTATATTTTAGTTAAATATCTTGTCATAAGATTTAATTTATTTATTTAAATATTATACAAAAATAAAAATATTTTAATGTCCATACATGAAAGCGGTAATGGAAAATTAAAACACATTATCCACAGAGATGGTTAACATCCATAATTTGGAGGATTATTTCATTTATTTGAATAAGAGGATATATAAAATGGTTTGGATAGAAGATATTCCATTGTAAATATAAACTTATAGTATATAAATTATACTAGAGTTATTATTCTTTGAAGGGCGGATGAGGTGGGGGTAAGGTAGAACTTGTGAAAAATTTAAAAGAGATAGTTTTAGAATTCTTGCTATTGAATATCACCTTATGAAGGACCCCTAAAGAACATGAAATTTGTATGTTGGAAAGACAAGTCACAATTACATGTGGGGATAGTGTGGAGTATGTGGGTTTTTCGAGATTTTTAATGATTCAAGTATTATAATGTTTGATGAGAATGGGTTTTGAGGGGTTGTATTTATAAGGGGATGAGAGGTGTATTTTTTATAATTATATTCACTTGTTTATTGTTTCAGCTCATGAATATTAGTATTATAGATTCTTGTGAATACATATAGTAATTGTTTCATGTGAGTTTGAACTAATTTTTTCATACATCATCCATGACTCAAAAAAATTGTTTTGTGCTTATAATGTTAGATACCATAAATTACCGGATTGCACTATTCACCAAAAAGTCAAATAATTCAAAAAATATCAAAAATTAACCCTAAAAATTACACATTATTTATATTTTAAAAATTGAATAAATTTTATTAAAATAATTTTCTATATCTGATAAATTTAATTTCTAAATAAATCCTCATTTATTCAAAAAATACTGATTATAATATTATAATCTATTTTATAAACATTTTATAAATTACTTATAGTCACATAAAATAATATGTTAATTATAATAAATATTATCATATATTTATTAATCCATTTTATGAGGATAAATTTCTTTTAAAATTCTTATATTTCTTATAAATTTGCAGATAAATTAGTTATGTTTTACCAAAATCGAAACCCTTAATTTATCCTCTTAAAAACATTTTTTTACTCATACTATGATATAAAAATAACATATTTTCATTTTATATGATACATGAATATTATTTCACATTTCAATAGGTTATTTTACTTTTATAATGGTCATATTACTATTCTAGTAGTCAGATTACTATACATACGGTCAGATTACTTTTCCAGTAGATATATTTATAACGAGTTTTTTGATTTACTTCTTCCTATAAATACCTCTTATTGTATTCCCTATTTATTTACATATATTTTCACTCATTTTATATATAATTCATTCATCAAAATTAATTACTTCATATATACTTTTTATATATTTCTTACATTTATATACCATGTTAAATTGACATTTTATATAGGGAAATATGTTTTTAATGGATCACTTATCGATATCATTTTATAAGGAAACATGATTAATGGTAACTTCTATGTACCTTACCCCATTTTTTTTACCACATCAAAAAATTAATCCATCCTTTATTTTTATAATTCATAAATTTATTATTGAAACCCATTTTATTTCATTTTGGGGATTATGGAAATTAATATTATTTCCAACTTTTAAATATCTTCTTTTCCATTTACTTAAAACCATTCTTAAGTGGTACATTTAAAAATTTACATTCCCTCCCTTTTTCACATCTTCAATTTCCTTGGACCTGATATTTTATGATCTATGATTAATTTTCATCTATTATTGTCAAAGAATGTTTTAATACCTTCTTCATTTGAAATTTTTTTCATATTCCTTCTGTTTATACCAGAATAAATGATTATAAAACACATTTATTTTCATGGATACTTATTATGTTTATAACATATATATTATTTTAATTTATGGAACACAAAAAATGTGTACCTGTTATGATTTGTTTTCTCATATAGCACTCCAATGAATTAGATAATGTTTAATGCTCGTGAAATGATATGTAAGCGATTAAGAAGTAAACATAATCAATGATGGGGACCTGTTGGCCATGTCATGTTATATTGGAGGTTAACATTAATATATTATTATTTAATTTTTATGTTAATACCACATTACTATATTTAAAATATCTTCTGATATTATTTTCTTTATTTCATTCCCCTATATTATTAATCTTGAGTATTTTCTTTAATTATATCATTTTATGCCTTGTGACTCATGTGTTGTGCTTCTTAATCATATTTATTCATTTAATTGAAATTTTAGATATTCCCTTTGGTTTTTGTGTTACCTAAGTTATCCTAATATGTTTTATGGATAAAATATATTTCATATCCCATTATAGAGAATGAAATAATGAATTTGCGTTTTAGTTTCATTTCTTTGTATTATGGATGTAGTCTTCTAATGAATCTAAGACTCTCAATATTTGGGAGTAATTTATTGGATATTTTTGTTGAAAATCATGTAATGATGTATGTAAGAGGATTATGTAGCTATATAAACCCATTTTTATATCTATCTTTAATCAATTATTAAAATTTAATACTTTATTATGTGTAAGTGTATATTACCACCTAAAGAGATCTATATTGCATTTTCTTCACATCCATTAATGGATAGTTATAAAAATTTTATTATATATATGATATTTAACATAAAATTATTATTCATAAAATTGAAAGCATTATATTTAAATGATCCATCTAATTTATAATGAGAACATTGTTTGTGTGTACGTACAAACTATCGTCTCCATAAAGTGTCGTATTTCATTTTTAGAAACTATCTAAAAATGACAGTTATTATGATTGATTCAATGAATATATATTATATTTATGACATATTCATGATTCTATAATGATAAAATAATATTTTTTTCTTTCTTATCCATCTATTAGAAAATGAATACATCTCTCACGTGGAAGTAAATACCACCACCTCCATGAAAAAATTATCTTCCTTTTTCATAAGTACCTCAATTGATGGTTTTAAAATAGTATTTAATAATTATAAATTATAATTAGTTCATAAATAATATTTTGGATTTGATATAACTATTACTCTTTTAACAATATGTAATCTAGAGATGTCTATTTTGGTAAAAGAAAAGAACTTTTGGGGTTGGTTCCCTATAACCAACTTCTAAGTACTTTATGATAATCAGTATTAATTGTTTTAAATTTTAATAAACTCCAAAAAAATAATTATCAATCTTCTGTATAACATAGTATGTGATAATGTTTTAATAGTAGTTGTCACACAAAAAATCATAGTAGTTTACTGCGATGAAGAGAACCTATAAGTTCCAAGATAGTATTATAGAATATATATTTTCTTTTCTGGATGAAATAATTGGAGGGACACAAATGATATAGGATATCAATGATGGAGACTAACATGAATTTGAGGCCCCTTCTCCATATGTACATTGTTAATAATATCTTGTATGTGATACTATTAGAGTGATACCCCCATATAAAAAAATCTACATTTATATTTGTCATCAGATATTCCTATCAGTGGGCATGTGTGTGGGTCATTTTATTTTAAGATTATTATTAATGAGTATTATAAATTTCTTACATTGATGTATTGATGAAAACTATTATGACATGTGTTCAATGTGTGGTAAGATACATTGGGTTTTTTGAGAGTACTATTTCATTAATGAATAATGTGTGAAAATGTTTTTCCCTTCTATTTTTTATTGAAATTTTATATCCTAAGAACTTTTATGGAAATTATATAATGTAAAAAAAATCCTTTGACACGGTGTTCTATAGGTTTGTTTGGTTTTTTAGAATAAAAAAAAGATATACGTCAAATATATAGGTTAATGGCCCCTACATGAAACCTGTTTGATTATAAATTTCTTGATAAAGGTATTATATTACACAATACACCTCCATATGAGGTATTATGTATTTATGACATTAACTTGTTTCTTTAAGGTTTCCAAGATATGTTTCAAGATGATAACATTGTACTTTAGGTTGTGTTATCTAATGTCACTGAGAAAGTGGCCTAATGGGTCACAGACTAAGGGTATCTAGAATCATAGTTAAGTATTACATTTTTATTATCTATTTAGAAAGTTGAAAAAAATTATTCCCACATAAGGTTTAAGAATTATTGATCATTTCTATATAACATAATTTCTTTCAATAGATACTAGAGATAATATCATGTGAGAAAAATATTTTGTACCTAATTATTCTCTATTTAGTGAATATAATATTTTATTATTTATTAGTTAATAATTTAGAGATATTTTTTAAATAAATAATAATTACACAAGGCTTGATAAATATTATGGGGGAATGAAGGATGGATTTTAATGGTCTGGTGATAAATTATAAGTATATTTTATATCATTTGACTAAATAATATTTAATTTAATTTGAGAGTTCAGTGCATGTTAATAAATAATATTATTATCATTTTTATAGATATGGGGTTACACAAGGGTAATAGGAATAATAAGGATACATGTGAAAATATTATTTTCTATCCTTGGAGGTATTTAAACCAAAATGTATTCTTTTCTTAAGAGATCTAATTATGTTTTTTCGAAAAAAGATATCTTAATAGAATCCTCATAAATCCATATTGATCGCCCATTCTAATAACTCTCTCAAGAAAAGAGAGTTATCCTTCTCCTCCACATTCAAGTTTAGAGTGATCAAAGAGAACCCTTTTTTCGAAGAGGTTCTTGTTGCGATCAAAGGTGAATGATGCAAGTGTTAGGAGGTTCCATGATAGAACCCAAATATTTCTACAGTTAATATGAGAGGTTAATTGAACCCATGTGAATCACCACTAGAAGGAATATATTATTGATTCATAAAATGAATGGATGGTACGAAATATAGACATTGTTTGATCCATTAATGAAGTAAGAATGTTTTCCAAGTTAATTATTTAATTTCTTAAAATAATTATTAATAATATGTGATGATCATGTTCTTTGGTTTTTGAATTTGTCTATTGTTTATATTCTTTGATAAAATCCATTGATATTGATGTTTATAATAATGAAAATTAGAGATTAATCATCAGTATTAAAATGAAAGCTGAGTTGGGATTCCCCCATCTTCTACTTCTTCTACACTCAAAACCATCATGTCGTATCAGAGGGATCATGTGATTATTTATAATTATTTTAAAATCATTTATTTATTTAGGAATTTTACATTATTTTTCAGTTCCAGTATCATCATTATTTATGTTGTATTCCTCTTGTTTTATCAAGAATAAAATCAAATTGATTAACTTTATGTGACAAGGTTTGTCAGGGGCTCCCATATTTCATCAATTTGGTGTTTGTATTTCGAATTTGGTAATGATGTTTTGTTGCGGTTCAAGGCATGGAGGTTTACGGTAGTGTTTTTCTTTTTGAGTTTTTGAATTGCTGGGGATTGATTTCTACCTGGAAAATTGGATATTGGTTTATAGGTCTTTGATGGGTTTGTTCTGGTGGCTCGTTGTTCAAGACGATGTGGTCTACTAGCTCACTGTTCAACATGATGTGGTTTGCTGTTTTTGAATTTTGAATTTGAAGGGATCTCCGAGGTGGATGCGTGGCATGGGTTTTGTCAAGTTTGCGCTCGAAATTTGAATTTTGCGAAATTTTGAATTTTTAAATTTCAAATGTGTTTGGAATGTTGGGTACCACTTTTGTTTGTACAGTTACCGGTAACCCTTAAACCGGAATTTTAGAAAATGAAGAAAATGGATTTGGAGGAATAAATTAATATATTTAATTTAAAAAAACTAACTTTATGAAAAAAATAAATTCAGTGACCTCATCTGAATGTTCTGATGAGTCTATCCAAATATCATAATAGAAGGTATTGTGTAACCCAAAGGTACACATTTCATAATAGTGTTTAATTCAACATTAGATAATTCAAAATTAATGTAAGACATGTTCATTTTTTACATTCAATGAATTTAATTATGCACAACATGTTGAATGGTCCAGCATAGCACGTGGTCATCCAAAGTTCATCCCATGGTACTTCCTTACACGATGTGTAAACCTTTAGTCATAGAAGGGGTGTGAATCCTCTAACACGGCCTACATTACTTGTGACTATGTACCTCAAA